>OV656766.1:9551107-10801107 GCA_927399505.1 Luperina testacea | reverse complement strand
AGTTTTAAATTTAATGTAAATACTTCTAAAGATTTGCAAACTTGTGAAATAAAACCAAATGTAAACAATTCATTAACATTCTATTATTCATAAATTAATGTTTACACTATAAACTAAGTAGGTTACTCTTAATCACTGTCTGGTTTCTTTCGTCCAAATGGATCCGTCCATATTTTCATATCTGAAAAACAAATTATGTTATATAAAAAAGAGGTCTGAATCATAGGAAATTAAGCTTTTAAAGAATCTCCTGTCCTTTTATCTGTTGAACTTTACTTGAATTGAACTTTGACTAGAGACTGGGAAGTCACTAAAATGGTAAAAATTGACACAATAATAAATCTTTTGAGTTTGTAGACGTTGTAGTAACCCAAAAAAAAAGCCTATGTTACGGAGGTACCCCAGAAAACAATAACTGGTAGGTACTTAAATCATTTCTATTGTAATTTCAATGATGCAATACATAGGATTGACAGTTGTTACAGGTCGTCAGAAGCCTGAGTCTGTCAGGCTTACCAAGGGTTATTGTATTACCCAGCAACTGTGTTGTGGAGGTCAGATTTGCAGTCGCTCCATGTAAAACACTGGTATTCAGCTGCTTCTGGTTAGACTGCAAAGTGGAAGCTGTCCCCAACATAGTTGGGAAAACGCAGATGATGAATATTATATTAGAACAGGGATTAGGTACTTACTCCCAGGTTGAATATCTTCCTGTCTAATATTTTTCCTTGCTACCTTCTGAATTTCCTCTGAAAGAACAAACAACACAATTATTTTAGGTTAACAGAAGCAGGAAGGATTTGTTTTGATCAAAGATTTAAAGTAAACATACTATATCCCGAAGGGTCTATCATAGGAGCTATGGCAATCGGATAAAGTGCGAGTCCAATGAAACCCACGAAACCAGAAATGAAGGCGGCATATCGCCAGCCTTTGAAGAAAGCCATGTTTATGTAATTCCAATTTTGGGCAATTTATTTTATCAACAATCGGCTCACTCAGCTCATTTTTTTGACATAAAACGATTGACACAAACGCAAATGTCAGTATTCTTACCGCTGTCATACAACTTTATCAACGATTGAGTAAAAGGCTTTTTACCTAGTAAAAAAACTGTGAGATACTGATTACATGGAATTCAATATTTCCAACCCTTGGAGGGTGACACTGACACTAACAACTGCAACACCATCTCAAAAGTATGACGCAAAAAGACTGTACTGAAGTACAGATTGCATCCGCGATTAAAGCGCTGCAGAAACCAATTCAATTGCTCAGCCACTGTGCCAATCCACTGAAACTTAGAAACAATTTTGTAAGTTACAGATTCGAGATAGTTGGATGTCTAAAAATATTCTGCATATATCTGAGTTTTTTCTGCCTCAGCGATAATTCACTGCCTCTAATAATATTCTGTGCTCTGAAGTTGCATGTTAGGAAGCCAAAATAAGTGGAATTGATAGGTACATAACACGCTAAATACAAATATGTAAGTAATCAGAACTTATCTAGCACGTCCAATTTTGATGCACTAAGCTGTTTTCATTTAGTTTTGTTTTCCTATAATTGACAGCCAAAAAATATTTTGGCCGCCACTACACATAATTAGATATCAAAATAGGCTTAATAAAAATTTTTGAAAATGTTTTCAATCGTGAAACAGCAGATAAATTTTTTATAAGAAAGCAATCTACTAAATAGATGTTAATTTTTTATGTTATATTATTATTTTCATTCATTTAAGATTTTAATTTTAATCATAGAAGTCATTTAAATGTGTAAGATTTTTTTTTTAATAAATATGTATATCTCAAAAACTAGACGTGTTAGAATAAATCTGTGAACAGATTTGGATTCAGCACACTAAAGTCAATTAAAATCACCTAAGTAACAAACTTCTTGCTCCCGATTTTTTTTTGCCGACCAGTTTTATCGTAGACACTCATTTCCTTTCGTATTATCAAGAATGGTATTGCATTGGTATTGTCTTGAAAAGGAGGTAGGGTAGTTGCGGTGTAGATAAGTACTTAAAGCTATTGCCCTTATCCTTGACAAAGCACAATGGAAATTAGCTACGTGTAGTCGGAATCGGAACCTCTAAAGATACATTTCGTGCAAGAATGTTAATGCTATTGAACACATTTTAACAAAGGTAACAAATACATAACAAAGCTAAGCTAAGGAACAATTAAGTAAAGTAGTAGGTACAGACGCCAGCACATCAAGTTACTACAATCTGTCAGATTTCTTTAATAGACTTTCAACTTTATCACTAAAGCATAAGGTTCAAAGTTGATTGCGAAAATTTGACAGTTTCGGGTAGGTTGATGTGCTGGCGTCCGTGAAGTAACTTTAAGAACAAACTAACGAGATAGGATTAGCAGGTTTTGCCGAGTTGAAATTTCTATTTCGAGCTTTGTTTATACATATAAAGGAAGCACACAAGTAGCACCCCAGACGACCCACTGACCGCATAAAGGTAGGTAGCTAGTTCGGCTGACAATTACAAGCCGACAACTGTCAGCAGTGTCCATAGAAATGTAAAACATATATCTATGGTAGTGTCGCAGTGACATCATTTGCAAAATATTTGCTGGAACCATAGAAATGTAAAAAACAGGAGAAGTAGCAAGGGGGCGTGTCTGTGTCCACGCACTATGAGCAACATGGGCTTGTACTAGGCAAATGGCTGCCTCCGCGAACTAATAATACAGGGTGTAAGGAGAACGCTCCCGAAGCCTGAACGTAGATTATATACAACCTATATGCAAACGGATACCAATAACCTTTCGCTTGAAATTGATTATTTTCAAGATTTCGTATTTCGTAAACACGCAATGGAAGCCGTACAAAACGTGAGGTCAATGACACGCAAGGCAACATGGCGTCACCGCATATTCGCGCGTCGCGGGCGCCGAGCGCTTCGTACGACGACGGAGTCACGGGATTTTATACGGAATTTACAAACACCACTTTCAAAATGCCTACCCCTACAACACTTCACAAAATTATTTAATCGCATTTGTAGCCCACTGTTAAAATTAAAGCTGACAGAGGCAATTTACGTACCTGTCTAAATCCTTTGCGACCTTATGAGGTTTGGCTCGAACTGCGCTCCATCCATAAGTCATAAGTCATTTGACTTATGACTTATGACTGTCTCGATAAATTCTCAACGCTAGAGAAGCATTGCCACGGGCTTCTCCTAAACACATCAACATGTTGCCGTATTCACGAGCAATGTACACGTATGCCTCAGGCATTGTTTAAAACAATAAAAAATAATAACTAAAAACCAATAATACAGCACTAAAAACTTAACAATAACAACTAAACACAAATTTAAAACTAACAAAACAGTATTAAATACGATGCGATGTAGCGATCGATTTACCGTAACGCACGTTCGTTTACGAACCGAGTCGGAAAGGAACTAAAGTACTAACTAGATTACTAAAGAAATACTATGAAGATCAAACACGCCGCCTGCGTGCGATGCCGGCCGCCAAAGGCGCGGCGCAGACGCCGCCGACGCGGCTTAGATAGCGGTCTCTTTTGATGTGCAAAGGTCAACAAATTACAGAGGAGAAAATGTTAAAAGAATACTTATGAAATCAGAAGCAAATTCATTTTAATTGTTAAGAAATTGTACAGCTTTATTACAAACTGTTTTCATTTTCTAACTCTAAAAAAATATTAATTTAAAATTAATTTAATTTAAAAGATTAATTCATTTAATTATCCAATTTAAATTGATTGGGTTTACTTACTAAATGGAGGATACAGTTATTGCAATAAACGAGCGCGCGTCTTGTGACTCTAATAACATTGACATAAAGTTCAAATTCAATTAATTCACGCGCACTAGTTGCTTCAAACTGAACACGGGATGAACACACAGCTGATGTCGGCGATCTTTTACTTTATTCCATTCACTGTCGATTATCTACTTACATACAAAATTGTTATTAAATGCAAGAGTGCATCAATTTAAAACTGTTGACACCTCTGTAATGTTTCTTCTCATTTATTTTGGCGGCGCTTTTCAAAGTGAGTCGCGTGGACTCGGGGTCGTCGGCCGCGCGACTGTCGGCGAGTGCGCTCGCACTTTGAACTCGAGGTTACGCGCAAGCGTCAGCTGATATTTATTTACGAATACATTGCTTTTTAGAGTTGTAAAGAAAAATAATTTGTTTAATCGCAAATAATGGTTTCATTTAACTGTTTTCACAGCATAGTGTACGAAAAATGCACAAAAAAAAGGTGAAAAATGTTCATTTTCTTTTTCCAATTTTTTGTTGGTATCGTATCGAGAATCACTAGCCCCATCACCTGTCTTCGTTTTCGGAAGCGTTTCCCTAACACCCTGTATAATATGTTCTGGACATGTCGTTTTTTATTTATTTTATTTTCATGACCCTAATTTTGAAGTGAAAACTTCTTTAGCGGCGTTGTACACTTTTTTTGTAATGGGTAAAAAATGTTAAACTCGCGTCAGGACACGTGACCTGATCGAGAATTCGTAAGACGGATGGCCGTAGCCGGTACCGCGCGTGTTTTGTTTATTAGACGATTCACAAAATACACATGTAATTGTTCAAGTTTTCACTTCTGTCGGCACTCCCGGAGTGCCACTGTTTTTTTTTTTTTAGTGCAATAATGAATGGAAGATTCGGTAACTTTCCGATTTTGTCAATCATCAATAAATGGCTTTTGCACAGCACAACGATAGCGATAGATGTTTTTGCATGAGTAAGTACGGTGCATGGTAAATGCACACTGTAGGTGATGAGTTAACGTTTATAATTGATTGTGTAGTACGTTCTGATGTATGGATTGCAAGTGTGTGCGCGACTTTGTAGATCTATTGCTTGTACTAAACTACATGTGTAGTAGTAGGCAGTAGCGCAGTGGTGGGGCCAACCTAGCGACATCGGGTTCTGATTAATTTTCAACTACCGGGCATTTATCTCCTTCTTTCATATTATCTATTGCTGGAACCAAAAGCTTACCGTGATACCTGAGGCATGGAGGGGTTTCGATATGTAATGGATAGTCACCCATCCATGACCGTAGAAGCGTAGCTTTATTTTTGATCGACCCAAGCGGCTGTTTTTATTTAACCACGTGCTCCTCCACACAATCAATGACTATTATTCTAATATTAACAAGCGTAGTAGAAAAATCAACATCATCTGAGCCTATTGCAGTCCACTGCTGGATATAGGTCTCTCCCAGGCTGCGCCACAACACCCTGTCCTCCGCCTTCCGCATCCAGTCCGTCCCAGCCACTTTCTTTAGGTTGTCCGTCCATCTACATAGCTGGAGGGCGTCCCACACGTGCCGAGTCGGTGGAGCAGACGAGTCCCTGAGTGAAGTTGAGTGGAGACCGCGAAGTGCGCAAGCGAAGTGGAAAGATATGAGGGTTTATTATATAAACGATGATTAAAGTTAAGTGACGTTTAGACGTCAAAATTTTATGGTTAAACAGTCGTTAATCACTACTTAACTTTACGCAAAGCTTATGAAGAATTGATTCATAAACGCCCTACCCCTTTATTCAGAATAAAGTGGGGTGTAGGGGTTTATGTTTTGCCTGTAGGCACCTAAGTCTTGTTGTCTATAAACATTTGCGTATTAGTTTTCCTTAGTTGACGCATCCCTGCAATGGGTCCATAGGTCCCAGGGGTCAAGTAACTACCTACTTATCAATGAGTCATCCTACGCAGATAGTGGTCCATCACTCAGACCGAGTATTATCAGTGTTATAGTAGGAACAGTCAGCCTCAAAAAGATGTATCAATCAATCGAAATCATTCAATAAGCCAATGCCATAATACATCGACAAGAATAAAATTCATAATTTGATTGTCTAGAATTTGTGTTCCATGTTAATTTATGTATTGATCAGCGTCTGGTTAACCATACATTTTTGACGTATAAACGTCTCGTAGGTCAGCGGGATTGTGCGAAAGGGTTACCGCTGGCTCGGAACATAAAGGGCTAAGGAAGGAACACGGGTGGGTTTTAGTCAGTAAGAGTCTGACACTCTCTTCCGCTCCACCCAGAGCGGGAGAGGTCATTTGTAGATTTCGCATACTGAAAAAAAAAGCTGTCAATAGTGTCAATTCCTATCAAAAACAAACTCACTTCACCTACGTTTTCACGGTGAGATTTTTACAGAATCGACCGGCTGTTGATGACTAACAACTGTTTGTTTGTTATTGTTTGATATACAAGCGCAAATGACAAATGTATTAGACTATCGAATGGGAATAGTTAGCATGACTTATCTATGAAAGACCGTTGTTGCGATTATCGTAGTATTAGTGGGCCAGGGGCCTACCTACTAATACTACGATACTCCCCACAAAGGTCTTTACACAATAGATACTTTTGTATATTGTGTAGGTACTTAGTATCATTTATAATCAGTAGGGCCTTCTTATTTTATTGGAGAAACTGAGCAATTTAGAACATTGGGGCCATGGGCGCCGGCAAGTTTATTTCCAGGGGGTGCATTTTCAGTTCCACGAAGCGAACTCGATCATGTTTGCACTTCACTTCGAATGGGGTAGATTTTATTCAAAGTCTTTGGTTTTATTTTGTCCATGCCATGCATACAGAAAGAGTGTCTATATTACATATTATGTGAGTGTGTAATTGTGGGTGCGCCAAAGTTCACCTAAATTTTTAACTCCGATAATTGGTAATCCGAAAATGTTCTGCCTAACATTTTTCGTCCTAACAATCACAATTCCTAACTACTCCGTCTCTAATGTTCTTAATTCCGAAGCATTCAACTTCATAATGTCAGTAGCAATAAACATCTATTATACTTTTATTTGTTTTCCTATATTTTCTCAACATAACCATCTTTTACACTATTATTCAAAGTCATATCTTTTTTGTTTAGATTTCTTTTTATTCATAATAATCAGTATTATATACATTAATTTTGCGTAACTTTATTTTCACATAACATGTATAACATATAAGAATAATGGGATGCCTCCTTTTCGCATAATATTCTTTTTCCTAATATACTTTGGCATAACGATTTTGGCATAATTAGTTTTGCCATAATAATACTTTGCCATATTTTTTTTGGCATACAGTTTATGTTGGCATAATTATCTTGAAGGCTAATTTGTTTTAGCATAAATTTAATTCGCATAACGTTACTAGGCCTAATGATTTTATTAGCATAATAATATTTAGGCATACAATTAACAGAAATAACGGAAACAAATTTGAGTTATTTTTACGTATTTATTTTGGATTTCCACGTTAATGATTTATTATACAAAACATTATGTACAACTTAACTATGTATTTTTATTTTAGGTGTATATTTTTAGCAAGAGCGAGCGAAGCGAGCTCGGGAATTGGGGCACCCCGACTCGGACAGGTTAGGTTCGAAGGGGATGACGGGGGCTCAAGTGAGCGAGCGGAGCGAGCGAACGAGCCCCCGTCATCCCCTTCGTGTTAGGTTCCTTTAAGGTGTATAGATGGCTCACTGACCTTGTGCATGTGGGCGGAGCTAAGCGTCCTACGTAAAACGCGTGCGGTGGCGCGCTACACTAAAACGAAATTCAAAGAATATGCAGAGGCGCAGACATGCCGCACGTAGGTCGCCATTTTTGCCTACGATTCCAGAAGGGAATGGCGGATGCAAGACTGATATATTTTAGTACAAAATATATCAGTCTTGCATCCGCCATTCCCTTCTGTTACCCGCGACTTCGTCCGCGTGGAATTTAAGAAAAAAGTTATTGTTGAGTTCGCAGAGTTTACGATAACTTATTAATTCTGTATTCCGCGTAAAGAAATACCTATGCATGTTTAAAGAAATTCTTCTAATATTTCTCCATTTAGTTCTTTTTGATCGTTTTTGCATTTTTAGTTTAATTATTATTTATATTTAGTTTTTCGTATTAGCCTTTTTATATACAATATTTGGTGTACAATTTTCTTGGGCTAAAACAAAAACACTATATTATTATATTATTTATTCAATCAATTTCTATGGAGATTAAGGAATCTTCACGTATAGGATCCACTTATAAACATAACTATACTCCGTTTCTTTATTATGATTTGTTTACATTTGGAAGTACCTAATTAAAAGGAGTATAATACAACCTCCCTATTTGAATCGGATATTATTCAATATTTCATTTCATTGGTTTTAATTTTTTTTCGTAGGAACCTATTTTCTTTTTTTTTTTCTAAAATAAAAGTAGCCTAAGTTACTCCTTATTCACCTATCTGCTAGTGAAAGTCCTGTCTTAATCGGTCCAGCCGTTTCAGAGATTAGCGGGAACAAACAGACAGACAGACGGACAGACAGACAAAAATTGTAAAAAAAAATATTTTGGTATATTACAAAAACAGTCAGAAGTCGACTAGCAATCTCACAAAACTATGGCATAGCAATATTAGTACTAATGACCTTCTATAAGAACGTTTGACAACACTACAAATTGGCCACATGATTGTTATTAGAAATTTCAATAAGGTTCGTAAGCGTTACGGTGGCCAAAGTGGCTAACACTGTACCTCGCATGGCGAACGTTCGGGTTCGAGTCTCACATCAAACATGTAAAATATTTTTTAAGTAGGTATTACACGTGAAATAAGAATGCCGAGTTGCTAACCAATAATTATGTTAAATATTCCACAAATAAACGAAGATTCTTTTGTTTTACAATTATTATTTTCAATCTTAGTTGGAAGTAAAAATACTTGCATAGGAAATTGACCCGTTACCTTCTATGAATAAGGAGCATAATCGCGTTTACAATTAATATTTTCACAAACCATTAAAGTAAAAATACTTTCATACGAAATTGTTCCGTAGACTCTAATTGATAAGGAGAATGATCGCATTTGCGAAAACTGACGCGTTGGGTACCTATGTAGTTGAGCGAGTAGCCGTATAAAATACTTTGAAGTCTTGCAATTATTTCGAGTCGGTACCTAGTGTAGGTACGTACTTTGGTATCTGTTTGTTGATGAAAGCTGTTTATTATATTTTATTTTTTGATTAGTTTTTTCTAAGTTATGTTGTTGGTGTAAATATTTGTACTATCAGTATATAAAAAATGGTCAACAAGAAAATAAACGGAAGGCAATAAAGAGATCTTAGGGCCCTCGCCCACGGGCGACTTTTTGTAGCGATGCAGTCGCGATGCTCTCGCGCGTAGCATCGATACAGACGCGAAGCAGTCGCTAGCTGTGTGCCCGCGCCCACGGGACCAGATTCAGTCGCGATGCAAACTGCTTTTACGTAAGCAGCCGAAGCGTAGGCAACGGAAGCAGCGTCAATATTGGATGCATCCATTTAATACCCAGAGATTACTTTGTGGACATCATGTAACAACATTCAAACAACTCAAAAATTATGATCTTAAATTCAAAAGTTGTTATAGAATGTCATATTCGACGTTTTGTCGCGACATGGTCGCGCGTTTGTATCGATACAATCGCGATGCAGTAGCGCGTTGCAAATGCGACTAACACGCGTTAGAAGTGATGCTGTCGCGCGTTTGCTAAACGCGCGACTGCATCGCTACAAAAAGTCGCCGTGGGCGAGGGCCCTTATTCGACGAAACAAATTGTAAAGTAAGTTTGTACCTACTTTTTTGTACACACCATATTTTGTTTGTACAGATTATGACGCGTAATTTCGACATACATTACAACAGCTTGATTGGTCTAGTGGTCTCGTGCGTCACGTCACTATAGTTTAGTCACTAACGCCCGGCTTCAAATCCAAACTTTTCCATATTTGGTTTTTTTTTATTTTCTTATTTGATATGTTTTTTTAATTATTATTTTTTTATTTTTTGCCGATTTTCTTGTTTGAAAATTTTCAGACTATATTATTATTGCTTACACTCTTTTGTAAGACACTGTAGGTATATAATTTTTTCCGAATCAAGCTTGGTGGACGTTTTTATTTTATTTTTATTATATTACTCTAGATTCTGAAGAAAAATAACTATAGGAATAAAAATGATTGTTTTTATTAAAATAACAATTACTTATTGAATTATTTAAAAAAAAAGAAAATAAAAATATGCGCATTATAATTAAAAAATAACAAAACAAAAGATAAGTACATTATAATTAAAAAATAACAAAACTAAAGATTATGCCGTCCACTGAGATTCGAACCTGGTGATTACGCAGTGAGAATCCGGACAGTAGAGCGCGGAGGCAATCGTGCATCTTATTCGAGTCGCGAAATTACGCTTCTAAATATAATGGAAGTCGCTCATCGACGAAATCCGCGCGGTGCACCCCGCCGAAGGCGGGGACAATTCATATCCCACTTCATCTGCTTCACCCCCTCAAATACATAAAAGTCGTCTATTCACCGCCACGTAAAGAAATACCTATGCTAATTTTATTGAAATTCTTCTAATATTTCTCCATTTAGTTCTTTTTGATCGTTTTTGCATTTTAGTTTAATTATTATTTATTTTTAGTTTTTCGTATTAGCATTTTTATATACAATATTTGGTGAACGATTTCCTTGGGCTAAAACAAAAACACTATATTATTTTATTATTTATCCAAACAATTTCATTGGAAATTAAGGAATCTTCACGTATAGGATCCACTTATAAAAAATAAAAAAAAAACTATACTCCGTTTCTTTATTATATGATTTATTTACATTTGGTTAAGTACCTAAATAAACGTAGTATACAAACCTCCCTATTTGAATCGGATATTATTCAATATTTCATTTCATAGGTTTTAATTTTTTTTCGTGGGAACCTATTTTCTTTTTTTTTTCTAAAATAAAAGTAGCCTAAGTTACTCCTTATTCACCTATCTGCTAGTGAAAGTCCCAGTCACAGAAATAAATCCGCACAAGATCAATAAACTCAGTAATGCAAATACCTACTCGTAGATTGACAACTAAGAATGCTCATTTTTTATAAATTAAGGTATTTGAAAACATTTTTTTTTTATTGTGAGTAAGTATGTAGTTATTTTCTAAACAGTCAAAATAAAATGGCCTGAAGCGGTTGTTTTAATATTACAAACAGACACTCCAATTTTATTTATTAGATAAAGTTTTAAAGATTTTTATTTATAAGATTAAGTATAGATAGATAGATACTTATTAGTCCACTCAACGAATAAACCAAAAAGAGGTGTAGAGTGCGTGAGCTGGGCCGTGAGCGATTTCTTCAGAAAGTTGCTCAGAGTGCTTAGGGAGTAAACATACCTACTAAAAGTCCCCGCGTCTAGGAGGTGAGCCGGAGTGGGGGGTATAAAAATTCCCACTTTTGAGTTTTTCGCTAATATCTATAAAACGGTGCGTCGTCGTAGAGAAAACGTATTTTTCTTGACTTGCTTTGCTTTGGCATTTTTATTTATTTACAAATTATCTTATACATATTTACAAAATAAACAATATAAAAAAAAAAAAACAGTATTTAGAAATGGCACCACTAATAAAGCGTCCATGCGGACAATAGAAATGGGCCCTCTGCAGCGAGCTAATCTATAAACGCATACTGATACAATTCGTTCATAAATATTTGCACTAACACAGCCAAACGCGCGTAGTCGATCGATAGCCGGGCGGAGCAGCGAGCGACACAGCCACCCCGTCTCAGTGCTAACGCACGACTGCCGCCCGCGCCCGCGCAGAGCACCTCTGAACCTATATCTCAAAATGGGGCATTGTCTTTGCAACTGTTGATTGATTTAAAAACGCTATTTCAAATATGTAGTACCTCTAACCACCAATTTTTCAGTGTAAAAATATTTCCAAACATCAAAGCCGTTTAGAAGTTATAAGCAAATGTTAGCGAAAATAGCGTTTTGGTAAATATTTTTTTAAGGCAAAAGTATTAGCCTTATGAAAAAACCCTGTTTCAAAAATGCTGTACATGAATCTATAGCAAACATATATTTTTTACAGACCTTCTAACCAAACCGTTAATGAGTTATAAGCTTCATAAAGTGACCGAGTTACGGTACTAAACGAGAGTAAGGCCCTTAAACCCTGCAGACAGAAATAGGAGCCCCGCGAAGCGGGGCTCCGTCGACTACGCCTTATTATTATTGTTATGCTTAATAAACTTATGCTTTAGAATGTTATGCTTAAAAAATGTATGCTTTAGAATGTTATGCTTAATCATTATTATGATTAGAGAAATTATGCGTAAAAAAATTATGCGTAAGCTGTTATGCGTAAATAATTTCACCCTCAAATTAAAACTATAAAATAATCTTCTACCCGCATATATTTTTTATTACACTTGGTAAATGTTTCTTTCTGAGTATGAATGAAAATGTTATGGCAATTATGTTTAGGGATAAAAGCGTTATGATAAAAAACAGTAGGAGTTTAAATATATTTACATTAATGATATTATTAATTACAATTTTCGGAAACATGAGTGTTATGAACATCGCCGGTAGCACTACAAATAGTATGAATGAAAACTTTAGGATGAAAAATTTTAGGAAGAGTGATTATTCGGATTACAAATCGTTAGGAAGAACAATTTCGGGTAAAGAACTTTAGGTGAGCCAATATGGACCCGTGTAATTGTATATGTGTCGATTTTAGTTTAATAATTAAGATAGAATAAAAAGCAATAGCGCAAGAGTGAGCGAAGCAGTCGGTCGATTAGATTTTCAGAAATAGGAGTTCGGTAATTTGTTGACTAATGCAAAACAAACTTTATAATCGAAGGTGCAAGTGCAACGAATGCAAGTGCAACGAATCGTAGGTGCAAGTGCACCCTCTTGCACCCCGCTCCCGGCGCCCATGGCCCCCCTATGGATAATGTAGGATGCAAGAATAAATATTGCACTTCAACAAGGGGTAACTTCTTTTGGCAGCTCCTAGCTACGACGCATCAGGAACATGGGGGCACTATGGAATGCAGGGCCCTGGGCACTTGCCCAGAGAGGCCTATAGATACGGAAAAGACGGCCATGATAATTAGGTGTAAAAAATCTTGTAACCTATAAGCATATCTATTCACCATTTGTCCCATTTAAATATTTTTGCCAGGAAGTTTTATTTTTTGGAATGTTTAGAGAATAGGTATACCTACTTAGCTAATAATCATGAAAATATGTAGGTACACATACTTTTAACTAAATATACTTAACTACTTACCCCAGTCATGAGTGTCATGACCTAGGTACCTATGAGTTGATAACTGGAACACAAAATAATAGAAGTTCTATTTTTCAACTAGGATATTCTTAGGATTTTAAAATGACGTCCGCATGTTTTTCTCGCTTCGGTGGAAATTGTTTAACTTTTTTGTCTGCACAGGTGTATGAAAAAATCTACCTAGGTACTACATAGATAGGTTGCCTACATGCCAATTAAGTTTAAGGTAAACTAGCCAGGTGCATAAATTTAAGAAAACTTGTTGTAAGCAACATTAAATAAAACCAGTTGGACATTTTGTTAAGTTACAGCTAAGTAAAAATAATAGGCAAAAAATATATAATTTTCCGTCTAAGTCACGATTTTCTTGCTTAGGTATACAAATTAATCTCATAGGTCACCTAGGCTACAATCTTCGAACATAAGTGCTTTAATGAATAATATAGAATAGGTAAGTTATACCTACACATAAATAGACTTTCTCTCCTCTCTTCTGCCTCGTTGTTTTGGTGGTCGCCAGAGCTACTACTGAGCACGAGGTCCTTTGGATTCCCAGATCGGACGTGTTAAGGCTCCTTCAAACAGGCGCGACACGACATGCGACACAAAGGCACAGCAAGTCGCGCACCGAGCGGTGCCTTTGTGTCGCGCGCGATTATATCGCGTGTCGCGCCTGTTTGTAGGAGCCTTTATTGGGGTTTTCCATCGAGATTTTTTTTTTTATTTTCGGTGTCCGAATTGTTGCCCAGTTGATGACAATAGCCTAAACAAAACTGGCGAAATGTGGGTGTACTATTAGGTACGCACGGCGTAATATCAAGCTAGCTATGCTAAGAAAGGTATGTTTTCTTTTTGACTTTGTTTATTTTAGTTTGTGGTCTTCCTGGCAGCCTAAAAAGGTCACTTTGGCAGAATCATAAAAGGTTAAAATTATGAATCGTAATGGACAGTTAACTGTTAACCCATTCCATGCCAGCAACGCACACGCGTGCGTTTTAGTTTTTTTTACCTGTGTGCCTGCAACGCACCCGTATGCGTTTAGTGTATGTTTTAATAAAGTATAATTTATTCACTGTGCGTTGCTTTATTGTTGCCATTTTTTAATTTACCTCAATCTAGATAATATTTCTGATATAGCAACACCGTTACAGTAGTAAAAGAAATGTCACATTTGAATTGACGCCGGTTTTTGTGCTTGTGATTTTTGCTAGTATTATAAACCAAGTTTTTACAGTCATTTAGGTGTTAAAAGGTAAGTAAATATGATTTTTTAATAAAATTTAGTCATTTATTTATTACAACAACGTAATTTTAAGTCTACTGATAATATTTTGGATAAATTTTGAAGTCCAAAACATACCAACGCTAATGGTGCGTTCAATGGCATTTATGAATGACTTTGTTCATGGATGGTGTTACACATCGACAATAATCGGTCGCTCAATGTTACCTACTACTGCTATTGTAACTTTATGTTATTTTATAACTTGAGATATTTTACTGCAGTGTTCGTATTACATACCCTACATGGTTCAAAATAAAACCGTTTGTGAAAAAACGCTTTTATTTTTAAATTTGAATGGGATGAATTGTGTAAAGTAACTAGTATTTTTATCGTTTATAGGTCTTTTGTTTTCTCCTCAAGCATTATGGCAAATAATAATAGAGGTCGTCGTTTGGTTGAATTGTTACTTAATTCTGCCGAAGGTAGGTACTAATTTACAAGCTAGAAAAGAAAGTTATTCACAAGATAGGTGAGTTAATAATACAGACAGTTAATTTTTATCTATTAATATGAATGGTTAGAATGATTTTATCTATTTAAAATCAATATATTGAATGTTGTTATTTTTTAAAGATCAACAAATCTGATAATAAAAATGTTTCAGAGATACATTACTTAATATTATATATTATTTAATCTTTATAACTAACATTACTTAATCTTTTAGCTTTTTTTTAGATACTGTTTTACATAACTATGTTGAAGCTCTTGGCATAAATATTTTCTGTATTTGCTTAATAAATATTTTTCATTTTACTATAATCATTATTTTGAAAATACGTACTTATAATATAATTATGAAAAAGGAGAATTAAAGACTGCTTTGATCTTATATGAGTATTTTTATTTCTGTCACCTACCCTACACCCTAACAATTTAATTTTATTATGGGTTCATGTTTCCCAGTCGTGCATAAAGCCGTCCACTATATACTCTCAAAAGTGCGTTCTCGGATCTCTCGAAAAACTTTTTTCACCATGTGCCACCCACGCACCATATGCGTTTGGTGTTTTTTTTCGTATTTATCAACAATATTTATTTAAAAAAAATCTAAATACATCATTAGTAATCCATTTCCTACCATAAAACCTAATAAAAACTGGTGGCACCTGGCCAACAACTTTTAAAAAAAGGTGGCATCGAATGGGTTAAGAGTTTTTTTTTTGTCTGTGCTAAAATACTAATCAATCCAATCCAAATCCAATCCCTATCTCTTTGATTATACTTACCTACGTAGTGCAGCGAAAGAAAGAAAAACACGGACTGTCTTCGCCATATTTTGATTCATAACGTTATCCTTTTACGATTCTGCCAAAGTGGCCTTTTTAGTCCCCCTGTACCTACGAGTCGCAATAAATATTTTTTCATCCCCCCATCTCGGAAAGAGTATTTTTTGCTCTTCGATATCTGAGTGCAAAAGCTGTTTCACAGGTCGACAAAATTTGCCGAACGCTCTGTTACAGAAACCAGATTATACTTTTCCAAAGGATTTTGACGCGCTGAACTCGAATCTGGCAAAATCTCAAAATTGCTCTATCACGTCAGGGTTTAGAGAAATCCTAACCCAAAAGTGCAAAAAATACCGTTTTTTCTCATTTTTGAGGCTATGTAGCACAGCCGATCCTATTTTCTTTCAAGAATTATTAAAGGCATCTCAAAGGACTAGTCTTCCTCTTTAAAATGACGTTGAGTTTACTCAAATATCTTTTTTTTTCGCTGAGATATCGCATTTTGAAATTTTCATACGTGTACGTGGATTGTTCTACGTTTGAGAACACATACCAGTCTATTGACGAAAACACGAAAATTTCGATATCTCAGAGATCTCACGAGAAATGCGATATCTCAGCGAAAAAAAAAGATATTTTAGTAAACTCAACGTCATTTTAAAGAGGAAGACTAGTCCTTTGAGATGCTATTAATAATTTTTGAAAGAAAATAGGATCGGCCGTGCTACATAACCTCAAAAATGAGAAAAAACGGTATTTTTTGCACTTTTAGGTAAGGATATCTCAAAACCCTGACGTGATAGAGCAATTTTGATGCCAGATTTGAATTCAGCGCGTCAAAATCCTTCGGAAAAGTATAGTCTGGTTTCTGTGTAAATTTTTATCCGCTAGAGGATAAAGTAAATTGAATTTAGAACATCGTGTGCACTAAGTTTGTGAATTCAAAACATCATTAAACCTATTTACTTCTACCTCCATGGTGCCGAATTTATCATACAACTTTTTTTTAATTTTTTAAAAACTCAGACTCGGAACCTTCTTGGTGTAGGTACTTTTTTTTAATTTGCTTTGCGCGCGCAATTTTCTTTTCACGTCATATTGTTAAAACCTTAGGTTAAAAATAAAAACAAGAAACTTGTAAACAAGTGAAAAATCTAAAATGAGTGAATCTAGCGACGACGAAGTTTATTTTTTTTTTGCATTTACTCATTTCCTCGCTGAGGTGGGATGAAAAGTTACGTGTTGCACTCGAGTGCAAAAATTTTTCACCTCGTGCTCTTTTGATTCCCTCGCTAACGCTCAGGATTCTAATTTTTGATCACGCGTTTGCTCGGTCATCAAAATTGAGCACGCGGTTAAAAAGCAACCTTGCACTCTTGTATAACAAATAACTATTTCTCTCTTTCTATACATTTCCAGTATAAGCCGACTTCTCACTGTATGAAAAGCCTATACCTACAATGTGAGGTCAGCTAAAACTGTAAATATAGGTACAGCTTGATGTGTCGTCATGCAGTGTACACCACTGCCTAACACATCGGAGATTACAGGCGTGATGTTATTTAAATAGAACCAACCAATTTGTGTAAGTAATTAATTCCATTAATTAAATTCAATTTCGTTTCAGTTTATTTAATTCGATATGTTATCCTTCAGTGCCTCTAGGACAAAACAAGGATAAATAAGTAAATAATATATTATTTTTCTGTAGGTAGGTATAAACAACACTATTGCTTTAAATAATTCGTGTTATAATTATTACATTATACTATACCCACATGTGGTTAAGTCCAAAGTCGACTTAGATAGGTAATTCAATACCTACATTACGCTGATGTCTGAAGTAGAGATGTTACGGATGTCGTTTTACCGGAACCGGAACCGGAACCGGGGCGGAGTAGAAGAAAGATGTGTTAAGGGGCCTCCCCTTAAAACATCTTTCTTCTATTTCTTCTAACATCCACAAATAAAACAATAAACTGAGACTTTGTGAGCGCGAGCGTGTATAAAATAAACAAACATTACCCTGGTGACAAGTTAAAACTTTTTTGTAGGCGCTCTAGTCACGTGTATCGCTGCGTTTCGAACTTCGGTCTAACTCCGATTCAAAATTATCGGAACCGAAATCGGAATCGGAGGTGTAAAATTAATCGGAAGTTCCGACTTTTCGGAATCGGAACCGAAGCTCCGTAACATCCCTAGTCTGAAGGATCTGAAGTGCGGTACTCGCTGCGCAGTATTTTACTCCTCTGTATCTGCAGGCTGTATGTACATACTAATTATCTACATCGGTTCTTTCACAGTTATTATACCTCTGCCTTTGAATCGCTGTCAAAATCACAGTGATCTTTATCGTCGTTGTAATAAGGTTAGGTAGGTACTGTTGGGAGTGTTGGGTTGCTTTCATTGACATAAAGGCTCCTGCAAACAGGCGCGACGCGCGACGCGAATCGCGCTTACAACTCGACTCGCGACTTGCGGTGCCTTTGTGTCGCGCGCGATTCGCGTCGCGCGTCGCGCCTGTTTGAAGGAGCCTTAAGTCTGTCAAAATCACAGTGATCTTTATTGCAGTTACAATAAAGATAATCTCAAAAATAAGCAATTCAATAAGTCCGATAATTACCTTCTTTTAATGCAAAACCAGTAGCCTAGACTTCGATCAATAAGCCTAGAGGTAGTTGCTTCGTCACATTGTTTTTGTAACCCACATTTCGAAGATAACCATAATCTGTCTAGTTATTTGGAGCGATCTTATACTTGAGATATCTACCAACCAAGCAGAAAAACACCAGTGGGTAGGTAGTCTAAACAGAAATAGCTACGCAGTTTACCTAAGCTTACCTAATTACATAGATATAGGAGTATTATTGAACGAAAGGCATAAAACTTTATCTAACTGACAACGTGATAATTTTATAATGACTTAGTAAGTAGTACGCGAAATTCAAAATTTCTTACGTTTTTTGCAATTTGCTGGTCAGTATTAAGTTGTACGTCGATCAAAATATGATTCGCGGCGTAACAAATATGTATTTACAGAATCATAATTATTAGAATCGGTGATACAACTTGTTAGGTTAGTATAATCCCAAAATGTCAAGATTTCATGAAATAGTCATTCTTTGGGGTTACGTGGTCTTAGATAGTTGTGTTGATGACTTTAATGATTATAATTCAATAATACATATTTATTGTGGCCGCTCAACGTACAACTTAATACTGACCAGCATATTGCAAAAAACATAAAAAAAAAATAATTTCGCGGGCTACCCTGGCGCATATTAGTTTTGATCAGTCTTTGGTTTTGTTACTCGGCAACTACGCTCGGCAATAAGAAACACCGAGCTGCTCTTCAAGAGTAGGGTAGTATAAATGAGTAGTAGGTATGATACCTGCGGCTGCGACATGTACAGGATCTCTAGTAACTTCTCGATACTTACGCGCGAGATCATCTGCAGAGGAGTCATCTTCAAGTATTGTAACTTTTGGTTCCAAATATGTAGGTATAACTACTTAGATACTGGATTACTGACCTGACGTTAGGTAGTGGGGAAAGACATTTGGCATAATTATACTTATCGCCTCAATCGTTACTTGTGTATTGAAAAGAGCCACCTGTTGGGTATGGCGTAGCTTAAAGTTTTAAACAACAAATAAAATTACGAATTCCAAAAACATAATTTAATATTTTTGTTTGTTCATAAAATCGTCTAACATAACATCTTCGAGATTATTATTATCTAATATATCAGAGGCGTATGGCTTACTAACACCTTCTTCTAACAACTGTAACAATTTTGCATACACTAGAGTGGGCGCGTCAACAGCCCATAAAAAGTCTATATGATTAAATTCCTTCAATGGCACTATATAGTGATCTATTGGATTCACTAGTTGTACATACAAGTTCGTCACATCAACGTTACTGGATAACCAATCGTTATCGGCACTGAACAGGGCGATAGGCAAAGTGATCTTGTGTAAAGGGTATTCGGGAGGAGATACGTTCCCATAAATCTTGAGGTTATCCGCCGGTCCGTAGTCAAACATTTGGAACTTGCCACTCTGCTTGATCTCTTGAGCGTAGTGAACTAACGTCTTGGTGGACGCGCCCGCGGGAACGTGGCCAAGAATTAATGGCAACAATGACCTATTGAATTGACTCTCATCGTGTCCACACAAAACAAACATTGAGTTCTCGCATATCGCTTCCTCATAATGATTTATCTCACAGGCATGTTTTGATAACCACCTGAGCACGGAGTTTTGAGGAAGGAACTCATTAGCGCCGAGTAGTTTCATGAGGTATTCTATATTATCGCTATACCTAGCGAGCAGTCGTATCGGGCTCTTTATTTCTGTCATGTACGCAACTGGAGCTAAAGCGAATCCTGCTCTCAACACCTTGTTGTAATGAGTTTTCGTGGACAGCAGTGCGAACAGTACTGTGGTTCCCATAGAATGGCCTATATAATTAATTTTGACGTCCCATCCTTTAACTTCCATGATGTAATCTATGACCGCCGGGAGGTCGTGTTGACTCACTTCGTGAAATGTGAAATTCCAGAATTCAAATGAATCTACATTTCTTGAAACATGAGCTCGGGAGTATGTGTTTCCTCGCACGTTGGCCAACCACACGTCGTAACCGGCATCAGACAAGATGTAACCCAGGCCCTTCTGAGGTCCCGATATTATCCAGTCCGCAGAGCTCCCGAGCAGGCCGTGATGCATCAGCACTGTCTTCCTGGGGCTAACTTTATTTCCTTTGGTGTTTTTAGAATATGGTATCCTATGGACTGTCAGTATGTATCCGTCGTCTGTCACAATCGTGTGCGACTCCGCCGGGTAGCCGTGCATCGCGATCAGCTGCGGCGTGGTCATCTGGACAGCCGGGTCATCATCCGAACACTTGTACTCCAACCCTCCCTCTGGTGCTATGGAATCAAATATCTTATTTTCCGTTGACTCAGATACTTCGATCAAATCTCTGAACTTTCTCTTCATCCTCCATTGTTTTTCTTCTGGTGTCTCCAAGTCTGGTTTGCTGCTGGTGGTATTTATACCCAAGTAAGAAGTGATCTTTTTTCGCACATTTTCGACGTAATAGTTCTTCAGTCTGCGTCCCCTTTCGCGCACATAGTTTGTGATTTGTGATGTTCGGTTGGTGAGGCTGTCGAATACGTCGGGGAACCACGAGATCTGTCGGCACTCACTATGATGTAATTGCAATACGATTATGAACGTAAACACAACTAGTAGCGGGAGTTTCATTTTAGTGCGGAGCGAGCGCGTCGCGACGACCGTCCTTCCTGCGACTGAACTCGATAATGGAGCACTCGAGTAATTTATTCCCGCGCGAGAGGTCAAGGGGAAGTTATGAGTAATACATAACACACTAATGTACATAATAAAGATTACTGATAATAAACAAAGTTCATTATGTGAATCATTCAACGGTCATATCGTATTCCAATTAGGTAAACAGTAATCCCAATAACATACGATGATTTGTTTAAAATAGTTTTATTGGTTCCGGAAATTACTCATTATGTTTGTGATTTGTTTATGCCGGTTATCTATTCTAGAAACGGTCATTTTAACACAATATTTATTAGATATGGCCCTTCATAAGAACTAGCTATAATTAAATAATGTCAATATTTTGTAATTCCATACTATAATACATTAAATTCGAAAGTAACTCTGTCTGTCTATTTGTCTGTCTGTATGTATGTTACCTTTTCACGCCTAAACCACTGAACGGATTTCGATAAAATTTGGCAGAGAGATAGATTGCATCCCGGGGAAGGACATAGGATAGGTTTTTATCGACATACCTCGCGGGCGAAGCCGCGGGCGGAAGCTAGTACTTTATATTTAAAAACTCATTTTTATTATAAGTAACCTGCAATGAAAATCATCGTATTTAGCCTAGCTATATGACCAAATTTTCCCAATCAACTTTGAATCTGATGATTTACCAATAATGTTTAAAATCTATTTAAAAAAATTGTCAAATTTTCCCAATCAACTTTGAATCTTACGCTTTAGCGATAAATTTGAAAATCTATTAAAGCAATAATGTTCCCACTGTTGGGACACAGGCTTCCCTTCTGTGAGAGGGAGTGGGCCTGGGCTGTACCTAATCCACCACGCGGGCCTGCGGGTTGGTAGATGTCACATGTCTTCGAATTTTTGGTTCTTAGACATGCCGGTTTCCTCACGATATCTTCCTTACGGTTTTGAGAGCAGTGGTGATGAAATAATTTACACTAACAATAAGTAAAGCGCCTGGAGGCGCGCCTGCTACGAAAACTGCGTGTAATAATAATTGTCCTCCTTGAAGCAAATTGTTTAAACAGATGAATAATGATAGTCGTCTCTTTTGTGGCTTTGGCACAAGTAGGTAATCTGTTTTTTTTTTGAGGTTGGGAAATCATCAAATGAGAGGTCATTTCCCCGCTCTGGGTGGAGCGGAAGGGAGTGGCAGACTCTTACTGACTAAAACCCACCCGTGTTCCTTCCTTAGCCCTTTATGTTCCGGGCCAGCGGTAATTCTTTCGGACAATCCCGCTGACCAGTAATCTGTGGCTTTGGTCAGATATTTCTATGGGTTCATCTGCTCAGATTGATGTTCTCATAAATATGGGTGGCCTTAATCTCACCGGCCTTTATGTAACTGCCTCGTTGGTCTCGTGGTTGCAAGAGCGACTGCTGAGCGTGGGTTTCTGGCTTCGATTCCCACGTTGAACAAAGTGTACTGGGTTTTTCATTACGAACTTCCTTAGTAACAGTCCGGAGCTCGGAAGTTGGCGGTGTGATACCGCCGTGCCTCAGAAAACACGTTAAGGGGCTTACAGGACCTAAACACAAGAAACGTAAGTTTTAGAAACAATAAAAGTACCTATATGATCGACTACAGTTAGCAAAATCAGAAAAATACATATATATGATATTCTTCAGGACATATTATATGCTAGGTAGAGAGTGTGTTGAAAACATAATACCTACAACTAATTTGATACGATAGAAAAAAATCATAAAGATACCTCTAAAATCTTTCTTTTTACAATTAAATAAAAAACATACCTACTAATATAATCATTCAGTTTTTTTGTCAGATTAATTCTACAAGCAACATTATACTAAAATACTAGTGTTTTAATTTTTTTAGTCCAAACAATAGATTTTTTGTAATTAAATAATTGCTTCATATTTTGTAATAAATTACCAGCGTTGTGTTATCGCGCTTCTCTTTCTTTTCTATGCAGTCCGACAGTGACCGCGCTTGATCTCTCTCCGGTCGTACCGGATTGCCGTCTCATCGGACTATGAGAGTGAGGGAAGAGAGAGTGCACCTGTGACTACACACGCACTTACAGTGCGTGCCACGTAAGAAGAGACTTGACCCCGCCTCCCCCGCCTCTTTCCGCCGCCCCTATGACGTCCGGTCCCGTCCCGCACTCAGACCTCATACCGCTAAAGATACCTAAAATCGTGTTCTACGCATGTCAGACCACGTGGTGTGTCAAGTCTCTTCTTACGTGGCACGCACTGTACATTGTGCACTATAATATCTCCCGCGCCGAAGGCTAGTCTCGGTCGACATTTGACGCCATGTCCGATACACGGTCTGGGAGGACTATGATTGTAACTCCATCACTGATGTACAGACGCCAGCACATCAAGCTACTACAATCTGTCAAATTTCTTTAATAGATTTTCAACTTTATCGCTAATGTATTAGGTTCAAGGTGGATTAGGAAAATTTTACAGTTTCATGTAGCATAATGTGCTGGCGTAGGGGCGTCTGTACTACATATGGGGGTACCTACTCCTCTCCCTAACCCGTAGTTGATTAGGCACATTAGAATGACGGCTATCATATCTATGTATGTCACGTCATGCATACCGAGCCATAAAAAACCAATACAAAACCAGACCAATGGCGGTGCCTCCATATTCATAAATTAGCTAATTAGAATATTTGATAGGTGATGGATTGATTTGTGTTAAATTTAACAATAAGTAACTGTGATTTCATGAATAAAATCATTATAATTCGGTTCTCAACATGAACAGTAAGTAGGTACCTAGGTACCTATAAAAAAGGCGTTGCACGGGGGGGTTCCGGAATTGGTCTTTTAAGAAGAACCGGGACCACCCCTATGTGCTGATGGTGATCACCGGGGCGGTTTTAGTGAGGTAAAAATCCCACTCCCCGACCTTCCTCCCCGGAGGTCAGGTGCCTTTTGAAGGTTTCCCCCCGACAGCAAAAAAAAAAAAACGTACCTATAAAATAAACATAACATCACGCCTGTAATCCCCGCAGGGTTAGTGTCTAAACATACTATGCCGAAGGTACACCGACAGATGTTCGGCATGATTACGCCACAAATTACTGACGACACATTATGCCGAAATTACGTTGCGTTATAGCGTACAGCCGAACTTCGGTCGGGCGTAAGTTCAGCGGCAATTCGGCGGCAACGTATTCTGTAGAGCACACATTATACGCAACCGAAGTTCGGTTCGATTGTTTGCACTTTGCTCTAGTAAGATCGTATTATAAATATTGTGTTTGACATTAATTTATTGGTGACCGTACCCAAGTTCGGTTGCCTACGTCATGTTCTAACGTGAACGTGAGCAATGATAAGGTTATCAGCTGAAAGCCTTTGAACCCGCGACCTTTAGTACAGCAGGCATGTGTGTCATTGAAATGGTCATCCTTTTATTTTTTGTATTTACTAGGAAGCTAATCTTATCGGCTGCCCCATTTCAAAACCTAGTAGGTAAGGACTTAAAATGGAATTTTACAGGAGAGCGCATACGTAATATTGGTCAGCATATGGAAAGTATTTTTTTAATTAGTTAAAGTGACTTACTAGGTTTTAAAATGGTCACTAGGGAGTGAAAGGTGCACTTACTAGGTATCGATGCTTAAATATATCTCCTTTTATGTAAGTTTAAAACGCTGGTGTTTTTGTATTTGGTAGAGACCTTCTTAGCAAGATTATGCAATAAAACGATTTTTGTAAAAAGTGTTCCTTACTAGGTTTTGAAATGGGACAGCCGTTATAAGCGATGTATTTATAGTTTCTATAAGTACCTACCTACTATGAAAACAGCCTGTGAGTACCAAGTTGGGGCTAACGAATTGGCGTCGGAGACGAAGTTACGGGGAAATACATAATCATCCTGGTTTCCAAGTTAGGGCAACATGCCATATCCCATGCCCTCACATTGTAGCGGGCCTTGTTCGATCATGTATAACCACCCTCAGCTGTGTGCACTTATAAACATTGTGTGGATATTTGGATAATTCACAGATGGAATCTGAAGGGCATTCATTTTTGTAATTTTAAAAATACTTATGTACCTCTAATTTCCCCACACTTTTGACATTTGATTGTCGCCGAGGTAAGACCGACTATATTTTAAACGTTTTTAATTACGAGAATTGGCCTTCAAAATTGTAGCGGACAAACATTAATGTAAGTACCTAGGGTAGGTAGAGGTACATACATTAATTAACGGTGCCCCTCCATGGTGACCATCGGGGTGGTTTTAGTAAGGTACCTACGGCTCCCCGCTTGTTTGTAAATTCAGGGAAATTTGGCAAGCCTGCTAGATCTGGGTTTTGTGCGTCCAGCAAATAGTGTCAACGCCATTAGTGATGAGATGCATCATAAGTAGAGTTTTATAACAGCGAGCCCAGAACTGTCCCTTGTGAAACCCCATATGCAATCTCCTCCGATGTTCACACTACCCGTTGGCGTTAGGACCTTGCGAATTTTAATTTTCAACTTTACTTCAATTCAGGCGCAATTCTAGGACACCAGGATTTTTAGGGTTTCCCCACGATGTTTTCCTTCACCGTTTTGAGAGCAGTGGTGATGAAATTAAATACACAAAGGAAAGTGCCTGCCCGGGTTCGAACTCACGACCTTCTACTCTTAAGGTGGTGGCAGATACAAAAAATAAAACGAAGTCTCTAAATAGCACTTTTTCAGAAATCATCAACAAAAGTTATATTAGTTCCACTATCGATCAAGAGATGGCGCTGACTTCAATATTCTACACACAGCAGCGCGCAGTGTTAAAATTCTCTGACGATGACAATTTAAAAACATATTATGATGGTACGGAACGGAACCCTCGGTTCGCGAGTCCGACTCGCTCTTGAACGGTTTTTAAATACATTTCACGAAACAATATTGCACAAATGTTTACCAACAGTGTCCGCTTATCAATTTCATTCAAGCGCCAAAAAAACCTTGTAGCACGATTTTATCATTTAAGGCCAGGTATTCCGAGCGCTGTAGGTATTTAACGCATACCTCAGCCCCCGCAAGGAGTAGCGATACGTAATAAGTTACGATGAGCGGGGACGCGCGCGCCAAGCGCACGGCTCACGAGTTCACGAACTCGAGTAGGTACTAAGTTGCGTCACAGAGTAGAGCAATGCAGTAGATCAACTTGAATTGATTAGTATAAGTTTATTTTGTTTTATTTTTCTAGTAGTAGTTATTTTTAAGGTTATAGATAGATTAGATACGTATTGTATAAACTTGATACTAATTATTAAAAATAATTTGTATACTTTTTTTTATAAAAAGGATTTAAAATCTGACTGACTAAAATCAAATATTCGTGCTACAGTATAAAAAATCAAGCAGTAGGCACACTTACTTTAGGAGAATTGTGTTACAATTCTTGAATTACAATATCAATGCATATTGTAATTCAAAAAAGCTTAGAGGTATAAATGTAAAGGAGAGAGAAGGGAAGGGTAGAGGTGTAAATGTTCGTCTCGTGTAACACATAATGTGAAGCGTGACTGTGTGAGTCTCAATAAAATAAAAATAAAGTATTTTTATTTTGACGTGACAACGTCTAATAAATCGATGAAGCTGGTTGCACTCACGAAAAAACATGACTCATGTAGCGTTACCTCGCGGCCTCGCTCTGTAGCGTTCCATGGCGGCTTGAAGTGCAAGCGAATATTAACAGATGTAATGCAATTATTCCATCAGTATTTTCTTATGACGTTGTCACGTTCAACTATCGTCAGCAAACCGACTTTACAGACAACCGATTTTTTTTATTAAATTAAAAGTAAACACTTTTATATCTGTAAAATATCCAACTCTGCTGTCAAATAAATCGATATGATGCGTTTTTTCTTGGAGCTGTGTCATCAGGTAATTCATGTCAACAATTCGTCGTCCACTGATGGGTTGATAGTCGTGTTCGATTTCGTTTTCAACGCTTAGAGTGTAGTTTTCAATTTCCTCCATTGTTCTAAAAACAGATTATTTTAATATAACCTATTGAATTCCACATAATTATTATGTAAAACAAAAAGTAGCAACTTACTCATTGATATTATTATTAGGTGATACATTATTATGTTCATCTAAAGGCATTTCAGCATGTGTGACATGGGCATTGGCAGCATGAATAGTCGTTCTGTAACAATAAAATATATTTTTTTGTTTCAATATTCATAGTTGTTAGTAAATGCGATAATTATCGGATATATAAACTTACGCATTTTATGGGCTATTTACTTATGCCTATGGCATGCCGTAGCATGTTTTAGTGTGATTTTAATTGAATCGGTTAAAACAATATAATTGATTATTAATAAGTACAATACAGTTACTTACTCCTCAATCCTAAGATTATTCAAGTAAACCATGCTCTAAAGTCATCAATGGAGACACTTTATGCCCTTCCGCATGCTCTATTGATCTGTAACACAAAAGTTGTTTTTGACTTGTTGGTAATTAACAAGTAAAATTTTAAAAAACTTTCTTATTATTAAATCAGTCTGTTTAATAGAGACAACTGCATTGAAATCGATTCATCCGTTTTCCGTTTAGGAGCTACAATGCCAAAGACAAATACACACGCACACTGACATACAGACAGTTATACAGAAACAAAGATACGCAAACAGTAATAATAATTAATAAATAGGTACTTTAATTTTAATAATAAAGTAGGTATGTATGTGACCCCCACATACATACGTACCTACTTAATTCAAGTATATGTATATTATTAATTTTTATGGTGTTACAATAACAAGTGAGATACTATTTAATTCAAATATGTAGTAAAAAATAGAGAATGTCTTTAAAATAAATAATATAAAAAAACTTACTCGATATTCGCCGAATCATTAGTTGATACATGCGCACTGCGCTTGGCCTGCAACTGCATTGCTCTAAAACATTAAAAACCCACGTAAACATTTCAAGCCAAGTTTCTTTTATTATTCCATTTGGAGTGGCATAGTTAATAATAAACATGCAATAACAAAAATCTCGAGTGAATTCTACAAACTGTTCCTCTTGCAAATAAATACTGAATAAAATTATGCATTGGAGAACTTCTCTATAGCCAAACTAGCCATTGATTTTTTTATGTATTTCAAAAATCTTAGCGTTCTCTAGTAGTACTGATATTTTTATACTGTGGCTCACCACATTACAATACAAATAAAACATTTAGGTAGGTACTTACTTCTTCACATATCTTTGGAGTGCATTCTTTCTATTTGTTTCTTTTATTGCTTTACACGACTTTTTTCGCCTGCGTTGTTTATTGCCCATTATAACTAACAAACAAACTCTCAAAAACAGATGATAAGTTTCGCGAAGTTGTCGCGGAAAAAACTGACACAGGTCCGTCGTCCATAAGCGCCAGCACGCGACTGAACGGCCCCGTAGGAGCCGCCGCGGGCGCTTTTAATTCATATTTAAACTTAGTAATTAAGAAAATCATTTTATCAAGTCAAACTCTGCGAATTTGTCTATAACTAATTAGTTTCTTTAATATAGTACAAAAATTAAATGTAAAAAGTCAGTAATATAGTCATAATATTGAAAAAACGTTTTAAAAAGGGGTAACTTTGCGATTTTTTGCTATCGTGTGAAGTTCATCAGGTCTTGCAACTGAATGCGATTTTGTCTAGACAAGATCCTTAACTAATACAGATATATTTTTTTTTTATTTAAAACCCTATATTCTTTGTCTCAGATTGTTTTAAAAAACTTAAATTCGGGGCCACCTAGCCTTAAGCCGCGGTCGCAGTGTTGCCTCTAGTCAGTCGACATTTTGCAAAAAGTTCCTATAGCACATAAAATAGTAATAATCTGTAATTAAGCGACACGCATACCTGGCCCTTAGGCTTAGCTCAGATAGAAAAAGCATAGCACGAAAAACTTAGCTTAGCTAAGAACAGCACAGCGCAGCGCAGCATAGCGTCATTTAATTATTCATAATTCCTAATACCTACTTAAATCCTCGAATGTATTATATCGATACTGGGAAGAAAAATATGCATAATTTACTTAATAATGAAATATATTGATTCAATGATAATATTACACTAGTTGAACTTTTATAGACATTTAACTTCTTCACATATATTTCTAAAGTCTTCTCTAATCCATTTCTGTAGCTCTGCCTCGAGCTCCTTAGCTTGAAGATTCTTGAATGCCTCTGCATCTGTAACACAACATTGAACCATTATTTTATTTTTTTATAAAATTAATATCCCTTGTATCCCATTTTACATAGGTAACTATAAGTAACGTGTTTCCGTTTCTCTATATAAACAAAAGTCGCTTCACGTCTCTATCTGTTTGTCCGCTTAGTTCTTCTAAACTTTACAAAAGATTTTGATGTGGTTTTCACCATCATTTAGAAAATGTATCCCGGTAAGTATACACGGTGACAGGGCTATCGACGCGCAAACTGTAACCACGAATTCATCACATGATTCTAGACCAGCTAAGTGTAGACGTTTTTCGTCGGTTATAAAAAAAAGCAGTTGTTTCTTTGGAAATTTCAATACGCGGTCAGCACATCAAGCTACTAAAATCTGTCAAATTTCGTTAATAGATTTCAACAATTAAAGAAATTTCTGACAAATGCGTGCACTGACTGGACAGTTCCTCTCAATCTGTGTGGTTCTTTTCTCAGAAGACCATCTCAGACATCGATCTACATTGTATTCATATAACCAGACCAATATAATGTCTGGACTTTAAAAGAGACTGTGACCTCTGAGTTTGTTTCGGCCTTTCCTCTCAGAGTAGTCAAATAGGAAACGCCGACCTCATCTAGTTTTAAAAAAACATGAATGACGTGTAAAAGTTTTTGTACAAACCTACTTACAAAAATAAAATCATTTATCAACTTTATTACTAAAGCATAAAGTTCAAAGTTGATTGGGAAAATTTGAGTTTCGGGTAGCTTGAGGTGCTTGCGTCTGTACGTACTAAATCCATGATAATAGTTTGTGCGTCGAAGTGCCTGCCACCCTGTATATACAGTATTTAACTTAGGTATGGCACATAAATCTCGATGATTCGTCTTGTCGCCACATGAGTAGATTACACATGCTAAGCAGATGCAGATGCGGATCGCTAGTAATATTATTAATAAGCCTACAGAACTATTCATACTAATCAAATGTGAGTGTGTATGTCTGTTACTTCTTCACGCATAAACCGCTGAACCGATTTAAATGAATTTGGTATAGGTACAGATAGTTTGAGTCCCGGGAAAGGACATAGGATTTTTATCCTGATATTCCAACGGGATCGAAGTTTATGCGGGTGAAAACGCGGGGCGCTGCTAGTTTACCATATATCGGGAACCAGCCACTGAGTTCCAACGCAGCCACATTGAATGCTGCCATCTTCTTAGCACCAGAAGTACTCCTCCTAGGCCAAACTATCACATCCACCATATCCTCCCCACCTCCTAGCCTTCTACTCTTAGTCAGAAGAATGTTGTGGGCAATAGATTTCTTCAAGAAGTGTTCCAACACTTTCCAAAGTGTTGGGGCAGAAGAATGTCTTTGTATTTCAAAACAGAATGCAGGCACTGGATAGTTTTCATCCAAGCAGTAGATGTCTCCTTTTAAGTGCTGCCATTTCTGAAAATGGAAAATGTGACCTGTTAATACAAACATTCCATTTCTTGCAATAGACTAGACTAATGTGGTTTGCTTTTATTGGTAAAAGAAGATAATTAATAAATTAATTGTAAGGTTAGAACAATGAGCAGCATGTACAGTCACGAGCACTAATATGTCAACACTTGGCAACATTAAATTGCGATTTTTTCGTGAAATAACGAATGCAACGTTGAAATACGACACTTCACACAAACCTATGTGTTCGAAAATACCTTGTTCGTAATAACATAAAATTTCATTCAAAACTAAAGGAGAAAATCGTCTTTGAATAAAGCCAAGTGTATACATACTTATGCTCGTGACTGTACCTATGTATTGTAAGTTGTTGGAGTACTAGGGAGTTGCTCCTACTTGTCAGGTTGGGTGCCTTGCTAGTTCCTATGTCCCATGGGGACGTCCCCATCATGCTACCGGGACAAAAAGTAGCATATGGCCTTACCCAGCATGCCATCTACCTCCTTAAATTGTCAAATTTTATCGAAATCGGATCAGTGGTTTAGGTGTGAAAAGGTAACATACAGACGAGAGTTACTTTTGAGTCCATACTACAAATAAATAAAATTGAAGTGCTATATTATGCTACTCTGTGTCCCGGTAGCACGTTTTCCGACGTGCACGCGAATTAAGTCGCGGTTACAGCTATTTTAAAATATTATTAGTATGGATGACTTCTGATTGGCTGTCATAAGTCAAGGTAAGGTAAAGGTAGTCACACTTACTATTTTTATTCTGTTTTGATTAGATGCAAGGCTTTCAAAGAAAATAAATAAATGGTCTGCCTTGGCTTTTACTGTGGCCATGGGCAAGGGGTGTTATTTCCTGTATTCTATGTTTTTGCTACCAAATTAAGTAGTGAAGTAAGTAGGAACATACTGACCATTTTCTCCACATAAAAAGTGTTCTTTTCCACAAACAGATGATAGTGTAAATGGTTGACGGAAGCAAAACCACACATACTGTTGAACCCAATTCTTACATCCCTGAAATATATGACATTAGTGTTTAATACATTTTAATACATGAATACTTACATGATAATAAATAAAAATGTTTTATTAGCATACAGAAGTTAACAATTTATGCAATAAAAAATAAATGAATAAAATTTAGATCATGCATCCTCTTGTGCAGTATGGTGTGTGTTTGTGTGCGTGTTGTGTTTTGTGTGTATGTGTGTGTTGTATTTTATCGACGGCGAAGTGCCAATAACTCCTAACTGACAAAGTCAAAAATTTACACATACTGGAAGAAAACGTTCAAAAATAGACACGTTGTTTTAGTTGGGAGGTACATATTTCCACATTTTAATTAATTGATGTTGCAACTAAAAATACACTTAGGAATATTTCACTAAAACATGCGATTAACGCCTTTAAATTCAAAGAGAAAAAAAAAAGAATTTCTCAAAAAAAATCTGTTAGGAGGTATTGGCACTTCGCCGTCGTTATGTGTGTGTGATGTGATACATAACTACATTCTGCAGTCATAATGAGTACTTGTTGTTTGTTCTTATCAGTAATAGGTAACAGTCAAGTCTTTATGTTAATTGGCAGCATTCACTCTTTAGTCAATATAAGGCTAAAATTAAAATTTTATAAGCATCTTGTGAATTATCTAAATTAAGGATATTGAGAGACTTGCACCAACCAGAGAAGCATGGGATAAAAGGAATAAGGGCTATTCTTAGTAGTGGGTAGAGTAAGGCCTTTTGTACAGACGCCAGCACATCAAGCTACTCGAAACTGTCAAATTTTCCCAATCAACCTTGAACCTAATGCTAATAGCGATAAAGTAGAAAACCTATTAAAGAAATTTGACAGATTGTAGTAGCTTGATGTAGCTGAAACTAGCGGCGGCCGAGCACAGTGTGCAGGGCCGGAGCGCCCCAAGAACAAAAATGTTAATATTCTGCAATAGAAAAAATATTGATTTTTCATGGTTTTTTGTTTATAACTATTGTTTGCACTTTTTTTACAGTTATTTATCGATTGATTATCATACCCTACATATAAATGAACATGATAAAAGATATGTCGTTGCGGAACACGACTTTGTTCCAAGTTTTTTTCGCAATTAAAGAGCGCAAACTCGATTTTTATGTTTTTTGTTTATAACAATTGTTTGCACTTTTTTTTTAAATAATCAATGATTGATTATCATACCCTACATATAAATGAACATGATAGAAGATATGTCGTTGCGGAACACGACTTTGTTCCAAGTTTTTTTCGCAATTAAAGAGCGCAAACTCGATTTTTATGGTTTTTTGTTTATAACAATTGTTTGCACTTTTTTTTAAATTTTTTAACGATTGATTATCATACCCTACATATAAATGAACATGATAAAAGATATGTCGTTGCGGAACACGACTTTGTTCCAAGTTTTTTTCGCAATTAAAGAGCGCAAACTCGATTTTTCATGGTTTTTTGTTTATAACAATTGTTTGCACTTTTTTTTTAGTTAATCAACGATTGATTATCATACCCTACATATAAATTAACATGATAAAAGATATGTCGTTGCGGAACACGACTTTGTTCCAAGTTTTTTTCGCAATTAAAGAGCGCAAACTCGATTTTTCATGGTTTTTTGTTTATAACAATTGTTGGCACTTTTTTTTTCATTTTTTAACGATTGATTATCATACCCTACATATAAATTAACATGATAAAAGATATGTCGTTGCGGAACACGACTTTGTTCCAAGTTTTTTTCGCAATTAAAGAGCGCAATCTCGATTTTTCATGGTTTTTTGTTTATAACAATTGTTTGCACTTTTTTTTTAGTTAATCAACGATTGATTATCATACCCTACATATAAATTAACATGATAAAAGATATGTCGTTGCGGAACACGACTTTGTTCCAAGTTTTTTTCGCAATTAAAGAGCGCAAACTCGATTTTTCATGGTTTTTTGTTTATAACAATTGTTGGCACTTTTTTTTTAATTAATCAACGATTGATTATCATACCCTACATATAAATGAACATGATAAAAGATATGTCGTTGCGGAACACGACTTTGTTCCAAGTTTTTTTCGCAATTAAAGAGCGCAAACTCGATTTTTATGTTTTTTGTTTATAACAATTGTTTGCACTTTTTTTTTAATTAATCAACGATTGATTATCATACCCTACATATAAATGAACATGATAAAAGATATGTCGTTGCGGAACACGACTTTGTTCCAAGTTTTTTTCGCAATTAAAGAGCGCAAACTCGATTTTTATGTTTTTTGTTTATAACAATTGTTTGCACTTTTTTTTTAAATAATCAATGATTGATTATCATACCCTACATATAAATGAACATGATAAAAGATATGTCGTTGCGGAACACGACTTTGTTCCAAGTTTTTTTCGCAATTAAAGAGCGCAAACTCGATTTTTATGTTTTTTGTTTATAACAATTGTTTGCACTTTTTTTTTAAATAATCAATGATTGATTATCATACCCTACATATAAATGAACATGATAAAAGATATGTCGTTGCGGAACACGACTTTGTTCCAAGTTTTTTTCGCAATTAAAGAGCGCAAACTCGATTTTTCATGGTTTTTTGTTTATAACAATTGTTTGCACTTTTTTTTTAATTTTTTAACGATTGATTATCATACCCTACATATAAATGAACATGATAAAAGATATGTCGTTGCGGAACACGACTTTGTTCCAAGTTTTTTTCGCAATTAAAGAGCTCAAACTCGATTTTTCATGGTTTTTTGTTTATAACAATTGTTTGCACTTTTTTTACAGTTATTTATCGATTGATTATCACACTCTACATATAATTAAACATGAAAAAAAATATGCCGTTGCGGAACACTACTTTGTTCCAAGTTTTTTTTGCTATTAAATAGCGCAAACTCGATTTTTCATAGTTTTTGTTTATAACAATTGTTTGCACTTTTTTTTTAATTAATCAACGATTGATTATCATACCCTACATACAAATGAACATGATAAAAGATATGTCGTTGCGGAACACGACTTTGTTCCAAGTTTTTTTCGCAATTAAAGAGCGCAAACTCGATTGCCATGGTTTTTTGTTTATAACAATTGCTTGCACTTTTTTTTTCATTTTTTAACGATTGATTATCATACCCTACATATAAATGAACATGATAGAAGATATGTCGTTGCGGAACACGACTTTGTTCCAAGTTTTTTTCGCAATTAAAGAGCGCAAACTCGATTTTTATGGTTTTTTGTTTATAACAATTGTTTGCACTTTTTTTTAAATTTTTTAACGATTGATTATCATACCCTACATATAAATGAACATGATAAAAGATATGTCGTTGCGGAACACGACTTTGTTCCAAGTTTTTTTCGCAATTAAAGAGCGCAAACTCGATATTTCATGGTTTTTTGTTTATAACAATTGTTTGCACTTTTTTTTTAGTTAATCAACGATTGATTATCATACCCTACATATAAATTAACATGATAAAAGATATGTCGTTGCGGAACACGACTTTGTTCCAAGTTTTTTTCGCAATTAAAGAGCGCAAACTCGATTTTTCATGGTTTTTTGTTTATAACAATTGTTGGCATTTTTTTTTTTCATTTTTTAACGATTGATTATCATACCCTACATATAAATTAACATGATAAAAGATATGTCGTTGCGGAACACGACTTTGTTCCAAGTTTTTTTCGCAATTAAAGAGCGCAAACTCGATTTTTCATGGTTTTTTGTTTATAACAATTGTTTGCACTTTTTTTTTAGTTAATCAACGATTGATTATCATACCCTACATATAAATTAACATGATAAAAGATATGTCGTTGCGGAACACGACTTTGTTCCAAGTTTTTTTCGCAATTAAAGAGCGCAAACTCGATTTTTCATGGTTTTTTGTTTATAACAATTGTTGGCACTTTTTTTTTCATTTTTTAACGATTGATTATCATACCCTACATATAATTGAACATGAAAAAAGATATGCCGTTGCGGAACACGACTTTGTTCCAAGTTTTTTTCGCTATTAAAGAGCGCAACCTCGATTTTTCATGGTTTTTTGTTTATAACAATTGTTTGCACTTTTTTTTTCATTTTTTAACGATTGATTATCATACCCTACATATAATTGAACATGAAAAAAGATATGCCGTTGCGGAACACGACTTTGTTCGCAAGTTTTTTTCGCTATTAAAGAGCGCAAACTCGATTTTTCATGGTTTTTTGTTTATAACAATTGTTGGCACTTTTTTTTTCATTTTTTAACGATTGATTATCATACCCTACATATAATTGAACATGAAAAAAGATATGCCGTTGCGGAACACGACTTTGTTCGCAAGTTTTTTTCGCAATTAAAGAGCGCAAACTCGATTTTTCATGGTTTTTTGTTTATAACAATTGTTGGCACTTTTTTTTTCATTTTTTAACGATTGATTATCATACCCTACATATAATTGAACATGAAAAAAGATATGCCGTTGCGGAACACGACTTTGTTCGCAAGTTTTTTTCGCAATTAAAGAGCGCAAACTCGATTTTTCATGGTTTTTTGTTTATAACAATTGTTGGCACTTTTTTTTTCATTTTTTAACGATTGATTATCATACCCTACATATAATTGAACATGAAAAAAGATATGCCGTTGCGGAACACGACTTTGTTCCAAGTTTTTTTCGCTATTAAAGAGCGCAACCTCGATTTTTCATGGTTTTTTGTTTATAACAATTGTTGGCATTTTTTTTTTCATTTTTTAACGATTGATTATCATACCCTACATATAATTGAACATGAAAAAAGATATGCCGTTGCGGAACACGACTTTGTTCGCAAGTTTTTTTCGCTATTAAAGAGCGCAAACTCGATTTTTCATGGTTTTTTGTTTATAACAATTGTTTGCACTTTTTTTTTAGTTAATCAACGATTGATTATCATACCCTACATATAAATTAACATGATAAAAGATATGTCGTTGCGGAACACGACTTTGTTCCAAGTTTTTTTCGCAATTAAAGAGCGCAAACTCGATTTTTCATGGTTTTTTGTTTATAACAATTGTTTGCACTTTTTTTTTCATTTTTTAACGATTGATTATCATACCCTACATATAATTGAACATGAAAAAAGATATGCCGTTGCGGAACACGACTTTGTTCCAAGTTTTTTTCGCTATTAAAGAGCGCAAACTCGATTTTTCATGGTTTTTTGTTTATAACAATTGTTTGCACTTTTTTTTTCATTTTTTAATAATTAATTATAATACCCTACATATAATTGAACATGAAAAAAGATATGCCGTTGCGGAACACGACTTTGTTCCAAGTTTTTTTCGCTATTAAAGAGCGCAAACTCGATTTTTCATGGTTTTTTGTTTATAACAATTGTTTGCACTTTTTTTTTCATTTTTTAACGATTGATTATCATACCCTACATATAATTGAACATGAAAAAAGATATGACATATCTTTTATCATGTTCATTTATATGTAGGGTATGATAATCAATCGTTGATTAATTAAAAAAAAGTGCAAACAATTGTTATAAACAAAAAACCATGGCAATCGAGTTTGCGCTCTTTAATAGCGAAAAAAACTTGGAACAAAGTCGTGTTCCGCAACGGCATATTTTTTTTCATGTTTAATTATATGTAGAGTGTGATAATCAATCGATAAATAACTGTAAAAAAAGTGCAAACAATTGTTATAAACAAAAAACCATGAAAAATCGAGTTTGCGCTCTTTAATAGCGAAAAAAACTTGGAACAAAGTCGTGTTCCGCAACGACATATCTTTTATCATGTTCAGCTATATGTAGGGTATGATAATCAATCGTTAAAAAATGAAAAAAAAAGTGCAAACAATTGTTATAAACAAAAAACCATGGCAATCGAGTTTGCGCTCTTTAATAGCGAAAAAAACTTGGAACAAAGTCGTGTTCCGCAACGACATATCTTTTATCATGTTCATTTATATGTAGGGTATGATAATCAATCGTTGATTAATTAAAAAAAAAGTGCAAACAATTGTTATAAACAAAAAACCATGGCAATCGAGTTTGCGCTCTTTAATAGCGAAAAAAACTTGGAACAAAGTCGTGTTCCGCAACGGCATATTTTTTTTCATGTTTAATTATATGTAGAGTGTGATAATCAATCGATAAATAACTGTAAAAAAAGTGCAAACAATTGTTATAAACAAAAAACCATGAAAAATCGAGTTTGCGCTCTTTAATAGCGAAAAAAACTTGGAACAAAGTCGTGTTCCGCAACGACATATCTTTTATCATGTTCAGCTATATGTAGGGTATGATAATCAATCGTTAAAAAATGAAAAAAAAAGTGCAAACAATTGTTATAAACAAAAAACCATGGCAATCGAGTTTGCGCTCTTTAATAGCGAAAAAAACTTGGAACAAAGTCGTGTTCCGCAACGACATATCTTTTATCATGTTCATTTATATGTAGGGTATGATAATCAATCGTTGATTAATTAAAAAAAAAGTGCAAACAATTGTTATAAACAAAAAACCATGGCAATCGAGTTTGCGCTCTTTAATAGTGAAAAAAACTTGGAACAAAGTCGTGTTCCGCAACGGCATATTTTTTTTTCATGTTTAATTATATGTAGAGTGTGATAATCAATCGATAAATAACTGTAAAAAAGTGCAAACAATTGTTATAAACAAAAAACCATGAAAAATCGAGTTTGCGCTATTTAATAGCGAAAAAAATTGGAACAAAGTCGTGTTCCGCAACGGCATATCTTTTTTCATATTCAATTATATGTAGGGTATGATAATCAATCGTTAAAAAATGAAAAAAAAAGTGCAAACAATTGTTATAAACAAAAAACCATGGCAATCGAGTTTGCGCTCTTTAATAGCGAAAAAAACTTGGAACAAAGTCGTGTTCCGCAACGACATATCTTTTATCATGTTCATTTATATGTAGGGTATGATAATCAATCGTTGATTAATTAAAAAAAAAGTGCAAACAATTGTTATAAACAAAAAACCATGGCAATCGAGTTTGCGCTCTTTAATAGCGAAAAAAACTTGGAACAAAGTCGTGTTCCGCAACGGCATATTTTTTTTCATGTTTAATTATATGTAGAGTGTGATAATCAATCGATAAATAACTGTAAAAAAAGTGCAAACAATTGTTATAAACAAAAAACCATGAAAAATCGAGTTTGCGCTATTTAATAGCGAAAAAAACTTGGAACAAAGTTGTGTTCCGCAACGGCATATCTTTTTTCATGTTCAATTATATGTAGGGTATGATAATCAATCGTTAAAAAATGAAAAAAAAAGTGCCAACAATTGTTATAAACAAAAAACCATGAAAAATCGAGTTTGCGCTCTTTAATTGCGAAAAAAACTTGGAACAAAGTCGTGTTCCGCAACGACATATCTTTTATCATGTTAATTTATATGTAGGGTATGATAATCAATCGTTGATTAACTAAAAAAAAAGTGCAAACAATTGTTATAAACAAAAAACCATGAAAAATCGAGTTTGCGCTCTTTAATAGCGAAAAAAACTTGCGAACAAAGTCGCGTTCCGCAACGGCATATCTTTTTTCATGTTCAGTTATATGTAGGGTATGATAATCAATCGTTAAAAAATGAAAAAAAAGTGCAAACAATCGTTATAAACAAAAAACCATGAAAAATCGAGTTTGCGCTCTTTAATTGCGAAAAAAACTTGGAACAAAGTCGTGTTCCGCAACGACATATCTTCTATCATGTTCATTTATATGTAGGGTATGATAATCAATCGTTAAAAAATGAAAAAAAAAGTGCAAGCAATTGTTATAAACAAAAAACCATGGCAATCGAGTTTGCGCTCTTTAATTGCGAAAAAAACTTGGAACAAAGTCGTGTTCCGCAACGACATATCTTTTATCATGTTCATTTGTATGTAGGGTATGATAATCAATCGTTGATTAATTAAAAAAAAAGTGCAAACAATTGTTATAAACAAAAACTATGAAAAATCGAGTTTGCGCTATTTTATAGCAAAAAAAACTTGGAACAAAGTAGTGTTCCGCAACGGCATATTTTTTTTCATGTTTAATTATATGTAGAGTGTGATAATCAATCGATAAATAACTGTAAAAAAAGTGCAAACAATTGTTATAAACAAAAAACCATGAAAAATCGAGTTTGCGCTATTTAATAGCGAAAAAAAACTTGGAACAAAGTCGTGTTCCGCAACGGCATATCTTTTTTCATGTTCAATTATATGTAGGGTATGGTAATCAATCGTTAAAAAATGAAAAAAAAAGTGCAAACAATCGTTATAAACAAAAAACCATGAAAAATCGAGTTTGCGCTCTTTAATTGCGAAAAAAACTTGGAACAAAGTCGTGTTCCGCAACGACATATCTTTTATCATGTTCATTTATATGTAGGGTATGATAATCAATCGTTGATTAATTAAAAAAAAAGTGCAAACAATTGTTATAAACAAAAAACCATGAAAAATCGAGTTTGCGCTCTTTAATAGCGAAAAAAACTTGGAACAAAGTCGTGTTCCGCAACGACATATCTTTTATCATGTTCAGCTATATGTAGGGTATGATAATCAATCGTTAAAAAATGAAAAAAAAAGTGCAAACAATTGTTATAAACAAAAAACCATGGCAATCGAGTTTGCGCTCTTTAATAGCGAAAAAAACTTGGAACAAAGTCGTGTTCCGCAACGACATATCTTTTATCATGTTCATTTATATGTAGGGTATGATAACACAGGTCGACAAAATTTGACAAACGCTCTGCCCCAGAAACCAGATGATACTTTCCCGAAGGATTTTGACGCGCTGAATTCGAATCTGGCCTCAAAATTGCTCTATCACGTCAGGATTTTGAGATATCCTAACCTAAAAGTGCAAAAAATACCGTTTTTGCTCATTTTTGAGGTTATGTAGCACGGCCGATCCTATTTTCTTTCAAAAATTATTAATAGCATCTCAAAGCACTAGTCTTCCTCTTTAAAATGACGTTGAGTTTACTCTAATATCTTTTTGTTTCGCTGAGATATCGCATTTTGAAATTTTCGTACGTGTATTGTTCTACGTTTGAGAATTCATACACATACATTTTCTATTGGAAAATTTCAAAATGCAATTTCTCAGCGAAAAAAAAAGATATTTGAGTAAACTCAACGTCATTTTAAAGAAAAAAACTAGTCCTTTGAGATGCTATTAATAATTTTAGAAAGAAAATAGGATCGGCCGTGCTACATAACCTCAAAAATGAGCAAAAACGGTATTTTTTGCACTTTTAGGTTAGGATATCTCGAAACCCTGACGTGATAGAGCAATTTTGAGGCCAGATTTGAATTCAGCGCGTCAAAATCCTTCGGAAAAGTATAGTCTGGTTTCTTGGGAAAAAAATTGTTGACCTGTGTAATCAATCGTTGATTAATTAAAAAAAAAGTGCAAACAATTGTTATAAACAAAAAACCATGGCAATCGAGTTTGCGCTCTTTAATAGCGAAAAAAACTTGGAACAAAGTCGTGTTCCGCAACGGCATATTTTTTTTCATGTTTAATTATATGTAGAGTGTGATAATCAATCGATAAATAACTGTAAAAAAAGTGCAAACAATTGTTATAAACAAAAAACCATGAAAAATCGAGTTTGCGCTATTTAATAGCGAAAAAAACTTGGAACAAAGTTGTGTTCCGCAACGGCATATCTTTTTTCATGTTCAATTATATGTAGGGTATGATAATCAATCGTTAAAAAATGAAAAAAAAAGTGCCAACAATTGTTATAAACAAAAAACCATGAAAAATCGAGTTTGCGCTCTTTAATTGCGAAAAAAACTTGGAACAAAGTCGTGTTCCGCAACGACATATCTTTTATCATGTTAATTTATATGTAGGGTATGATAATCAATCGTTGATTAACTAAAAAAAAAGTGCAAACAATTGTTATAAACAAAAAACCATGAAAAATCGAGTTTGCGCTCTTTAATAGCGAAAAAAACTTGCGAACAAAGTCGCGTTCCGCAACGGCATATCTTTTTTCATGTTCAGTTATATGTAGGGTATGATAATCAATCGTTAAAAAATGAAAAAAAAAGTGCAAACAATCGTTATAAACAAAAAACCATGAAAAATCGAGTTTGCGCTCTTTAATTGCGAAAAAAACTTGGAACAAAGTCGTGTTCCGCAACGACATATCTTCTATCATGTTCATTTATATGTAGGGTATGATAATCAATCGTTAAAAAATGAAAAAAAAAGTGCAAGCAATTGTTATAAACAAAAAACCATGGCAATCGAGTTTGCGCTCTTTAATTGCGAAAAAAACTTGGAACAAAGTCGTGTTCCGCAACGACATATCTTTTATCATGTTCATTTGTATGTAGGGTATGATAATCAATCGTTGATTAATTAAAAAAAAAGTGCAAACAATTGTTATAAACAAAAACTATGAAAAATCGAGTTTGCGCTATTTTATAGCAAAAAAAACTTGGAACAAAGTAGTGTTCCGCAACGGCATATTTTTTTTCATGTTTAATTATATGTAGAGTGTGATAATCAATCGATAAATAACTGTAAAAAAAGTGCAAACAATTGTTATAAACAAAAAACCATGAAAAATCGAGTTTGCGCTATTTAATAGCGAAAAAAAACTTGGAACAAAGTCGTGTTCCGCAACGGCATATCTTTTTTCATGTTCAATTATATGTAGGGTATGGTAATCAATCGTTAAAAAATGAAAAAAAAAGTGCAAACAATCGTTATAAACAAAAAACCATGAAAAATCGAGTTTGCGCTCTTTAATTGCGAAAAAAACTTGGAACAAAGTCGTGTTCCGCAACGACATATCTTTTATCATGTTCATTTATATGTAGGGTATGATAATCAATCGTTGATTAATTAAAAAAAAAGTGCAAACAATTGTTATAAACAAAAAACCATGAAAAATCGAGTTTGCGCTCTTTAATTGCGAAAAAAACTTGGAACAAAGTCGTGTTCCGCAACGACATATCTTTTATCATGTTCATTTATATGTAGGGTATGATAATCAATCGATAAATAACTGTTAAAAAAGTGCAAACAATAGTTATAAACAAAAAACCATGAAAAATCAATATTTTTTCTATTGCAGAATATTAACATTTTTGTTCTTGGGGCGCTCCGGCCCTGCACACTGTGCTCGGCCGCCGCTAGTTTCAGCTACATAGTAGCTTGATGTCCTGGCGTCTGTACACAGCATGGTTTCTTTATGGTACGGCGTATAAACGCGCCGTAGCAAAATCGTGTCTGTCAATAAGCTTTTAGTGATCCAGACAACCCTGACTTCCACAGCTACACACGATGAATATCCCATAGTTTTTCAGAATAACAGGCCTTAGGCTGCCAATGATGATGAAGGATTTTGAGAGGAAAATCTGACACGTGATTAAATTGTTAATACAGGCACTATTTACATACAACTGTAGTGTGTTGTGTACTTGCCTACACTCACCGGTCCTCATTTAGAAACATAATCTGTACTGCTAGGTCCAAGCTCTGAGGTGTCACTACTTGTGGCAGACATTTTCCCACGGATGGGCACAGTAATGAATGGTATCTGGATATGGGACTCACATTCACTAATACTGTGTGTATGTCTGCATCTGAAAAATGTATTTAAGTACAGAGTGTCCAGTAATTGATGGGTAACCTCTTAAGGGGTCATTGTACTTATCATTTATGAACAACTTTATTAAAGGACCATACATGAAATCGCGAAAAAAAATTGGCTATTACCTAGATTTATGTATGCTTAGCTCGTCAAAATGTAGGAAACAGCTGATAATTTTTTCGCGATTTCATGTTTGGTCTTAACTTTCATTATTGTGAAGAATTCGGTCTGTATTGGAGTAAGAAAAAGTATTTTGTAAACATTACCTTCGCCTTCGATAAAAAATAATATTTCTTGTGGAGAAACTTTATTAAAATTGAACTTTTTTTCGTCAAACGGTTGACAGATTTTGTTCATCTCCTCCGGAGTTCTTCTTTTAGACTGGCGGTCTGGATTAAGCTAGAAAATCAGACGACTCAAATGATCCACTACAAAAACGGTAAGTAACTTCTTTTGTGTCCAAATTATGGGTAAAATAATAAAGGTACCTGAAGCAAATATTTCTCGTCTACAACTCTTTCTTCTAATTTATTGATTTTATACCGAAATATGTCCGTATCCTTGTGAATTTCATCCCATTTTGTTATCAACAAACTTATAAAACTTGTGGGACCATCACCGGTTAAATTTTTCAACTTGTGCATGATTTCCTACTTGATTCTATGATAATTTTGTGCGAATATAAATTGTCTTATTGAAAAATCCTTTTATTGATTTTACAATGCATTATAGGAATGTTTTGAAACTTTGAAAATAAACGTTTTGTTGATTTTCGCGATTTTCTAACCTTAAAAAGACAAGTCATTATTCAATGTCAAGAATGTCAACGTCAGATTTTTTTTTTCCTTTGGCTTCGATCTTCACATTTTTTTACCTCTCCATCTAAAACAAATATTGCCATTTCCATAAAAAAAATAGTCTTGATTGGGGGCCTACCACACTTATTTCTAGGGTTCCGCACCCCGCACGCTTGGGGTAGCGGGACCCTATTACTAAGCCTCTGCTGTCCGTCCGTCCGTCTGTCAGCGGGCTGTATCTCACGAACTGTACAAACAACTGAACACAGTTGAAATTTTCAGTGTGAATGTGAATTCTATTGCCGCTAGGACAACAATTAATAAAAATAAAATAAAGTTAAATACTAAAGAAGATGGATCTTGATACAAGAAACGTGTACCTATTTTTTTGGTACGGAACCGTTCGTGTGCGAGTCCGCCTCGCAGTTGGCCGGTTTTCTATAGCAGGGTAGACGATGTCAACGATGTGCTGCCTGTGCAGGACTGTTGAGTTTACAGTAATTGGTACGCACATGGTACAAAATTACATGACACTTTACTTTTAGATCTTTTTTAGGGTTCCTTACCACAAAAGGAAAAACGGAACCTTTATACGATTATGTCGTTGTCAGTCTGTCAAGGCCCGTTTTCTCAGGAACGCATGGGGGTTATCAAGTTGAAATTAATATCAAATACTTAGGGCTGCAATCCCTTGGAGCAGTGAAAAAATCAAACTTCTATAGTAAGTGTGTCAACGCAATCAAAATACAGGCGTTTATGTTCCTTTTATACCGCATATTTTGACACTCGCAAGGGAATCAAAACCTATAGAGTACTTCCCGATGACCTAGAATCATGAAATTTGGCAAGAAGCAATGTCATTTAGCACAGTAAAGGAAAAAATCAGAAAACTGTCTACAAAGGAGATGGATACGGGTCCCATGCAGGCTTGGCCCAGAAATGGACACAAATAAAAAACGCAATAATTAATTAATTAAATTCATTTATTTCAGGTAAATAACATTCATTAATGGCACACGTATAAAATCAAATATGTATGTACGGACGCCAGCACATCAACCTACCCGAAACTGTCAAATTTTCGCAATCAATTTTGAACCTTATGCTTTAGCGATAAAGTTGAAAATCTATTAAAGAAATCTGACAGATTGTAGTAGGTTGATGTGCTGGCGTCTGTACAATAAAATCAATACAAATCAAATCAAATTAAATGGAAATAATAGTGTTTCAAAACCCTGTATATTTTTGTTTGTCATAAACTTTGATGAAGGGCCAAAAGGGGAAATCTGATGACTTCATATCTGTCAAAAAATATCATGTTCTTATCAGAGTAACTTGTATTATTCAATACGCTTTAAATACCTACAGTTATAATCTATATTCTTAAAATACTTGAATCAAAATAATAATCTTTTAAATAGAAATATTTTCTGCAAAGGTTTGCTATGGAACGAAAGCTGTAGTGGGACTTACGGTTCAAATATCATTTATTTCTCAAAGATTTACATAATCACTTAATGAGAAACAAAGTTTTAACATGCAGGTAATTGTTAAAATAGTCCAGAGCGCACGTCGTGCAGTTAAGAAGTACATAATTAGTTACTTTAATAAATTTAGTGAGTGGGTACATCATAAAGTTACTCGACTTCAAAATATTATCAGTTATTTTTTAAATATTATTAAGTAACTTTTTGTCCGTAATACTAGGCCAGACAAAAACCATGTCCTTTGTACGGAACCCTCGGTGCGCGAGTCCGACTCGCACTTGACCGGTCTTTTTGTGTCCAGTAGTTTGTAGAACGAATGAACCAGGTCTTCCTGTACATTTTAACACCTGAAGAGTCAACAGTATATTTCTAAAGTATGCAGGACAATATATCAAGTCATACATTTCCAATTATAGGACTTCTCATTGTACAGAGGCCAGCACATCAAGCTACCCGAAACTGTCAAATTTTCCCAATCAACTCTGAACCTTATGATTTAGCGATAAAGTTGAAAATCTATTAAAGAAATTTGACAGATTGTAGTAACTTGATGTGCTGGCGTCTGTACAATGTGATGTCAGTTAAAACTGAAAATATACATTTCCAGTTTTAACTGACATTTACTTGGCTTACATTGGCTTGATAATTATATTGTTGTTTGTAAGTTTGAAATAAAATGAAAAGTTTTGAGTTTCTTTGCTTAGGAACTTTCAGGTCCAAGGTAGGGGCGAAATTATACAATAACTGGGTACTTAGTATTAAATACATGTTTCTTATATTGTCTCCGGCTTAACATTATTTGGATTTAATGGACTATCTTCATGATATAGTAACAATATATCCATTATCTTGCTTGACATTTGTGCTGCATCATAGGAACTCATTTGTGATAGTTTACTGGCTACTTTCTGGCCTATTTGTCCATGTTTTGTGTTGTCTATACCAAACACATCATTTTGAACTCCTCGAAAAACATTTAGTATTCCATTTGCTATATTCTGGCACGTGGTATTGATTTTGTTTGATGATTTGTCTGAACTTTCATCACTAAATACATTTTCTTCATCTATGTCATTCTGCAAATGTTACAAGTAATTACGGTTTATTTGTATGTAATAAACTGGGTTTCCAACACTGGTAATCTTATTAACCCCTTCAAATCAGCTAAACATGCACAACATGCGTTGATTTTTTTGATAGATAGTGTGTTACTCAATTAGCGTGCACCTAATTGCATAACACACTATCTATCTGAATCATTTTGAAGGATATTGCTAATCCATTGCTTTTTAAGTTCGAAAAAATTTGTCTGCTCAACAATGTAAATAATGCAATGGATGTTGTTGAACTGTCAAAATGAAGCCATTGCTACTAGTGGCGAAGGTTCCATACAAAATGATTCCCACTGGTTTCCCTTTAAAAATGGCCCAGTCAGTATTCTATAGACAAATAATATAATCATATTAAAGATATCTACTCCGGCTTACCTCTTACAAAAATTGACCCTTCGCTACTGACGGCTACTGTTAGTGTATTACGTAAATAACTCGCCGCTTGTGCTAGGCAATAGTGCATATTAATTGAGAGTGAGAACTCACAACTTATGAGGTTATAGCAAAGCAACTATTTTATAAAGTTATATCATAATAAAAAGATGAGCTAGGTAAGCATTACTTACTTTAAAGTCTTCATTACTATAATCCGTGGGGTCCAATTGGATGTTTTTGTTAACCTTGAGCAAGAATTTGCAGGCATCCCATAAGTGCCATGTTATCTTATATTCCTGGAACAAAAAAATATGCAACTGATTAACAAGAAGGTTTCATTTAATTGAAAAAAAAAAACAAAGATTTCAGAACTAAGTTTTGCAATGTATTTAATTTCATTTTAGGGCATTTATTTCTAACTTGTATAATCTTATAGCTTTGATCTACCTGTCTCGAAGTACGACAATATGTATGTATGTACATTTATTTAATATAAACTACCTATTTTAAGTATTTACCTCTTCATTGCCCTCAGCTTGACTTGCTTTAAACTTTCTCAAGTAATTGGCAAAAGTACACCTAATATTCGTCCAGCGATCCTTAACAGCTTGTCCTGTGAACTCATTGCCGTATTGTGATGCAAACTCAGCGTATGTTTTATCTCTGTATTTGACTGAAGTGTATTTTGGGTGTTTCGGATTCCAAATATTCGGTCTGCTCTCCATAAATTTCACCAATTTCAGATTCATCTTTCTTGTCCAGAACACTTTTTCTTTTTCGAATTCAGAAATCATTTTGTCGCTGTTTTAACACAAACTTATTTAATTAATTATTTTCAAACAGACTTTCTCAAGTTTGTTTGTTTTTGTTTTTTGACGTTTTTGGCAAATAAATACTCGCGTCAAACTGACATAGACCTTAATAGTTACCAAAGTAAAAAAAAAAAAATTGCCATAATGAAAAAAAAGTTATGTTTCCATTGATCAACAGATGGCGTGTTTGCAAATAATGGATATTAAAATATTTTACCACATTTTAGGAGGGTGAGCAGAACAGAAACCTTGATTTGGAATACGTGATTATTCAAAAACTCACTTAAAATTCGTACCTATACCGAGGCTACTATTTAATTTATGTTAATGTTCTACTGACACTATTAGAAAAGTGGAGGTTTTGTTCTAAGGAGATTGTATACCGTATGAGCGGAGTGTCACCTGCTAACGTCGAGGGCAATGATTGTTCTTACAGTAAGCAGCTCCTATATATTTTTTTTGGTGGGTAGCAGTGATGGGCGTAACTAGTTATTTATGTAATCTTAATAATTGAATTACATAATAATTTGATTAAAATGAAAATTATTCAATTACATTGTAATTAGATTACTTTGGATGTGCTATGAAATTAATTACAATGTATTTAATTACGAAATAATTTGATTACAATGTAACCTAATTACATAGTATTTAATTATATTATAATTATAATTGCTTTGAATATGAAATGTCGCATGCTTGCATCGCACAGTTGCATCGGGAAGTAGTAAGAATAATGTGCGGGGCGGGGGAGCGGGGAATCATAAGGAAATTAAAGAAATATTTTTAAAATTTAATACCCCTCTACCTTCTTCTGCACCTGTGGAACGTATGTTTTCGTACGCGACAATGATCAATTGTCCGAAAGCAAACCGTTTGTCAGACGAAATGTTTGAAAAAAGAGTCATATTAAAGGTTAATTTAAATTATAAATCAGAAAACTAATTTTTTTTATCAGCCAATGGTGAAAATTATAACTAATAAAAGATTTAAAACTAAACAATGATTGACAGATGATTACATTTTTTTTTTGTATAATTATGTTTTATTTTCGTATTTGTCAAAACTGTATTAAATAGGGCATTTTTGTAAGAGGTGTCCCAATACTTATATAAATGTGTAATTACATTTTATCAGATTACTTATGTAATCTATTATAATGTAATTAGATTAACTTGCAATTCAATTACTTTGTATTTAATTACCTACAGTATGTACTCATTGCAATTAGTTACTTAAGTAATCTGTTACAAAGTATTTCAATTACTAATTACATTGTAACTGTAATTTGTAATTATTAATCTAAATACTTTTTGCCCATCACTGGTGGGTAGTAATAATGTTAGAATCTAACGTTAAAAGTTAGATTCATTACCGACACGACGACGCCTTAACAATGTTTTGTATTCCTCGCGTGATCATGAAATTATAATAGGTACCTACTTGCACACAACTCCATAATACGCATGAATGATAAAACACGATGCTATTCTGTTTTTAGCTTGATATGAATGTTACCTATCACATCATTCACTTTCTCCTGCTATTATTGAGTTGAAAACTATCTTAATCGCGACTATGCCTGCAACCTAATGGCTGAATGTTACAAAAGGACAGGCCAAGTGCGTGTCGGACTACGCACAGTGAAGGGTTCTGTAGTTGGGGTGAATATTTAGCCCAAGTCCACACTGACGACGTAAAAATATCGCGACGGAATATTATCGCGCACTGGATTTTAAACTTTGTTTGGAGCCTAGCATTGAGAATACAACAGAACGCATCCGAGCACGTTAAAAAATATGTTGCTAGATTTTCAACTCTTGGCGCCGGCGCCAAGCAGAGCATTGAAAATCAAATGAGCGAAAAATCATCGCCGCGGTAAAATATCGCCCGTATGTAGTGTAGGTACCTGGGCATACACAGTAGGTATTGTTTTTATCGACCGATAGTATTTTTCGAAGAAACGATTGAATACAAAGTTATTTCTGCGGTTGTAATCGAAAATAATTATAAAAAACATAAATTTATCTAATCTTTTCACACCACCTGCAGTGCGATTCTGTAACCAACTCACCGTGAAAACATAGGTGAAGTGAGCGTGGAGTGAGCTGTCAATAGTGTCAATTCCTAGTAAAAACAAACTCACATCACCCAAGTTTTCACGGTGAGATTTTTACAGAATCGACCGGCTGCTCGCTGCTCGCTAACGTCTAATTACATATACGTCATTCAATCCTAACCTGAAGCAAGTTATTTAAGCCCAGGCTCTAGCCGGGAGTAAAAGTTCTCTGTGAGCCGGGCATTAATATTGTATCTACAGAATTTCATTATGACCCGCTGGTCATTTTGGTACCTACGTCATCAGAGAAAATCGTATGGAAACTTTAACAAAAAAAAAACTTCAAAATAGTTGTTTGCACCCTTGGCAAACAATCCACTATTTTTCCTATTAGTACAGGTCTAGCAAAGAGTTCTCACTGCATAGGTTTTAGTCTCCGTCGACGAACAATATCATCGGTTTGCTGTGGCGCGTACCCGGCGTTAGAATGTTGGATTTGGGCTGACGCTCCATTGACGATATTATTTTTTGTGGTTTTGATGAAAATGATCATGCATTTTCATCAAAAACACAAAAAATAATATCGAATAGATTGAAAAAAAAAAATAAAAAACCGGACAGGCACTGAAGGTATGCCATTTTAGTTATCTCAGATTTGACTGCTGCTTTAAATGAGCCAGTTTTGAATCTTAGTTGCAGTCGGGTTTTGATTTTGTAATTTTATTTTTATTTTAATTTCTTAAATTGTGTTATATTTTCTGGAATTGTCTCCTCATGCCCTTTATTTTGATACCCCACATAGTAATGGTACTAAAACTTTTTTTCAAGACCTTACTTTCCTGTCGTCTAAAATCCGCCATTTTGATTTTATGAAAACAAAACCTATGATTTCCCATCCTGAAAAAAAAAAGAAAAAAAAGCCTATAACCTTCGCGCTACCCAAATAGGATGCTTCGAGGGAATAAGGAATTCCACATACAATGATATGTAGTTAAAGTTAAGTACCTACGCATTCTACCGTACGCAAAATACGCGCATTGACGTGGAGTTGCGGACAACAGCCCGTATTACCTATTACCTAAGTACCTACGAATAAAAATATAACCCTGTCACTTATTCGGGTAAATAGTACCTATACGACAGTGCACATAACTAGGTATTCCCCGGTTATTTAACTGTTTCATAAACTACTAATTCGATAATCGAATTGGTTTTTATTACCTCGCAGTTATAGGTGCGAAAAGTAGAACAGGTTAATTCTCCTCGGAGATAAAGGTGCCTTCGTCTTGGGCGAGCTTGAATCCCTCACTGCACTCAGGATTCTAGTCTCAGGATTTCGTTGCGTTCAGGATTCTAAATAGTACCCGCGACATTAAGACACTTCTTTATCCCCTTAGTGAATAAGCTACTATTTTAATTAGGTATACGATCAAACAAGACCCCACAAGCTTCTGTGGCGCTCGATCCTCTCTGCCTACCCCGCAAAGGCAAGCGTAAGGTTATTAGTATAGATAGTAGGTACTTACATTAGATTTCTTCATATAATGTTAATTTTTTACATTTTACAATAACATTACACAGTTTTAAGTAATGCACCTGATTTTAACTCATTTTCTAAGTTTTTTTTCGAAATTTTACATAAAGTAGGCACATTTTATAAATTGGCCGACTATTACGGATTAACTTGTACAGCCTTTTTAACTTCATTAATATGTACCTACTATTAGTAGGTAGGTACATATTATAATGAATATCTTGTGGATGGGTGACCAACTTTACATACCGAGACCCTTCCGTGTCTCGGAAAGCACGTAAAGCCGTTGGTTCCGGCTGTCATTCGTGGATCTTGACAGTCATGGGTAAATTAGAAGCTCGTAAGTCTTACAACCAGTCTTACCAAGGGGTATGACAGCCAATCTTACCAAGGGGTATTGTATAAACTGCGCTCTTTCATATGATACCCCACATGCCCTAGTAGCCCCACTTCGAATTTTTCAGAACCCCTTTCAGTCCCTGTTGCAAAAAAAAAAACTATTTTCATTTATTTCTTATTTGCAAAATAGTTGGGCAAACGTCATCTAAAACTATTCTAAATTTAAAGTTGATAGCATTAGCAGTTCTTGAGATATCCAGCTGTGACAGACGGACTCCGGACGGTTCCTTTTTACCTTTTTGGTACGGAACCCTAAAAACAGCTTTTTAGTACCAAGGGTCTCCGAGTTTAAAAACCGCGGACGGACAGACAGACGGACTTGGCAAAACTATTATACATAAAAGGGTTACTTGTCATAGATCATTTTCCAGTAAGTAGATGGAATTTTATTCATCGATCGAAAATTAGGTCGGTCATGTCTACATGCCTAAGTGATTGGCTTCTACGCCAATAGTTGCGGGTTTAATTCTCGCTTAAAAAGGTGGTAGGTTGCAATTTTTATGGGTCTGCGAGTTAACATGAGAAACTATCTACCTACGTCTGCAAATTACACCTGAAATAGTTACAGGAAAATAGAGCGGTGTTGATAAAAAACAAATTACATATATTAAGAACTCACTCAGACAGAAAGAGAATGGCTGTTAATTGTCGTCTATGACTGCAATGTCAGAAACAACGTCGGCTCCCGCGCAACAGTACACCCTGAGATCTCTCTACCGGCGCGCGCGCAGTCGTCGTTGCGGCCTTAACCGCCATGGGTCGTTCTCTCCGCACGTTCGCCGTGTACACACAGCCGTTTATATTGAAAAATGCCCGATACGCATCTACAGGGTGCCCTTTCTCAAAACGGGAGCAGTCCCAAGTCGCCCCAACCGCGGAATTGACCGAGGAAATTTTCTCAAATGCTAAACCCTACTCCGAAGTCCCTGGACCTAAACCGATCCCGATACTAGGGAATACGTGGCGGATGGTGCCAATTATCGGGCAGTTCGACATTTCTGAATTCGCGAAAGTGACAAAACTATTTCTGGAGAGGTACGGTAGGATCGTTCGTTTGGGTGGATTGATCGGAAGGCCGGATCTGTTGTTTGTTTACGATGCGGATGAAATAGAGCGGATATACAGACGGGAAGGGCCGACTCCGTTCCGGCCCTCGATGCCCTGCCTCGTCAAGTATAAGTCGGAAGTGAGGAAGGATTTCTTCGGGGAACTGCCTGGAGTTGTTGGAGTGTAAGTGGAGACATTTAATTTACTTACTGTTAAAATTTTCGTATGTAGTTTAAATTGTTTATTAGTGCTTTGGGATCTTGACCTCCTTTTTAATTCGTCTAACTTTAATTTCGTTTTAATTAGAAACTGGTTCGTGCATGCGGTTTTTGATTTGATATTAAGTATATAAATTTTAGCTAAGTAGGTAACTGATGTGTGACATTTGTTGAATTGAAGTGTGCCAAAACCGGCTAGACTCAAAAGAATCTTGGATTAACGAAACAAGAGTCGGAGTTCCGTTAACGACCGGAATCACCGGAATGTCACGAACTTTCACTTCGCAAAAACGAAGCGGCATAGTTAAAAATAGTCATTATCGATTTTAAGCATAACCTCATTACTACATAGACACCATTTAACACAGTATTTTATTTAAATAGTCGATCAGCAGTGCGATTCTGTAACTATCTCACAGTGAAAACTTAGGTGAAGTCAGCGTGGAGTGAGCTGTCAATAGTGTCAATTCCTAGCAAAAACAAACTCACTTCACCTAAGTTTTCACGGTGAGATTTTTACAGAATCGACCGGCAGAAGGCCGATTCCTGTAATTAAAAACGTTCAAAATCTAGTCACAATTGCATCTCAGCGACAATCAATGTCATAAACTTGTCAAAAATGTAGGGAAATTACAGGTATTTTTGACAGATTGAGACTGCGATCAGAGGACAATTCTCGTAATTTAAGAACGTTTGATCTCAGTCTCAATCTGTTAAAAACACCTTTAATTTTCCTACTTTTTTGACATTGATTGTCGCTGAGATGAGATCCGACTAGATTTTGAATGCACTGAAAAAAAAAGAATTGTTGAATGTACTAAAGTAGCGTAGGTTGAGTAATGAACTGCCATAGTCAACCCTTTTCATAGTTAATTTTACTATAACAAGAGTGAATTTAACAAAATCCACTTTGTTGATTTTCATAATCAACCAGTTCTATTTGGTAAAATCAACAATTTCGTGTGTAGGTCCTATATAACCCGCGGATTTGATAAAATTTACGCGGAATTTAGTAAAATCAATCATTCTTTTTTTTTCAGTGTGGTTTTAATTAAGGGAAGTGGCCTTCAGGACTGTGAATGTTCTTAAAATTAAGAGAATTGCCCTCTGTTAAGCATTAATTTTATATTATGAAGCAATAAAATATAAGTTACGAAATTCTATGACAAGGTTATTAAGAGCTACCTATCCGAATTCTAAAGTCAAGGTAATCATTCGTTTCGCAACTATAATCATCTGTTTCCAGTCTTTTGTGTAATATTTTATTTAAAAAATACTGATTATGTGTGTCACAATTTCGTGTGTAGGTTGAAAGTTCAAGCCTTTGTGAGTCAATAACAATGGCGAGGTGAGATCTTTAGGGAAATATCTCGGCAAAGTAAAGCTCTCAGATGTTATTTTCAGTTTAGTGAGTTGAGTACAACAAAGACATTTTATTATTAACACAGACCGAAAATCACTATCGTCGTCGTCGTCAATAATCTCAACTGCTGCACAAAGCCCTTCCAATGATAGAACTTGTCGACTATATTTTGTAAAAGCGGAAGCGAACCCCCAAAAATTTCTTGTCTTCGTTATAAGTCTGTCCCTAAAAATAGTCAGATTTTATTACAGGGTCTGAAAGTAGGTACAACAAACAACAAATTTTAATGACGTCTGGGGACTGGGGATCCCTCAGATAAAACAAATACAAATGTTAAGTTTTGCTAATAGGTAATTACCAGTGATCGGACTAGGTAGATTGATTTTTGGTACTTGTATCACAAATGCCCACAGAAAGAATAACATGGATAAGCCGTTTTCCCGGAAAGTAATTCCGGTATTTCCGGAAATTAAATTTATATTTTATTTATTTATTTATTATATTTATATTATTATTATTTCATGCTGTATTTTTGTTTCTGCTGCATGTATTGTATAGTTATTAAATTGTAAATCCGTAATTGGCTGTAAAACTAGCTTATAAATATCCTTAAGATAAAATTTCAGAGCTGTGCATTTTGTGATTAATAAATAAATAATTTCCGGATCTAATTAAATATTGTTATTGTTGGTAGTGATATTATTACTACTCAATTCTAAAATAAATAAAAAAAATTAAAGGAAGATATTAAAACTAAATTAATTTATTATTTATCTGTTTTCACGTAACGTTTTCACAACACAGTAAACAAAGAAGCGCACTTTACGAACCGAAGTCGTCATGTCGTCAGTGGGCGTACGCATTGCTTCGATAACCGGTTAGTGCACCATCCATGATCCTTTGTTCTGGTTGGTCGTTGGGTTGTGTCAAATCGTGAATGTGTGCCGTAAAAAAAAAATGAAGAATAAGATATAGCTCATTTTAATACAACTCCAACCTAAGTTCCGGTTTTTTTTAATAATCAACCAATTCCGAATTTCCGGAGGAATGTCCATATTAATATATACGTTTCGGATCAATGACCCCAATTCAATCTACCTACTCCGATCACTGGTAATTACTAAGAGGGCAATCCGTTAAACTATTTCAAAACTACCGCGTAAGAAAATTCAATGACAACCTTTGCGTATTTGCTTACGCAATTAATACTTAACCTCTTCTATTCATCTTGAATACTCGTAACCCCATTGAAATGAAAATAGCCAGCATCTGAAGAAGCGATCAGTATTTGAGTATCATCAATTCATCATAGATCGTAGGTACGGTGGTTCATCTTGCATAATGTAAACGTTTAAGATTAGCAGTAATTGCGATCCTTGTACTCTTTTAGGCAGTGATTTAAATAATAAAACTCACGAGAGCACTAGTAAACTGTGTGGATTCATTGAGTAGGTAGATAAAATGTAGTGTTAAAAATCATTCGAGAATAAAAATCGTCGTTGCGCGTGCAAAAGTCGCTATGTGTTTTTAGTGAACTTATTTGAGCTATATGAATTATAACATTTAGCGTGTTTATACGGAACTTTAGATGTATGAATATCACATAGCTACATTCCTTAACTCTTTACTTAACACACACACTCTGCACTTATCACATAGCTGTTTATACAGTATGTGTGTATTGAAATAACGATTAAAACTGCATAAAGAACCGAAAATAACTAAATAACACATAGCGGCTTTTGCACGCGCAACGACGAAATATTAGCATCATCTACAATTTGTCACCCGCCTGCCCGTAACTCAATTGATTTGAGGTAGGTCAGGGCAGCATTCCTATCTAATAACAGCCGCACGAGTCAAGCGAAGGTTAAACTACGCTTACCGCGGTCGATTCGTGGATGGGTGACCATCCATTACATTTCGAGAGTCTCCACATGTGATGACATATCTGAGTCTCGGAGGGGTCTCGATCAGGGACCCCTCCGAGTCTCGGAAAGCACGTTAAGCCGTTGGTCCCGGCTGTCATTCGTCGATCTTTGACAGTCGTTACGGGTAGTCAGAAACCCGAAAGTCTGACAAACAGTCTTACCAAGACGTATCCTGTTACCCAGTAACTGGGTTGTGGAGGTTCTATAGACTAGGTAAGAGTGGAAGCCTACCCTAACATAGTTGGGAAAAGCCTAGGCAGATTGATTTCTTTCGGATACATTCTATTAACCGCGTACCGAGATTCAAACCATTACTAAATTGAATAATAGGTAATCGTACCCATCTTTTGTTGCATATACGACCGGTCTTTGTGTCATTGTGGTGCAATTACTAATTAGCAAATATACTAATTACATAACCTTTGTGATAAATTCTACACACCCGGTCTAGTGATAGCTGGTAAACAGATATATTGACCGCTTTTATAATTTCTAACGTGGCAATATTATCGTTGACGTCCACCCAGGCATCACTTAAACACAGAGAACTAAAATGTTTGGAAACATGGGAAGACGCGAGGCGGATTTCTATACATTTAATGGACATTCAGATAAATGGAATATCGTCACGTTAGAAATTATAAAAGTGCACATTGGGATACAGTCATATTTATGATAGAGCCATTATTAAAATCATCTTTGTTAAGCTCACTGGCAGAGAGCGCATAGCCTAAACTGGTAGGTTTAGAAGCATAAAATATTGCGCAAGAGTATCTGAGGTAAAGATTTATAGAAATCGAAACCAAACTAAATACTTACAAAATGCTTAGAGTGCGAATACGATATAAATCATTTAACGTTCTTTGTTCGCCAGCCAAGTATCCTAGACCCACAAAGTATGTATTGCACAAGATCATTTAGCCCTACGTTCGATTTGTTTAGCATGCCTATGCGCCGAATGCATGACGACCTTACCTATGTTTGCACTTGCTAAGTCCGAATGTGATTTAGGTTTCATTTAGATGTTAGTCGATAGTAAAATTATCCTTGGGTGGCTATAAATGTAATAAGCTATACCTAGGCAGTGGAATTTTCTGCTCTATTCTATTAAGAATAGAGCAGAAAACTTTTATTTCAGATAGGAGTCCATAGGGTTAGTAGCAATTGTACTTTAATTCTAGTGTTAGTAGGATACAGACACAGACATACAATTAAAATTCAGCGTGGAACTGCATCCACCTCCGCAAGATCTTAGAATCCCACAGATTTGCGAACACACTGAGACTACAGTCCGCGCGGAACTAGTTGGCCGCGCCTTAGGTGGGGGCGGGGGTGAAGCGGCGGGTTGCCTTGTGTTCGCAACGCACATGAGATTAATGACAGCAAGCGCCCCCGCCCCTTCGTCCCACCGCTCACATACCTAAGGCGCGGATAAAGGCTCGTACACACAGGCGCGACGCGACACGCGACACAAAGGCACCGCTCGTCGCGCGACTTGCGGTGCCTTTGTGTCGCGTGTCGCGTCGCGCCTGTGTGTACGAGCCTTAACTAGTTCCGCGCAGACTATAATAACGAAGTATTGTTATTAAACATTCGAGCCGAATTTCGGTTTATAAACACATTTTGGTATCGTAGAGACTGACTTGTTAGGAACGTACTCAAACCTAAGTGCCAACTTTAACAGTATTTCATCATATTCCACCATCTGCAGGTGATGCTTGCAAAAACTTTTATCAGGCATACCTACAAGATGAGAATTTCTGAAATTCGGCCCAGGCATTCTTCTTCATCTCAAAACGGCGAAGGAAAACATCGTGAGGAAACCGGCATGTCCAAGAACCAAAAATTCGAAGACATGTGACATCTACCAACCCGCACTGGGCCCGCGTGGTGGGTCCCTTTCACCAACAGGAGGCCTGTGTTCCAGCAGTGGGAACATTATAGGTTCATTATGCTATTCTTTTTCATTCTTTCCTTGATTTTATGAATGTCAGTAGTTTAAAATTTAAGGCTTGTAATCATTTGGTAATCCATCTTGAAGTGGTTTATGATACCATTTCACCACATGACTGTATATATCGATCACCTGAGTGTGCCTATATTCTCATGAGTTTGCTTCATCTTACTGACGTCAATACCTATTAGGGGTTTATTTATGAACGATGCTTAAAGTTAAGTAATGATAGACCGGAATAACTCTTAGCGACTGTTTAAAGTGTTTAACCATACAATTCTGACGTTTAATCGTCTTTTACGAGTAACTTTAAACAAACGTTTATGAAAAAAGGGGCTAGTGACATGATCATGCATTGTCATCAATGAGTTCTCAATATTTTCTTCTAAGTAGGTACTTACCATTGTTATTTGTCAGGATTTTCGTTTGTTTTCATATCATTTATGTACGTTTTGTTTTAATAACTACCGGCACAAGATTTATTACAATTGTAAATGCGAAAATTTGTACGTTTTAACATAAAAAATGCAAATGCATAACAGCCGCACGGATCGATGTTCAAGGTTAAGCAACAAGGTTGGGCCGTGGATGGGTGACCATTCATAACATACCGAGATTCCCAGTCTTGCCAAGGGGTATCGTGTTCCTCATTAACTGAATTATGGAGATCAGATAGGAAAGGATCCATGTAAAACACTGGTATCCAGCTACATTCGGTTAGACTGGAAGCCGACACCAACATAGTTGGGAAAAGGTTACGCAGTTTATCACTACCTTATAAACCTTCCAATGTCACTTATATTACTATTTCTATAAAAAACAATACAATTGACAGCTACTTCACACCTAGGCTGATGCTATAACTGTGAACAATGCTAGTTTAGCACAATCGTGCGTATGACTTTAGATATTAGCACATTTGTCATGGAGGTCAGAGCATGAGATAACAGTTGTCATTGAATATTATGCGTTTTTATTCTGAGATTGAAGATTCTATGATGAAGTGGTCCTGAAGAGTCCCTAGAGATGCTTTACACAATAACGCCTGTATTCCCTGAAGGGTTAGTTAGTCACCATAGCTTGGTTATAAAATATGCCCAGAAGTCGGACACAAATCCAGACTCAGGATTTCTACTGAGAAACTCCTAAATAGAGTTACCTATTCAAAACACGAAAAGTCCTGACAAAAAGGCGAAAATTTGTAAAAAAGTTTGTATATTTTACTTTTTAATATTTCGTTTTTCATTCAGTATTCCTGCTCATTTAGATTTTTCTATTTTTTTATAAGTCGGCCGGACGGAGTCCGAAAGGGGTGCCAAAAACCGTATTTGTCCGGGCAAATCCGGACGAATGGTAACCCTCATCTCAACGGAGTAACCCAATAACACTTTATCCTACCGGCACAATCTAGGGATCAAAAACACAGATGACAGGACCCCTTGAAGCTATGTTTAAATTCTATTATAATATCTAGACGTCAAGTTGCACAAACCGGTTCAGGTTCGAAAGCTGTTCTGCCGTAAACCTCTAAGTAAAGTTTTTTTATAGGAGCTGCTTTACCGGTCCGGTACGGTTCGCTCGTATAGTACCTATCCATAGGTTTTGTGTCAAGCCAAGTATTTGCCATACCATTGATGAATGGACATTCATCTACAGACCTACTTGTTAATAAGAGCACGACTTAACTAAGTAAAATAGACACGTAATATAGTAGATGCTAAGTAGAATTCCAAATAACACGACGTTTCATTCATTTGGAGTTAGAGCAACGTTATGTTTCTTTACACAATAAATTCATAAGTAGACGCGATTACAAATAGACCGCAAATTTCAAATACGAGCTTTGGGCTCTTACTTTTACTTTCTTTGGGCGCACTACTTTTTATGTTGAGTCTAGAGTCTTCTTCTTCTAAAATAGTGTTTTTAATGTTTCGAAAATTGTAAGCTGTTCCGAGTTGTGATGCTATAGGAATTATTGTGTCATTAGTGCATGACAGGGAAAGGCATCGAAGACTTACTGACATGGCCTATACTCTCAGGTTCCAGTGCTCTCTTTCTAACATGCTAGATTTCCATATTTAAACTTTACCAGCCAGCATTCAAACTTGTCACCATTTTTTTTTTGGTTTTTCGATTCACCAGCCAGACACATATAAGATCATAACACAACATCATGATTGTTGAACTCGCACACATTGATACTTGGCCCACTTGGGAAGCAGGGCGAGGCGAAAGCCGCATGCGCAGCATGACGTGACGAGCACCGTAATGACACATGCCCAAAACGGACGGGAGAAATTATCTCTGTATGTTTGATTGTTGATGTTGAAAGATTTGAATGACCCGGTGAAATTGTAAACGCAATAATGGTAGCTGCTGTGAAGGTTGTAAAAAAAGAGGTCAAATTATATCCTTGGTTACTGACGTAGCATTTAGGGAAGCGTAGGATTATTGTTCTGTAAAGGTTGTTTATGAGCTGGTAATATGATGACTTAATCATGTGTCTCGTCTTTTATCATTACAATGGTGTCATAATCCTAAAACAATGTAGTGTATTGAATCGATTACCTACTAGTCTATCATACTGAGGAAAATTATTTTAATACTAGACCAGTTCTTATTAAAATAGACAAGTTTTACGATGCAACTTGCGACAGTGCTTGCCACACAAAGCCCCATCAAGAAGAAATAACAACTTTTTAGCTTCGGCTTTATAAATAGCATCGCCTTTCATACTGTTGAGTGAACTTTTAGCATTTCAAAAATCTGAATAAGGTCTACGAAGGCCAAGTTCCAGTCGCAAGAAAATCGAGTGTAAACTCGAAAATAATTATTTGTGTTGTGGAATGCAATACCTACAATATAAATTATTATTTTTAGAAAGTGGTCTTAAAAGTAAAACTGGACAATGGTTAAAAAATGCTTCTCTGTATTGTCCCTTTTGTTTTAAACGTTTACTTATTGTATGCTGCGATAGCCAAAAAGACATTTTTTTTACATAACGAAACACGTTAAAAGCAGCAGTTTATGCGGTGATCAGTGAGCAGAAGAAATAATCTTAATATATATATGTAGGTCTAGGTCCAAAGGCAGCATTGCATTGCAATATCCTATTTTTCAATGATAGCAACTTTGAATGCAGTCTGTTAATGTCAATCAGCTGCATAGCAATATCTCTGCATGGCTCGTAAAAAAACCCGTTGAAATTATAGGTTTTCACCAAAAACAACAATATCCAATAGTACTGCACTGTTTTGGAACCAAAAATATTGTGTACCGTCATTTTGGCATAACTGGATGTTGCCTTTGCATCTTTAAGATTATTCCTAGTCGTATTCGATTTTATAATATTTTTGCATTTAAACGAAGCAGAGAACTGCAAGTATAAACATAAAATAATTACATATCTCGCAAAAGATAATGTTTTATATACACTTAAGCAACGACTGACAAACTAATTACACATTTCAAAACAGCACAGCCTTCTATGGTCTGATCGTCATCAATGATGCACCTGTTAATTGCAGATCCACAGCTAATCTTAAATTATGTGCAGATGCACGATCGTGCTTGGGTAACTGTAATCATTTTATACAAGATAGCGTGTTTAATTGAACATACTTAGTTAATGATCAGTTCGATGATAAATAGTTATCTTAAAACACGATACTTCAATTTAAGTTCGGTTTCTGTCAATCAATTGGCCAGGTTTTGTGTTTAAGGCAATAATTATGCCTTGAAAGAGCTCATGTAATTTATCTATTTAACCGTTTGCACAGTGCATCTGATTAGAATCCGAGAAATGTCGGTCCGAAGTATCCATAGTACAGACGCCAGCATATCAAGCTACCCGAAACTGTCAAATTTTCCCAATCAACTTTGAACCTTATGCTTTAGCGATAATGTTGAAAATGTATTAAAGAAATTTGACAGATTGTAGTCGCTTGATGTGTTGGCGTCTGTACATACCACCTACTATTGTTTCCAAGTGTTTGGGCTGAAGGTATACTTCAAAACAAATTTATATGCAGTCTATCGTCATCGTCATTCTAATCCCCTTATTACAATTTATTTGGGTCTTTTTCTATCATACTTCCTTACCTACTTCACAATTAGTCGTCAACTTGGTAGTCTCTCTCTCTCTCTCCCCTATCTAGCCATATCATCACTCACACAGTCTATTGTGTTGTTTTTTGTTTTTGTTATGGGGGTTGCTATGTTGTACATCCAAATTATGTCTGTTCAAATTTAGAACATTCCTTTATTCGGTTTGAAAAATTATTCTGTTTTGAACTTGGATCTTAAATTCGGATTCGGATTGGATGCAGTGCGAAAACGCTGTTAGTAGTGATTGCCCTGTAATGTGCGTTTATGAGCTGTTAATATGATGACTTAATAGTGTGTCTCATCAAATCGTATTAATAGTGTCATAATCTTATGCATTGTTGTAGTGCATCGATTGCCCATTACGTGTATAAAATACACATGCAAAGACTATTAAAACGTGGTTTAAGACAATGTTTCTTATTTATTGTCTACTAGGGATACGCACTTCCTTTGCAGGGTGCAATGGCGACAAGTCAAAACATTCGAGATTTTTGTGCTAATATTCAAAGTTAAACATCAATGTACCTATATTATACAAATAAACATTGATGGTGAAAACCTCACCAAAATCCATTGTGTAGTTTAGAAGAACGAACGCGAAAACCGATTTATTTTTATATGTAGAAAAGCAGGTTTAACGGATTGATATTATGAAGAAACATTGAAGATAACTTACTCAGAATAGAAATTGAAGACCAAACTGAAACAAAAGCGTTGTATCGCATTGAAAATATCCCACTTGTATTATAATTAGAATATAATTAATTTTTCTTACCACAAATTATAGCTTAGTTAAATTAGTCTATAGATACAATTTTGTACTTAATTTGTGGAAAATTGGTGCCTAAACTAAGTTTTTTACAAAACCTTTAAGTCAAGTCACCAGGTTCCCTTAACAATTTACATATTTCAAGTATTGTACTGAAGAGGTTTTGTTTGAAATCACAGTAGTATTAATTCATTCATTATTATGTAATTTATTAAAAATTATTTAATTTGTGATAGTTTGGATGTTTGTTACTCAATCATGCAAAAACAGTTGAACGGATTTGAATGTAATTTGGCAGTTTTGGCACACAGCTAGTTTATAACCTGGACACCACATAGGATACTTTTTATCCCGGTAGTACGACCCGTGGTATAATATCCGACATCTACTGATAAGATACCTATATTAAAAATAATGAATAATGATGCTAACAGTATAAAGTTTAAGCATTTCAAAAGTTATTAAGGGCTGCCAAGGGCAACTGCTTGGTTAATGTCATCACTATCTTAATGACATTAACCTACCTGTTTGTGATCAAACTGGTTGTCTCTGAAGTTGCACGAAGCAGTAAACAATCAGGAAATCCCCAAGTTAAAGGACAAGATCAAGTATGCAGTACATACATGTAGCTATTAAGAGAACGGCATGTATTAACTGTGTTGGTTACGCACCTGGTTATGCATACTGAGTGTACTTACTAACATCATCGTAGGTACGTTGTAGTCCTTGTGGTTATGTCATGGATGCTATATTAAAAGACCGACACAGAGGTGGTCGACACAGAGGCTCATCATTTTCTAATTCATAATCTATACCTTCTAATAATAATGCTGAAGAAATTGTTCGTTTTTTTGATTGTTTGAATGCGCTAATATCTGAAATACCTTTTTTGCATTTGATAGACCAATTCTTGAGAAAGGTTCTAGGCTATTTAATATCACGCTAGGACCCTTTTTTTTTTCAGGATGGGAAATCATCATATGACCCCTCCCGCTCTGGGTGGAGCGGAAGGGAGTGTCAGACTCTTACTGACTAAAACCCACCCGTGCTCCTTTCCTTAGCCCTTTATGTCTTCCCTTCTTTAGCCCTTCTTTACCCCTTAGGAGACGAGCAAAAAGAACAAAAATTACAAAGAACGCTAAGCGAAAATGAAGCAATAGCGCGGGCAGGCGATGCGATGCAATGGGGTGGGTCGAGGGAACAAGAAATTTCACTCAGACAAAGTCACGGGCAGAAGGTAGTAGTTTTAATAAATAGGATCGTATATTTTAAGTAAATATTTAGACTCTTATTAACCAGACAAAGGAAAACTCTTCGTTGAATAAAGTGTCGTTGCATGATCATTTGGCGTATTGAGATATTGTGCACACTCGGCTAAGGCTGGATGGATGAACACTGCAGCCTCTTACTTATATTTAAATCGTATTTAAAGAAATGTACAGTTAATAGGTAAAGGTATATTATTATTCTACTCAATATTCCTAGACCGTAAGTATCTTATCTCTTGATTCAGAGCAGAACTGAAAAATACACAGTAAAACAATCTACTTTAATGGATTAAATTTGCTCTAGTCGTTGTGAAACCGAATATGTCGGTTAGTGCTAGAGAGGTAGACCGGTTGTAAAACAAGACGGCTTCTGGCTCTAGAACCACTTAGCTTTAGACTTTAAGAGGAACGAATCGTTTGCGTAAATGTTATTGCAGTAGTACTTGCAGATAAGGACCTGCAATACAAGTTTTACAACTAAAGGCTCTTACAAACAGGCGTGACACGACACGCAACATAAAGGCACCGCAAGTCGCGCAACGAGCGGTGCCTTTGTATCGCGTGTCGCGCCTGTTTGTAGGAGCCTTAAGGAGTAGCTTTACGAGACGAGACGACGAGACGAGACGTTCTCTACATATTATACATATAGTAACCCTTAGGTCTTAAGGCATAAAGAAGTTATTTCAGTATTTGGATATTTAGAAAGTGATTGGTATTCTGTGATTTATTTTTTGTTATGTATTTTTTAGAGCAGTGGGTGGTAGCCCGGTGCCGGTGATAACGGACGTGACTTACGAGTTTGTAGGTCGTGGATTCGAACCCAAGCAAGCACTTTATTTTATGCAAATTACGCTACGAAACGGTGAAGGAAAGCATCGAGAGGAAACCGGTATATCTAAGAACTAAAAATTCGAAGACATGTAACATCCTTGAACCCGTTCTGGGCCTGCGTGGTGGATTACGGCTCACTCCTTCTCACAGAGAAGAAAGCTGTGTCCCAGCAGTGGGCACATGCTGATAATTATGCTTATAAATATAAATAAATAAATACATCACACACATTATTACACTTTCTTGAAAAATATAAGGTACCAGTTGATCTTCAATCAATTGAATGCCGAAAAACCATGTCAAAATCATAACCATCGTAAAATTTTGTCCATAAAAGTGAAGCTATTTGTTTAAGCCACCTTCGGTAAAGTCCAAAATACACTCAAACCTTTGTTTGTTCGCAAAATATTTCACTAATTAGAAGTAAGGAATGTGCAAATCATGGCTTGTGAAGACAGTCGTAACTCTAAGTTTATCTTAGCGGATCTTAGAACATAAGTGTCAACAGTTATCTGAGCCGATGTGCAAACAGACAAACATCTTTGAATAATGCTGTGGACACACACCATGTGTCAATAATGTAGTGGCTGGCTGTACATTACTTACGTTTTATGATTCATTGTAGCGGAGGAAAATGTTTTATTTGCTTACACTAATTTCTTGAGGAAGTTTTGTGAGATGACTCAGATTTTATAAATAACGAATTAAGAAAGCAGAAACTGTAGTTATTGGCGTTATTTGTGACTAGCAGCGCCCCGCGGTTTCACCTGCATATCGACCCGTGGGAATATCGAGATAAAAACAATCATGGATGCAATCTATCACTCTGCCAAATTTTATCTAAATCTGTTCAGTGGTTTAGGCGTGAAAAGGTAACATACAGACAGACAGACAGACAGACAGACAGACAGACAGAGTTACTTTCGAATTTATAATATTAGTATGGATTAAGGAAGTCTTCAGAAAGGTTCGGTGCGTAGTACTCGCAACCGGGCGGGCGTGCAGGGCAGGGAAAAAGTTACATATCCGTAATCAGCAAAATTTGCTGATTACGGATATGTATGTAACTTTTTAAAGCACAAAATCCGAGTTATTGCACTTATGTAAGTACGGCAGTAATATTAGTAAGATATTTTTTATACATGAAAAAAAAATCATAAAAAGACCTTGTAGAAAAAAAAGTTATAAATTTTTAAAGATTTTTTTTAAAGAAGTCCCCGAAGAATTTCCCCAAAAATTAAAAAAAATATTCATATCTAACTATCATATTCATATCTATATCATATTCTAACTATAATATTCATATCTAACTATCAAAAATCGCGGAACTTACATGGGATATTTTCAGATACACCTAGGTATGAGGAATCAATTTTTTTTTTCTATTTGGTCCATCCTGTGTAGGTAGAGAAAAAATACAAATTTCTCCTATCCAGCTTCATTGAAGCGGCTCAGTGCGGAGGCATTGCACTCGGAAACAGCTCAGCGATGATAGCCGCAATAAAGTATTATGTACTCGTACCACTTCGCGACTTCAGAGAAAACCAGTGGATATAATGGCAGGTTGTCTTCCTAATGTGTTCCGCGAACAAGAGAAAGTAAAGCTTGCTTGGTTTTTGTTTTTTGTTCGAAGTTCAATGACCTTAAGGCCAATTCCCGTAATTAAAAACACTCAAAATCTAGTCACAATCTCATCTCAGCGACGATCAATGTCAAAAAATTTTCAAAATGTAGGGAAATTAGAGGTACTTTTACAGATTGAGCCTGAGATCAGATTGAACGTTCTTAAAAATACGAGAAATGCCTGGTTTTGAGTTGATTCATTTGTCTGTACAGCGCACTTCATTAGGTTCATCTTCATACTGAAGCTCGTAATATTTACGATCAAAGCTAAAACATTAAGATCAATCAAGTAGCTCAATGGAGATCTTGCCAAATCAAAATCTCTCCAAAAAAACAAATCTATGGGAATTTAGATAAACTATTGAAACGCTTGGTGCGTTTCAAAAGTTTATCTAAGATTTGAGAAGATAATATTTTGGAAACCGGTCAAAAAAAAACAATCACAAGTTACTACTAAGTGAAACATCAAAGTTGGCAAGCATCACATTGGATGAGAGATAAAAGAAATATCAGTATTACATTTTATGAAGAAGAAGAAAGAAAGAAGAAAATACGTTTATTTGCGGCAAACATGACGCATAAAAATAAAAAAACAAAAACAACAGAAAAACAAAACAACAATTTGGGAGAAAGTATGCGTCACATCTACGCAAAACGGCCAACGCTCAGCATAATGCTAAGACCCTATACGAGACAGAGCCCCAGCGCTGGTATTAGAAAAAGAAAATAAAACTCATTGTTAAAGTGATAGTAATTCAGAACATAATCAATTCACGTAGGTAGGTACTAGTTACTTTTACAATAAGAAGGAAAAAACAAAGCCTAACCACACACGCAACGCAAACACGCTATGCATTGAAATGCGCAAAATCAATTGGCGGGACACTACAAACTAAAGCACGTATTATGTATGCAAATGGAGCGATGGACATACAGGTGTTGCTCCATGGCAACCCGCGGCTAAAACCCACACGTTTACATTGCTTCGCTTTGTATGAAATGTAGGAGGGACGTCCACTGTGACCACAGACTTATGTGACCTTCTTTCTTATATCTATGACTGTGACCCACGGCCACGCTACGCACGGATGCGTGGCTCGAAAACAAATGAACCGCACAGCTAATGTGGCAAACCTCTCCGTGTACATCGTACCGATCGACGATCGTACGAAGCAGTGGACGGTTGACTTCCTACATGCGCCAACGCCATTCTGTGAAAAGACGGAATATCGTGTGATCATTGCATTTGAGTCCGTTACATATTCTCACGCATGCTTCAAACACATTTTTATTCCTAAGACGATTTCTTCGAAGTTATGCTCTCATATCCACGTCATCGTTTGCGTATACTTTGCTAAGAATTCCTACGTTACTTTTATAGTTTACATTTAAATCTTTACATAGGATGTTTGATTTGTTTTATGGCTGGTATCTTTTATGGTTCCCTTTAACTAATTTAATTAGCAAAGTAAAGATAGCTTAGGCTGCTAATTATTCTGTTAGTAAGACTAACGAACGCGTCGTATTTGCCTTTTCGTATTTGCGCTTTGTTTCCGTGATGGTATCTTGATCTGGCTATAATTTTTAATCTTTCGGTTTGCTGTTTTTCTATTTGCTTTTTGGGTTTTAAAATGTTGAAATTTGTTTCTTCTGCTTCCATGGGAGTAAAAGGGGGGTACTCTCGATATTGTTGGGAACCACTGCCAATTCTAAATTAAGCTGCTTAGCATTAACTTTCACACAGTCACGTGAAAATAGTCTATCGATAAAATTATCATCGATCCTGAAAATAAACAATTCATGCGTCGTTTAGTTGGATACTCGAGATGTTTTCTGGAACTATCTACTTTTCTTACTACCAAACATATCTTAGAAAAATCTCGCAAGCAGCAACAGACACGTGACAGAAGAGAAACTTCTTAAAAAAAAGAATAAGAGAAATTTAGTGTAAGAGACAGAGAAGCTATATCCTTCTTCTCTCTCATGGTCATGTAACGAATTATGCCTAAACGTGACACGTCCTTGAAATTTCACTCTCAATATTCTCGTCCAATTGTCGAATCTCAGCCCAAGAAGTCTCACTTCAAAAACTGTCTTGGATTTCTCTGAAAACATAGTATAATATCCCGAGAGCTTAAAAGTCAATTGAGAAAGCTATGGACCGCCCAGGAAGCTTTCATTTTGCATTTAAATCTCTACACGTTTCATGGGATAATTAAACGGCTCGCTACCTCGTTTTATGTATATTTTCTATTGTGATACGAGTTTACAGCTTTACTTTATAGGCTTTACTACACTACCGGTTGATTGGTTTAGGAACAACTTACAGAATCGTTTTCTATTGAAATTGGTTATTTTGTTATAATAATGATTGCAATGTAGATAGCTCTATCGTTTCAGTGTTAGTCTAATTTGAGCTTCTACGTCAGTAGCATCAGCGTATCAGATTTTCTATTGCTTGTTGCTTATTCTGCTATTCGTTTACTATAAATGCTTTGTGAGCTCTATTAATCAAAAATAAACTAGTAACTTTAGAGAGGTAGTAAAAATACTTTTTTAAAACAATACAGGGTGGCATACCATGTAACCATGAATTCAGCACGTGATTCTAGACTAGCGTAGAATCGTCGGGTATCAACAAAATAATTTGCTGTTTCTTAGAAAAGTGAAATACCAATGCCGTCAAAAGTATAGAACAGGTAACTTAAAAAAAAAAAAAAATACGAAAAATTTCAACGCATGTATGTATAATCATCATGTAGGTAATTACTAAATTCCATGGTTAACAGGTTGCGTTTCGATGTCCCTGGCCACCAGAACCTTTATCATTTAGGTACTTTTGAAACGTAAAGACATAAATGAACAATAATTTCCGCAATTCCAAAACACAATGCCAAAATTTAAACTTTTAACAGCACATAAGTTTCCGCAGATAAATTGCGCAAATTGCCATGACAACCAAAATAGTAATTTATTTTTTTCGTAATTTACACAGATTAACTAATGATTCTATTATTTTAAATTACAGACACGGCGAGCAATGGCGTCGATTTCGTTCGAAGGTCCAGCGGCCAATTCTGCAGCCGCAGACGGTGAAGAAGTACGTGGCTCCCATAGAGATGGTTACAGAAGACTTCATTAAGTACATGGAGAACGCCAGAGATGAGCATGGGGACCTCCCTCATGAGTTCGATAATGATATCCATCGTTGGTCGCTTGAGTGTAAGTATTGGGGTAGTTAGCACATTCTCGCCGATAAATTCACATTTATAGAAAGTCCAAGGTGTAGTTGAAATGGCTGAAAACCTCTGCAGGGATCTTTGAACTCATCATTACGAACAACTTTTACAAAGTTACCACATCGAGATGTATTCAGTTATTCAATTACCCCACATCTTGTATAACTGATATTTGGCCAAAATTCCACATTTTTATCTGGAAACAAACTAGCTTTTAAAGAGTTCTGAGAGCACAAAAGTGGATTCTGTCTCTTAGGATCTCTAGATAACCGGAAAGAATAAAGTATAGAAAAATACGAGTAGATGATTTACACGACATCTGACACTTTAGACGGTAATCTTTTTTCTTTACAACAACAGTCTTAACTCCTTGCTAGTTCAATGAGTGAATCAATGCATCTGAGACCACCAACATAAAATAATCATACATAGCAGTGTATCATTGGTTTGTGTCCTAGATGCAGTTAAATCTTAGCAACTTTCAATCAACCATGCTCTACTAACAGATTACTCGCTCAAGCTTAACATAGACGCTACTTATGCAGCTTAGCAGTTATTTATAACCTGTTATTAGTTTATTAGATGTAGGTACAGACGCCAGCACATCAAGCTACCCGAAACTGTAAAATTTTTCTAATCAACTTTGAATCTTATGTGTTAGCGATAATAAAGAAAATCTATCAAAGAAATTTGACAGATTGTAGTAGCTTGATGTGCTGGCGTCTGTACAAGTACAACATTACAGCCTCTTTACAAGTTAGGATGGTCTTCTAGTTTGTGACATGCGGCGTAAAATCAATATGTTCTAATATTGATTGTCTTCTAAATTCTATCTAAAATACAGGAACTGTTTTTCGTAAAAAAAAAATATCCAGACAGATTGCACTTGGTAGTATACATATACGTATTTGTTCCTGTACGTCCATTCCTCTCAACCATGGACAATACAGCTTAGTGCTGCTATCTATTGAAATCTCAATCAATCAATTCTCAATCAATAGGTACAAACTAACAGCGCCATCTATGATCATCCCCCAGGTATCGGTCGCGTCGCCCTCGACACGCGGCTAGGTTGTCTCTCATCGGATCTGACCAGCGAGTCGGAACCACAGCGTATCATCGATGCCGCAAAGTATGCGCTCAGAAACGTTGCTGTGTTGGAACTCAAGGCGCCTTACTGGAGATATGTGCCGACTCCACTATGGACCAAATACGTTAACAATATGAATTTCTTCGTTGAGTAAGTGTTGGATTAATGAAAATTACGATGTGACTTAGGTACTAAGGATTTACTTCACAAATTCTCTTAGACTTAATGTGGCTAACTTACTTGATGACTATAATTATCTGTAAGAGCTAGGCAAGAAAGAGCTTAGAGTTCTAACTACAAAAATTTGTTTTTCTAATATCTAAAATAACATGAAAAGCCTCTATAAAGATATATCAAGGCGCGTGTTACATGCAAGATAACATGAGTAAACTCCATAGTTAATTAGTAATTGTCGATTTTCCAAAGACTCCCACTTTATAATCTTCAAATTTTAATTTTTTTTTTCAATGGCTACTTTATAATACTATTTGCTTGCATAATTCCAGGCTTTGCAGCAAATACATAAACGAGGCTCTAGAACGGCTAAAGACCAAACAAGTGACATCAGAGGACGATCTTTCTCTGCTTGAGCGTGTGCTCAAGAGTGAAGGAGACCCAAAGATCGCTACTATCATGGCGCTGGATCTTATCCTAGTTGGAATTGATACGGTAAGGAAAGATATTATTCAATAAGCTTGATCATGATTTTAAAGAATTAGGTATTAGTTTTACTGAATCATTATTATGATTTATTATTTATTATGACGCAATTGTTTGTTGTCCTAAAGAAATAAAAATAAAAAATAAAATTATGGAAGATTTGTTATAATTCGTGATATGTTAATAATTCGCCGGCGGGACGTTATCGTACGATAACATAATTCGCCGGCGGGACGTTATCGAACGATAACATAATTCGCCGGCGGGACATTATCGTACAGCAGTCCCTCAAAACAAACAGAAGAAGCAAATCAAACAAGATTCAATAATGATTCTAGGATTAAAAATGTTTATCTTTTAATGATATTTTATCTTTCCCCCTAGATATCAATGGCAGTTTGCTCGATCCTGTACCAGACGGCGACGAGACTGAAGCAGCAAGAAAAGATGGCAGAAGAGATCAGAAGAGTGCTACCTGATCCCAGCAAACCGCTGAGTTATACTGACTTGGACAAACTGCATTATACCAAGGCCTTTGTTAGAGAAGTTTTTAGGTAAATACCTATTATTTTTATCTATACTTATTCTGTCTTGTAGTGTCTGTCTACCACAGACAGACACTACAACATAGACATACAGACACTAGTTCTTCTTAACGACGCAACGGATTATGATGCGGTTTTTTACATCATTTAGAGAATTTATTCCGCAAGGTTTACGCGTAAATTAAATTAACAATATGCTTACATTTAACACATTGAAGGACACTGTACGAGACACAATAGAAGTTTTATTGTTATTACGTCGAGGGGCGTTCAGTGTCCTTCAATGGGTTAAAGAAATCTTGATGTTTTCTCAAATACATTGTTAAAAACCGTGTGAAGGAGGGGTGGGTCGCAAAAAAAATTTTTTGCAGATAATATCTCTAAACCATCGATCACTATTAGTGACCGATGCTCTAAACTGAAGAAGACCTCTTTATTTTTCAAAATAGAATTAGAATTGATTTGCTCGATAGGTACGTGTGTTAAAATTTTTCAGCATTACACCCTTAATGAGAACAACGTCATTTTGATTCATTTATCGATACGAGGTGAAATTATACCTTTCATTAATGTTGTTTCAGAATGTATTCTACAGTTATTGGTAACGGTAGAACGCTTCAAGAAGATGACGTTATCTGTGGCTATCACATCCCCAAAGGTGTAAGTATTCAAGAACCTGGTTGCAGAATTCTAGTATGCTCAAAACTTTTTTATTACTTCCACACTTCCTGGTATTTTTCCAATTTGTTAAGCTTATTCGTCGTGAGAGATCATCATAATTTAATCATCGTTTTGGTAAACTTTTTGAATGAACTACCTACTTAATTTGCTGAATAGCAACTCTAAAATTCGGATCTGAAACTATGGATTCTTACTATTTATATTCTATGTTTCCAGGTTCAAGTGGTATTCCCCACAATCGTTACGGGCAACATGGCGCAGTTCGTCTCTGACCCTGAGGAGTTCAAACCTGAACGCTGGCTGGAGAGCGATGGTCGTTTGCATCCCTTCGCCTCCCTACCTTATGGCTTCGGAGCCAGGATCTGTCTGGGGCGGAGATTCGCTGATTTGGAAATTCAAATTCTTTTGGCGAAGGTAAGAAATCGTAAAGAGGTAATAGGTTAATTAAATTCAAGAAATCCGTTATTTATACATTATCTTCAACTAAGAAGATACCGTTTGTTTAAAGTAGGCGCTTACGCTGATACTCCAAAATGTGCTGTCTCCAAAATCAGTTAGTGATGCAGCTGCAGCACCGATGCAGTTTAACAAACAAACAAACAAAACGAAGTATTGTGTAAATTATCGAAGCAATAGGTACTAGTAACCTCTTTTAATTTTCAGTTAATCCGCCGATATCGTCTGGAATACCACCACGAGCCACTCGACTACGCTGTTACATTCATGTACGCACCAGATGGCCCCCTGCGTCTGCGCATGATTGAGCGATAGAACTGCAGCACCCGAGCGTTGACACATCGAGCTTTAGAAAGAGACTATCACACTGGAATGAGTGAAAGAGTCGACAATCTAAAACACCAAACTTTTTCAAAACTCGTTGTGCTTTGTACAATTCCACCATCTTCATCATTTCAGCATTTTCAGCAGAAAGACTTCCACTGCTAGACATAGACCTCCCCAAAGCATCGCCACTTCGACGGTTTGTAATTCTCGCTTCCAGCGGCCTTCACCAGGTCACCGATCCGTCATGTGAGAGGTCTTCCAACGCTACCTCTTCCGGTACGCGGTCGCTATTATTACAATTATTAATACAATTAGAAAATAAAACAGATTTGTGGAGTGGAGAGGTTAAAAATTGTACTTACCTAATTTCATTTATGAGGTGTTTCCGGTTACATGATAATAATTGTAAATTAGGTATTTTTTAATGTATGACATGTTATTTAAGATGTAAATAAATGTAAAATTTTTCTTTATAGTTTTTATTTTTAACCATATAAATGGATGGATGGATGGATGGATGGTTTTTTTCCAGAACTTAATCATCTTTGCCTTATGGCAAAGATGGTTGGTATGGATTAAGTTCTGGAAAAAACCACTACTTCCACGATGAAAGAATACGTGACCTAGGGAGAACAAATTATTCCAGAGTTAAGGAACCAACTTGGATTTTTATACAATCCTAGCTAGAGCGATCGTTTTTGTAATCCAGGAAATAAAAAGAATGCATGAAAACCATTTTGGAAAGCAACTCTATGCTAAATCAGTTTCTCGTAGACAGAGAACCACCACCACTCGCTCTCTGTCTACCACCATCGCTGTCTGCAAGACTTTGGAAAAGCAGTTCAGTGCACTTTCTGAACCTACCTGCCTCCACCTTTGTATGCTTTAGAAGAGGGTTTTCGTTGCTAAGTATGTTCAACGTATCCTAGGTAACAAGCTGTAGTCGAAAGCACTGCACTAAAGGCGCAATTACACTTGGTCGTTAGCCCGTATTCGGGTGCTCGAAACACTTTACTCGAATTCAGGCACCCTATACATTAATTATACTGCAGTCATCGCACTAGAAGACGATTCTGGTCTAGATTATCTGAAGACGGGCGTACTCAACCCCGTTCATTTACACTTTGTCGTATGCCCGAATTCCGAATTCGGGAGCAATTTGTAATTGCGCCATTAGGCGTGTTACACACGTTCGGGTCGGCATGGTTCGGCACCTTTCGGCACATCTGGACGCAAAACTATTATTCGATTTTGCAGCTCAGCTTCGTACCCGGGTGCCGGCTGTGTGTAGTACCAAATTATTGACTTGCTAATGTTTGGCCAGTTCACACAGCGGTGATCAGTACGATATTTTACTGTATAATTTTGGGATCACATGGCAGTTTCATACTGCAGTTGTTTATAACCGTATGAACAGTGGGATTTTGACGTGTGATCCTAACATTTTACCGTAAAATATGGTGCGAGAAAGGCGTGACGCCTCGTTAGGAGAAGTACGTACATGGACCTTAGAACAGCGTATCATATTTTGTCTACTTTCACCAGAAAATTGTATCTATTTTTTTAATTTCTAATGCATCATTTCTAATTACAAGAAAATTTAGATTATGGGGTAGTTCGAAAAAAAAAAACATTTAAACTGGCAGTTCGTAATAAAAATAGGTTTATCTTTGCGTTCGTACTGGCCCTGCTAAATGAACGAAAACCTACAAAGTTCTGATCGATAATTCAGTATTTTCTTCAAGGTAAAACTTTCTAATACAACAAAACAATGTTATGAGTAAAGAAAGTTATGCGGTTAACTTGCCACACTTTAATCCTTTAGTTTTACTGCGGCTAAATTATGTTTTACGCCTTTTGTTTACCAACGCCTACTAGTATTTGCTCTTTACACCCAGCTGGTAAAACAATGGAGTGTCGTATTTTACATAATATTCCTTGTAGGCGTTTCTAAGTTTTGTTTAGATGGTTAAGTATCTACAACATATACTTTTGTAGAATAATCCATATTCATTTACGGTCAAACAAAATAGTTTCAAGAAAATAATAAAAAAGGTGGCACAGTGGAAGCGGCTCCAACCTACAACTTACAACCTATAGGTTGTGAGTTCAAACCCAGAAAGGCACTTTACCTACGTGTGTGTAATTTATTATATCACCACTGCTCTCAAAACGTTGAAGGAAAACATAGTGAGGAAACCGGCATGTTCTAGAACCAAAAATTCGAAGACATGTGCCATCTAACAATCTGCACTGGGCTCGCATGGTGGATTACGACACCCTCCCTCTCACAGAGAAAAAGGCCTGTGTTCCAGCACTGGGAACGTTATACGCTGATTTTGCTAATAAAAAAAAAAACATAGTAAAATGCATAGTAGGTACAGACGCCAGCACATCAAGCTACTCAACTGTTAAATTTCTTTAATAGATTTTCAACTTTATCACTAAAACATAAGGTTCAAGGTTGATTGGGAAAATTTGACAGTCTCGGGTAGCTTGATGTGCTGGCGTCTGTACCTACATGAACACTATTACATGATCCTCATGGCATCATCATCGTTGATAGCCTTGTACCACCCAGTGCTGAGTATTAGGCCTTTGTGCCATGCTTCCCTGGTCTGTGCGAGTCTCATCCAGGTCTTCCCCGCGTTCATATAGGTCTAAAGAGGTATGAGGAACAGGGTGTAAAGTTCACTCGTACTTTATGGAAAAGGGAGGATCCTGGGGGGGTTTGTGTTTGCAAATTTATGGTTTGGCTTCCACAACACGCTTTGCTGCTTACTTGCTTGGCTTGGTTTTGTAGACGCAAACCTACCTTGCCTTCTCCTTCAGAGGAGGCAGGGTGGCGTGGTCTTGAGGGAGAGCGCAGCGGTCGTGTAGATCCTCAAGGCAAGTCTGGTGATGTTCCTTCTCGAGGTTGCTCCCCGTTATTGGTCTAATTCCATATGAATTAGACGTAACAGAAATCACTGGGCGAATTACCTCAGGGGTGGCGAGGTCATGCCCCTGGGTGTCCATCATCAAACAAGAGCTGATGATGGACAGCAATGACCTCCCGCGTGTTTGTGCCGTGCGCGGGGACCCGTACGGAGGGATGAAGGAATCCTGGTGGTTGAGTGGAGCAGGTTGCACACAACACACCACTTTGGCCCGGATTTCCTCTTACACGGGAGGTAGTGGGGTAGCTACCCACTATCAACCGGCTGAGGCATCCCGTAAGAGGGATGTCAAGCGAGGAGCGGCCTAGTGGGGGAGGGCAGCCGGCGTGACGTGGGGTCTCGGGATGAGTTGCGGCATAGTCTCGTGTCGTATACAGTCCTGTGATCTTCCGTCGCGTGCGGGCTCGTCAATTTCTTACTAGGCTGGTCCTATACCGTAGGAGTAGCTCTGGCGATCGCTCGTTGAACGGGCGACGTCCCCGACTGAGGGCTCCGTGGCGGGTGGAGAGCTCCAACGGTGAATCATAAACGTCCAAAGTTATGGATAAAGAGACCAAACCAACATTTAAACCACAAGCTGCGTCCCGCTCGTCGGATGCGCTTACAAAAACAATTGTACCAAAGGCTGCGTCTTCAGATGCGCCATCAACGTCCAAAACAGGGGTCGCGTCTCAAGATGCGCCTAAGCGGCAACTGCCTAAGGTTGCACCCAAAAAACATAAACGCTCGGCTGCGTCCAAGGATGCGATGAGGAAGGCAACCGCAAAGGATGCGCCACAACTGGCTGCGTCCCGAGCGATCCCAACCTCATCTGCGTCCACGGATGCGCCCCCTAACCTAACCCTGACACAAAGGCCAAGGACAGCACTCGCTCATGGCGACTCGAGCAGTACTGTGGAAGTGGATGCGCCCACAACACGGGCTGCGTCAACGACTGCGGACTCTGAGAGAGACCTGGCGAGTCTGGCCGAAGCCCCATGTGCAGGAGCTTCAAACGACAACAAATGGCAAACAGTCATTAACAAGAAAACGCCCCTCAAGGCGGTGTCGGCTACGGCTGAGAGGCCAAAAGGCGAGGCTGCCACCGGCGCTAAGCGCAAGCGCAGCGAGAGGCCAAGAGGGCGAAAAAATGTAAACAAAACCAACATCATACCACCGACCAGGGCGCAGAAGCGTTCGCGTCCCGAGGATTCCGTCACACCAACCGGGGTTAGCAAGAAGAGCAAACCTGCTCGCTCCCGGATGGTTGACGGAACCTTGGTGAGCTACGCTGAAGCGGCTGCGTCATACAAGAACAACGAGCTTTGCGTTGCCGTCATGACCGAGCCCTTTCAGGAAATGACGCAGGAGCAAGCGGAGGGGATCCGCCAGGTAATAGAAAACCAGCTCCGAGCTCTGCTAAAGGCTCCTGAACCAACAGAACCAACAGACACAGATCAAAGCACCGCGATCCACTTTAGAGGCCGGGCCCACTTTGCTGAGGGCGTCCTCAAGACTTGGTGTGAGGACGACTTCACAATGGCCTGGCTCAAAGGGGTCATAAACAACATATCGTCCCCGTTACCGGGGACCAAGCTCACCGTTCGGCCTCAAGCTGACATACCTAAGAAGGTAATGTGCATGCTGTTTGTCCCCGAGAACAGAGAGGACACAGCTGAACTTCTTGGGATGCTGGCGAGGCAGAACCCTAATCTTAAAATGAACACCTGGACCCTGACACACGAAAGGGCTAGACAGGAACCCCGGGTACCTGTCTCTTCTTTCGTGTGCCGGAGTCCATGGTTAAAACAATAAAAGACCAGCAACGGCGGGTATACTACCTCATGGGCTGTATTTACATCCGCTTCCTGGAGGAGGGTGGTACCAGGGAGGATGCCGCCGCAAAAATATCAGGAACAGCCTCGGGTGCGCCTGAGAGGGAGCCTGGTTCGCCGCCTCCTGGACGTTCCCCGTCGCCTCCCGCGATAGCGACCGTTGAGGGGGCGGTGGATTTGGCGACTTCCATGGCCGCGCTGGAGGTTCTCTCAGCAGCGGGTTCAACGAGGGATCCACCCTCGTCCGGTCTGACTTCGGACGAGGATTGCTTTCCGCCAGGGGAGAGTAGTGAGGGCGAGGACAGCAGCCTCTGCTCCTCTCCTTTGCGGGACTAGGATCCTTCAGACCAACCTCCAGCACAGCCAATCTGCGTCGGCTACCTTGCGCAGAGTGCTGGAAAAACAGCAAGGAAAGACCATCGCCCTCATCCAAGAGCCGTGGATCAGGGGTGGCAGAATATGCGGTCTTGGCAACATCGGGGGTAAGTTGCTACTAGACACCTCCGTTAGTAACCCGCGCACCTGCATCTTTATTCCAAAACATGTACCTAACCTTTTAATTAACGAATTCTGTACAAGGGACCTGACAGCAGTCAGGCTTTTCAGAACTGAACAAGAACTCCCGGACATCGTACTAGCCTCGGCATACCTGCCAGGCGATGAGGACGTGCCTCTGCCAGAGCTCGCCTCACTGGTTGAGTACTGTGAAAAGGAGAAACTGGAACTAATCATCGCGACAGACTCCAACGCGCATCACACGCTATGGGGTAATGATAAAACCAACAACCGAGGTGAGGAAATGCTTGATTTTATTCTTAGCAATAACCTTGTTCTACTCAACAAGGGCTCCGAACCTACCTTCATAAATGCGAGATCTCAAACAATAATTGACTTAACTGTAGCAACCATAGGCATATCAAACTCCATACAGGACTGGCATGTGTCCACCGAGATATCATGCTCAGACCACAGATGGATCCGTTATACCATTAACTTCAACCTAACCAAACCACAGCCAAGAAGGGTTCCGCGCAATACGGACCAAGTCAGATTCACTAAACTCGTCGAAGCTGAACTTGGTAGATTACCCGCCCTTCCGGCTGAAATACCAGTAACCAACTTAGACGAACATGTAAACAACATCACACACATACTTCTATCTAGCTATGAACAGTCTTGTCCCCTCACGGTACCTAGACAGGGAGCTCGCCATTCCTGGTGGAGTCCTGAACTGGAAAGACACCGGCACAAGCTGAGAAGACTGTTCAACAGAGCTAGGAACACACGGTCGCCAGTAGATTGGGACCGATATATAACAGCTCGTAAAATATATAAAAAACTGATACGCCTCAGAGGTAGGAATAGTTGGAGGCGTTTCTGTACCAACATTGAAAGTAACAACCAGGCAATGAGGGTCAAAACCTGTCTTGCCCAAGAGACTAACCACTCAATAGGATGCCTAAAAAAACCAGATAACACATACACAACAAACGACGCTGAAACAAGTGAACTACTCCTAACCACCCACTTCCCAGGATGCCAGATTGCCGCCCAGCAAAGCTGGGAACTACATAGGGATAGGGCCACAAACAGCCTAGATTGGGAAGTGGCGTTGGAAGTAATTGATAAAGACAAATTAACATGGGCAATCAACACCTTCCTACCTTTCAAGGCAGCAGGACTGGACGGTATTTTCCCGGCTCTGCTCAGGTGGAGTCAAGATGCACTGGCCGACTACCTCGTTAGGGTGTTCCGAGCCTGCCTGGCCCACCGCTACATTCCCTTGAAATGGCGGGAAGTAAAAATAATATTTATACCGAAACCAGGTAGGGGCGACTACACCCAGCCCAAATCTTTTAGACCTATAAGCCTTTCTTCGTTCTTCTTGAAGACACTGGAGAGGCTGGGGGATAGGAAGATCAGATCCCAGGTTTCGGTACAAAGACCTCTACATCCTAATCAACACGCCTACTGTGCAGGCAAATCAACTGAATCAGCACTTCATAGCGTAGTCTCACGCATAGGTAATGCTCTAAAAGCCAAAAACCCAACCCTAGGCGCCTTCATTGATATAGAAGGTGCTTTCGACAAAACTAACTTCGTCAGTATCGAACAGGCACTTGCCACACACGGTGTTGCACGAACACTCATAGAATGGATTAATAACATGTTAAAATACCGAGCTATTCAATTCACCGTGAACACCACCACACGAGGTATCGTGAGTAGAGGCTGCCCACAAGGTGGGGTGCTGTCACCACTGCTGTGGAATTTAGTCGTTAATGAGCTTATCTCAGAGCTCAACGCCAGCAGTCTGTACTCAGTGGGATACGCGGATGACATAGCAATTCTGATTTCGGGTAAATTTGAGGGCATCTTATGTGATCTCATGAGAAAGGCCTTCAAAATAGTCGAGAGTTGGTGCACGAAGCACGAGCTATCGGTTAACCCCTCGAAGTCAGAACTAATAATGTTCACCAACAAGAGAACTCTTGGACCTCATAGGCTCCCAAAACTTTTCAACACAGAACTAACATTGAAAGACGAAGTCAAGTACTTGGGGGTGATTCTAGATAGCAAACTGCTCTGGAACAAGCATCTTGACTACAAACTTAATAAAAGCACAATTGCACTCTACCAATGCAAAAAAATGTTAGGGAAATCATGGGGGCTCTCTCCGAAGATTACTCTGTGGATTTACAAAGCGCTGATCAGGCCAATGTTGGCTTATGGCGCTCTGGTTTGGTGGACGAGGACAGAACTCTCGACCACCATTACCAGACTACAACGCTTCCAACGACTGGCCTGCTCAGCTACCACTGGCTGCATGAAAACCACCCCAACAGCAGCCATGGAGATAGCCCTCCAATTAACTCCCCTTGACCTGTACATACAGCAGGAAGCGGCGCTAGCCGCCATCAGGCTGATGCATCTGGGCATATGGGGCAAAAACATTACCAGTCCACACGCTAAAATCCTGGACCGGGCGATTGAGTACCAGCCTCTCATCGCTGCCCCGTGTGACAGAACACCAAACCAACCGATGTTCAACAAAAACTATATTATACAAACAATTCAGGAAGAAAGGGATCAGTCAGGAGTCAATGAAGTGCGCATCTATACAGACGGCTCTAAAACACAAAACGGTTCAGGTGCTGGCGTACACTCCCTTGACCTCAATATTAACTTTCACATACCACTAGGCACACATAGTTCGATCTTTCAATGCGAATGTGTTGCCTTAACACAAGCTGCAACAGCAGTAAAGCGCTTAGGCATCCGGAACTATGGCATTAAATTCCTATCCGACAGCCTATCTGTGCTCAAAGCTTTAGCAAGCAAACAAACTAACAATAAGCTAATTTTTGAGTGCCATCTAGCTCTGGAGAGTCTATCGACGTCTAATCGTATTACTCTCCAGTGGATCAAGGGGCACAGTGAATCTCTGGGCAATGATGCTGCAGATGAACTTGCGAAGAGAGGCTCTGACATGAGGGTGCTAGGCCCGTACCCACTTCTCCCTTTGCCTTTCTCACAATTTCGTGCGTGGATTCGCCAAAGATCGACCGAACTCCATAACAACAGATGGTCACGGGCAACAGACTGTAGACAGTCAAAATTGGCTCTACCAATAATAAACCCGCGATTAACCAAAAAACTTCTCAACCTGAGTAGGAATAACCTCAGAATAATAATAGGTACAATTACGGGCCACAACCTCCTTAACAAACATCTTTTCAACATAGGCGTCACGGACAGCCCCCTCTGCAGGGGCTGCCTTGATGCCGAGGAATCAGCCGCCCACGTCATCCTGGATTGCGAGGCCGTGGCTTCTCAACGTGAAGAAATCCTCGGAACAATGAGGTCGCTCCGCGAAGCCTGTGAAGCTCCCAGGAAGCTTCTGTGCTTCTGGGCGGAGCTAGGCTGGCTCTGTTAGCCAGAATCCCCACGCACAACGGACCGAATGAGAGTCTAAGTGCGGAAAAGGGAGTCCTATCATCATCATCATCATCATCATCAAGGGAGGATCCTCCAGGTGTTGTGCCTGGCGGGCAACTGCCCGATGATTCATGTCGGGCCGTTATATCTATGCTAGTTGCGCGGTAAACTCTGCTTGCGAGATGCAGGATTTTGCGTGACGTCATTATGACGCGTTGTTCGCATGTGACGTTGTAGATACCGCTACAGGTCTGTAGGACAAAACTATTGTTTTGCAGACCTTGCTCATAGTCATAGTCATTTATTTCATAACAAAATACATTGTGTAGAAAATAACTTAATAGTACATTACGATATTAGTGCGTTAAGATGGTTATAACATGCGAGGCGGAATTTCAGCCCGAGCCGAAGGCGAGGGCGTAATTGAGCCTCGCATGTTATAACCAATACGCACGTATATCGTACGACGTTTTTTAACACATTTGCGAGGAAACAGAAAAAAAAACATTTCACAATACAAGTACAAAGAAAAGAAAATCTGAGAAAAATGGCGCGAGGATTATTTTCTGCCGTGGCTGCGTGAAAATGTTGGCAAAGACACTAGAGCATGCAGCCAAGTTTTTAAATTACTGAATAAACTGTTTTTTTTTATTTTAAATAAACTCAATCTGCAAATGCACACTGTTGCTTTTCCGCCATGGGAGTTTTTGGCGGGATTTCTTCGAGTGAAGTCTATTTGGCTGTTTTAATTATTCGCAAATTGATTCCTAGTGGATATTGTGATGTAAAATTGGTGTAGTTTTGTATCTCAAGTGTCTGCGCAACTGGACAATATGTGTAATCATTGAAACAGACGCGATCCCGGTAAAATGGAGCTGAGAATTTTATTGTAGTTTTGGCTACCTCAGCGAAGTTTACCGGGAAACTTGATTCGATACATTTGCTGCCAAATACTCCTAATACATTAGAATGTGTACACCCATATTCTAATGTCATGTTAGACTCAAGAAAAATGAAACAAAGACGTGGCTAAAAGGTCTTAGCAACCAGGCCATAAAACTAATTTATAAAAAAAAAAAAACAGTCGCACTCCGGGAGTGCCGACAGAAGTGAAAACATGGACAATTACGTGTGTATTTTGTGAATCGTCTTATAAACAAAACACGCACGGTACCGGCTACGGCGATCCGTCTTACGAATTTTCGATCAGGTCACGTGTCCTGCCGCGAGTTTAACATTTTTTACCCATTACAAAAAAAGTGCACAACGCCGCTAAAGAAGTTTTCACTTCAAAAAACTTTTCCGCCTGGCCATGGCGCCGCGCGGCGATTCGTTCCAAAGGACATTGCTCGTCGTCCATACATAGTTGGCCTAAGATCCAATAGGGAGGTGTATTTACTTTTTGGGTTTTAGATAATTTATATATTCGATTGAACTTAAATTAAAACAACGGACACTTCTGTGAATTTGGAAAAAATCAAAACATTTTCGGATTTTGAGGTTATAATTACGTCAATAAAAACATTCGGTATGTAGCAATAACAGAATGCGCGCGCCAAGTGACATTACTACCAAATGTCAAATGTCATCTGTCAATTCATCAATTGTCAGTGTCATTATTGCTCGTTTCAAACAGTGCTCAATCGAGTTTTTTGATAAGCCGTATTATGATTCCGCGACATCATAGCGGACTAAAAACCATTATCGTATATCAAGCGTTGAGAATACTGACGCTTGTCTGTGTCAAACTCTTATTAAGAGTGTTGTTACAAAGACTTGGCTGTATGCGCTATAATACCTTTGCCTATTAAAAACCTCAAATTGAACCAAAAAATAATAACACCGATGATTATGACGGAAGTGATCAAGTTAATACTTTTTTAAATGTTTTCGAAATTAAGAAGTGTCCGTTCTATTGAAATATTTGTAATGTATATTATTAAAAGAACTAGTAATTATAGGAAATGTTTCATGCGTGTTGATTCATAGGCCATTTTTTACAATGTCCTTTGAATAGCAACAGCGCGCTGCTCACTAGCTGGAGTCGTGCGGCGGCGATCAGTTCCAAATTTGAAATGGCAAATAATACTGTTATGGAATTTGTATGGACTATAACTTAACTATTTGCTTTGATAACACACGCGTTTTTTATGACCCTCTTTACATATTTAAAACCGGTGGAATTACATCAGCTTTACGAGCAAGGGTGTTAAAAAATTAGATTTTTAACACCCTTGCTCGTAAAGCTGATGTAATTCCACCGGTTTTAAATATGTAAAGAGGGTCATAAAAAACGCGTGTGTTACCAAAGCAAATAGTTAAGTTATAGTCCATACAAATTCCATAACAGCATTATTTGCCATTTCAAATTTGGAACGGATCGCCGCTGCACGACTCCAGCTGTGACTCCAGCTAGTGAGCAGCGCGCTGTTGCTATTCAAATTTCGAACTAATCGCCGCGCGGCGCCAGTCAGTAGGCAGCGCTAGCGCGCTGTTAAAATGGCGGGAAAGCAACAGTGTGCATTCACAGATTGAGTTTATTTAAAATTAAAAAAAACAGTTTATTCGGTAATTTAAAGATTCCATCCAAAACAAAGCAAATATAAGTGCCAAAATAACTCAGACAATAAATTTGGAGCCACAAACGAAGAAGTTTTGCCCTGAGCCGCGCCCCTCTTCTACTGATGATACTTTTTTATTTATAAACTAATGACGAATTACAATGTTCTTCTGCCGCCTTTCAAGAAGTTTCGTCGTCTCCAACATTTACCCTAACACAAAACAATGACATTATGAATAGTAATAATAATAATAAAAACATAATTAAAAAACCAACTACAACTACGTATCATTTTAACAATTGTAATTTCAGTAACTGTTTCAATAATTAAAAATGAACAAAATATAAAATGTTTTTTTTTTCTGTTTCCTCGCAAAGGTGTTAAAAAACGTCGTACGATATACGTGCGTATGGTTATAATATAACATGCTCGGCTCAATTACGCCCTCGCCTTCGGCTCGGGCTGAAATTCCGCCTCGCATGTTATAACCATCTTTACGCACTAATATCGTAATGTACTATTATATTAGATAGTCATAAAAAATATATTAAAATTAAAATAAACTTTTTTCAAACAATACATTAGATTACATTGGAAACTTATATGAAGAAAAATACTAATAATTTAAAAAGATTGTCCATAGAGATTGTCCATACTAAACTCTTCTATACTGTAGTAGCTCTTCCTCAATAAATATCTCCTTAATTTGTTTTTAAATAAATTTACGCTGGTCATGCTTTTAAATTCAATTGGCAACTTATTGTATAACCACACATATTGGTATCTGGGACTACGTTGAACCGCTTTCAATTTTGGTTGAATTGTGTGGTAGGGGTAACGACGAGTATTCACCCTCGCCAGTCTTTGCTCTTCAGTTTCATATTTGTGTAAATTCTTAACACAGTTGGTTAGCAACACAAGAAAATAGAGACAAGGCACTGTTAAAATTTTTAATCTTATGAAGTGTTCCTTGCAAGACTCTATTTGTCTCATGCGAAGCATTGTCCTTAAAGCCCTCTTTTGAATAACAAATGCTGACTGGATATTGTATTTGTAGCTGTTGCCCCAAAACTTAATGCTATATCTGAGCCTCGACTCAACCAAAGTGAAATACACCCTCCTAAGTTGAGGTAAAGTTAGTACTTCTCTCAGGGTTCTGATTGCGTAGCATGCCGAGCTAACAGACTTAGTTATAGACAATATCTCAACTTTTTTTTTTTTTTTTTTTTCAGTATGGGAAATCATCAAATGACTCCTCCCGCTCTGGGTGGAGCGGAAGGGAGTGTCAGACTCTTACTGACTAAAACCCACCCGTGTTCCTTCCTTCGCCCTTTATGTTCCGGGCCAGCGGTAACCCTTTCGGAAAATCCCGCTGACCCGGCAGGCTTCGGCCCTTCGGTTGATGCTGACATCTCTTTGAGGCGCGCGTGGAACACGTACGCGCCGTCCGGCACAGGCCTGGTCCTGATCGGACGGTGAGATACCCATTACTCTCCGCCCGCAGGCCCGCGCCTACGGTGGCCGGGAGTCGTCGCGCGGCTCCCGACGCCCGGAGCGTCTCCCGCGGCGGCTGGGACGGGAGGCTCTCTCCCTCAGCCGTCCCGCCGCCTCCTTCGCTAGCATGACTGCTTCGTAGAAGGAGGCGACTGCCTCCCACTCCCTCTTGTCCGGGACCATGGCTCGAACCAGGCCCGGACGCGAGAGGTCACCGCCGCTGCCGATCACCTCAACGAGGACACGGCGGTGCTCCGCCCAAGCGGGGCAGAGCTCCACCGTATGCTCCACCGTGTCCTCTGGGCGATCCTGGCAATGGTGACACCCGGGCGTTTCCTCCCGCCTGATTATGTGCAGGAACCTCCCGAAACTTTCGTGTCCGGTGAGGACCTGCGTCAGGCGGTAGGTGAGGGCGCTGTGACGCCTCTCTAGCCACTCCTCAAAGAGCGGTCTTACCGCCGCTAAATAACATTATGTTTGCAACTACATAACATAACATAACATCACGCCTATATTCCCCGAAGGGTTAGGCAGTGGTGTGCTTATAGTACACTGACATTAAGCTAGTTATGTTTAAGTCTCATGTAAAAGCAGAGCACAAATCCAGTCTGGGCTGCTACTGAAAAATTCCTGATTTTCTATCAGGAATAGCAAGCGCAGCAGTGCTTGCATACGTAGTTACATATCGACATGTAATTTATACAAGAATGATTATTTTAATCTATCTCAGCTGGAAACGAATGAATATCTTGTTACCATCCAGGAGTTACATATGTCGGCGGCGTTGTCGAAGACAACAGATGCTCCGATCACGCCACCGACAAGTACGTCACTCGGCTTCTCCCACCGGCCCACTGCTCGACTTGTTTTGACACCAGTATAAAAGAGCGAGCAACGAAGCGGCAGGGGATATTGTCCGGTTAAGTAGTCACGACCTCTCAAGGTCAACTACGAGATGCCATATCCAAAAAAAAGCGGCAGGGGACTTGACCATTGGACATCGTACGGACATCATGTGCTCAGAAACTATATCGCGTTCGTATCTGGTTGTATCGTGTACCTATAGTGCTTGATTTGCTAATGTGATTAAATTGTTCATGAAATTATAATCTGATGTGAAGTGCAAACCGTGTTTCTATTGCGCATTAACCAACACTACCCACTTAGTACGCCCACAGTAATTAAGATATGCCTGATAATAATGACACACACTTTACCTTTTCCTATATCAGAAGTGGGATTCGTGTTGGTTCATGCGCAAAATGAAAACGCTAAAAGTGAAAGTGACCGTTGACATTTTAAAAAACAAAGTGCAAACTGCGAACGCTTATTAAATAATCGTGTGGACCTGTTAGAGTTGAACCCAGACAAGCCAGATACGGATGCGCGATCATAGTGAATATAGTTTTGGGCATAGGCTGTATGCAAAAATACCTTTGCCCAGTGACGCGCCAGTTGCGCCCTACCGCCATGTTAGAAAAAAAAAAAAAAAGTGTCTATTCGACGTATCCCGTTCCCGTAATTAAAAAACGCGATAGGACGCGTGTGCAAACGTAACAGCACACAATACGACAGCTGATTTGTGTTTTGCTGAAAATTCTCTGCAAGGAGGTCGTGTTGTGGCCGTCATTAAGGCGCACAAACGAAACAGTATCAACGTGGCTATCGTAAATAGTACGAAGGACGTAATGTGGAGCTACCAGTGACGTGGGGTGACTTCAAGAATCGAGCCAAGCAGCCCGCAGCCGTCGGTGAGGCCCTTCGTGTGCTGCAAGTGAGGGAATCCATGACATGTCGCGGCCCGGTGCACGAGAAGTGGCAGCCAAGCAGATGGTGGAGGTGGAGCACGCGCTGCAAGCAGCAACGGCGAGTGGATGTTTGCGTCGTACAACTACCCGCAGGCACGTTAGAACATAAAGGTCAGCTGTATTGTTTTTTAAGATTCTGGGGCCAAATTAAGTGCCAAACGAGTTAATAATGTTATTGCGTTGACTGGTATTGGTTAAACGCGTGTTTTCAGTACAAAACAAATCATAAGAAGCGTTGCGAATAGCGAGCCACAACTTGAGATTTTATTTCATTACTACACGACATTTACTTGCAAAGTATTATTTTGGGTAGGCTATTTTGTGTTATTATAAAACGAAGAGTGAAATCAGATTATCAGACTAATCTAGATCGGAAGTTCAGAGGTCCATTTAAGGTTGTGGAAGTTTTGACAAGTGATCGCTATACGTCATAAGCTTTAGATTCTAACCATACTTACAAGTATGCGCATGATCGCATAAGAAGGATACCACAAGGTCCCTAGCGAATTAGATGTGATTAGTGAAGAGTTAGATGTTAGAAGATGCTGGTGAAGGCCCATCAGCTCGTTCCGATTAATGTTAATGCATAATGTATGTCTTATGCCTACGATGGAGAGAAGGTCCGGTAATGTGCATACTGTTTTGGGCTTATCAGCGTGAAGGACTGATACTTGCTTTTTGATACTGGGCTTAGCAGAGAGAAGGTCTAGTACTGTGATACTGTCCCATGTATGTAGGGCATAGTAACGAAAAGGGCTATTACTGACCCACTTGTTTCACAATTGATTACCAGCGTGGAGTACTGGGAATGAGTTTAACTATTGTAATACTTGGTGCATTAATATTGTGGTTTAGTTTCCTTAATTTGACATTAATAAAACCTGTAGTATTCCTTTTGATGCAAGTTCATATAGTGAGATAGATAAACATTTAGTATGAGTTCAGGCAGGCCATGAGCGTTGTATGTGATATACTCGTAAGTTGATGCAGTTCCTGAACAATTATTACCAAGGCTTGGAGGAATCTTTTGTTATCAATGATTGTTATTATTAAATGTGGTCAGAATTGGCCGAGTGGAACATGCACTGCTGTTGATTTTTTTGGTTACAGGTTAACACACAAGGACACGTGCAAGCAGAATGACAGTGGTGGACAGCGCTGCACTCTTTGGATCTCCTGTACGAATAATCGCTGATCAAGGACGGTGCTTTTCGAGCGAGGAGTTGCGCGACTTCTGCCGGGGAGACGGTGGATTGCAACCACTACAGCCATTAAGCCAGCTACAGATCTATTGTCTACTGAATTTGGTGAGTCGTTTTCATTTTGTTTTGACTCTGGTATCGAGTGCTTCCCTGGTAAACAACAGCAAAGAAAGGTTACATTGTTAGGTATAGCCCAATCTAGTTAACGATGCAATTTTTTAATACGCTCACGATAGGTTATGAATGATGCCAGTAGGTCATGTACCAGTCGAAATAGATGGTAATCAATGGTAGTGGTGATGAGCTATGAGCAAGCCTAAGTAGTGGGAACCACGCGAGTAGGGGTTCTCTATCGGCCGTAGTAAAAAGTGTGTAGTCACAGGGTGATGCACATGGATCCATGCGCTGGATGGGTGAGAGCAATGCGATTGCTGGTCGGCCGGAGCGCCGTGGCGTTAGAGTGGTTTACTCGTCTGTGGGTTTCCAGGTGTCTAAGGCTCTTAGTGAAAAAGATTGTTGTAATGTGGATAACGATGGTACATGGCTCTGGTTGATATTGTTTTTGCTATGATTAATTAAAGTTTGATTACATGGCTCTTGTTGAATCAAGTATGCTAATGAGGCTAAGGCATATGCCATGGCACAGGCCAAGGGATCAGAGTATTAATGACGAATTTGAGGAAAGCTAAGTAAAAGTCTTGTTGATGAAACAGAGTAGAAATTAAGTCGAGTGATAGTGGTGAATCTTAGTTCGGCTGGTCGGGGACCATACCAGTAGTTATTACATAGTCGTAGCCCTGTAGAAATCGGTGTCTCTTGAGGCAACTCAAGTAGTCCGTGGGTGCGCGATGCGTGTTTAACTCTGGCGGAGGTCGGGGTCTTGTAGAGACCATAGAGCCCGTAGGACTCGGAATTCAGGAGGAATTCAAAGAAACAAACATGAAGTTTGTTGTAGGGGCTTAATGAAAAGCCACAGTCCATGAATAAGATTCCTGCTGTGTTTTGTGATGCTCTAAGGATGTTTTATTGGCTGCTCCATCATGTTTAGTTGATTATTTAGTTTGTGATCTTGAGATTTGGGAATCAAATAATGATACTATCTCTGCCAATAGTGATACTATCTCTGCCAATAGTGATACTATCTCTGCCAATAGTGATACTATCTCTGCCAATAGTGATACCATGTCTGCCAATAGTGATACCATGTCTGCTAAAAGTCCCACTATATCTACCAGTTCTCATAATAATGCAAATTGTAGAAACCCTGGTTCACGTGCTACTTCAGTAGAATCAATTGGTCCTGAGTCAATTACCATTATAACAGAAGCACTTGTACATCAACCAAAATATTGAGCTATTTGTTAATTAAGCTAAAGGAACGATACTTGTTCGGCCTAGCTACGTCCGGTCCAGTTTAACTGTAGGGACACACCTGAAAGGCAAAACAATTACCGGACCAGGGAGCTAATCTTGTAGGGTCAAAAACTGATCGGACCAGGAAGCTAATCTTGTAGGGTCAGAAATTGACCGGACCAGGAAGCTAATCCTGTAGGGTCAGAAATTGACCGGACCAAGAAACAAGTCTTGTAGAGTCATGGCTGACTGGACCAAGTGGTTAAATATCTGAAGGGTCTAACTTGACCGGACCAGAAACAATAGCAGAATGACCAAACGGTAGTTAATCAGTTTTTCATGCTTTAGATGTAACATTGTAATAATCGTAATTAGTAATCAAATAATGATTAATGCTCTGAACTCAATATTTTTTTTAGTTTGTGCGAATTTGCATTGTGTTTTAGTCTGTACCAAATTCGGTCAGAAGTGACCGAACTATGTGATACTTTGCGGGGTATGTTTCTTTGCAGATTAACAAACGAGAATGTGTGCGAGCAAGATGGTCGTGTCGGCGTCATTCATTGACTATTCTGAGCGCCAGTGTCACCCGGCGGCGCTCGACAGAGTCTAGCCTGAGTTCGTGTGGAGTGGAAGAGAGCGCGCAGTGGTGTAACGAGACGGTCTTGGCTCTGGCATGTCACGGTGAACGTACGTTACGGAAGCATCGTACGTTCCCGCGACCCCTGGCGTAGGTGTGAGATGGAACACCGGGGTGGTTTTTAGTCAGTAAGAGTCTGACAGACCCCTCCGCCCGCCCCGTGGCGGAGGACATCCATGAGGATTTTCCACCCCGGAAAGTGTATGACGGGGCACAAGTTGCACTTTATGTCAGTTTATTCGGAACCGATCAATATAATAGTAACGCGAGCTGATGTCCATAGAACTAATGATGACAGTTAAATTGCAATAATCATTGTAGGGTTAAACCGGTCCAATGATAAATCGGCTATAGGGAATAATAATATTCCGGACTAGCCAAAATAAGATAAAATAAATTCTGAAGGGCTTGTAGCCGGACCAGAACTTGTTAATCTGTAGGGCTTGTAGCCGGACCAGAACTTGTTAATCTGTAGGGCTTGTAGCCGGACCAGAGCTTGTTAATCTGAAGGGTCAATGAAGACCGGTCCAGAAGTTTTAATCTGAAGGGTCATTGAAGACCGGTCCAGAACTAATTCTTACCAGCCTGTCTGTAGGGTTTAGATAAACCGGTCCAGATTGTAAAGTACGATTTTTGGTCAGGATAATCGAACGATTTATGCTTATTACAGATGTATGAATTGTAAGCGCACGAGGACGTCCGCACGTCAGTATGGCCGTGTCGGCGGCGTTGTCGAAGACAACAGATGCTCCGATCACGCCACCGACAAGTACGTCACTCGGCTTCTCCCACCGGCCCACTGCTCGACTTGTTTTGACACCAGTATAAAAGAGCGAGCAACGAAGCGGCAGGGGATATTGTCCGGTTAAGTAGTCACGACCTCTCAAGGTCAACTACGAGATGCCATATCCAAAAAAAAGCGGCAGGGGACTTGACCATTGGACATCGTACGGACATCATGTGCTCAGAAACTATATCGCGTTCGTATCTGGTTGTATCGTGTACCTATAGTGCTTGATTTGCTAATGTGATTAAATTGTTCATGAAATTATAATCTGATGTGAAGTGCAAACCGTGTTTCTATTGCGCATTAACCAACACTACCCACTTAGTACGCCCACAGTAATTAAGATATGCCTGATAATAATGACACACACTTTACCTTTTCCTATACATACTTAATATTGTTTGTTCTTCCGAATAAATAAAATAAAATAAAATACTGGTATTTAACTGCATCCGGTTTGACTGGAAGCCGACTCCGACATAGTTCATTCCACATTGATTGATATAACAGCTGTATAGCATATCTAACTGTGAAGTTAAGCTGCATTTTCCAAGGTCATTTTGTGTATAGATGACCATGTTTAACAAGTTGAGACCTCTCCGAACCCTGGTCGTCACCGTAAAATAGTCGGACCCGATTTATGTACAGTCACGAGCATACCATGCGTGGTGGCAACTCGCAAGCGTTACAGACCTTTTTTTTTTTTGTTTCCGGGGTGGAAAATCCTCAAGGATGTCCGCTCGCCCTAGTGACTAAAAACCACCTCGGTGTTCCATCTAACACCTACGCCGGGGGTCGCGGGAACGTACGATCCTTCCGCAACCCCGGACTGGTGCCGGCCCGCCAGTGCAGGCCTCTTCGGGTCAGGGAGGGGAGTGAGGTGTTTGACTCCCCCTGCGACGTCTAAGAGGGGTGCGCGTGGAACACTACGCCCCGCCACCTCGCGAGTCCTGATTTGTAGGGGCCGACGTCCCCGAGTCCGTGGCTCCCGGACCCATTCAGGGAGGCTGGCACATGGGGTTCTCCGCCCTCCACCGACGCCCGATGCGCCTGCTGCGGGCCGGGTGAGTGGACGAGATCTTCCTCTCTGACAAAAGGAAACCACCGCGTCCCAGGACTCTTCGCTGCTGACAATCGACTCGACCACGGCCGGCAGCGACAGGTCACTAAGCGTTACTGACCTACACCGACGAGGCAGTCATTACTAGCCCTTGAAGCAATTATTGTCTAACCGAGTTGTAACAGCATAGAATAGGCTCCTGGAAAATGTTGTGACGGCTCACACACTGAACTGCTTCAAGAATCGACTAGACAGATTAAATATCTCCAAGCAATACGATACACACGCATCATCTAATTAGCTGCTAGTGTGTCTAACCAAATAATAATACGAGTATTTATAATGATGCCAACTAATTTACACGTATTTATCGCTACGATATCACATAATGATATATTAACAATTTCAAAATTTACATATAAACGGCTAGAAAGCTGGCTGGTTAGTTTAGATGCAGCAATTTCGCGAATCATACGAGTAGGTATGACCTTTTCACAGCGTTTTACATGGGTAATTTGCAAAATTGCATAATTTCCACACTCGTTCACAAAACACAAAGCAACAAGCAATTACTTACAAACTACTCAACAATTCTCGCTAACTGATGGTCACGGCATATTAGGCGGCTCCATAGAAAATGTTCACTTAAGGCTTTCGATTTTCAAAATACGAGTAGTAATGTCTGGCGTAAATTTTGGCTTTAGATTTTTAAATGGATTTAAAGTCAAAATTCTATTTTCAAGTAATTGTGGGACACTGATTCGGCACAGCCGGTAGTTAATAGATATTATGTTCGGGAAGAAGCCGCTCGGCTAGCTCGGATTATACCGAACCGACCCGAACATTAATCAGCGAGGATAGATGATGGATGACGGCTCAAACCGAATGAAAGTCATATGTGTAGTAATTGATCGGTAAAATCAGGTTGGCTTTGTTGTTCAACAAATACTGTCGAATCAAATGTGCTGATTCCTACCTCTAAGAATTCGATAAACAGTCCCACATTTAAGTCATTACTTGATTGTGTAAGACTACTTTGACACGAGACATATCATCAAACAGAGCACCCTGCACAAAAACATATCACAAACATTACCCCATAAGGGCTATTTACTCATCAATAAACGTACTTAGATTACGATATGCTTAGGTCGCGGTCGGTACAACTTGGTAGGACGACCTCGAGATTTTTAGCAAGTCTTTTACGTCATTTTCGGGTGGAAAAAGAGATAAATTTGTCGTAAAATTCATATAGCCGAAAGCTTAACAGAACCGATAATTTAATTAATTATGGAACCTGTCGTCTAACACTAATACTGATAATTCTGCTGTCGGTAAGTGGTGACCAATCTTAGGGAAAATTTCACCCATGAAACAGAACGCGAACACAACATCTAAACTGCGTTGAATATAGGCACTGACGATAACTCTTGAACGCGCTGATCACGTTCAGTTTCATTAGTGAAGTTCGCCCTGTGACAGTAAATAGATTAGGTACTCATCAGTTATAAAATTAAAGAGCAGGCAAATCCTTGTGGATTGGACTGAATAAGTCTCTTAATTAATTCCAACCACCCATACTTGCTCCATGTCTATTCAACTTGCCAGTGGAAAGCTTTGAGAACACCCTCTGAGCTTAATGATAAGATAAGATAATGCAATATATAAGTACCTACATCAAAAGATCAAGAACAATACTTAATAGTTTAAATTATACTGTGGGAGACTGGTGCCTAAGCTAAGCGTAAGGCCTGCATTTCAGGACACCAGGTCTCCACCCCTACAGAAGCAGTTACATTCAAATCGGATTATGCACTCGCACACAAATACGGTAAGTTATAAAAGCAAAAAAAAAATATTAAAAAATATACAGAATGCACAATTGATTAATATTTATTCTAGGGTTAGTATTTATGTGTGTGTGTTACGGTGTGTGCGCGCTTATGTGAGGGTGTGTGCGCGCTTATGTGAGGGTGTGTGTGTGTGCTGAGTGTGTGTGTGGTGTGTAAGCGAGGCGTGTTTGGTGGGGGCCTGCGTGAGAAGGTGAAGATCTGAATGCACAGAATGTTGATGTACACAAATATATACACATGGCATATATTTGTATTAAAACAAGCAAGTTATACTGGGGCAGCTAGAAGTTTTTGACACTGTTGTTAGATAGACCACATTTTATAAGCACACCAGCTGCAGCCTGCCTATTCTGTGAAAATCTTACCGTGAAACCTTAGGTGAAGTGAGTTTGAAGTGAGCTGTCATTCAACCTGATGCTGGGGCTATACTATTGACAGCTCACGTCAAACTCACTTCACCCAAGTTTTCACGATGACATTTTTACAGAATAGAACACCAGCTGTACCTACCACTTTGAGACTATAGTAATATTGCAAAGTTGGCACATAGGTAGTTTAGTTTAATAAGGCATAACCACAAAATGTGCCAAATTGTATGTGTGATGGTAATATTGTGTCATTTGTGGAACTTTGTGGCGGCAATTTCCCTAAATTATGATTTAGCTGTTGCACAATAGAGTTTCCGCTTGAATGTAACAAAGCACCTGCAAACAATGTCCCAACAATGAAATAGAAAAGCTTCATTTAAGTAGATATCTACATGTGTATCTGCTATTTCTATTTAGGATTCCGTACCCAAAGGGTAAGAACGGGACCCTATTACTAAGGCTCCACTGTCCGTCTGTCCGTCTGTTACCAGGAGGTATCTCATGAACCGTGATGGCTAGACAGTAGAAATTTTCAGAGATAATGTATTTCTGTTGCCGCTATAACAACAAATACTGAAAACAGAATAAAATAAATATTTAAGGGGGCTCAACAAACGTGTTTTTTTCGGCGTTTTTGCCTTGTGTTACGGAACCCTTCGTGTGCGAGTCCGACTCGCATTTTTCCAGTTTTTTTTTTTAAACGTTGCCCCACACTAGGAATTACTCCTGTATCGTGGGTGATGAAATGAATAAATCTTTATTATCTAGTTACAGCAAAAACAGTTCCATCATCTGTGAAATTACAAGTTTCTTGCGCGAAGTCGAATCATTTCCAGCAATAAAAGAATAAAGATCTGGTCTCTAGAAACCAGATCTTATTCTTTTATTGCTTGAAATCCGGTGAAAATACTGCACTTTTTTTGTTATTCTGTTTTCTCTTGTTTATTTTTAATTTACTTTATGATCTTGCCTACTGTGCTACAAGTTCAAATAGTCCAGTCCATATAGGTAACTAGATATGTCTGAGACGATCCAAGATTAGATAAGTTTATACGGAGTTGAAAACAAAATGAAAACAAATATTTTAGAGATTCTTAATACAGTTAACTATACTTAGTTACTTTTTCTGATGATTAACAAAATTGTATGATAAGTTAGTACACTTAGAACCTAGATACATTTACATACAAATGTGAAGATTTCAAATGAAGGCTAGAATCTGATTTTTTTTAAATGAATTGATGTCCGACATTTAATGGCAGGTGGAACAGGTCGGATTTGAAATGCTTATACCTACTTGCAAAATTATAAATTAGATCCTGCACCCTAATTGCGTAAGACACTATTACTCTCAATTTGAATCATTTTCGCAAGCATATTTCTAATCCATTGCTCCATAAGTTCTAAAAATCCGTCTGCCTAACAACGCAAATAACGCAATGAATGTTGTTGAACTGTCAAAATGAAACTCATTGCTACTTATAGTGTGGTACGCAATCACCGCGCTGTTCCAGATTCCTATGAAGTTTCTCTAGTTAGGTATTAGTTCTCATCAAAAATACAGGGTGGGAGGGAAATCGACGCACAACCTGTTACCAATGATATTACATGATTTTTAACCCCCCTGAGTTGAGATTTTTCGTTGGTTATTAAAAAAAAAATTCGCTGTTCCATATATTTTGACCGCGTAGGTATTGGACTTTTCTATGAAACAGCTAGGGGGTCTAGAATCATAATAATGCTGAATTAATGGTTACAGTTTGCCCGTCGACGTCCGTGCTACCCTGTATAATATATATCTACTTATCCTTACCACTATATAAAGGGGTTTTATAAACGTTGCTAAAATTTCAGTGATTTAGATTAGCGATTAACTACATATATATTTTTAACCTTTAAACTTTAAGCAACGTGTAACGTTTATAAATAAAGTGGATCCTAACCGTTAACACTTTTATCAAAAAATATATAAAATAATAATTTTATTTCAAAATGTAGTGTCTTACAGAAGTTCTACCAAATTTTTTTTAATATATAAAAAAAACTATTAGGGCTACTAAAAAAATTAAATTGATAACCCGGATAGGTTTTCCGAATAGGTCCCGGGCAGAAGTTAGTAAAATATAAAACATATTTGCATACAGTATTTTGCCCTGACATTGGTATTCTTGTTTAACTGTGTCAGTGAGTCAACACTTATACATACAAACGTATTTCCAAATATAACATTCGCTTGATAATGAAAGGTTCATTCACACGTTTCCATTCATCTAATGCGTACGTTCGCACTTGGCCGTCAAACGAGAGAGAAAGTGTAGTACCAGAGTACTACGGAACTGAGGTGTTTGGTCAAATAACACGCGAGATGCTTTCAAGGTGAAATAAGAAACAATGTGAGGATTAGTTTCTTTGAAGTGGCTAGCTGTTGGCCGCGACTTCATCTGCATGTATTTTGTATTTCATTTTTTTTTACACTAATATCCAGGATGAAAGTAGCCTCCTTAGTGTCATTCTCCACCGGGGTAATTGCGTAACACACTGACAGTAGGAATGGGTTTCATTTTTTGACAGCTCAACTACATTCATTGCGTTATTAATATTGTTAAGCACACACATTTTTCGAACATATGAAGCAATGGATTAGCCTTCAAAATTATTTAGATTGTGATTGATAGTGTGTTATACAATTAAGGCTCCTACAAACAGGCGCGACACGCGATATAATCGCGCGCGATACAAAGGCACCGCTCGTTGCGCGACTTGCGGTGCCTTTTTGTCGCGTGTCATGTCGCGCCTGTTTGAAGAAGCCTTTAGGGTGTAGGTCCCAGGCTACTTTTTGTCAAATTTCAAAACGATCTAATTAGTGGTTTAAACGTTGAAAAGATAACCGACAGACAGAGTTCCTTTCGCATTTATAATATAGTATGAATTTAACTCTTTTGTTGCTCGGTTTTCTTTATAACCGACTTCAAAAAAGGAGGTGGTTCTTGGTAAGAATGATACAAGTGTAGCTGTGAAACTGAATCTTGGCTCGATCTTGATATCGATTTTCATAAATGTAATTTAATTCCATAAGTGTCAGTATTAAGTTACATTAAAGCCTTGTAACGTTAAACTTATTTTACTTTAGGCTTAGTTATTAGGGCTATATTGGATGTAAGGAGAAGTAAAACATAATAAAGAAGCTGGACTTGAGATCAAAATGTAAAATGGAATGCTTGTTTAAGTATTTAGTAGGTGTCTATGGTTTCTGAGGCACGGAGGTATCACACCGCTAACACCAGAGAGAGAGAGTGCACCTAAGCTCTGTATGCGCACAAACTTATGCACTATAATATTTCCCGCGCCGAAGACTAGTTTTCGTTGCTACTGGCTTCCATGGATTTGATCTATTACCAGTTACAGGTCGATATTTATATGATATTCTTCAAGCTTTTTTCTCACAGTATGCACCCAAGATCTGATCCCAGGTTATTACTAAGGAAAATGTCTTTCAGCACGTAAACCTTAAGGAATCAAAATCGTTAGGACAGATCAGAAATGCATGTGTGACTGGTTCGTTGGTGTAGTGGCCGCAAGCTGCGCTGAGCATGAGGTCCTATGTTCGATTCCCAGGTGGAGTAAAGTGTTAGGTTTTTACAACAGGATTTTTCCATTAGCAGCTCGGAGTCTGGATCTATACGGTCGACGGCAAAGGCGTCGTCGCCCCCTACTAGATGGGACTTTGACAAAACTGGCGAAATGGGTGGATACAGACATTGCGAGGCTGCGAGTAATGCGCAGCGCACGACGCTGACGCTGGCGCATTATTCCCAATGTGTGGACGTGTGTATTCGTGGTGAGGCATGTGCTTTCACATACCTCACCACGAATATGAAAAGTGTTCGAAAACACGTTTTCCCATTGGTACTGGCTGTCATTCGCAGATCTTTGACAGTCGTAACGGGTAGTCAGGTGCCTAAAAGTCTGACAACCAGTCTTACCAAGGAGTATCGTGTTACCCAGTAATTGGGTTGTAGAGGTCAGATATGCAGTCGCTCCATGTAAAATACTGGTATTCAACTGCATCCGGTTAGACTGGAAGCCGACCTAGTTTGGAAAAAGTTAGGCAGATTTTGACTCTGGTGGTAGGTTATTGCACAGTCAGACAATACAAGTGACATACCATATACCTAGTGTAACTTAATGTATCTTAAACAACATTTTGAACATGATAATGTGTAATGAGATTTTAGAATGTCTAGCCAAAATTAAAAAAAAACCGATCAAAAGCGAGTCAAACTCGCGCACCGGGGTTCCGTACAAATTTGCAGGTATGTAAATAGTTTATTACGGGATTTTTTTTATGTAACTACAAATTTACGGTTTTAGAATTTTTACCTTTACTTATGCTACATCACCTTGCTTCTTGCCAAATTTCATAATTCTAGGTCAAAAGGAAACTACCCTATACATTTTGATTCTCTTGAGAGTGTACGTTTTTTGCGGCATAAACGGCTGTATCTTTTTAGGGTTCCGTACCTCAAAAGGAAAAAAACGGAACCCTTATAGGATCACTTTGTTGTCCGTCTGTCCGTCCGTCTGTCAAGACTTTTTCTCAGGAACGCGTGGAGGTATGAAGCTGAAATTTATATCAATTACTCAGGTCTACTGTCCCTTGAAGCTGTGAAAAAATCAAACTTCTAAGCCAACGCAATCAAAAGATACAGCCGTTTATGCCGCAAATTTTCGACACTTGCAAGGGAATCAAAACCTACAGGGTGCTTCCCGTGAACTCAGAATCTTGAAATTTGGTACGAAGCAACGTCTTATAGCATAGATAAAGGAAAAATTACGAAAACCATAAATTTTTAGTTACATCACATAATATATTTTTTTTTAATAATTTTAAACTTACTACCCATTTCCTCATAAACGCGTAGAGGTATTAAATTGAAATTCATACCAAATACTCAGGTCTATAATACCTTTAAGCTGTAACAAAATCAAACTTCTATGTCAACGCAATCAAAAGAAACAGCAATTTAAGCTGCATATTTTGAAACTCGCAAGTACTCGCAAGGGAATCAAAACCTAAAGGGTACTTCCAGTCGACCTAGAATCTTGAAATTTGGCATGAAGCAACGTTTTATAGCACACATAAAGGAAAAATTCCGAAAACCTTAAATTTTTAGTTACATTACAAAATATATATTTATTTTTTAATAAATATAAACTTATTACTTTTTTCCTCATGAACGCGTAAAGCTATCAAATTGAAATTCATATCAAATACTTAGATCTAATTGCCTTTAACCCGTGAAAAAAAAAAAATTCTAAGTCAACGCAAAAACGCAAAACGCAAAAGTACAACCATTGATACCGCATATTTTGAAACTCGCAACTACACGCAAGGAAATTAAAACCTAAAGACCACTTCCCGTTGACATAGAATCTCGAAATTTGGTAAGAAGCAATAGCTTATTTTCAGAAATCATCAACAATAGTTACACTAGTTCCACTATCGGTCAAGAGATGGCGCTGACCTAAAACTGCAATATTTTACAGCGCAGTGCACAGTGTTAAAATTCTCTAACGAATATAGGCCTCGCCGATGAAAATTTAGAAACATATGATGGTACGGAACCCTCGGTGCGCGAGTCCGACTCGCTCTTGCCCGGTTTTTTTAATGTTAACTTAGAAGTTTGATTTTTTCACAGTTTCAAGGGACTGTAGACTTGAGTATATGGTTTTAATTTCAACTCGATACTTCCACGCGTTCCCGAGATAAAGGGTGTTGACAGACAGACAGACGGCTACAAAGCAATCCTATAAGGGTTCCGTTTTTTCTTTTTGAGGTATGGAACCCTAACGTTGAAATTATCAAGGTTTACCACCATAAAGAATAACTGAACTTTGCAGATGTAAATAATTTAGTGTTCAAATTTACTTCAGGAGGTCGTTTTATTGACCTTGCCAACGAATGACGATTTACTACTTTAGATCGACATAATATAATTATATAAATTGTCAGGTACAGACAAGTTCAAAATAATAGAAGCGTTTTACCTACCAATAAAACGCATATTAATTTACTTACCTCATTCGAAGCTTATTTAATTTGAGATAGGCACTACGTTTCCCGCCATCTATATCCGTCTCTTTCTTTCTGTATCCGTCCCTTTCTAACCCCACCACCTGGCAGAGTGGGGGCGCACTGAGTGAGCCGCCATCATTTTGCCTCATTGAGTCGAAAATCACCAGGCAGACTTTAAAACATAAGCTTCGAATAAGGTAAGTAAATTAATATGCGTTTTATTGGTAGGTAAAACGCTTCTATTAATTTGACTTGACCGTTATTCGAAGCTTATTTAATTTGAGACCTGTTTGTTATCGCCTGGTGGTGGTGAGTGGTGACACAGACGCCAATGTGAATGACTTGTTAGTAAAATAAGGTCAAAACTGGTAATACTGACCGTTTGTATGAAATAAAAGCATCTTGGATTTTTCCTTTTTATTAAAGAAAACTAAAGAATCACATAATTATGTTAACATGATTTAGATTTAATTAAGTGATTGTTTCAACTTAATTCTTCTCACTAACGACTTAATAATTGATTTATCACAATGTCAGAATCAACATTAGATCAACAACATCACTCAACAGGATTAAATAGCATAGTTATAGAGGTACTTGAAGATGAGGGTAGAACTGTCCGTTTATAGAATTTACAAAAAGTATTTTGTGACTTCCAATTTCCTCTCGCGAGAATATCCTCTAACGGGAAATTGTCTAGCCAGTTTTTTGAGGCAACGGCAGAGCGGAAACTCCCAGGTGTTGCAGTTATACACGCATCTTTAAGTAGAGTCCTAATCCACCCTGATATGATTGTCTTTGAAGCGGCTTTTGCTTCACCTCTTGTGGAAATGAACAGGTTATGGATCTTAGCCGAATCTCTGCGAATTTTTAGCAATTCAATTGTTCTATTAATCCAATAAACTGGATCCAAATTATTACTATCTAGATTAGTAAACAATTTCCAACCCGATTGCCTGTTATCCGAAGAATCAGTCTTTGAACCAAAAACAGGCCACAAGGTGATAGAGTTACTACTTTGAATACAATGCTCCGAATCAGTTCTTAATAAAGTCAAATCGTGAATTCTTCGACCTGAGCATAAGAGTAATAGTGCTGCAGTGTGTCTTTGTACTTGGAAAATATTGTCGTGTGTAAAATTATAACTATTTAGGTATGCAGCTAGGCTATCTATGTTCCAAATCGGTGGTTTAGATTTAACTGGTTTCTGTAACGCTCTGGATTTTAAAACCTGTTTTACTAAAATATGAGAACTAATTTGGCCCGCAATGTCTGGATTGCAAAGAGTGGAAATTACAGATTTGTGCAACAGAATCGTATTATATGATAAATTATTAACCAGATGAAGGTCCGACAGGAATCTGGCTACTTCTCTACCGCTAGGATTATGAGGATTAATTTGGTGTTGCTCAGACCAGATTAACCATTTTTTCCAAGCAACATCATAAGTTTTTATGGTGGAAGGCCGCCAAGACTTCTTCAGTAGTTTTATTTGGTTATCATTCCAATCTTTTAGAGTCTCTGCCCACCCCCACATTTCCATACCTCGAGAATCATGTCCTGTGTCCTCGGAGGTGGGAGACCCGTCGACACGTCTATTAAGACTTGATTGAGATTCCGAAGTGTGAATGGGGCTGCCAACGCTCGGGCCTTCAGATCTGCCCGCCAATATACTCGGTCCCAATGCGGAACTACTAGCAAATATATCCCGTGAGCACTGTTCAAATGGGATAGCACTTTGGGAATCAAGTATGGTGGCGGGAAAATCCACGCCAGTTGATAATTCCACTGTTGGGAGAACGCATCGTGAAACAACGCTTGGTGATCGTTCAGATCCAGAGACGCATAATTCACTACGACGTGTGCTCGACTGGAGGCAAAGTGGTCTATCAGGGGGATGCCCCATTTGGAAAACACTTTCTCTGTGGCTTTGGCCAAGAGATGCCATTCCGGATTCACCCGAAGTCTCGACAAATGGTCCGCATGACCGTTGTACATCCCGGGAATATGAAAAATATTCACGTGAATTTGGTATTCTTCCAGAATTTGAAAAACTTGGTATGTTAGATCCATCAGTGGTGTGGATCTCGTGCCCCCTTCGTGTCGGAGATATGCGATAACAGTTTTGTTGTCGCACTGAATTAATACTGTACTCCGGAGCAGGAACTGACACTGATCTTGTAACACTTTTAGGATGGCAAGCATTTCTTTCTGGTTGCAGTGCAACTGTTTTTCGTGATCTGCCCACAACCCTGTCAACGACAGATTGTCTAATCGAGCTCCCCATGCTATGTCGGAGGCATCTGTTGTTAGGTAATGGGTTGGTGGCGGTACATGAATGGCTGAAGGGCGTTTGCAGTTCTGAAGCCACCATATTATGTTGTCCCTGGCTTGGATAGGAATCAGATGCCATCTCTGGTCTGATCTCAACATTTTGTTGAGGAGGTCCAATAAAGCCCGATAATTGAGTCGGCCCCTTGGGACAGTAAAACTCGCAAAATTCAGAAGTCCGACCAGACTCTGAACCTCCTTGAGCATTGTATGCTCCTTGTCTAGCATTTGGGACAGCTTGGCAATCAGCGACGTCAGCTTCTCTTTGGGGAGTTGCTTCTGATTTGTCCAGGCATTCCACTGAACGCCCAGATACGCCAATGTTTTTGACGGAGTCAACACAGATTTCTCGTAATTTATGATCCAGCCTAACGTCTCGAGAGTCTGGATGACAATATTTACGTGTTCCCTTAGGCTTTCCTCGCGTTGATGAGCAATCAGGAAGTCGTCCAAATACACCAGTATTCGTATGCCTCGCTTTCTGAGCATTTGGGCAATCCAATTCGTCACTGATGCGAAAGTCTTGGGTGCAGTACTTAGACCAAAGGGTAAACATGTCATTTCCAATAGCTCTTTTCGATAGACTAGGCGCAGGAATCTTCTGTGACTGCGAGCTACTCGAACGTGAAAGTACGCTTGCGAGAGATCTATTTTGCACAGCCAGTCTCTTTGTTGTAGGAAGTCTGGCACACGAGAAACATTCACTAATTTGAATTTGGTCGTTATGACGTATTGATTGAGGGCCCTCAGGTTGAAAATGGGCCGAGCAGAGCCGTCGCTCTTGAGAACTAAGAACATTGATGAGAGGAAGCTTGGAGACAGATGTGCTCTTTCGAGGACCCCTTGATCCTTCATTTTGTCGATGACAGTGGTCATCTCTATTGAGCAAGGAACTATCATACCTTTTTTTATGTTCCTTGGATGGATCATTGGAGGTCTTTGACGAAAGGGTATGCGATACCCTGATATCATCCTGAGAATGACATTTGGGGCTCCAAATTGTTCCCACTGAGTTAAAAAATTTGCTAGACGGCCTGCTTTGAACTGCCTCATGTCAATATTTTCGACGTTTGACGTCTCTATTGTTGTTGGGCGGAGACGGTGCTCGTTTCTGCCCAGATTTGGATTGATTTCGGTGCTTGGGTTGATTTCTCGAAGAACCTCGTCCACGAAAAAGCCCCCGATTATTCGGTGCGCCCGAATGAGAGCCATGTCCATGATAGTGAGAGTTATAACCACCCTGCGAGGGTGGTGCAGTTTGACAACAGCCTTGCACATAGCATGACCCATGTTGACAACCCTGCGAGGGTCTTTTTCGTGTTGCGTACTCCTGCGAGGAGACGCTAGCTTTGGGTGTCTCTACCTGCGAGGTAGAGTTCATGGACTTCTTTAGCGGCCAAAAACATTTTCGCACTCCACCCGCTTTTTCTAACGCGGCTGTAAATTTTTCTGTGTTGAACAAGTTTGTGCATGTAGGAGGAATCTTCCTAAGCGTAGATTTCACTAATGGGTCCTTTACCTGTTTGATTACACAGTCTCGGCGCATTTGCAATATCTCTGCGCGATGGCCACAAACAAGCTGTAACAAATCTGAGGAGGTTGTTTGAAAATCACCGCAATTTATAAGCTCTGTTAACTTATTATTAATAACCTCATAATCTGGGGTTAAATCTTTAGACCACTGGGCAAAATCAAGCAGCACCTTCTGAAGAGACTCCTTCTGCTTTAAAATGCACATTGTTAAAGCTGCAAAGGCTTTATCAGCGTATATCAAGTGGCGGGGAGACTGGAAGGCTGCAACTTCTTCATTTATCTCAATATCCGTAAACCCCGGTTTGTGATTATACGCTTTTTGAGTTTCGGAATATCTGATTTCGTTCCAATTATTAGTATCCCAATGTTGAAGATCACATAGCAGTTTTAAATGGAGTTCAGAACTCTTGGGCATAGAAGGTTCTTTTAATTTAGTTTGAATATTAAAAATAACTTCATTAGGCGCGTCGTTAATCGAAGCGTTATCACCAAAGTCTTTGTACAGGTTACGACTAACACCAGAAATTATAGACATGGAATCGTTAAGGTAGTGATCACTAGTTTGAACTTGACGCTCATTATCACGAGCAAACAAAGATTTACGAAGATCACGTACCTCCTTTGATAATTTTCGATACTCCTGTTTCGAATGTCTTCCTTTTCTCCCCCTCCTCTTTTTTCCATGATGACTCCGTCGACGCTTTGGGGAACTTGATGAAGACGAAGATGAAGAACTGCTGTGGGAACTATTACTGCTTAAACTTGAACTCCTGGACCGTAATTTACGCTGCATACCAGATGGTCCTGGTAATGGTTCGTTTACTTCATTTGGTACATAATTATTACCATCAGCCATTCTAAACAGGAAGGAGGCTTTAGAACAACACTAACGGTATAAGCCGTTAAAAATAAAGTTCAAATAAAAAGTGGGTATGTGACTACACACACAATTTAAGCAAACAAAAATATACGCTCTAAAAAGCCGATGAAAACATTTAAAATCATATACGAACGGAAAAATAAACCGTTAATAAAAAACATGCGACTACACACTGAGTAGTCACACTATTGCGTTTTATCAACATAAAAAATACTCACGTGTAATTTTGTGGGAATTTTCAATTAGCACCACACTATCACTGTTATGCACCACACTATCACTGTTATGCACCACACGTAAGACAAAAATATCAATTTTTAGAAATTCTAAAATTTAATACACTTATTATTTTAAAATAACTATTTTAAAATAAACTTAAATATTGTGGTAACGTTATTGTTAACGCAACCGTACGCGGCGGGAAACAAGACGCCAATGAGGCAAAATGATGGCGGCTCACTCAGTGCGCCCCCACTCTGCCAGGTGGTGGGGTTAGAAAGGGACGGATACAGAAAGAAAGAGACGGATATAGATGGCGGGAAACGTAGTGCCTATCTCAAATTAAATAAGCTTCGAATAACGGTCAAGTCAAATTAATGTCAAATATACCGGGACCGTAAACCTAAGTAGGTTTACGGTCCCTTGGAGCTCTAAAAAACATCAAGCTTCTAGTCAAAGCAATAAAAAATACGGCCGTTTATGCGATATATTTTAATACTTGCAAATATGTAAGGGTACTTCCCGTTGACCTAGAATCATGAAAGGCAAGAAGCAAGGTCTCACAGTACAAGTATAGGAAAAAATATAAATTATGATTTTTATTAGGATTGCGGAACACACTATTTTTATTTTATTTATTTATTAAGGTACAGAGCACATCCTACTACAATCTGTCAAATTAATTTAATAGATTTTCAACTTTATCGCTAAATTATAAGGTTCAAAGTTGATTGTTAAAATTTGACAGTTTCGGGTAGCTTGATGTGCTGGCGTCTGTACATCTCCGAGCTTAGCATAATCAGCCTATAATGTTCCCACTGCTGGGCTACAGGCCTTGTCTCTGTGAAAGGGAGTGGGCCGTAAAGGCTCCTACAAACAGGCGCGACGCGCGACGCGAACCGCGGGCGACACAAAGGCACCGCTCGTTGCGCGACTTGCGGTGCCTTTGTGTCGCGCGCGATTTTATCGCGTGTCGCGCCTGTTTGAAGGAGCCTTAATTCGCAACAATGCGGGTTGGAAGAACTCTAAATTCGAAATTTAGATCTTTCTAAACATACTCCTTACATAAGTTTGTTAGTAAAAATTGCGAATGTCCCTGAAAAATGGCTTCTAAAACTAGAGATGAAGAGTTGAATTTACCGTAAATCATACCCACTATGTATAAGTACTCGTAAAACTAGTAAGTATTGTACTTATTAACGCATCATCGATGTACGTAAAATCATCGGAATGATTCCGTAATGCGCAGTCATGCAAATCTTCAGTTCCGTTCACTAATTATTGCAAAAAATAATTGAGTTAGGAATGCATGTAACACTTTCTAATCGAAACTTAGACTTTGAGTTCTTGTCTAGACAAACTAGTGCCATCGAGCATAGATTAATTTGTATAAAATTTATACTTCTACAAATTAGAACATACCTAAATTATTTTGTATTTCTCCGAGCACATGGTCCGCTTTCGATTTTGGCTGCAGAAACGACTTCGATAGTATGAACCATTCAATCCTCCTCAATTTAATCCAAACTCCTTGGTTAAATTTAAATGATTTAATTTAACTGCCAGGGAGTTGGTTGCGCCACTTCTTCTTCCCAGTTAAGCACTAGAAACTGGTGCAGGGCGGGCGTTTTCGGTGACTGTCTTGTGTAGTGTTGACGTTCAAAAAGTGCCTAAGTAGTATGAATAAATGAATTTTCATTTTGAAATCCTTTCTTAGCAGATGTCTACGCCATTATAGAAACTCACCTGCCAAACAATTCGCTACGCTTTAAAATTTCGTAGATGCTTGTAGATGGTAAGATTACGACAAGTAACAAGCGGTAACAACATTTGTGAGAGCAAAGTCGTGGGTAAAAGCTAGTTACTCCCGTGACTAGAAAGATACTTTCGATCTCTTTCGGTGCATCGCGTACCGTAGTGGCTCAGTCGTGCGTTGTCGCCAGTTGCCCGGTGTGTGTGTCCATTGCTACACTACTTTTTGGATCGAAGTACTTTATCGCACGCAATACTCTGCATACTACTTGGCGAGTGAGATCTAGACCGAAAAAACACAGTGTAACAGTTTAGCCGTCACGAGTTTTTTAGTTTGTCATTTCTTTGCTTTCAAACGTTGTTCATTTATTTCATACTAACTTCTGCCTGCGACTTCGTCCGGGTGAAATTTCACCCTAAACCCATTTACTCTCTTAGGGGTGGAATTTCGAAAAACCCTTTCTTAGTAGATACCTCCTCTTCGCAAAGAACACACCCTCCAAATTTAATGCCTCTAGGACCAACGGTTTAGGCTGCGAGTTGATATATGAGTGAGTCAGGACGTTGCATTTTATATACAGGGTTATTTTTTAAAGACCAGCCAAATTTAAGGGTGTGGTACAGACCATCAAACTGAACAACTTTCTCCATGGGACCAACATCGTAATCGTGAAAGGAACATCGCGTCGTTCCAACCGGATGTCCCACGACATCACTCGACATTTTGGAGTTGTGAAGAAGTACCTATAATGGATATATTAATTCTTTATACGTATACATACAGCTCACACCCAAAATATATTAGGATAAGGGAAAGATACTTGCCCTTATTCTAATATATATCTTGTTTGCTTGATAAAACAGAGTTTCAGAAATTAAAATAATGGCGTTGAAATTCCAGGAGTTCGTAATTATTGTACCCATCTTATTTGAAGCAGATTATTAGTTTTTATAAAGGGGTCTGTCGGACACATATCTCTCTCTCACACACACACACACACATTTATGAATGAAGACGTGAAAACCTATATGCCGATATATATGCAGCGAAAAAAGTATTTTCTTTCTTTTCTTTTTTACTCCTAAACGGAAAGAGAATTCGTTACATCTACAAAGAAACAAAGAACATTTTATGCCAGATATCATGCTATCACTATTCAATAATGTACAAACCACCAGGAATACCAATTGCTGTTCGCAGTGCAAAGGGTCAAAAGTACCTACGGTCGGCAACAAAACTCCATCAACCCTGTCATTTATACATGTTATTAAATTGAATACAATTTTTTTCAATAAACTGCTTTTTAGCTTTTCACATAATAGCAAAGAGATGATATTCTAAAAATTGTACTTCTGCTGCAATTTTGAACAAATATTTTGCTCAATAATTAAGGTTAAAAAACATCGACTTTTGTTCCTGACTGTACAATGGAAACTCGCGCAGAAAGCAAGCACCTAACCCATGTTCAAGGAAGCTCAGTCGATGTTCGGCTTGCTAGTGGCACACAGGGGGTCGGCAGAGCTAGTGCTAGTTGTTTACGATACGTTTCGTAGTGCTGAGTGATAAGTGTGAAAGTGATAAGGAATTGAGGACTTTTTTGAAGAGGTTTTTTTTTTAAATTTTCTTATGTGTATTGGTAATCCAGGAGGAGTTCCAGATGTTGTTCCTCTTTTTTGTTGTTGTTGTTGTCAATTTTGAGTGTTGTGTAAACAATGTGTGTGGGACTTAGATAAATTAAGTTTGTTGTTGTTTTGTTTTTATTTGTTTGTTTGGAAATATTTTCAGATTGTGTTGAATGTATTTTTGAATTCATAAATATGATTGATACATACCTACCTACCAATGGCGTGCCTAGGGGTCAAAATTAGGGCAAGCCCACAGATTTTCAACGTATAAAAAAACGCCCAACTGAGGAATTGGCTGATTTTCAGTTATTAATGTTTGTGTTCGAGTTCATTGATTGGTATTTTTTTAATATATTTATTTGATAGGTTTAAGTAAGTTTGTTGTTGTGAATTATGATTTTATTAGGGCAAGCGGGGCTTTTCGGCTTCTATGAAGGTACCGCCCCTGCTACCTACATACATAAACTAAAGCCCTTGGAAAGAAGGCGTGAGTGTATGTATGTTCAGTATGTACAGTGTACAGTATATGTAAATAATATAGATTGACCTTAAAACATCAAATTAGAGCAGGCTTTTCACGGATGTCTTACAGCGAAATTAGTTTTTTTTTCTTTTGAATCTATTTTCATTTCAATTCCAACAGAGATTAATCCATTGATAAAATAACACCTTTAATTAGTTCAATATTTTTTTAATCATCTTAGAAGTTTATTGAGATGAAAACAGAATATTTTACAATTATAGCAAGGTAAAAATAACAAAATTAAATTCTAACTTAACTAAAACTATACAGATTTCAATAAAATGGTTTACCTACATTTAACGTCTGTTGTAAAGAATGATATATAATAATAATAATCATTTTATTATCAGGCAACTAAGGCCCATAGATAAAATACACAAAATAATCTTATACAATAATAAACTAATAAATATTAAAAAACCTTAAAACTATGCATAGTTTTAAGGTTTTTTAATAAGTATACACGTAATGTTGTCGGCGTCGTGTTTCGCTGCGTGGTGTCGCGTAACCATCCTCGGAAACTTCGATATATGCCTATTAGTATTATGTTTAAAGAGTTTTATAACCTAGGTACTAAACTCTCGATTACAGCCCACTCCCTCTCGAACTGAGGAGGCCTGTGTCCTAGCAGTGGGAACATTATAGACTGATTATGAAGCACTCGATGTGATAAGAAGCGCAGAAGCATAAGGAAGTTCGAGCTTAGATGGGAGTAAGATGTGTCTTCGTCCTTCATTGAGCTTATCGTCAATAATTTACGTTAACGTATAGATTAACAATAATATCTATACTAATATTATAAAGCTGAAGAGGTTTGGTTGAACGCGCTAATCTCTGGAACTACCAGTCGGATTTGAAAAATTTTGTTTGCATTTGATAGCCCAATTCTTCAGGAAGGCTCTCTCAATCTCTTTGAAGGGCTAGGCAGATGATGATGATGAGTGTATACTATTGTTGTTAAAACATTATTTTCTCTTTTTATTTTGTTACTTATTTGTTTCTATGTTATGTTGGTGTGTTTGTGTTTAAAATTTGACATTGACGATTGGAAACTAAATGTCCTTATATCCCCGATTTAGCTCTTTTGAATAAATAAAGACTAAAAAAATACTTTCCGCAATTCACTTTAAGTTGCTTTTCGAAAGTAAGGCCAATCTAAATGTTTTGCCTTGCTTACTAAAGGTCTATATCCACACGTTATCTAGCTTCTAAAAAGGATTTACAATTTGGCTGTAGTTACTAGTAATCTTAGTAGCAATTAATGTTAAAATGCTAGTTGTACACGATTTTCGCTGTTATTACATACACTGAAAAAAAAAGAATTGTTGAATGTACTAAAGTAGCGTAGGTTGAGTAATGAACTGCCATAGTCAACCCTTTTCATAGTTAATTTTACCTTTTCATAGTTAATTTTACTATAAAAAGAGTGAATTTAACAAAATCATTTGGTAAAATCAACAATTTCGTGTGTAGGACCTATATAACCCGCGGATTTGATAAAATTTACGCGGAATTTAGTAAAATCAATCATTCTTTTTTTTCAGTGTACCCCTCTGTTACGATGTGTAGGTACATTATATGCATATAATATGCTATAATTCCGTGCAAGAGTTTCGAGCGTGTAATTCTACTGTCTGCAGGTCAAACACCGTTTTATAGCTAAAGTAAAAGTTTGATACACGATTAGCAACATAATATGCGTGCTTTTGTTTTATATCTTACATAGATAGACTATATTGATAAATATCGAGACCTCTCCGTTCCTCGCCCTTGGTCCCGGCTGTCATTCGCAGTTCATTGACAGTCGTTATGAGCAGTCAGAAGCCCAAAAGACTGAGAACTAGCTTACGGAATGGTAACGTGTTACCCAGTAACTGGGTTGTGGAGGTCAGATAAGCAGTTGCTCCATGTAAAATACCGATATTCAACCGCATCCGGTTGGACTGGTAGCTGACCCTAACATAGTTGGAAAAGGCTAGGCAGATGATTATCATGTCTAGTTGATGGTTGCAATATTTCTACAAGGCTTTCCTCTTTTTGTACTTCTTCTAGGATGCCGGACTAATGGACGTGCCGAAGTACTGAAGTGCGGTATTAGTGAGACGACTATACTGTACTGACGCCGTTTTCAATACCTTTTCTTGCATTATTGCGCTTAATTACCTCAATTTTAGAAAATAATCTTAGCTAACTTTTCCGGACGTGAAAGGAGTAGTAATTAGGTGCGCACGACGACATATCAAGCTATGTATAGGTACAATTCCAGTATAAGCTGACTTCTCATTTAACGAAAATCCTGTACAATGCGACGTTAACTAAAACTAGAAATGTATAGCTTGATATGTCGTCGTGTATACATCGTACTTTAAAGGCTCCCACAAACAGGCGCGACACGCGATATAATCACGCGCGACACAAAGGCACCGCTCGTAGCGCGACACAAAGGCACCGCTCGTTGCGCGACTTGCGGTGCCTTTGTGTCGCGTGTCGTGTCGCGCCTGTTTGAAGGAGCCTTAACGAAACTACAGCACACTTCTTTTTAGAAAATATTACGTGAATGACAGCAAACATGAAGAGTTAAGAAGTTTATGTTTTAAGATACTTATCACCTTTCATATGGTCTGCCGTGTGAAAACTTGAGATTTCGCCTTTTGGAAAATTTCGTTTTCGTTGTTTATTATGAAACCTGCGTAAGGTTGAGGTTCTCTTCTAGGGAACGTCCTGGGTTCGATTCCTGGACAGGTTTTTTTTCTATCCGGAATTTCTCAGTAGCAACCGGGAGTTTGGAATGGCGCCCAGTTGATGGCGATAGGCTTGTCCCCTGTTAGATGGGAGTTTAACATACCTGGCGACGTAATGTGCGTGTGCGTGTGCGTGTGCGTGTGCGTGTGCGTTACCCTCTGTCTAACCCTTTTTGGGAATACAGGCGTGCAGTAATGTTTTACGTTATGTAATGATCTTCTCTTTTCAGGAACATACTCCAGAAAAATGCGGAGTCGAGTGAGCGTAGTAAAATGTCCTCTAAGGAACATCTGCGGCCCTGGTCGCCAGATATCTACCACAGCGCGAGGTAGCCAGGCTTCCGAGAGTGGATTAGAAATCAGTGCGTAGTATTTATGATTTCCTTTGCTTGTTTAATGCCAATTGCCAGTTTAATCGTGGTCTGGGCTGATTGGCACCTACATGATTTCCGTGGTCAAAACCTACTATTTGACCACGGAAATCATGTATGGGAATAAATTATGGTATCAAGTATTTCATTTTTTTTAAGTGTTTGTGTTGTTTGTGTGATAGGTAGGCAATCATGAAAAAAAAATGAAAATCTATTATCAAATTATTTATTCTGACCGGCTATTATTGTATCAAAAATGGTCTATGTATCAAAACCATGCAGTTTTATTTTTTAAATAATCCAGCCTAAGCTGTCTCTAGAAAAACCTGATTTTTCAATAGTTAGATAACTTTCATCTGAAGAATAAATATGACACTGACATATTTTCTGTGAGCAGTGGTGGCCAAGTGGTAACGGCCGCGACTTACGAGTTGTAGGTCGTAGGTTCGAACCCAGACAGGCGCTTTACTTTGTGTAAATTATTTCATCACCACTGCTCACAAAACGGTGAAGGAAAACATCGTGAGGAAACCGGCATGTCCTAGAACCAAAAATTCGAACACTCATGTGACATCTACCAACCCGCACTGGGCCCGCGTGGTGGATTACGGCCCACTCACTCTCACTGAGAGGAGGCCTGTGTCCCAGCAGTGGGAACATTATAGGCTGATGATGATGACATATTTTCTACACAAAAGCTAAAAAAATATTATTATTTTTTTATTAAATATCCTTTATTAAACTAAATACATATAAATTATATTTTTAAATATTAGTATAAAAAAATATAAAAGCATTTAAAAATATAAAAAATAGTAGCCCACCGGTATAGGGAACAGGGTCCAAGCTAGCAAGAGGAACGTCCTAACAATGCGGGCCGTGTCCAGAAGTACCGCTTTCTGGATCAAGCCATTGATCCAGCTGCACAACGAGAGCCTCCTCAGGTGTTGGTCGAATATTATATTATTAAATATTATTATTATTCAAACGCAATATTTATTCCTCAGATAAAACCTATCTGATTATTACAAAAAGAACCCTAAGTATAAAAAACAATCACTTTTTAACCTTATGAAGGTAGTCTAGTTTTGTGCCATTCTTCACGTGCACGGTTGGCACATTGCGCAAGAGTTCGCGCTGTCTGAGCATGCAAGTGAAAATATTGCATGCAGTAATTAGATCTAGATCTTTATGATTACCTAACGATGCAAACAGTAAAATTATTTAATTAAATGACAATGTACTCTGGACGCTTTTAACACGTACGTCTTTCTTAATTTTTTACATCGTTCTCACATTATATAATTTTAAAATCAAAAGTAAATGATGTAACTAAGATTTTTGTAAAATATCATTTAAAAAGAGTGTTCATGGAGTTTCTTGCCCGTTCTTCTCCATAGGTACCTACGCTTTGGAATGGGCAACTAGCTTCATATTTTCTGACTGACCGACTTCTTGACAATTCAAAAGTGCCTGTAAATGGTTTAATTGAAATAAATGCTTTGAGTTTGAGTTTGACAATGCTGTCAACTCGTCATCTGATTTATTCCGGTCTGATCCCCTGAACCCTGAATTCGTCGATACGACATTAATTAAATTTTGCGTCTCTCGTTATCATCTTCAAAGACGCTAAGATTCGATCTATCTCACTCGTGCAATTTTGAAGGGGGGTCTTTTGCCTCTCACACATTTAAAGCATGAACTTCATTTTTACTTTGAAAGTAGGTCATCCCAGACAATATACTTCTCTTTGATACTGTACAATTGACGGGAACTAGATCTTGTCACTTGTCGTACCACGCAATCGTTCTAGAGTACAATAGCGAAATTTTAACGTACAAGGACTAGCTGGTAACTAGTAAATTTTCTAAATTTATGCCCGTATTGTCAGAATTTAAATGTCATATAACTAGAGTACCAAAAAGACGTCTTCATATATAAAATGATGGGTCATAGTTGACTAAAGCTCTTTTGTACCGTATCGAAAAAATTTTTCGTTGCCTCACAATAAGATTTCACGGAGTTTTTTCTCCAAACAAACAAAGGCATTTGACACATTTTTATTCCCTTCTTTCATTCCTAAATAACAATTAAAGATACACCATCTTTTTTAACAGGTCCAAAACCGGTACAATCATGTCCGGTGCAAGGAATTCGTGCGAGATCGACTCACGCGGCGATTGATACGTCAATGTTCGACATGGCGCCGTCCGTCAAATCGTGGGATGACGTACCTGGACCCAGGCCTCTGCCGCTGTTGGGAAACACGTGGCGGTTCACTCCTTATATCGGTAAGTGCTTCAAAAGTAATAGGTAGGTATTTGTTATAGGATTGTTAAATGGGGTTAGGAAAAGTCCTTTGTACAGACGCCAGCACATCAAGCTACTACAATTTGTCAAATTTCTTTAATAGATTTTCAACTGTATCGCTAGAGAATAAGGTTGAAAGTTGATTGGGAAAAAGCGACCACCTATTTTCATTACTTATATGCCTCAATTGTTATAGACAAGAAACTGATTTATTTACCCCGTCATGTTCCACTGGTGATATCAATTCGTAAGGCTGGTTGAGTTTCAGTCTACGTTGTGTGTTAGAAATAGCGCAATCTTTGCTTAGAATTTGGCTTTACAAAGTCAGACGTTATGTCTGTATTATCGGTAGAATAGTAAAACATGGGACTCCAATAGTCCAATTTATACTGGATGCTGGTAACCTGAGAGAAATAACACTGAACACATTACGCGCTAAAATAAAAAAGCAAAACTTTCATGTTTAAGAGAAACATTGAAACATTTTCATTTTTTAAAGACTTCTAGTGTCAGCTATTTTTTAATAATTAAGATTACTATGATAATCTACGTTTGTTATCGCATATTATTATAATACTACCGACTGGTAGTTCCAGAGATTAGCGCGTTCAACCAAACAAACAAACAAACTCTTCAGCTTTATAATATTAAGTATAGATTTATATGAAGATGAAGCGAATAGGTATATGGGAATAAATACACAATATTGTTGTAAATTGACGATTAGAAGCAGAAATAAACATTTTAAGAGTGCAGTTGTAGAGTCCATTTAAAATTCCCTCGATGTATACTAAAATGTATCTCTTGTCTACTTGCGTGTTAAATATCACATTTACAATCAGAACACATAATGAACAGTTCTACGAAATTAGTTAGGTACCTTCAAAAGTACCGTTTGTGGTAACTATTACAATGGTTGCACATACCTTAGAAAAGAGAAAAAAATACAGAAAAATAAGATAAAGTAAAAAAAAAAATTTACTTTTCCGGAAGTGGAAAATCAGTGTTCGTGTTTTTTAACTAGGTACCACCATTTTAAAACCATTATTTTAATGTCTACTTAGCTTATCGCAGTCCACTGCTGGACATAGGTCTCCCCCAGACTTCGCCACAATACCGTGAGCATGCGCTAAATACTTTAAAAAAGTGGCTGGGACAGACTGGATAGTCTGTCCCAGACACTTTTTTAAAGTTGTCGGTCCATCTAGCTGGCGAGGGTCCCACACTACGCTTGCCAATATACGGTCTCCGCTCCAGGACTCATTCTGCTCCACCGTCCATCGGTCCTTCGAAAAATATGGCCAGACTGGCCAGCCCACTGCCAATATGATATAAGATGCCATCAAATTTTATTCTTCTACACAGAATATAATAATAAAACAAAGACGAATGAAAACGTGACCCCTGCATGCGATCATCTACAGACAGCCATCATATAATTATGTAATAGAGTTACGAAACGTGGTCATTATAAATAAATTAACATATTACGTATACAAACGTGGCCTAGGTGTCGATAATCCACGGAAGACCTTGACTTGGCAGCTAGGTGTGTTAATAGCCTTGTGGCCGTGAACTGGTAAACTTGAGCTAAGGGGAACACCGCTTAGCTCATTAATAGTTTAGCTCTTGTAGGAAACACGGTAATGCTTTTACTTCGAGAGGACTAGGTGGACCCATGGTCTGATCAAAGTAGCATGACAGAGATCAGGAAGAATGACATATACATTGGAAAAGAGGAGCTAGCTTTGGGTGGATACGGGTTGAAGAAGAGAGAAAGAATGGTAGAACTTTCTGCTTTCTCTCGAATTGTCGATCACTGATCGAACATCGAACAGGTTTTTAACCTGAAATCTAAGTTTATTTACATAAATGTAACATTTATGAATAAACTATGCTCAAGCATTTTAATAATTTAAATAAAAACACTCTATGCAACTTGCGAGTCGTAAAAACTCTAGACCAATTAAAATTGTTTGATGTTTGCCTTAAAAATACATAATTTTCATAATCCCATCACTTGAACATGGAGTAAACATAAATAGTAAACAATTTAGTGGGCGGATTGATGGCTCTTCAACAAACACTCAACACACCGGTTTTGTGAAGAAATATTATATTCTTAAGGCTAACAAATTATTTCTCAATCTATTCCCACTGGATACTATGCATATATCATATGATTATAAGATTAAAGTTACGTGGTTATGAATATATTATTTTCGTTATAAAATGCGTCTTTACTGTTCAAGTATTTTGCAATGGAAGCTCACGGAAACTTGTCACGGAACTTACCTTTTCCAGTAAGGCAGAAAAAAGCATACAACCCGAATCTTTTCAAAATAAGAGTGAACAGGCTTTTTCTGGGTAAGCTCACTCCATTGTCGAATTTGTCTCTGACCCCTCTGACCTAGACTAGAGTCAAGAGCAAATCCATTTCAAATAACACTTATAAACTCAACGAGAACACGCTAAGGGTACTGTGCGGTACGGACCTTAGCTTAGGACGTCGCTGGGGGAGGGCCAAATGACACGCTAGATCGGATCATATTTATTTAGGGAAATTAAACTACATCTTTAGTTTTCGTTAGCTTTTATCAAAACGAGAAAAGAGAAACGCTCTGACCGTTTTGTGCATAAAATGGTTGCGGCAAATCTGAGCATCTTTACCTATGATCTTAGTAAAACATTGTTTTATTGATTCAACAAATAAAGACTCCATCAAACAGGCGCGACACGCGATAAAATCGCGCGCTACGCAAAGGCACCGCAAGTCGCGCAACGAGCGGTGCCTTTGTGTCGTGTGCGATTCGCGTCGTGCATCGTGCCTATTTGCAGGAACCTTAAAGAATAAGGTAATAACAGTTTTATTTGTATATTTAAGTCTTAACGATGTCTCTGTCATTATGAACACCATGTTAAACCATTACGATGCAAGTGATAGCAGGTACGCGGCAATCTTCAATAATTACGTTGTAATGAGCCATCAGACCATTGTTGTTCGTTTCATCACTGCCTGTAGGCACAGACAGCATAACAATTTTCTTTAATATCGCTTCTGTTACGAAATTTAACTAGGACAAGGTCGTCATTTTGAATCTTTATGTTTGTTAACAATGAATTTATATGTCATCTTTATGTTAAATTGATGACAGTTTCGTCATCGTTAAAAAACCGGCCAAGTGCGAGTCGGACTCGCGCACCGAGGGTTCCGTACAAACCTGCAAGGTTTACAAAGTTCGTTCATTACGACAATCGAGTCATAACTATGCGGTATCAATGGTTGTACTTTTGCGTTTTGCGTTTTTGCGTTGACTTAGAATTTTTTTTTTTCACGGGTTAAAGGCAATTAGATCTAAGTATTTGATATGAATTTCAACTTGATAGCTCTACGCGTTCATGAGGAAAAAAGTAATAAGTTTATATTTATTAAAAAATAAATATATATTTTGTAATGTAACTAAAAATTTAAGGTTTTCGGAATTTTTCCTTTATGTGTGCTATAAAACGTTGCTTCATGCCAAATTTCAAGATTCTAGGTCGACTGGAAGTACCCTTTAGGTTTTGATTCCCTTGCGAGTACTAAGTGAGTTTGATTTTGCTAGGAATTGACACTATTGACAGCTCACTCCTCGCTCACATCACCTATGTTTTCACGGTGAGATTTTTACAGAATAGCACCGCAGAACCCTATTATACAAGTCCAAATATTTGTCCTATTAGTACTATTTTTCCTTGCAGTTGAGTGCAAAAGGTGTAATCAATGATGGGCTGGTCAATCCAAACAGTTGATAGTATAGAGGAAACAAATAAATTACAGGTGCTGATAATAGGGGCTAGATCCGGAATTACGCGTTTCCCTTCTTTATGCAATTGTTGCACGGTTGGCGGTGCACGGTGACCATCTGTAAGCGTAAAGGCTCCTTCAAACAGGCGCGACACGTGATAAAATCGCCCGCGACTCAAAGGCACCGCAAGTCGTGCAACGAGCGGTGCCTTTGTGTTGCGCGCGATTATATCGCGTGTCGCGCCTGTTTGTAGGAGCCTTAAAATGCAATATCAGGTTTCTTTCAACCTAGATTTTTTATTATTCGAAATTCATTAATGTTCTTGATTATCATTATTTATTGGTCTGATTGGTAAGCTCTTCTAACTGGACTACTAAAGCGAAGACAAAATTCTGCTTTATTTTCTGTCTGAAAGAGACGAGTATCGTATAACGTACCTAATCTTCTTAATATATATAAATTACGTGTCACGATGTTTGTCCGCGATGGACTCCTAAACTACTTAACCGATTTTAATCAAATTTGTACACCGTGTGCAGTTTGATCCAACTTGAAAGATAGGATAGCTCACATCTCCATTTATAATCGCAATATTATTTTATTGCACAAAAACGTTAGCCACGGCAACGCGTGGCCGGGTCAGCTAGTCGTTTATAAATTTGAACTTTACAAGGAAGTCGTTTCAATGTCAGCTTTGGGCAAAGCTAATCTTCTATCTATCTAATATATAAATAAATCAAAAGTCGGGTTAGTTACACCATTTATAAATCAAGAACAGCTGGACTGGTTTTTATGATCTTTTATTTGTTGGATTTGTCTCCGCCCCAAATTGTAGAATAACTATTAAACATGAAAAAATTTCACGAAATAAAAAAAACATTCTGAGACGGTACGAAGTTCGCCGGGTCAGCTAGTTTGAGATTCATCTAAATTTTCATCTATCTATCATAGCAACTACAAAGTTAGTCAAGAACAGTAGAGCTAGCAGCCGTATTTCAATAATACGTTTTATTAGATAATAAAATATCGATAAAACTTCTCGAGAGCCAATTAGAGGTGTAAGCGCAATACCTTCAATAAAACAGGTAATGTGGGAGAAGTAATTAGAAAGTGGACCTAGCCACCTGATGTGAGGGTGAGGTTGTTCTAAGCCTCAGACTAGAAATGCTGATCGGGTATCTGTTTGAGATTTCTAAACGGGTCGGGATGGTTGTGGTAGACCGTTTACTTAGATGTAAGTTGTTGCGCATTGTATTGCGATACTGCCAACCTTTTAGGCACTTTTCTCATATTAATGCTGCCAGCCTCTTGGATACTTTTCCCATTGCCAGCAACGCGGACGATTTTTTATGCCTAGTGTGCTCTTCGCTTTTTTATAATATATAGGTACCTACTTGTAGTATAATATATACAGGGTGGCAGTTCTATAGAAAATACCTACGCTGTCAAAATTTAAATAACACCGAATTTTTTTTAATAACTGTCGAAACATTTGAACGTAGAGGGGTTCAGAAACATGTACTGATTCCATGGTCACAGGTAGCGCGTGTCGATATACCAGCCACCCTGTTATTTTAGTGTTAACTTTTATTTTGTTAGATTTTTCAATATAAATTTCATGCTTAGAAAAGAAAGTTCTTTAAACTATCTTTTCCGTCAGTATCCCTCTAGCATTAGTTTTGACAATGCGAAGCGAATTTTAAATAGAAAATTAAAAAATCCAGTAACATTTTGGATCAACTTTATTCAACGTATGCATAATCATGACCGATTTCTTATCTTTTGTTTCACAATACGAGTACATGAAAGAAAAAGTACATATTTAGAACTAAGAAAAGATCAGGCATTAACTAGCAAACATATTGCCTTTGTTGTAAGGGGACAAGATTGAATTTTCAATAAACAAACTTTTTATCTTTAATCATACAGCTAAGTAAAAGGTTGAACTTTTGTATTGATTGCATTTTTATCTTTACATTGTTACTTATTTCGTTAGTTTCTTCTGTTCTATTTTTCTTTAATATGTTTTGTTAAAATTTTATTGTACAACGCTTTACATAATATAGTTATTTCTGTTATTCTGAAAAAAAAAACAAAAAACAATCAATATTCCCATGTTGATTGTTTTTTTTAATAATTTTTTTTTTCATCAACCCATATTTAAACTGGGTTAGCAAATCTGTAAACATAAAGGAATAATAACAATAAAATACACACTATTTTATTGTTTGGTATAGTAAAATGTACCTAAAGATGACGATGATGTAAAGCTGCCTCAGGGATGTCCCACTGAAGTCAGAACAATGGTCACTTTAGCGGTAATCACCAGCAAGCATTGCGTGGCCTATACTGTCGGATGCATGAAGAATTATACAATTTTGGTAATGTTGGATTTCCTTTGAACTATTTGGTAACTAAACGTTATTTAATTTTAATTTGAGTACCTATACGAGTATATACAAAATTCAAAGTCCTGACCGACTGATATATCAACGCACAGCCTAAACCGCTGGTCCTAGAGACATGACATTTGGAGGGTGTGTTCTTTGTGAAGAGTAGGTATCCGCTAAGAAAGGGTTTTTCGAAATGCTACTCCTAAGAGGGTGAATGGGGGGGAGAGTGAAATTTCGCGCCTGTTTTTAGGAGCCTATGTGAAAGTTAATAATGTTGCAATAAATAATACACTCACTGTGTATTTAAAATCTCAATGTATTTAATGTGCATACAAATGCAATTTTTGTTCTGATAGCTCTATATGAGTGAAAGAAAGTGCCAATTAATAATTCTAAGTACACCTTTATGTATTTAGGTTGTATGTGATGATTTTAATATTTTTAAAAGTGACGCACAGTGTCTCGTAAAAATCCTGCCAAGTATAAAACGGCTGACATGCTTGTTTAAAAAAAAAACTAAGTTTTGAAGGAACGATCCTGCTTTTGCGATTTAGTTTCTAAACATGTAAACGAATCTTTTTTTTTTTGAAAAACCATTATAATTGCGCTGCATCTTCAAACATTTTTATGGTTTTTTTTAAAGTAGGTCTTAGTCAATCTAAAATCAACTTAATTTACAGTGTCATAAAGATGATTTTCCTTTAAGGAGAAATAACATGAATTGGAAAAAAGGATTTGAACAGATTTTAGTTAAGTCTATGCAATAAATTGCGAAATTCTTGCGTCGTAAGTCTAGTCTAAGCAGTTTTAATTAGAAAAACCTTACATAGTCAACTTGGTTTGAAATCTAGGACAACTTCATTCAATCTAGTTTTATTACATGTTGTAGAACATTTATTATCAGGATTTAGTAAATTGCATATGTAAGTACGAAGATTGCAGATCAATATCAGACTCAATTATAATTTGATGAACGCAATTTTAGTTGGTTGCACATAAAACGCTAAAACGTACCGTAACTGGATTTAACAAAATAAAATAATGTTCCGAAACAGAATAATAACCTACTACAATTTATAGGTCCATATAACTCTAACATAGGCACGCCTGATACTCCTCTAATTTAGTACGTTACATAAAGTAGAATGGATACTAGAAATTAGTCTTTATTGCGGTTTAAGATCATTTATTCTCATAAGAATTACAATATTCACTTACATGAGAATATTAAAACTAAACACTTAAAAAGATCAAAAAGTTGGGGTATTACAAAAATTAGACATCGGTTATATGAATGTTTTGAGGGTAGATTACAAATCATTATGGACAAAATGTTTGTCCGACACATGCAAACAAGTATCCATGTAACATAGATAAACGGTAACTGGATGTGGCTCGACACTATTGTAGGGACACTATTATTAGCTTCGACTACCACCAGACACACACGCACACACTCTCTTTCTCTGTTTCTTTTTTTTTTCTTTCTTTTTGGCACAGCTCTGGACAAAAAGAAAGAAAAAAAAATGTACGAAAAATAAATTACATAAGTACAAAATTGTTCGTAGCAACTGAACCGAAATTAGTGTAACGATTAATTATATCGATAAACGAGAAACGATGACTCTATTCGAACTCTCACTTTCTTAGGGAGAGGTGACTACTGACCGAGTATTCGAAAGTGAAATTGCAGGGAACGGGAATATATGCGGTATATGGTTTCTACTCGGATAAGATTACGTTTTATCTCTTGTTTGGCTTGTAAAAGGTTTAGGTGCGAGGTAAAAGTATGGACCTACGTGACTTTCTTTAACCCTGGCTGTTCTGAGGTCAGGTGTAAAGATTATTTCTTGTTGCGATCTGCTTATTATAGTCTCCATTGCCATTGAAATTAGATGGTCAAACAGAAATCACGTCCATGAGTAAAACATCAACACAACATCAAACAACAAACAACATAACACATCAGATAACTATCATTATACATTTAATCGTTATGTTATTATCAATCTGCATAGCTTTATTCCAACTAAGTTGGGGTCGGCTTCCAGTTTTATCGGAAGCAGCTAAATAGCAGTATTTTGCATGGAGCAACTGCCATCGGATCTATACAACCCAGTAACTGAGTAACATGAAACCCCTTGGTAAAACTGGTTGTGAGGTTTTCGGACTTCTGACTTGGTACCCGTAATGACTGCAGAAGATCGACCAGTACCCCCTACCTACAGATTAAAGATTGAATACGTTGTATCTACGAATGACACCCGGGACCAGGCTTTGCGAGGCACGGCTGGTCTCAATATGTAATCTTTCGATCGACCCGTATGGCTGTGTATTATTTAGTCGCGAGCCCCTCAATATAAACATTATGTACAGTACCCGGCGATAAATATTGCACATCGACCTTTGAAAAGAGACAATCGGCTAATTTCGGCTTCGTAGAGCGTTATCTCTGTCGCACGAAATACAAACAGTCCGGTATCTATTAGGAGTTGTTAAAACAATTATGATTTGCTTCTTTTGATAATTATTTTTATTCTTTGTATAAAATACAAAAAAAGGTAAAGGTCGATGTGCAATATTTATCGCCGGGTACTGTAATGTGTTTCAGAAACCTGAGACGGAAATAAAATGGTTCCTCTCAGCAAGTCATTCTAGTTTTTATTACTGTTTGCAAACGATAGGAACACCTTTGTTTGACGAACATTAGATCCATAATGTATTTTCTCGTTACTGTACAAACCAATGCGGTAGAAGGAAAACAGCAATAATGTTGCTGATAAGTACCATTTGGAATACAAACACAGACTGTTAGTGGAAGTTTACGCTGTAATAAATCTTGCGTGAAAGAATGAGCAGTTTCTTTAAATTGGTTTAATGTTGTGTTAATTGTTTCTTGTAAGGTTGGTTATGAAGAAGCTTGTTAGCATAATTATGTATTTCCGTTCATGACTTAAGCCTCATTTACACGATGCAAGTTTCTTGCATGTGGCATACGATACAGTTGAAGTAACAAATTTCTTTCATCTTCTTTAGTTTAGACTGCAACTTGGCATACCACAGGCAATTCAATCGCATCGTGTACTGGTAGGTCATAATTATTTCGGGGGAGGATAATTGTCATCACCACGACCCATCCCGCAGATTGCACATAGAAAATTGATTACGGTGTTAGTGTTGTTTTATAAAAGCGATTGCGTTCCTACTTAACCCGACATAATAATGTCATACGAAACAGCAATTGTTCATAATTATGAAAAGTACGCTCGAAACGACAGTAAAAATCATCCTGAAAGCCGTTGAACGCTTACATGCAAACGACTTCTAGTGGGCGATCTTTTGACATTTATTTGCCTTATTTTAATTATCTGAACACATGACATCCCTAAATACCTATCCCTGTATATTATCAGATGTCAGTAGAGTACCTACCCACTAGGTAACTTAAAACCAGTGGGTTTCAAGTTTGTTTAAGGGGGTTATATGACCTAAAGCGCGGTCACTGTCGGACTGCATAGAAAAGAAAGAGAAGCGCGATAGCACAACGCTGGTAATTTATTGCAAAATAAGAAGCAATTATTTAATTACAAAAAATCTATTGTTTGGACGAAAAAATTAAAACACTAGTATTTTAGTATGTTGCTTGTAGAATAATCTGACAAAAAATCAGAATGATTGTAATATTATATGTATTAGTATAGTTTTTATTGTAAAGATAAGATAAAGATAAAGATTTATTTATTTGCAAAAACATGTGTAGATAATATACATGGTATAATGTTTATTAAAGGTGTTATATGATATTCTTTGGCACAACATGTTTGACCATGGCTGGTGTACAAATTAGGTCGGAAGACCATAAGATTTCATTAAAAAAAAATATACAAAGTTAAATTTTTGCCTACATATGACTCACTTACTGATAGATGTTTACGGATTAGATAAATACGTATTATATTATTCGTGTACCTACATTACTTGCACATAAAGAAATGGTGTGGGTACATGAATGATATAATATGATGTATAGTAAGTAAATTTAAGTTATCCATCACTAAGGAGTGTTCTTATAGCGAATGTGAGTACCAATACAAACCATTTCTGGTTTAATGGTACAAAAAAAACATAAACCTGTATTGAAGATTATGAATAAATAAATAAAAAAAAAAAAAAAAATCAAAAAAAATAAAACAGCAACAATTAACATCAATATTAAATCATAAATAAAAAACAATTGGTAAATATAACATGCGGTTCAAAATAAATATAATGGATTCACTCAGTAATATCAGAGCGATTTGTCATTTAAAAATTCATTAATATTATAATAGGCTTTTTCTGTCAGTATTTTTTTGAATGTTTTCTTAAATTGGTCTGTATTTAGTTTTTTTACACAAATAGGGATATTGTTATAAATTATCGGTGCTCTGCATACCACGCTTTTATACAGTAGTGCTGTCTTAGCTGGCTGAACACGAAGTTTACTGTTATCCCGGCGATTTCGTATTACAAGGTCCGATATTCGAGGAAACAAATGGGGGTTATTTCTTACAAATAAGGCGATTTCTAAAATATAAAGTGACGGCAGTGTGAGGATTTTATGCTTTGTAAAAAGTGGCTTACAGCTCACAGTACTTTGGATACCGAACATAGCACGTATGCATCGCTTTTGCATTTTAAACGCCATATCTTTATTTGATGAGTTTTTTTTTTTTGTAAAAAAGAAAGTTTTTAGAGGTATCTTCATATTTTTTTCTATTGTATCAAATTAGTTGTATTATGTTGTACACAGTATCTACTTAGCATATATCAGGATATATACTAGGTAGAATATCATATATATTTCTGATTTTGTTTACTGTAGTCGATCATATACTTTTATTGTTTCTAAAACTTGCGTTTCTTGTGAAATCAAAATGTGTAACTGGGCTATGGTCTTTAATTTCAGGCGGCTATTCCGTGGAGCACATTGACAAGGTATGCCTGTCTCTACGTGCTGAGTTCGGTAACTGTGTGAAGATGACCGGACTGCTTGGCAGACCTGATATGCTGTTCGTCTTCGATGCCAGCGAGGTGGAACGTGTATTTAGGGGCGAAGATGCAGCGCCACACAGGTGAGAGATAATGTTAGTCCTGTTGTTAGGAGAGAAGAAGTACTTTATTAACGTACACGTGCCGAAAATTACGCGTCGGAAATTCCGCGTGCATATGTTTTTACGGAATAATTTCGGCTTGACGTATCTTAAGTAGAAGGTTATTAAAAAAAAACGCCTCGATCTTTTCTTCGCGTAATTTCGAAGGATATCTTGAACGCAAATAGAAAACACCCTAAGTGTAGGATGCTTTTTTTATTACATTTTGCAGGTTCTAGTGCCTGCTGAACTGTTAATTCCGTCTAGAAATAATGTAGTACTGATACTATGTAAGCATTTTTTTTTGTAACGTATACTTGATACAAGATTTTTTTATAATTTTCAGGCCTTCGATGCCATCTTTGAATTATTATAAACACACGTTGAGGAAAGATTTCTTCGGTGCCGAAGAAAACTGCGCTGGTGTTATTGCAGTGTAAGTAACTATTATTTAAACCCTAATAACTTGATTTAGATTCCCAATTCCCATGATTAGCGTAAACGATAGGTCGAATCGGAGCTAAAAACTTTAGTTCTGTCAGATAAAAAGTGACTTACCTATGACTAACCGAGAGTGCAGCTTTGGTCAATTAAGTAGTTGTAATCTATTTTGTATCCATTAGTTACAATGCCAAATAAAGGTCATGGGATTGTTTAGTACTGATATTGTTTTTTTAAATTTCAGGCACGGTGAACAATGGTCAGCCTTTCGAACCAAAGTGTCCCGAGTAGCGTTGAGTGCTGGTGCTGCAGCTCAGTACACGGTGCCCGTCGCTGAAGTGGCAGATGCTTTTATACAAAGGTAGGCAAAAGCTTGAACGGGTCTGTCAGGCTCCGTTTATGACCACGAATGAAACGCGCGCGCGTCACCTGTTTCTGTTTGTCGCTCCGCAAGTCGTGTCGCGGTGACTCGTGGCATGCTCCAAACAACAACACCATGGACCTTAGTAGGTTATTTTGTTAAAAAAAATATATAGAAAAAGATCAAGAGCCAAAATTATACGTCATAAGTGTTTATTTTCTACATCGTAGCACTTTTCCGAGAAACTGTACCCTTGCAGCTACTAGGCATATAAAAAAGCGGGCGAGTTGGGACTAGGGATGTGCAGTGCGATTCTGTAACCATCTCACCGTGAAAACTTAGGTGAAGTGAGCGTGGAGTGAGCTGTCAATAGTGTCAATTCCTAGCAAAATAAACTCCATCACCTAAGTTTTCACGGTGAGATTTTTACAGAATCGACCGGCAGTATGGACGAAGCCCTTATTTCATTTGTTTTCTCCGCTTGTCGTTGTCGCTTGACGCATGTCGCTTGTGAGTGTACAGTCCTTTCGCATTTATTTTACCACTGACAGCAACAACCGAATAGCAACCTTATAGCAACGCAAATATAGATTATTGTGATTTTAAGGCGCTCCACCCACTGCACCCCGCTCCGTCGCGTAGCGCGGGATGGCAGATTTTACCATTGTATGCAAGTATCTCAATTTATATAGAAATCACGCCTAGCACAACACACTGCCGACGCGGAAATGCGCGGGAAGGCGCCCTCGCGCAGTTTCTGCCAATCTGCGCGGGAGCGCGGGGCGTGCCGCGGGATATGACACACCGGCTCCGCAGTTTCGGGCGTGATTTGATACTGTAAAGACGTTTGCACGATGGATCTCGACGTAGACAACGAGGCCGTCGTAATCTGCATCACCGCGCGGGGGAGCAGATTACACCGCTAAGTAAGGCAGATCTGCGCCTCCGTTGCCGCGCGCGTTATCTATCGCTCCACGCACCGCGGCGGGACGCATCTTCAGTGGGTGAACCGCCTAAGAGACTTGGCGATGGCAGAAACCCAATAGCAACCTTATTGCCACGAACGACAATAAAGATGGCTGTGATTATGACGGTGATGCAAAATTAGAGGTAAAATAACTGTGGACAGAATGTAGGTCGTGGCGAAGGGGTTAGACATTTCTCTACTCGCTAGACGATTCTTTTAAAAAACCGTTTAATCTGCTTTCAGAATACGTAAAATAAGGGATGAAAATTCTGAAACGCCTAGCGACTTTCTGAATGAAGTGCACAAATGGTCTTTGGAATGTAAGTATCTACAGTACCCGGCCATAAATATTGAACATCGACCTTTACCTTTTTTTTTGTATTTTATACAAAGAATAAAAATCATTATCAAAAGAAGCAAATCATAATTGTTTTAACAGCTCCTAATAGATACCGGACTGTTTGTGTTTCGTGCGACAGAGATAACGCTCTACGAAGCCGAAATTAGCCGATTGTCTCTTTCCAAAGGTTGATGTGCAATATTTATCGCCGGGTACTGTACCTGCCTTTACCTAATTATGAATCTCTGCAGTAGGTACTAGTATTGACTACTTTCACTTTTCGAGCTAGATAAAATAGAACACTTAATTCGGAGGTTCTGTCAAAAAAATATATGATAAATAACTCATAAAAAACAAAAACAAACAAATAAACATCACTATCCGAAATTTTTTATTTTAATTTAAATTTAAATTTTTTTTTTTTTTTTTTAATTTTTAAAAAAATTTTTTTTTCATAATAAATTGTTTGAAAAATTCTTGTGCTCAACAACGTAAATAACGAAATGAATGTTGTTGAACTGTCAAAATGAAAGGGATTGCCATTGTAATGTGTTACGTAACTACCCCACCGGTCTCCATAACTTTGATTTATCATTTCAGCCCTCGGCCTAATAGCCTTAGACACCCGCCTTAACTGTTTCGAGGCCCCGGAGGACTCAGAGAGCATGCGCCTGATTCATGCAGTCCAGACCTTCTTTCTAAGCGTGGGGGAACTGGAACTGCGAGCCCCCTGGTGGAGGCTGTACCCAACTAAGATGTTCAGGCATTATGTGACCGCCTTGGATACAATCCTTAGGTGAGGAAACTGGATATGATTGTCCTAATTACTTGCTGACTAGGATAGACTAGGCTATTTAAGCACTTTTTAAATCTAAGGTGCGTTTATAAATCTTAGAAGTACCTAGTTTCAGAATTGACCAACTGACTCAATGTCGAATGCCAACATATCTACACTATGGTATCCCAAACATGAAAGTGTAGATACTTTTATGTATATTATATCGTATCGTTCATTAATTAAAAAAAGCGTCCATCACTAGAAGGTCAATAAGTTTTTAGAAGATCAGTTTAATATTACCCATATAAAATTAGCCATTCAACAAGGTTAATAACGGTGGTAACTAGCCCAAATTTCTCCTGTCCTTATTCCCAAAGACTATTTCTTGCTAAAAAAATACTATGAATCTCTTTACAGCGTAACTCTCAGTCATGTGGAGAAGGCGCTAAAGGAATGCGAAGCTAACGGCAGCAGTAAGTCACTGCTACAAGACCTGGTGGCAGCTGCAGGTCCTAGAGTAGCAGCAGTGGCAGCTCTGGATCTGTTCTTAGTGGGAATAGATACGGTGGGAATCTATCAAATAAATAAATAATGAATTCTAAAGGGAACGCTTCAAAAGAAGTCGCCTGATAAGAATCTTATAGCAATACGTTACAAAATGCAGTCTGGACGCATGATAAACTAATAGCAATGTTTTGCAGAACGCCGTAAGAACGCTATATACTTAGCTAGGGTTTCTAAGATTGCGGTGGCCACATTGTTTAGGAAAGAAGTTGGTGTGTATCTCTCGAGAGAGTTTTTTGACACCATAAAGTCAAACACAGCTGATTCGGACTATTAAAAAACAAAAAATAGTCAAATCGGTCCAGCGGTTCTCAAGTTATGCGCACCAACAACAGCATTTCATTTTTATTAGGTAGACAGATAGAAGATAGCGTTCGACTTTCTATCAGTGATATATTATTTTGTAGGTACTTCCAGAGATTACCTCCTTCAGTCAAACAAAATCAGTCTGCATCCTAATTGCGTAACACATTATCAAAACATAATCTGAATCATTTTTTTTAATTTGCTTCATATGTTCAAAAATTTTGTCTGGTCAACAACGTAAATAACGCGAAATAATTTTGTTGAAGTGTTGAACTGTCAAAAGCCATTGCGTTTTATTTTGTGAACACGATATGAAATAGATTTTTTAAGTGTTCACCATATTTTATTTTTGTGGTTTGGCACCTTATACATTTTTTTTTTAATTTCCAGACATCAAACGCAGTAGCTTCAATTCTGTATCAGTTATCATTAAGACCCTCAGTACAAGAGCGATTGTACGAAGAAATTCATAAAATACTGCAGGATAGACCTATGAAACCTGGGGATGTCAACCAGATGCCGTATCTGAAAGCATGTGTAAAGGAAGTTTTGAGGTTAGTGGTTACTATTATTTATTAAACTAGCTAAAAGCTGAGCTTTGTGAGGGCTCGCGTCGTTTTTCTGCGTGGTAATAATCTTTAAGGCAGTTTTTTAAATATTTTTTTTTCGTAATTTAAATTATTTTTTTTTTACTGATAACACATCTACATATAAATAGAAATTATTATGTTAAAGCACTAATCAATAGGCGTAATAGTTTTTCCGTAAAGTGTACCACAAAATGCTCAGGTTGTGGGATATAGCAGGGCTCGCTTCGCTCGCCCTGATGATCTCTTAATATTTTTCATTGCCACATTGGTCTAGTGGTCGCAATCGCTAAATGATAAATGATTTTATTTTTGTAAGTAGGTTTGCACAAACACTTTTACACGTCAATCATATTTTTTTTAAACTGGATGCGGTCGGCGTTTCCTATCTGACTACTCTGAGAAGAAAGGCCGGAACAAACTCAGAGGTCACAGTCTCTTTTGAAGTCCAGACATAACCTTGGTCAGATTATATGAAGACCATGTAGATCGATGTCAGAGATGGTCTTTTGAGGAAACAACCACACAGATTGAGAGGACCTGTCCAGTCAGTGCACGCATGTGTCAGAAATCGTGCAGCTCAACTCAAAACTTACGGCACTCAACTACTGAGCATGAGGGCCTAGGTTCAATTCCCAGCGAGGTAATTGCGTAACACACTATCAGTAGCAATGGCTTGACATATTGACAGTTCAATAAAATTCATTGCGTTATTTACGTTGTTGAGTAGACAAATTTTACGAACATATAAAGCAATGGAATAGCAATATCCTTCAAAATTATTCAGATTGTGGTTGACAGTGTGTTACGCAATTAACGTGCAGCCGGTCGATTATGTAAAAATCTCACCGTGAAAACTTACGTGAAGTGAGTTTGTTTTTGCTATAGGAATTGACACTATTGACCGCTCACTCCACGCTCACTTCACCTAAGTTTTCACGGTGAGGTTTAGTCCCTAAGCCATAGGGACCCATGTCTCCAACAACCTTGGCAGCTATTTAGAATTTCTGGAAAAAAGATTGGTAACGGTTCCTTTTTGATCTGACGAAAAATCTAAAGTTAGAAACTAGATGAAATCTGACGTTGATCTAATAAACGACAGAGATTCCTTGTGAATAAATATATGCCTTTTTATTATTGGATTTGTTTTTAGAATGTATCCAGTTGTAATCGGAAACGGTCGACAGCTGAAAAAGGATACAGTCATTTGTGGCTACAACATACCTCAAGGAGTAAGTATCAAACAAAATCCAATATATTAAGTAGGTACCTACTTAACGTTTAACGTTTTAACGTTACGTGTATAGTTATAGTTTTAAGGTTTTTTAATATGTATTAGTTTATTATTATATAAGATTATTTTGTGTATTTTATCTATTATCCTTAGTTGCCTGATAATAAAATGATTATTATTATTATTAATTTCTCGGTAGACCGCAGCAGAGCTATCGTACGGGATCATAATTATTATAATCTTTGGCACATAAATTGATCATACTTAATTAGGTTGCTATGTATATTTATTAGTTATATTTATTCTGTAGGTATCATTAAGTAGAATTATGCCCATCCTCTAAAGAAATTCAACTTCTCTTTAACGAAACCTCCGAAAGACTGGAGTTATGGAATTTAATAATACCAGACTGTTATTTGTCAATATAGTCCCCCTCCAATGCAAAAGCTGCCGTGTAGAGAAGGCACGAGCATTGATCACCGCGCTTGCTGAAGATGTATTGTCGATTTCAAAGGACGATGTTTTCCTTCACAATAATAAAAATCTACTTAAATGTTTTATTTTTTTTTCAGACCCAAGTAATTTTCCAACACTATGTAATGGGAAACTGCGATGATTATTTCACCAACTCATCAGAGTTTCGGCCTGAGAGATGGATGAACAGATCTCCTTCACAAAAACACCATGCTTTCGCATCCCTACCGTTCGGCTATGGAAAAAGAATGTGCCTTGGCAGAAGATTTGCTGAACTTGAAATACATACGGTTATTTGTAAGGTATGAAGAAACATTTATAGATTATCTGCACATCCTAAACAAATACAAAGTTATCTCAAATAAAAAAAAACATTTCAATACTTCTTGATCATAAATTCATTCGAAAGAAAAATAATCCTTCTGCATTCTTGTGCAGTTATCCAAAAAAAAAAAGAAAAAAAAAAAGAATTGCTTTACATTTTTCTTGGCGCCTAGGCGCTAGGCTAGGCTCTTCTTATTTTTTTTACTAGTAAAAAAAAATAAGAAGAGATATTTGAATTACGAATGCGTCACGATTTCATTTTGTTTTGCAGTTTTGTTCATAGCTTTGGAAAAAAAGTGCATTCATTTATTTATTTGTGATTTCTACGAATACCACAAGACAGGTTAATTTATTTATGGTTACATATTTACCTAACCCACTGCCCTAGTTAATAAAATGTTGGTGTTTAACTAATACTTTATTAACAAAGGCAGTTAAAGGAAAACAATTCTTTTCCAGATGGTGCAAGCCTTCAAAATGGAGTATCATCACGAACCCATGGACTACCACATACATCCTATGTATACGCCAAACGGACCTATTAGATTGAAGCTTACCGACCGGTAGATTTTCCTAATTATTTTAGTTTTTCTTAGGATGGTGTTGTTGTGCTCCTAGAAAGAAGCTTAGTCTAGTGCTTGCAGATTTGATTCTTACTTTCACAGACAAATTCTGGTAGTTAATCTTGATCACCTAGGCCGAGATCTATAAGTGTTACTTAGAGTGCGCGCAAGATAAGTCTACGCGTGACGTTTGATTTCAATAATATACAGGGTGTAATTTTAATCACCGTTATCCTCTTAAGGGGTCATTGTACTCATCATTATGAACAACTTTTACTATGGGGCCAAACCAAAAATCGTGAAAAAAAAAATCAGCTGTTCCCTACATTTATGTTCGCATAACTCGTCAAAATGTAGGGAACAGCTGATTTTTTTTTCGCGATTTCAGGTTTGGTCCCGTAGTAAAAGTTGTTCATAATGATGAGTACAATGACCCCTTAAGAGGATAACGGTGATCAAACATACACCCTGTATATCCTTGCCAGAACTTTTAATAATTTTCTTTAACTTACAACAACAAAATAATGGCCCTAATGTATCTATGTAAAGAGACTGTACATCATTATTGTGTATATTCATGTAAGGTGATATTTTATTAGTTACCATTTATTGAAAAGTGTTGTCTAGATTTCGTATACCTAACGTAAATAATATGTTATTGTATTTTGTACCATGTAATGTGTAGTAATTGAGTTGTATTTTTTCCGTAAATTAAATTACCAGTATTTTTTAAAACGTTTGTTTATTCTATCACTTTTGTTTTTGGCTTTGGCCCTCTGATCCGACCACCTTTACTTTCACAACTTAGGCCACCGGCACATTATTATGTTGTGTTGTGTCGTGACGCGGAATACACAAATCAAACGTATCTGTTCAGCGACACGACGCAACACAGTACTACAGACTCTCGATTGGTACATACGCATACCAACAAGGGACTGGGCTGTCATTCATTCTACTGGTTGTACTCACACACTAGCTCATAAACCAGTGACAAAACTACCCGAACTACACACTCACTGTTCGTTACTCGCCAATTCGTTTCTAAATACTAGCTCTACTCGCTTCTCGCCAATCGGGGACAGGTGCCTCACATATGTATAGCCACTACTTCCACAAATAACTTAACCACGCTGCGAAAGAGGTAAGGTAATGCCAGGCATGACGGCCTCTGGCGCGGCACCGCTCGCTTCGCTCGCTCGGCTTGCTTGGTCACAGTTCCAACCTAACCTAACCCGTTTGGTCGGGGTACTATAGCTTAGTTACTAACACCAGCTGTGATAAAAGACCTGGGGGCCTAAAAAGGCCACATTGGCAGAATCATAAAAGGATAACATCATGAATTATAATATGGCGAAGACAGTCCACGAAGACAGTCCAACACGGACTCGATAGAGACACGACACGATACACGATAGAGTTTCTTGATCCTTATACATATAATTAGTTATGAGTTTTATAGATGGCTTTTTGACGTAGTTGTTGTTCTGTAGAGGAATTGGAAACGCACTTAGTGCATGTAGTCCAAACTTTTAAAAGATTTTTGTTAGTCATGCGGACAGGAATGGTTCAAACTCAAACTCTATTTGCATTCCACAATGTGTCCACAATGTGTGTGTGTATGTGTGTGTGTATGTGTGTGTGTGTGTGCGTGTGTGTGTGTTCTGGATTCAATAAAATAAAACGAGTGTTTTGACATTCATAGAATGTTTTACTTAGATTGACTCGACAAGCAATCTTAGGTACTAACATTACAAAATCATTGAAAATAAGATTCCGTGACGTTAGGTACACTCTGCAATGAAAAATATACATTTTCAAAACTTTTAATATATGAACGGTGAACTCGTGTCAAACAGAGTATACCCAAGTCATCTTATATTAACATTATACGTACATTACACATTCAATGGCCACATCAGCGTACTGGTAAAAATATTATGTATTTACACAAAAATATCACAAATGAGTATATTTTAAACAATGAGTAATTTTGATTTTGTACATCATGAATTCAGAACATATTATACATAGGTATTATATACATAGAAAATATTGACTAGGGATACAAATATACATTATAAATTGTGAGGATGCATCAAAGAAAAGACGCGATATAATATTAGATATTATTATGGCACTATTTTAAATAGTGATAAAATAGGCATGCAAAAGCGCCCTAAATTATATTAGATAAAGCTTAAAAGGCAGTGAAAGTTACTTTAAAAGTTAATCAATCCATATAACGCAGCCAGTCATATTTTGTAAAAAATTGCAAATTGGAATGCATCAAGTGGTAACATAAAAAATTAAAATATCACAATATTTAATTTTAACTCATTAACAGTTATTCACAATTTCAACAAGGGTTCTGCGTTTTAACTGTCGCCTCTGCGTAAACAGTTCTTAAATTAAGCTTTTTGCTATTTTTGTACAAATAAATGGCAAGGGTGATTGACAAAGTCATTAATATAGCAGAGCCAATGGCAATGTAAATGATGGCAGTTCCGCTAGTAGCGAAGGCAGCAGTTTCACTGTCACCGCTGATATCACGCGCTTTTCTCGACTTCGGTAGTGTTCGCGATGATTCAAAGGAATCTGTAAACAAAATGAAATTAGGTTAAACACGAAGTAAAATAACAGAAGATGAGTTTCGAAAAAGCATTTGTTAGAATCGACTTGGGAGCGTGTATCCGTATCCAAATTATTTAATTAAAGTGGGGTACTAATTAATATCACATCAATTTCGATACCATATTGTATGCATTGTATGGCATGTTGCGCCGACCCCAAATCATTTGGGATGATTATGATGACGTATGCAATGTTGCAAGCTGATCGTCATTTTTATTGTTTATTATAACGGTGCTGTGTGTTAACCGCGGAAATGCTTACCTATTTCTGATTGCGTATCTGCGTAGGACTTCTCATCATCATGGTCATTAGGAGCTAATCTGCTGAACCTCGATGATTTGATTTCATTTTCTTCAGGGAATGGCGGCAAATATGTTGAAGGCGGGTTTGTACTGCTGGGAGCAAACGGTTGTGGGCATTTGGGATCCCTGGATCCTGGATAACATGAGCTTGGAGTTGGAGGTTGAGGCTTGGGACATCTAGGATCGTTTGAACCTGGGTAGCAACGTGGAGCCTCAGGAGTGGTAGGCTTGGGGCACCTGGGATCGTTTGAACCTGGGTAGCAACGTGGAGCCTCAGGTGTGGTAGGCTTGGGACATCTAGGATCGTTTGAACCTGGGTAGCAACGTGGAGCCTCAGGAGTGGTAGGCTTGGGGCATCTAGGATCTTTTGAACCTGGGTAGCAACGTGGAGCCTCAGGAGTGGTAGGCTTGGGGCATCTAGGATCGTTTGAACCTGGGTAGCAACGTGGAGCCTCAGGAGTAGTAGGCTTGGAGCATCTGGGATCGTTTGAACTTGGGTAGCAACGTGGTGCCTCAGGAGTGGTAGGCTTGGGACATCTAGGATCGTTTGAACCAGGATAGCAACGTGGTGCCTCGGGAGTGGTAGGCTTGGGACATCTAGGATCGTTTGAACCCGGATAGCAACGTGGTGCCTCAGGAGTGGTAGGCTTGGGACATCTAGGGTCGTTTGAACCTGGGAAGCAATGTGGTGCCTCAGGAGTGGTAGGCTTGGGGCATCTAGGATCGTTTGTACCTGGGTAGCAACGTGGTGCCTCAGGAGTGGTAGGCTTGGGACATCTAGGATCGTTTGAACCTGGGAAGCAACGTGGTGCCTCAGGAGTGGTAGGCTTGGGACATCTAGGATCGTTTGAACCTGGGTAGCAACGTGGTGCCTCAGGAGTGGTAGGCTTGGGACATCTAGGATCGTTTGAACCAGGATAGCAACGTGGTGCCTCAGGAGTGGTAGGCTTGGGACATCTAGGATCGTTTGAACCAGGATAGCAACGTGGAGCCTCAGGAGTGGTAGGCTTAGGGCATCTAGGATCGTTTGAACCTGGGAAGCAACGTGGAGCCTCAGGTGTGGTAGGCTTGGGGCATCTAGGATCGTTTGAACCTAGGTAGCAACGTGGAGCCTCAGGTGTGGTAGGCTTGGGGCATCTAGGATCGTTTGAACCTGGGTAGCAACGTGGAGCTTCAGGTGTGGTAGGCTTGGGGCATCTAGGATCGTTTGAACCTGGGTAGCAACGTGGAGCCTCAGGTGTGGTAGGCTTGGGGCATCTAGGATCGTTCGAACCTGGATAGCAACGTGGAGCCTCAGGTGTGGTAGGCTTGGGGCATCTAGGATCGTTTGAACCTGGGTAGCAACGTGGCGGTTCAGGTTTTTGTGTTGTCGGCGGTAAATATGTTGGAGGATTTAATGTCGTAGGTCGCGGGGGTTGCGGGCATTTCGGATCAGGTGAACCAGGGTAACAAACTGGTTTGGGAGTTGTTGGCTTGGGACATCTAGGATCGGTGCTGCCTGGATAGCATCGAGGTGGTGCGGGTGTGGTTGGCTTAGGGCAGCGAGGATCTTGACTACCGGGGTAGCAGTTAGGAGGTGCTGGTGTCGTTGGATTGGGACACCTCGGATCTGTGCTGCCTGGATAGCATCGAGGTGGTTCGGGTGTTGTTGGCTTAGGGCAGCGAGGATCTTGACTACCGGGGTAGCAGTTGGGAGGTGCTGGTGTCGTTGGTTTGGGACACCTTGGATCTGTGCTTCCTGGGAAGCACCGAGGTGGTGCAGGTGTGGTTGGCTTAGGGCAACGAGGATCTTGACTACCGGGATAGCAGTTAGGAGGTACTGGTGTCGTTGGTTTGGGACACCTTGGGTCTGTGCTTCCTGGGAAGCACCGAGGTGGTGCAGGTGTGGTTGGCTTAGGGCAGCGAGAGTCTTGACTACCGGGGTAGCAGTTGGGAGGAGCAGGTGTTGTGGGTTTCGGGCATCTAGGATCATTTGAACCAGGGTAACAACGAGGTGGCTCTGGTGTTGTCGGTTTGGGGCATCTAGGATCATTGGAGCCAGGGTAGCATCGTGGTGCTTCAGGTGTTTGTGTCGTAGGCGGTAAATATGTTGGAGGATTTAATGTAGTCGGTCGCGGGGGTTGAGGACATTTTGGATCAGGGGAACCGGGGTAACAAACTGGCTTAGGAGTGGTTGGCTTGGGGCATCTAGGATCGGTGCTGCCTGGGTAGCATCGAGGTGGTGCGGGCGTTGTCGGCTTGGGACAACGCGGGTCTTGGCTGCCTGGGAAACAATTAGGAGAGGCAGGTGTGGTTGGCTTAGGGCATCGCGGGTCTTGGCTGCCTGGGAAACAATTAGGAGGCGCAGGTGTTGTCGGCTTGGGACAACGTGCGTCTTGGCTACTGGGGTAGCATATAGGTGGAGCAGGTGTTGTGGGCTTAGGGCAACGCGGGTCTTGGCTACCGGTGTAGCAATTAGGAGGTGAAGGGGTGGTCGGCTTTGGACAACGAGGGTCTTGGCTGCCGGGGTAGCAGTTAGGAGGAGCAGGCGTTGTCGGCTTGGGACAACGCGGGTCTTGGCTTCCTGGGAAACAATTAGGAGGGGCAGGTGTTGTGGGCTTAGGGCAACGTGGGTCTCGGCTACCGGGGTAGCAATTAGGCGGTGCGGGTGTGGTTGGCTTTGGACAACGAGGGTCTGTGCTGCCTGGGAAACAGTTAGGAGGTGCAGGTGAGGTCGGCTTTGGACAGCGAGGGTCTTGACTACCGGGATAACAGTTAGGTGGAGCAGGTGTTGTGGGCTTAGGACATCTAGGATCTGTGCTTCCTGGGAAGCATCGAGGAGGTGAGGGTGTAGTAGGCTTAGGGCAACGAGGGTCTTGGCTGCCGGGATAGCAGTTAGGTTGAGCAGGTGTTGTGGGCTTAGGACAACGTAGGTCTGTGCTACCTGGGAAACACCTTGGAGGAGCTGGTGTGGTAGGCTTGGGACAGCGAGGGTCTTGGCTACCGGGGAAGCAATTAGGTGGAGCTGGAGTGGTTGGTTTTGGACAGCGAGGGTCTTGGCTGCCGGGATAGCAATTAGGTGGAGCAGGCGTGGTTGGTTTAGGACAACGTGGGTCTTTGCTACCAGGGTAACAGTTAGGAGGTGCAGGGGTAGTCGGTTTAGGGCATCTGGAATCAGTCGAGCCAGGATAACATTTGGGTCCGGTTGTGACTGGTGGCAAATACGTTGGAGGATTTAATGTCGTAGGTCGTGGAGGTTGCGGACACTTGGGGTCAGGTGAGCCTGGATAGCAAACTGGCTTAGGAGTTGTTGGTTTAGGGCATCTAGCATCGGTGCTGCCTGGGTAGCATCGAGGTGGTGCGGGTGTGGTAGGCTTAGGGCAGCGAGAGTCTTGGCTGCCGGGGTAGCAGTTAGGAGGGGTAGGCGTGGTCGGCTTAGGGCAACGTGGATCTTGGCTACCAGGGTAGCAATTAGGCGCTGCGGGTGTGGTCGGTTTTGGACATCTGGGATCAGTGCTACCTGGGAAGCACCTTGGAGGAGCAGGCGTTGTTGGTTTAGGACAACGTTGGTCGGAGCTACCGGGATAACAGTTTGGTGGGGCAGGTGTTGTTGGTTTAGGGCACCTAGGGTCTGAGCTCCCTGGGAAGCATCTTGGTGGCGCAGGCGTGGTGGGCTTTGGACAGCGGGCGTCTTGGCTACCAGGGTAGCAATTAGGAGGAGCTGGTGTTGTTGGTTTTGGGCATCTAGGGTCTGTGCTACCTGGGAAGCACCTTGGTGGTGCAGGTGTAGTAGGCTTTGGACAACGAGGGTCTTGGCTACCTGGATAGCAGTTAGGAGGAGCAGGAGTTGTCGGCTTTGGACAACGAGGGTCTTGGCTACCAGGATAACAGTTAGGTGGAGCGGGTGTTGTGGGCTTAGGGCATCTAGAATCAGTAGAGCCAGGATAACATTTGGGTCCGGTTGTAACTGGTGGCAAATATGTTGGAGGATTTAATGTCGTAGGTCGCGGAGGTTGCGGACATTTGGGGTCAGGTGAGCCTGGATAGCAAACTGGCTTAGGAGTTGTTGGTTTAGGGCATCTAGAATCGGTGCTGCCTGGGTAGCATCGAGGTGGTGCGGGTGTGGTAGGCTTGGGGCAGCGAGGGTCTTGACTGCCGGGATAGCAGTTAGGAGGGGCAGGTGTTGTCGGCCTGGGACAACGTGCGTCTTGGCTACCGGGGTAGCATCTCGGTGGAGCAGGTGTTGTGGGCTTAGGGCAACGCGGGTCTTGGCTACCGGGGTAGCAATTAGGGGGCGCAGGGGTGGTCGGCTTTGGACAACGACGGTCTTGGCTACCGGGGTAGCAGTTAGGAGGAGCAGGCGTTGTTGGCTTGGGACAACGCGGGTCTTGGCTACCGGGGTAGCAATTAGGGGGCGCAGGGGTGGTCGGCTTTGGACAACGAGGGTCTTGGCTACCGGGGTAGCAGTTAGGAGGAGCAGGCGTTGTCGGCTTGGGACAGCGCGGGTCTTGGCTTCCTGGGAAACAATTTGGAGGGGCAGGTGTTGTGGGCTTAGGGCAACGCGAGTCCTGGCTACCAGGGTAACAGTTAGGAGGGGTAGGCGTTGTGGGCTTAGGGCAACGTGGGTCTTGACTACCGGGGTAGCAATTAGGTGGTGCGGGTGTGGTCGGTTTTGGACATCTTGGATCTGTGCTACCTGGGAAGCACCTTGGTGGTGCAGGTGTAGTAGGCTTTGGACAACGAGGGTCCTGGCTGCCGGGATAGCAGTTAGGAGTAGCAGGAGTTGTCGGCTTTGGACAACGAGGGTCTTGGCTGCCTGGGAAACAGTTTGGAGGTGCAGGAGTTGTAGGTTTTGGACATCTGGGATCCGTGCTGCCCGGGAAGCAACGAGGTGGTACCGGCGTGGTGGGCTGAGGACATCTTGAATCGGTTGAACCAGGATAACATTTAGGTCCAGCTGTTACCGGTGGCAAATATGTGGGAGGATTCAATGTAGTCGGACGCGGGGGTTGGGGACATTTGGGATCAGGAGAACCAGGGTAACAAACTGGCTTAGGTGTTGGCGTCGTTGGTTTTGGGCATCTGGGGTCTGTGGTGCCTGGGAAACACCTAGGTGGTGAGGGTGTGGTTGGCTTAGGGCAACGAGGGTCTTGACTGCCGGGGTAGCAATTAGGCGGGGCTGGTGTTGTTGGTTTAGGACATCTAGGGTCTTGGCTACCGAGGAAGCAGTTAGGTGGAGCCGGTGTGGTTGGTTTTGGACAGCGAGGGTCTTGGCTGCCGGGATAGCAGTTAGGTGGGGCTGGTGTTGTTGGTTTAGGACATCTAGGGTCTTGGCTACCAGGGTAACAGTTAGGTGGAGCAGGCGTAGTTGGCTTTGGGCACCGTGGGTCCGAGCTGCCTGGGAAGCACCGTGGAGGTGCGGGTGTTGTTGGTTTAGGACAACGTGGATCTGTGCTACCAGGGTAACAGTTAGGAGGTGTGGAGGTAGTCGGCTTAGGGCAGCGAGGGTCTTGGCTGCCGGGGTAACAGTTTGGAGGTGCAGGGGTCGTTGGTTTTGGACATCTGGGATCTGTGCTACCTGGGAAGCACCTTGGTGGTGTAGGTGTTGTAGGCTTTGGACAACGAGGGTCCTGGCTACCGGGATAACAATTAGGTGGAGCAGGAGTTGTCGGTTTTGGACAACGAGGGTCTTGGCTACCTGGGAAACAGTTTGGAGGTGCAGGCGTCGGTGGTTTAGGACATCTTGAATCCGTGCTTCCGGGGAAGCATCGAGGTGGGGCGGGCGTGGTGGGCTGAGGACATCTCGAATCTGTTGAACCAGGATAACACTTGGGTCCGGATGTTACTGGTGGTAAATATGTGGGAGGATTCAATGTTGTCGGACGAGGAGGTTGGGGACATTTGGGATCAGGAGAACCAGGGTAACAAACTGGCTTGGGTGTTGGTGTCGTTGGTTTTGGGCATCTGGGGTCTGTGGTGCCTGGGAAACATCTAGGTGGTGCGGGTGTGGTTGGCTTAGGGCAACGAGGGTCTTGACTACCGGGGTAGCAATTAGGCGGGGCTGGTGTTGTTGGTTTAGGACATCTAGGGTCTTGGCTACCGGGGTAACAGTTAGGTGGAGCAGGCGTGGTTGGTTTTGGACATCTAGGATCTGTGCTGCCTGGGAAGCACCGTGGAGGTGCAGGTGTTGTTGGTTTAGGGCAACGTTGGTCGGAGCTACCGGGATAACAGTTTGGTGGGGCAGGTGTTGTTGGTTTAGGGCACCTAGGGTCTGTGCTCCCTGGGAAGCATTTTGGTGGTGCAGGCGTGGTGGGCTTGGGACAGCGGGGGTCTTGGCTACCAGGGTAGCAATTAGGGGGAGCTGGTGTTGTTGGTTTTGGGCATCTGGGGTCTGTGGTGCCTGGAAAACACCTAGGTGGTGCGGGTGTGGTTGGCTTAGGGCAACGAGGGTCTTGACTACCGGGGTAGCAATTAGGCGGGGCTGGTGTTGTTGGTTTAGGACATCTAGGGTCTTGGCTACCGGGGTAACAGTTAGGTGGAGCAGGCGTGGTTGGTTTTGGACATCTAGGATCTGTGCTGCCTGGGAAGCACCGTGGAGGTGCGGGTGTTGTTGGTTTAGGGCAACGTTGGTCGGAGCTACCGGGATAGCAGTTAGGAGGAGCAGGAGTTGTCGGCTTTGGACAACGAGGGTCTTGGCTGCCTGGGAAACAGTTCGGAGGTGCAGGAGTTGTTGGTTTTGGACATCTGGGATCCGTACTGCCCGGGAAGCAACGAGGTGGTACCGGCGTGGTGGGCTGTGGACATCTTGAATCGGTTGAACCAGGATAACACTTAGGTCCAGCTGTTACCGGTGGCAAATATGTGGGAGGATTCAACGTCGTCGGACGCGAAGGTTGAGGACATTTGGGATCAGGAGAACCAGGGTAACAAACTGGCTTAGGTGTTGGCGTCGTTGGTTTTGGGCATCTGGGGTCTGTGGTGCCTGGGAAACACCTAGGTGCGGGTGTGGTTGGCTTAGGGCAACGAGGGTCTTGGCTACCAGGGTAGCAATTAGGCGGGGCTGGTGTTGTTGGTTTAGGACATCTAGGGTCTTGGCTACCGGGGAAGCAGTTAGGTGGAGCCGGCGTGGTTGGTTTTGGACAGCGAGGGTCTTGGCTGCCAGGATAGCACTTAGGTGAGGCTGGTGTTGTTGGTTTAGGACATCTAGGGTCTTGGCTACCGGGGTAACAGTTAGGTGGAGCAGGCGTAGTTGGCTTTGGGCATCGTGGGTCCGAGCTACCTGGGAAGCACCGTGGAGGTGCGGGTGTTGTTGGGTTAGGACACCGTGGATCTGTGCTACCAGGGTAACAGTTAGGAGGTGCGGAGGTAGTCGGCTTAGGACAGCGAGGGTCTTGGCTGCCGGGGTAACAGTTTGGAGGTGCAGGGGTCGTCGGTTTTGGACATCTTGGATCTGTGCTACCTGGGAAGCACTTTGGTGGTGCAGGTGTAGTAGGCTTTGGACAACGAGGGTCCTGGCTACCGGGATAACAATTAGGTGGAGCAGGAGTTGTCGGTTTTGGACAACGATGGTCTTGGCTACCTGGGAAACAGTTTGGAGGTAAAGGCGTCGGTGGATTAGGTTTTGGACAGCGAGGGTCTTGGCTGCCGGGATAGCAGTTAGGTGGGGCTGGTGTTGTTGGTTTAGGACATCTAGGGTCTTGGCTACCGGGGTAACAGTTAGGTGGAGCAGGCGTGGTTGGCTTTGGGCATCGTGGGTCCGAGCTGCCTGGAAAGCACCGTGGAGGTGTGGGTGTTGTTGGTTTAGGGCAACGTGGGTCTGTGCTACCAGGGTAACAGTTAGGAGGTGCGGGGGTAGACGGCTTAGGGCAGCGAGGGTCTTGGCTGCCGGGGTAACAGTTTGGAGGTGCAGGGGTCGTTGGTTTTGGACATCTAGGATCTGTGCTGCCGGGGAAGCACCTTGGCGGTTCAGGAGTGGTAGGCTTGGGACAGCGAGGGTCTTGGCTGCCAGGGTAACAGTTAGGAGGGGAAGGCGTTGTTGGTTTAGGACAACGTGGGTCGTTGCTACCGGGATAACAGTTAGGTGGGGCTGGTGTTGTTGGTTTGGGACATCTAGGGTCTTGGCTACCGGGATAACAATTAGGAGGAGCAGGAGTTGTAGGCTGAGGGCAGCGATGGTCTTTGCTACCAGGGTAACAGTTAGGTGGAGCAGGTGTTGTTGGTTTAGGACAACGAGAATCCGTGCTGCCAGGGAAGCACCTTGGAGCTTCAGGAGTAGTAGGTTTGGGACATCTTGGATCTGTTGATCCAGGATAACACTTAGCTGTCGGTGTAGTAGGTGGCAAGTATGTGGGAGGGTTCAATGTTGTTGGTCGTGGAGGTTGCGGGCACTTAGGATCTGGGGAACCTGGATAACAAACAGGCTTTGGAGGTGTTGGCGTTGTTGGTCTCGGACACCTAGGGTCTGTGCTGCCTGGGAAGCATTTTGGCTGTGCAGGAGTCGTGGGCTTGGGACAACGAGGGTCTGTGCTTCCAGGATAGCAATTGGGTGGGGCGGGTGTCGTTGGTTTAGGACAATGAGGATCTGAACTGCCGGGGAAACACCTCGGAGCTTCAGGAGTGGTCGGCTTAGGACACCTAGGGTCTTGGCTACCGGGGTAGCAATTAGGAGGAGAAGGAGTGGTCGGCTTGGGGCAGCGAGGGTCTTGGCTACCGGGGTAACAGTTTGGTGGGGCGGGTGTCGTTGGTTTAGGACAACGAGGATCTGAACTGCCGGGGAAACACCTCGGAGCTTCAGGAGTGGTCGGCTTGGGACATCTAGGGTCTTGGCTACCGGGGTAGCAATTAGGAGGAGAAGGAGTGGTCGGCTTGGGGCAGCGAGGGTCTTGGCTACCGGGGTAACAGTTTGGTGGGGCGGGTGTCGTTGGTTTAGGACAACGAGGATCTGAACTGCCGGGGAAACACCTCGGAGCTTCAGGAGTGGTCGGCTTAGGACATCTAGGGTCTTGGCTACCGGGGTAGCAATTAGGAGGAGAAGGAGTGGTTGGCTTGGGGCAGCGAGGGTCTTGGCTACCGGGGTAACAGTTTGATGGGGCTGGTGTTGTTGGTTTGGGACATCTAGGATCTGTGCTGCCGGGGAAGCAACGCGGTGGCTCAGGAGTCGTAGGCTTAGGGCATCTCGGATCTGAGCTTCCTGGGAAGCATTTGGGAGGCGTGGGAGTAGTTGGCTGTGGTGGCAAATAAGTTGGAGGATTTAATGTTGTTGGTCGCGTAGGTTGAGGACAGTTTGGATCAGGGGAACCAGGATAACAAACAGGCTTAGAAGGCGTTGGCTTAGGACATCTAGGATCGCTTGATCCTGGGAAGCATCGCGGTGGTTCAGGCGTTGGTGGTTTAGGACACCTTGGGTCTTGGCTACCAGGGTAACAATTTGGTGGGGTGGGTGTTGTTGCTTTAGGACAACGAGGATCTGTGCTGCCGGGGAAGCACCTTGGAGCTTCAGGAGTGGTGGGCTTAGGACACCTAGGGTCTTGGCTACCGGGGTAGCAATTAGGAGGAGCAGGTGTGGTCGGCTTAGGGCAGTGAGGGTCTTGGCTACCGGGGTAGCAATTAGGAGAAGCAGGAGTGGTCGGCTTAGGACATCTAGGGTCTTGGCTACCGGGGTAGCAATTAGGAGGAGCAGGAGTGGTCGGCTTAGGACACCTAGTGTCTTGGCTACCGGGGTAGCAATTAGGAGGAGCGGGTGTGGTTGGCTTAGGGCAGCGAGGGTCTTGACTACCGGGGTAGCAATTAGGAGGAGCAGGAGTGGTCGGCTTAGGACATCTAGAGTCTTGGCTACCGGGGTAGCAATTAGGAGGAGCAGGAGTGGTCGGCTTAGGACACCTAGGGTCTTGGCTACCGGGGTAGCAATTAGGAGGAGCAGGAGTGGTCGGCTTAGGACACCTAGTGTCTTGGCTACCGGGGTAGCAATTAGGAGGAGCAGGAGTGGTCGGCTTAGGGCAACGAGGGTCTTGGCTGCCAGGGTAACAGTTTGGTGGAGCTGGTGTTGTTGGTTTGGGACATCTAGGATCTGTGCTGCCTGGGAAGCATCGCGGTGGCTCAGGAGTCGTAGGCCTAGGGCACCTGGGATCACTTGATCCAGGGAAGCATCGCGGTGACTCAGGAGTCGTAGCCTTAGGGCACCTGGGATCAGTTGATCCAGGGTAGCATCTCGGAGGCTCAGGTGTGGTCGGCCTGGGGCATCTTGGATCATTGGAACCAGGATAGCACGTAGGTTTTGGTGATGTTGGCGGTAAGTATGTTGGCGGGTTAAGTGTCGTCGGTTGTGGTGGTTGCGGACATCTTCGGTCGGGGGAGCCTGGGTAACAGGCAGGTTTTACAGTTGCAGGTGACGGGCATCGTGGGTCTGTACTTCCTGGATAGCAGTTTGGTGTAGTAGGTGTAGGTTGAGGACAGCGGGGATCGGAAGAACCAGGATAACACTTAGATTGTGGTTCAACTGTTATCCGTTGACATGCTGGATCGCGCGATCCTGGGTAACATTGTGATGGTCTAATTGTGGTAGAAACCTCTCTGATAACTCCATCACAGCTTGCATCGCAGTTGTTTGTGCATAACTGTAATAAAGAATACAAACAAATATAAATAATCAATCACAACAGGATAATTAGTAGAGGAAGATGTAGAATCAATTTGTTGTAAATATTTACCTCAACATTACAAGTTAGGTAAACTTGATCGGTTTCTGGGAAACGGAAAGCGCTCACTTTGCTGTAAGCTATCAAAGTCGCACCGCTTTTGCCCGTGTTTGTTGTCTTCTGCCATAAGTCAATGAGTTTCTTTTTCCTGTTGAAAAAAAAAACACATTTTGAAGACAATTCGAAATTGCTGGGATATTAGAATTGTGTTATTTGCAATCAGCACAAAGCTGTCCTTTTGAGTTTTTTTAGAATATTGTTATATACCGGTGTATACATTGTAATCTTGTTCTTAGCCTGTCAGTGGCGAAATTAGCATGAAAAATTATACATAGTTTTTTTAATTCAGCAACGCGAATACCGTTCGCTGACGCAGCCCTTAGGTCCTCACGTGTGCAGGTGACAGGGAAAATATTGAATTACAATCACATTACTTTAAATAAATTGGATTAACGTGGTTAAGTAGTCATTCCTTATTTAATTTCGGCATTCCTATTCAGCTGCATTCAGTCAGACTGTACCCCGAACTTGACATAGTCAGGAAACTTACTGCTCGGCAGATAATAACATATTGAATCATATATTAAAAAAAAAAACAGTTTTCTTACTTGGGACAACCTTCCTTGTCGGTAAGTTGAATCTTGCTAGTCTTAGGATTATCGTAACTCTCGCTGTCATAAGCCCAACAATCGTGGATTTTAAGGTTGAACTGTTTTCTGATATCTTTGAGGTACACGAGGATAGTTAAATATTCGCCAATTTTGATGGAGTCTTTCAATGGAGTCGTCTGGAAACATTTACAAAGTTATTGAAGTTGTTATACTGGCGCAGCTGTGAGGCACACGTGCCTGTTTTTACTAAAAATGGATTTAATTTGTTTTTATTTTGCAGAATAATTATGTGCTAAATGCATGTGTTTTCTTTGTTATAAAGGTATCCTTTAAAATACTACATTTATTTTGGAGTCTTAAAACACATCATAATTGTCATCATCACATTAAGTCATCAATTATTTCAACATCTATTACTAGATCGAAATGTTTTTGATTCTGCTACTTACGTTAGGGAAAATTCCCTTTTGTATGTCCATCCAGCATTCAACTCCTCCGGCGGGTCCTTCAACAGCGACCACATCGAGCATGTCAACCATGAAAGGTTTCAGTTTCAGCGTGTGTTCTTCCCTAGAGGTGACCACTCCGGTTGACACTTCGATTGAAGTGCGTGCACATGATACCTGTAATATGATAGTTGGAAAAGGTGAGTTCTCGATCTTGTAAAAAGGCAGTGCATTTTATTATAATAAAAGGAACTCTCTCAATTCTACTGGGTGGTTATTCAATAATTTAAAATTAACTTTTAATAAACATTAATTCAAAACGCCAAAAAGCTCGCCACGATAAACAAGATTTTTTTTTATTTACGTGATGAGAGCATCTTTATGAACTAAACTTGATCCTTACCCCTCAGCGTTCCTGCACACGATGCCGTCACCGCGCCGTCGCCGCGCCGACGCCGCACCATTACACTGTAGATACGAGTCGCGCGAAGCCCGCCACCGCGCCGTCGCCGCGCCGCCACCGCGCGCGTTTTTACTGTTTCATTCATTCCATTACCGGCCGCGTACGAACGTGCACGCCGCGTAATTTCCCGTGAATGAATCAAACAGATAGGGAGGGGAACGCGCGCGGTGGCGGCGCGGCGGCGGCGCGGTGGCGGGCTTCGCGCGACTCGTATCTACAGTGTAATGGTGCGGCGTCGGCGCGGCGACGGCGCGGTGACGGCATCGTGTGCAGGAACGCTTATCCTGTATGATGCCGATGCGCTACATTAGTTACAAATTCAAGTTGTTTTGACACAAGCCCAAAACATAAACTACTTCCAGATACAGGTGTTTCAAGAGGGCCTAAACAAAGTCACATTCTATCAGTGACAACTACATTAGAATTGTCAAAAGAGTACTGGATTGACATTAGCTACCGATATTCTTATGTCAATCCTAGACAATGGAGAAATACGAAACGCTTAGCCAGCGATTGTCACTTGTCTAGGTTCTAAGATAGTCTTCAATTACGTACCTTGCGGGCGAAGTCTTGCGATCCTTGCAGCAAGTCATCAGCTTGGAACACGAGCACGTTGTCGATGGTACCACACGCGTGACAAAGAGGTCGGGACCCGCAGCCATTCAGGGGCACTCGGAATGAGTACCGCGACTGACTGCCACCCAGTGACACGTATCTAAAATTATAGCAGTTATTGAATTAATGCATGTTCTGGACGGAGTTCAAGAATTTCACAATGTTCCTTAGGCCGTTACAGTGAGCTTTGTTGCCAAGATGGTAGTTGTCTTTTTACAAACTTAATTTAATGGGTAACGACAATTTAAGATAAAGCACGGGTCGCTCTTTATATCGACAGATTAAACGATTTTATTTGACAAGTTGTGGATAAAACAATCGGCCCCAAATATGTAAACCTTTGACCGACTTTCGTGGATTTTCGATTGTGTTCGCCTTTTTTACGACTCGCCAAACATCCATGGTTGCACCGCTGAATAGACATAGGTACCTATAGAGGAAGATTTTTATAAAACCCCTAATTTCGCGATTATTTTAACTTACCAATAAAGTATTGTACTTACTTGCACTTCGGATCATTTAGAAATCCTTTACTGTAAATGATACCATCGAATATGTCTGCGAACTCGACGCTGACGTCGATAAAGTCGCCGGAGCATTGAACGTCGATGTCGGGGGATAAGGGCGAGTCGGCGGCTCTTGAGCCTCTGAAGAACACGACCCCAGCATCTTCACTGCTCTCGTAGAAAGGTGAGAGTACATTGTCGCCGGACAGCTCGCGGTTTAGCTCAACCGCGGTGAGCGTTTGTGAGTCATCTGAAACAGCTGTAGCGAGCGACAGCTACAGACAAGTTGGAACATTAGAGTTTTGTATTGTTGAAAGTTAGAAATAGCTAGCAGCACCTACAATGATCGTAGTAAGTGTAAGGATAGTGTGCACGGATACTCAGAAAGCGCACTCGGGCCTGTGCTAAGTGGGAAAACCTAGGCATTTAGGTAGTGTTGCCTAGGCCTACCCACTTTGCCTACACAACACTAAGATCACTAAGATAAACGATAACTACTTACCTATAACCTACATGTGCCCTCGTGGCAGATGACAGCCCACCCCCCCTCGAAGAGAAAAGAGGAGGCTCAACATTCGCAATATTATAGGTTGTTTATGCTAAACCTACGTTTTAAATGTTGTGTAAGCATTTTCAAAATTTTCGTAATATTAAATGGGAAGAGGTAAGTATAACAAACCTCTTAACATTTCTAAACATCTTACTGATATTCAGTTAGAATATGTTGAATGTTAAAATTTGTAAAGTGATGAATAATAACACTATAATGTCTCCCTTCGTCAAACATCCAAGGATCTGTGTGTGAGATGACGGCACTTAATTATTATCGTTAAATCAGTAATTTATTGTTCGCAGCGGCACAATGAGCTCTAACTCTCACGTACTTAATTTGGTGTCTCAAACCGCTGCACAATATGAAAACTAAAACACGCTCCATATTATAAAATATATCTTAATATTGTGGTTTAAAACAATAATATGACTCAGATATGTTCGAGTAAAGAAAAATATTGTTAAATAAAATGTCGGTAGGTACTTAGTTTTCGCAACAAATTCTCGGCTGATTCCAAAATCTGTTAAAAACAGCTTTTTGCGTTCCTAATCCTCAATCATACTATGTATGTAGTTTGTCTTATGAAAATGATTTATCGAGCGAACGAGTAAAACACTAAGAAATGTTATTTCTTATAAATTCCTGACTGCTGTGATGGATTATTTTCGTCACCAAATAAGCTTAAAAAGTCGACGAAATAATCTTAAGTATTACATCATTACCCATGGTTCTAAATCAAAAGTTAAGAAACAATGCTTACGAAGCCGCATACTAAATACTTTGATGGTTCGGGATTTCTATCAAAACGTAATAAATTTTATTTGTATATTACTTAATGTGACTGTTACGTTGTTTTGGTAGCTAAAAGGGAAATTGTTACAAAATTATTTAGATAATAGAATGTGTGAACCATTGACCTTACGGTTGGGTTATTGTTGTGTCAACGAAGTAATCGATGTTAATAAATTACTCGTTAACCTGGTTATTAGTATGTGTAGGCTTGTCTCGTGTTGAATGGAATGAAGTGGGTAGCCAATAGGCATCTAGTAGTTTAGCGGGAGGTTTCGAGCTACCATTAATGGTCTATTATACAGGGTGGCAAGAGAAGCGCGATGACACAACGCTGGTAATTTATTGCAAAATATAAAGCAATTATCTATTTACAAAAAATCTATTGTTTGGACTAAAAAATTTAAACATACTTTAGTATGTTGCTTGGAGAATAATCTGACAAAAAATCATAATGATTTTATGTATATTAATAAGGTTTTTATTGTAAAAAGAAAGTTTTTAGAGGTATTTTCATGATTTTTTGCTATCGCATCAAATAAGTTGTATTATGTTTTCAACACACTATCTACCTAGCATATATCCTGAAGAATATCATATATTTTTCTGATTTTGTTTACTTCAGTCGCTCATCTACATTCATTGTTGCTAAAACTTGCGTTTTTTGTCTTTAGGTCCTGTAAGCCCCTTACTGGTTTTAAAAAGAAAATCTGTTTTTCCCAAAATGTACGGAATAGGTAAGTACTAATCTTTGTTTAATAACCGACACATTTCAACGCTGGGGCGTCCAAAATCATGTACTGAATCCATGGTAACAAGTTGTGCGTCGGTGTCCCATGCACCCTGTATATGTTGAATATCTATCCTTTAAATGGTCTTTCATTTAAAGGATAGTGTCTTAAGAAATGGTGTGATTGAAGTAATAGAATATTAATTAAAGAATTTGTTTAGGAGATTAATAAATTATTACAATTGCAATGCAAATATTATGGAGACTGAGACATACCTGCACGAGTGCAATCAGTGTCGCTATGCGCATGACAGCCGCTTCATGGGGCCCTGAAATAAAGAAAACGCAACATTGAATAGGTATAAGACAATATTATAAGAAAACAGATTTATGAATGTTTTTTGAACAAAGCAAACCATCTTCTTTTCGCTTTTTGAAAATGATGGACTCTTAAATGGGTCATTTTCAAAAATATATTTATGTAATACCGTCATCTTTGATTATCTTTTTATTTATTATGATTTCTAGCTACATATATTAATTTTATGGAATGTGAGCCTTATCAATCAATAAGACAGGAAGCAACTTTTTCAATGAAAAAATGTTTAAACCAATTTCCAATTGTTGAATGTGTAGGTAAGGTTTTTTCAACAACAAATTTAGATAGATAGATAGATAAAACGTTTATTCAGTGCAACAAAAGACACAATACAGGTATTAAAAACATTAAAAAAGAAAATTAAGAATGGAATGGAATTTAAGTTTGTAATTGGGATAAATTCATCCCAACTTCGGAACCCTTTATTGTGCGTGGTCTGACACGCACTTGTCCGGTTTTTAAATGTATCTTAACAATGTTATTCAAAATCACGCATCAGTTTTTGCCATCTCTAAATTGCATCTTCTTCATTATTTTTGCCGCAAACACAAATTACACACAAATATAAGCTCTTCTACTATTATGTAGATACGAAATAAGTGTTACGAAAACTATAATCAATTACAATTTATACTGAATGCGAAGAGTTTCTCAATTACAGCGTCTAACATATAGACAGAGTAAAGGCTCCTTCAAATAGGCGCGACACGCGATAAAATCGCGCGCGACACAAAAGGCACCGCAAGTCGCGCAACGAGCGGTGCCTTTGTGTCGCGCGCGATTCGCGTCGCGCGTCGCGCCTGTTTGCAGGAGCCTTAAATGGGCTCTTAAACAGTTTTGAAAGATCGTGAAATGTTTTGTCCAATCAGCATCTATTATTTCCCAGATACTCGTATATTAGCATTTACGAAATAATCAACTTAGTACCTAAGTAACTATTGCTTGCAAATAACTTTTAAGACTGAAGTGTTTCAAAACTCTTGGTGTTAAATTGAAATGGACTTCGGAAATTATTATTTTAAAAGATTTTACTTCATAGGTCAATTATTGACGGTTACATCAATTAAGCTGTTCCAAAAATACATCCTTACAAATATAATATTATAAAAATTGCGAGACCTACACAAATAGAGACATTCTGTAAAACCAGTGTTTCTTGACTTAAGCATTTGTAGGTGAAAAGCTTCTTTACGGAAAAGTAATTTACCGTCTAAATGATTATTAGTCTGTATTAGTGATTTATTCCGTTCTGTTTCCCTAAACCCCCCTCCACCCCCTCTATCCCTTGCTAGTTTTAGTATTAGTTTAGTATTAGATCGTGTAATTTAATATTTTTATTATGTTTAAGTATTTCGTACCGAACTTTTTTAGTGTTTTTTTGTTGTAAGTGTTTATCAGTGGAAATTTGTAAATGGCCTTCTATTGCATATTGTTTAAGAACACTGTTTATATTAACTGTAAGTTTCCCAAACAGAATAATATAAAATAAAATAAATAAATAAAACTAGTCTAATATAGGACATAAATGTACCTATTTTACGTTTGGTAAATATAAAATACATCATGTTCTTAATTAAGAGAATAATTACATAACTAATAGACTTGCAACAGGGTTTACAATCATGTAAATTGCCAAGCATATTATTAAATAATTACAGTTCAAGAAAGTTAATCAAATTCCATGAAGAAGCGCAGGAATTTCATTCACGATTATATAAAGCAACTCATTATAATATGCACTAAGTAATCATATTAGTGTAGTTACTTCGTATTCATAAAATAATAACCTAATTTATAGAACTACCTAAAAGCCATGATTAATATGCAATAAATTAAATAGAACTGCCATAACAAACTCATAATGAAACCTCAACGTATATTTAATCATCAAATTATATTATAAAGCGATTAATATTCACGATTGCCAATATTTTCAACGCCTCAATCAACCAAAAGGTTTCTTATCATTAAATCTGATTTCTCTTTAAATAAATCTAATACATCATAACATCATGTCTGTAATTCCCGAAGGGTTAGTCAAATGTGCAACTATAGTTCACCTAAATTTCGCCAGTTATGTTAAAGTCTCATGTAATAAAGGGCGAGAGCCTATCACCATCAACTGGGCACAGATCCAGACTGGGCTACTACATACATAGAAAAGAAAAGAAAGAGAAAAAAAAAAAGGAGAAAAAGAGAAAAAAAAGAAAAAAGAGAATGAAAGAGAAAGAGAGTAAAGAGTATTCTATTCTATTCTATAGAATTTCGTGAAGGAAAAATCCAATAGCACTTTGCCCGAACTGGGAATCGAACCCAGAATGCTCAGTAGTAGCCCTTGCCACCACAAAACCAACGAAGCAATCACGTATATTTAATCGGCATCAAATTGTAAACCAATTATTACTCTGTGACAACATTTTTAACGCCTCAATCGATCAAAAGCTTCCTCTTATTAAATCTGAATTCTAAACATTCATTAGAGTATATTATAATAATATTGTTAATAGTCTAAGTGGCAGCTCACGATTAGAATTTAATTGTAAGGTTGCATCTTGGATTCGTGAGGTCACTCATGTGAACCGCGGTCTACACGTGAAGTGTTTCCGCGTGTTATTTCGTCATAGGCTCTTCAATTAATCGTTCCTGGACGGTTTCGACACATCTCTCATGAAGTTTCTTTAGGTTACCTAAGAACTATTCATTGATGATATTATCTACTAGGACCATCGTTTATATTTGTAGACGTAATTACGTTTCAAAATTTTCAACGGCAGTCAAATATTTTCTGTTAGGATGGTTACATGTACACTAACGTGAGAGTGCAAGGAAATGTAAGCGGTATATTACAAGCTTGTTAATTTCTTTTCAAGGCATTCGAAGATATTGGATAATATCGACTGGGTTTCTATATGGGAGTGAAGCAATTCAAAATTCATTGGCATTACGATTTGTCAATGTAATTAGTAGGCAGGTGTTGTTTTCCGAATGCTACAACAAATAAGATTCTTCACATTTTGTAGCTCACTGTAACTTGGTTGCGTACCAAGTACTATAGGTTTTATCTCAGTAATTAATACTAATCTGCTTTAACAATAGTGGCTCCTAGTGTTTCCCAAGTTTTTTGTGTGTTCGCTTTGAAGAAACGCTAATTTGTATTGTTCCCCGCACATTGGTGATCGATTACACGACAATCAATTCTTTGGTAACCTATCCTTTGATTTACGATAAATCGTTTGTGGTGTGAATTAATTACCCGTTTTTATTAACTTGTAGTCATCAATTTCGTATAAAATGTATGAGAACGTACTAAACTTTATATTTTTTTTTTATCATCGCATTCAGCCTGATGTCATTAAAATGTATTCATATGTGATGATGTCAAAACACGTTATTAATTTGCTTTTTATTAATTTGCTTTTTATTAATTTGTTTTATGTATTAAGCCGAAAAGGTCAAGCGGATACTTAGTGATATTTTGTTTGAAATAGAATATTTTAATGAATAAATAACATATTATTATATCATATGGATGACCTTCGAAGTTTACGAGGAAAACTTTTCCGGGAGTTACAAAATCTTCAAAACCTTTTAATTTCTAGGGTTTAATGATATTGAGAAAGCAGAGGTGGCCCAATGGCAAAGGCTGCGACTTACGAGTTATAGGTCGTAGGTTCGAATCCAGACAGGCGTTTTACTTTGTGTACATTATTTCATCACCACTGCTCTCAAAACGGTGAAGGAAAAAATCGTGAGGAAACCGGCATGTCCTAGAACTAAAAATTCGAAGACATGTGACATTTACCAACCCGCACTGGGCCCGCGCGGTGGATTGCAGTCCACTCCCTCTCAAAGAGAGGAGGCCTGTGTCCCAGCAGTGGGACCATTATAGGCTGATTATGTATGTATGTTAAATGAGCTCAAACTTGTTGAAGCAATCAGTGGCCAACAGGAGTTTAAGTACAGATTAATGAATTTTATTTAATAAATATAAAGATTAATTTATTTGCAAAAACATGTGTAGATGATATACATGGTATAATGTTTATTATAGGTGTTACAGGGTATTCTTTGGCACAACATGTTTGACCATGGCTGGTGTATAAATTAGGTCGGAAGTCCATAAGATTTCATAAAAAATAAAAATATACAAATTTAAATAATATCTAAAAAAAAAACAGTGGCACACCGGGAGTGCCGACAGAAGTGAAAACTTGAACAATTACGTGTGTATTTTGTGAATCGTCTTATAAACAAAACACGCGCGGTACCGGCTACGGCCATCCGTCTTACGAATTTTCGATCAGGTCACGTGTCCTGACGCGAGTTTAACATTTTTTACCCATTACAAAAAAAGTGTACAACGCCGCTAAAGAAGTTTTCACTTCAAAAAATAACAACGATTAACATTAATATTAAATTATGTTAGCTTGCATCTGGTAACCCTACTTATTAAATCGACTAATATTCGTATGTCACTCAATCAATCATTCGTTCATGATGACATTCACTGTCATCCTCAATGGCAGACAACTGTCAGCCGGCCTTCTTGTTCGAGACGCCGAGCGGTGAACACGTCGATGCTTGAGTTTTAAGCGTAACAAGTCGTTGCAACGTTTAAACTCTAAAAACTTAGCAAGTAAGTACAGGATTTATTTATTTTGGAGATACGCGAGTGTTTTCGCAGATATTGTGGAAAAGGAAATAAATATGTATGTGTTTAATTATTGTGTTTAGTTTCTTTTTGTTGCGAACCCTTTTCATTTCTGAGCTGTAGCTAACAGTTCAGAAGTGGGATCGGAAGAGAATTCTCATAATTTTCTTTTTTCCACGTCCACAACGATTTTAATATAACAATGAGTGTATAAATTTAACCGTTACTGGTATGATTCGAAAGATTTTTACGGATTAAAAACATTCTTACTCTCAATAGTTTCTCTCTTTTATACATTATTGGGTAGCCCTGTTCACCCACACAGACTGAGAATATACATAGATACCCGTTATCATAGTATAAATACGAATATGCGCTAAGCTTTCAAATTTAAGTTTCAGATACACACCCGTATTGGATACAACCGAGGGGAAGGGTTGTTATTCAATATGGATAAGGATGACGAGCCCAGGTTTGAGGGCGGAAGTGAGCCCAGGTTTGAGGGCAGGAGTGAGCCCAGGTTTGAGGGCAGGAGCGAGCCCAGGTTTGAGGGCGGAAGTGAGCCTAGGGTTGAAGGCAGGAGTGAGCCCAGGTTTGAGGGCAGGAGTGAGCCCAGGTTTGAGGGCAGGAGCGAGCCCAGGTTTGAGGGCAGGAGTGAGCAAAGGTTGGAGGGCAAAGGAAGGGATATGGACAGCCAGGAGATGGAACGGATTGCTACCGGAATGGTGGCAAGGAATGAAGAAAAGAGACTGCAGCCATCTAGGAACCGGAAAAGGCGAAATACTATCACGGATTCGGACAGTTCGTCACGTGGTGGTACAAGCCGCGAGAGGACAAGGAAATACAGAAGGAGGTCACGAGCAAGGAGGGGCGGCTCCAGGCGGACGGAGCAAGGCAGCGACAGCTCGGATAACAGTGAGTCAACCCGAGTTTATAAACCTAGACGGAACAGGAATAGGGAATCCGAAACAAATAAATTATTAGATAAATTTTTGTCGATCATAAGTAACGTCAAGAGTTCGGAGAAGCCCAAGCTATCATTTAATAGTAATGTTTTGCCGGATTTCGATCCCCTAAGTAAAGAGCAAACTATGTTAGTATGGATCACTAAAGTAGAAGAATGTGCGGAAATATACGGTTGGTCTGAAAAGGAAATAATCCACTACGCACTTCCTAAACTTTCGGGGGTAGCAAAAACTTGGTACCAAGGTTTACCTTCTCTTCTTTATACTTGGGGCGAATGGAAGAAAAAGCTCATTGAATCATTCCCTTGTCGCGAGGACTACGCCGAACTCTTGACGGAAATGTTAGCTAAGCGTGTTAAGTACGGTGAATCATTGGAGCACTATTATTATGCGAAATTGAATTTATTAAATAGATGCAAAATTTACGGTAAACAAGCAGTCGATTGTGTCTTATACGGAGTAGATGATCGTGCTATTAGAGTAGGTGCGCAAGCGGCTCAATTTAGTGAACCAGAACAAATTTTAAAATATTTTCGAACGGTAAAAGTAGGTCAAAATAGAGAAGCGTATGAAGCTAATATCAGAAATAGGAACGATCGTAAAGCCTCTGCTAATGCAACATCTCGGGCCCAGCCCCAGAACCCGAAGTCCGGTACGGTGAATGCGGCGATACGGTGTTTTAATTGTAACGAACTTGGGCACCCCAGTTTCAGGTGCGATAAACCCTCTATTAAATGTTCGTTATGTGACAGATTAGGTCATCTAGCTTCTAACTGTTATAGAAACAAAACAAAAACTGATTCTTCTAGAAACGAAACCCAATCGAAAGATAACAATGAGAAACAGGTATCAGAGTTGACAATTGATAGGTCTATTGATAAATACATTTTAGACATTAAAATTAATGGTAAAGCAGTAAAATGCCACATAGATTTAGGAAGCCAGTGTACGCTTATTACATTATGCAAAGCCAACGAGCTTTCTATGGACATAAAGTGTCCACCTAATCTACCTGTGTTGAGAGGTATAGGTTCAAACCTGACTATTCCATTAGGCGTCATAACCGCCGAAGTTGAAGTTCAGGGTATAAGAAAAGTTATAGACATTTACGTAGTTGAAGATCACGTACTGAGTCACCCAGCTCTCTTGGGGCACTCGTTTACTGAAATGTCCGATCTTATAATTACTAAAACCCCAACTAAATTAATATTTAAAAAAATAGATTCTTCAAAAATACACCTGCTGTGTGATGATAGTATTTTGATTCCTCCGTCTTCATTGCATGTAATACCAGTCAAAACTGAGCCATCTTTTAGTGGTAATGTTTATGTTCGAGGGTCCCTTAGGGAATTAGATGGAAAGCAATATTATCTTTTATCGGGCGAATACAACATCAAGGAAGGAAACGGTTCGGTACTTGTTTATAATGTGTCTGGAAGCGAAATAAACATTTCTAGTAATTCCTTATTGACTCGTTCTGTTAAAAGCGAATATTTAGACTCTACAGAAGTTCTTAATTGCTGTCAAATGTCTTTTGATTCTGTGGATTCCAATGAGCAAATTAAGTGTGGCGAAAAGCTCAATGACGAGGAACGCTTACGGTTACAACAGCTATTAAATAAATATCAAGACTGTTTTTCTAAAGGCCTAAAAGATCTCGGGTTTACTAAAGTAACAGAAATGGTTATTGAACTGGAAGACGCCGAACCTGTCGTATATCGACCATATCGTTTGTCTCATGCCGAAAGAACATTAGTAAATGACATGGTTCAAGAGATGATAGATAGTGGCATTGTGAGGGAGTCTTCTTCGCCTTATGCTAGCCCCATCGTCTTAGTCCAGAAGAAGACGGGAGAAAAGCGCTTATGCGTCGATTATCGAGCACTAAATAGGAAGACGAAAAAAGACCATTACCCCCTCCCACGTGTCGAGGACCAATTAGACCAACTGGCAGGCAACCAATTATTCACGTCTCTTGATTTATCGTCAGGCTATTACCAGATTCAGATTAGTAAGGAGTCCTGTCATAAAACAGCCTTTGTTACTCCAGACGGGCAATTTGAGTATACCCGCATGCCATTTGGTCTTGTTAATGCGCCCTCTGTCTTTCAAAGGACGATTAACAGAATTCTTCATGACGCCAAAATCAAATATGCAATCGTCTATATGGACGATATTCTTGTCCCTTGTAAAGATTTCTCTGAGGGTTTGAATAGACTAGAGGAAGTTTTACAACTCTTGAAGCAAGGAGGTTTAACACTCAAGCTCAGTAAGTGTAACTTCTTCCTAGATACTATCGATTTTTTAGGGTTTGAAGTAAACTCGTCGGGTATTCGTCCGGGTGGCAGGAAAACCGAGGCTATCTCAAAATTTTCAACACCTCAAAACATACACGAATTAAGACAATTTCTAGGGTTATCCGGTTTCTTTAGGCGGTTTATTAAAGATTATGCCTTAATAACTTCGTCGTTGACGAACCTATTGAAAAAGGAGGTTGGTTGGACCTGGGGTAGTAAACAAGAAGAATCTTTCAACTTGGTTAAAACATTGCTTACGCAACGACCATTATTGGCTTTATATGACCCTAAAGCAGTAACACAATTGCACACCGACGCATGCAAAGATGGTCTTGCAGGTATACTATTACAGAGTGATTCTTTAGGCGTATTTCATCCGGTTTCGTACTTTAGCCGTAAAACTTGTCCCGATGAACGTAAGTTGCATTCGTATGAGCTTGAAACCCTGGCAGTAATAGCATCTTTAAGTAGGTTCAGGGTATATCTGCTGGGGATACCATTCACAATTTATAGTGACTGTAGCGCTTTAAGATCTACATTCGTAAAACGCGATCTGATCCCGCGAGTTGCACGTTGGTGGGTCCAAATACAAGAGTTCGATTGTACTATCGAATACCGACCCGGCTCCCGAATGGCGCATGTTGATGCGCTGAGTCGCGGACCGGTTGCGACTCCCGAAGCCGAAACACACGTATTAGACATTCTAACTATTGAAAGTTCCGATCAGGGTTGGATTGCCACCGTGCAAGACGCGGATGATGAGGTACAGAGGATTAAAAATATTTTAGAGGATAAAACTGCGGATTTAGTAATGGACATTCATAAAAATTATAAAATCAAGAACGGCCGTATGTATCGTGTGGTAGGAGACGAGATTAGGTGGTTGGTTCCAAAGGGTGTACGTTGGCAGATTTTGAAACGTAACCATGACGACCTAGGACATTACGGATTTGACAAAACCTTACAGCGAATACAACAGCATTATTGGTTTCCCAAAATGCGTCGTTTCGTCAAAAAATACGTACAGTCGTGTTTAGAATGTGCCCATCATAAGGCCCCTGGTGGCAAACGAGAAGGCGGACTGCATCCGATTGAAAAAGTCAGTGTCCCTTTCCATACGGTACACGTCGACCACTTAGGTCCTTTTATCAAGAGCAAGAGGGGTAACTGTTATTTACTGGTCTTGGTGGATAGTTTCACGAAATTTGTAAATATAAATGCTGTCAAAAATACTAAGTCCCTCACTAGTATATGCGTAATAAAAGAACACACAAGTTATTTCGGGGTCCCCACACGGCTAATATCCGATAAAGGATCTAGTTTCACTAGTAAATCGTTTAATGAATTTACAACACTATACGGAATAAAACACATTGTTAACGCCGTAGCAACACCCAGAGCAAACGGGCAAGTTGAACGGTTTAATAGGACTATCTTAGATGCACTTTCGACTTGTACTCATAACAAAGATGACAAATCCTGGGACGACTATATTTATGATATCCAAGTGGGTATCAATACCACAGTACTTAGGACTACCCAAAAAAGCCCTTCCGAATTATTATTTGGATTTAATATAACTAGTAGGACAGAAGGTATTTTAAACCCCGTTATATCCGATACCACTAATTTTATTGATTCGGAAGATTTAAATAGCATAAGAGATAAGGCAAGTTGTAGTATAAAGACACAGCAATTAAAAGATGTAGAAAGGTTTAATAGACACAGGAAATCGGCCAAAACGTATAAGATAGGAGACTTAGTGCGCGTTGAGAGGCAAGTTCCTCATGATGGTCAATCCCAAAAGTTAGTGGTTAAATTCCAAGGTCCATATCGTATAGTAAAAGTGCTTCCCAATGAAAGGTATGTCATTGAGGACACCCCTATGACACGCAAAAACGGCCGTCGATACGAAGCCGTGGTAGCTATAGACAAAATACAGCCTTGGCTAACATTTACTAGGAACTTGGAAAGTAGTGATGATGAGAATCGTGATAATAAAACTGGTATGGAACGGAATGAAGTAGAGATTTAAATTAAATTATTTGTATTGTTTAATTATGATGTTGTTTTTTGTTCTTTTCTTTTAAGAATATGAATTATTAGCTGCGCCCCGCGGTTTCACCCGCGTAGGTTTCGATCCCGTCGAAGTGTTGGGATGAAAGGTATCTCATGTGTTAATCCTGGTTGTAAACTATCTGTGTGTCAAATCTCGTCTAAATCCGTTCAGTGGTTTTTGCGTTATAATAATAGTAGGATAGTGTGATTAGTAGGATATTATTGGGAAGTAGGATTTATAATATTAGTAGGATTAGTAGGATAGTAGGAAAATTAGTAGGATAGGATTTATTGAGTTAAAGTTTAGAGAAATAGTGAGTAAAATAAAGTATTACTTTCTAAATTATATGTTAATCATAAAATATTGTAAATACTTTAAGATTATTATTATGGATAATGAACTGTAACTGAATAGTAGGTATCTATTATTTATTCTTGTTGATTAGATAATAATGTGTTGTATTAGGTTTTTTTTTTTCTTTTTTCTCTTTTCTGATTTTCTCTTTTCCTAACAATTTATGTGAGATTGTAAGCGCGAGGACGCACTTTGAACAGGATGGCCGAGCTGTTAGCTTGCATCTGGTAACCCTACTTATTAAATCGACTAATATTCGTATGTCACTCAATCAATCATTCGTTCATGATGACATTCACTGTCATCCTCAATGGCAGACAACTGTCAGCCGGCCTTCTTGTTCGAGACGCCGAGCGGTGAACACGTCGATGCTTGAGTTTTAAGCGTAACAAGTCGTTGCAACGTTTAAACTCTAAAAACTTAGCAAGTAAGTACAGGATTTATTTATTTTGGAGATACGCGAGTATTTTCGCAGATATTGTGGAAAAGGAAATAAATATGTATGTGTTTAATTATTGTGTTTAGTTTCTTTTTGTTGCGAACCCTTTTCATTTCTGAGCTGTAGCTAACAATTATAAATAAAAAAAATATTGGTAAATATTTATGCGGTTCAAAATAAATATAATAGATTCAGTCAGATCAAAGATCAGAGCGATTTGTCATTTAAAAATTAATTGATATTATAGTAGGCTTTTCCTGTCAGTATTTTTTTAAATGTTTTCTTAAACTGGTCTGTTTTTTATACAGATAGGGATATTGTTATAAATTATCGGTGCTCTGCATACGGTGCATACCACGCTTTTATACAGTAGTGCTGTCTTATCTGTATGCTGCTTAGCTAATGAAGACGAATTAAGATAATTATGTAATCACGCTAATAACCCATAAATGTACCAGGGTCAAAGTTTGGTTAACACGCCTTTACATAAATTACATAATTACATCTAATCCACACATGCATTCAGGAACGTTCATCAGGTTAACGTATTTAAGTAATCCATGTTTTTGCAGTAATTATTTGAATACCCCTATTCGCATGGGCAATTTGTGTTCTTGCTTTTAAACTTTATAAGGCAAGCAATTTCTATGATTCAACATTAGCTTAGACGATAGGTTCTCAACGTGAGCGATAACGCCCCCTTGTGGGTGTTTGAGACTTTCAGGGGGCAATAGAAGACCCAGAGAAAATTATAATTTACTACTCAGACTACTATTTCTACTGCCCAGAGAAAATTATAATTTTCTCTGGGCAGGATAATATCGTAATCGTCGTCGTCGGATCGTAAGATAGGATATACATCCTACCTTACGACTACATAATATTACACATTTAAATATAATAGTGACAATAGCTGTTTCAGATTCGCGATAGAAGGTAAGTAAAAAAATTGGGTAGTTCTAGAAAAAAAAAACTCAAATTGGGCGGTGGGCAAAATAAGGTTGAGAACCACTGTGCATCGGCTTAGACTATGTGCAGTTTAACACTGTTTACTGTATTCGGAGAACACTTAATAACTTTATTATTTTTACTGTGCTCAAATACGATAGATTCTATTTACGTAAGTCGCAGATCAATAAAATTAGACTTTTAATGATCTTTAGTGTCGGTGTCATCGAATTATTTCAATGTTTAGTGTGTCACGGCCGCCGTGACTTCATCGTATCGTAAACCCTCTGCCCTAGACCGGTTCGACTTGTCGATGTGCATCGCACGGTGATCCGCCCAGTATCGCGACACAGTATTCGTAAATTTCTTCAATAAGGACGGGGCTTGTTTGATTGTTATCGACACATCCCATACAAGTGAAGTTCGCAACGTGCTTTAATGGCGCTGTTACGTGCTTACAATGTGACATGCAATCCTTACCGGATTAAACTATTTTTTATTTTAAACAGTGTCTATGGAGCTTCTGGCCCGTTCTTCTCCATAGGAACCTACTCTCTGGAATGATCAACTAGCTTTATCTTTCTGATCGACTGGCTCCTTGTCAATTCAAAAGTGCTTAGATATTATCTACCCTACCTAAGTAATTGGTTTATTAAAAATAAATGTCTCTAGTTTGAGTTTGACTGTGATAATATGCATTTAGATAGATATAGTCCTGGCATACCAATGTTTAGGCTAAGCATTCTTCATCAAAGTATTTTGTTAAGGATCCAAAGATGCCTCATACAGATGAATGTATTCCTATCGTCACGAGGTAGGTAGGTGCTTGAATGTCAGCTGCTTGTGAAGGGCCTGATATTTGGGATTCCTGTATCTAATAGTGTCGTTTTATTTCATGCTTATTCAAAATTCAATCAGATAAAGTGGGTTATTTTGTATTTGGTGAAATAATTGCTAGAAAAAGCGAAAGTAATGTTTGATTAAAATTTGTTTGAATCAAAAAATCAACCAAAATAAAAATTCTTTTATTAAAATTAGGCTGAGAATCAGCAGTTTTCGAACGTCATAATTAAATAAGGCAGTCTCCAAAACGCCCGCCCTTCACCACTTCCTAGTACTTTGCTGGGAAGAAGTGGCGAATAAAATAGCCTACGATTAGAAAATAACAGCAGTAATTTATTTATCTTTAAGTTAGAACTGAAGTATCAATTAGCATAACTGTTACTCATCAAAAAGAAAACGGTTCAAAATGACCAACAAATTGAAATGAATGAAGTCAAAGCGTACGCGCATAACTCACAAGTCAACAGAACTTTTCAAAGATTTTAAAAAGATTTTGAAAACACCTACATGTGAAGAATCCGTAATGAATGGTCAATCTTGCCAACTAATTGTTATTGTTTACGAGTAGCTTCGTTGTTCAAACGCACAGTTACGTAAATTATCATGTTCACGGTTTAACAAAATTACTAACAAAGTTCTACAATTAAATGTTATTCTAAATCAAACGTGGGAATATTGCGAATCAGAATAGGTTTGTGTTCATTATTGTCAATTGGCTGCATAAGACTAGGAAGCGTAGCTTTGACATGACCCCATCGTGGACTAATAGGGTATTCTTAACTCTTGAAGATGGGATCGGTGTAAATGTCTTTATACGGGATGCGATAATATCAGTTGGAAATAAATACTGCTTGTGTACCGACTTAATTATTTGCAACCAGTGTTTCCCTGATTTAGCGATTAAGTCTTCTTATGCTACATCATCTATTTAACATCTTCATACCAAGATGGCCAGTCCTTTCTTAATCTATACTAATCTTATAAATGCGAAAGTAATTCTGTCTGTTTGTTTGTTAGGTACCTTTTCACGACTGAACGGATTTCCATGAAATTGAGCAAGCAGCTCGTAGACCATGACTTATGAAAGAGCAGGCAAAAGCTAGTCCTCCATAAGTTGAAATCACTCAGAAACCTCAATAATGTTACCACCGGCTCTGTGACTGTTAAAAACCATTTGAAAGAAATGCAAATGTCGGTACCTTAGTTCGAGAAGCAAGTAACAGTTACATAAGTTTTTACATTTGCATAGGTTATTGGACGTTACGTAAATGCTTTTATCTCACGTTGCCGGTTAAATGGGGTAAATGAGTTTCCACTGGAGGAGTTTATATGTTCAAAAGTAGCCTTTTTATTTATAGTATAATCATCCGATAATGTTCCCACTGCTGGAACACAGGCCTCTCTTCGAGGGGGAGTGGGCTGTAATCTACCACGCGAACCCAGTGCAGGTTACAAGTTGGGATCTTTTTTATTTATGTACAGACGCCAGCACATCAAGCTACCCGAAACTGTCAATTTTCCCAATCAACTTTGAACCTTATGCTTTAGCGATAAAGTTGAAAATCTATTAAAGAAATTTGTCATATTGTAGTAGCTTGATGTGCAGCTGGCGTCTGTACTTGTTCATAATATATTTTATTGTTAAGGGGCTTACATGACCTAAAGCGCGGTCACTGTCGGACTGCATGGAAAAGAAAGAGAAGCGCGATGACACAACGCTGGCAATTTATTGCAAAACTAGCTTCTGCCCGCGACTTCGTCCGCGTGAAATTCGTAATTTCCCCAAAAAATTTCGAAAATTATGTATAATTATGATCTTTTTCATTTATTTCTAGATAAATAAGTATTCGGGCCAATTTTTAGGTTTACAAAACAAATGAAGAAAGAATATGGGGAGGCCTTTGCCCAGCAGTGGAACAATAATAACGAAAAAGAAAAAATAACAAATAAATATTGATTTTTCATAATAAACTGGATCCCTGCTTTTCACCCCCAGAGAGATGGAATACGAAAAAATCGTTTGGGGGTGGTCATTATTTAACTGATAGATTATTTATAACAATTTTCGAGTTAATCATGCTACGCAGTAAAATCCTCCTTGTAAAATTAACTACCCCTTTTCCATACCCCGTTAGGGATACATTTTCCAAAAACCATGATACACGTTATGCTTTGCTTATGTCTTAAGTATAAATACTAAGTTTCGAATTAATCGGACAGCTCGTTAAAATTCTTCCATACAAATTTTGACACCCCCCAATCCCCCTCTAATGGGTAGTTTAAAAAAATGCCATACTTTATAATTTACTTAGATAAATATTCGTGCCAAGTTTCAAGTTTATTAACTCGAGGAATAAGATTTTTTATACAAACAAAGTCCCTCCATTTCACCGTCTTAGGGGTGGTATTTCGAAAACCCCTACATACAAACTTTACCTCTTTATAATATTAGTATAGATGATGGATGAGATATTACTAAAACATTTAATTCAAAAAAGCAGTTCGCTGAGCACAACGGTTTCGTACGTAGCCAGTAAGCCGACCGCCCGGCCCGGCTGAGCCGCGCGGTGCGGTATGGCACCTCGCAGAGCTGCCGGCCGCCTTGCGGAGTTATTTTAAAACTATGATATCTCCTAAGATATTCATTGAAATCAAATGCTGTCAAGGGTAATTTTGTTCAAAATTAAATACTTGTGATGAATAACGTATTTATTTGGATAAAGATCAATATCATGTTTATAAAAACACCTTCGCAAGTAATGCATTATTTTAGAACAAATTTGATTACCCTAAAAAAGGTAATGGTTAATCAACCTTAACAGATAGATATATACTGTTGCGGACTTTTTTATAGGACTTTTATAGAGGAACAATTGCGTCCTACATGATTTTTATGTAACTTTAACCGTTTACGCAGCGTACGCAACGGAAGCTCTCAAAAGGAATATTTTTTCCCGTTTTTGCAACATTTTTCATTGACGCTCCGCTCCTTTTGGTCGTAGCGTGATGTTATATAGCCTATAGCCTTCTAAAAAGCCCGTTAAATGGACTATCCAACACAATTTTTTTAAGAATTTTTCAATTCGAACCAGTAGTTCCAGACCGCAAAATTATTATTTTTTTTTTTGTATATACTTTTCCGGGATAAAAAGTACCCAGTGTGGTGCCCAGGATATTAAAGAATAATTATACCAAGTTTCATCGTAATCTAACCGGTAGTTTTTGCGTGATGCCTGAACAAACAGACAGACAGACAGACAAAAATTTTTTTAATCACATTTTTGGGTTCGGTGTCGGTATAGTAACACCCCCTGCCATTTATTTTTTTGATATTTTCAATGTACAGAATTTTCACTTCTACAGATTTATTATAAGTATAGATATGAAGCAATTATTTAATTACAAAAAAATCTATTGTTTGGACTAAAAAATTAAAACACTAGTGTTTTAGTATGTTGCTTGTAAAATAATCTGACAAAAAATCATAATGCTTGTATGTATATGAGTATGGTTTTTATTGTAAAAAGAAAGTTTTTAAAGGTATCTTCATGATTTTTTTTATCGTAACAAATTAGTTATATTATGTTTTCAACACACTATCTACCTTGCATATATCCTGAAGAATATCATATATTTTTCTGATTTTGTTTACTGTAGTCGATCATATACTTTTATTGTTTCTATAACTTGCGTTTTTTGTGTTTAGGTCGCTGTAAGCCCCTTAAGTTGTAAATTGTATTTAAGACGATCAGCTATTGATTGAAATAAAATTCCAGGACGAAATCGAAATAAAATAAAATGAGCTCTTGGCATACCTACTCTTTAAGATTTTCAAAATTTATTTTTACCTTATTGGCCGTCTTTCGATGTAAATAATCACGATTTACGTCATATAATCCTATATCAATCGTTTTCAAGGCAAACCACACGAACTTTGACCATTTATAACATTTATGAGAATCGTGGAACAGTTTTCCTTAATAATATTATTTCATAACGCTGTGATGCAATATTCCAAGGCGGTCAAGCAGTGAATCTTCAGTGTACCTACCCCTTAATTACACCTCATGACTCTGAACCTCGGCAATTTGTGTAGGTACCCATATTGCAACACTTTGCGGGCCATGATGGAGATTCTTATAATTTTGTGCTTAACAGGGGAAATCACTTAGCTTGTGGGTAATTTATATTGGGAAGCAGTTAACGAGAATTATTATCGATTATTTTATGATGCATATTCATGGTTATTTTCAGCTATAACGCCTTGTTTATCAAAACTCGATCCTTATATGATGATATAAGTCGTTCTGTACAAAGATCTGGAAATCTTAAGATCACTTACTACAACGCACCATGCGATGGGGTGAGAGAAACGGAGAATTCCCCGAACGGAAGCGCGTTTTTATTTAAATTTGTTTGAAAAAAATCACGCACGGGGGCGCGTATTCTGTGCCCCGTCGCGTGACGCATTGTAGTGGGTGATCCGCCTTATATACACTATCATTTAAGATATATACATCCATCATCGTGAATAAAACCACCTTATTTCATTGTTCGAAAATTACACATCTTGGCAAAATAAATTAACACATAGTAGATACCCAGTTCGTGAACTTTTGACCAGTAATTGATTTAAGCAATATTATTGCATGTTCGGAATATTACACAGATTACTTTTAACGTAAAGATGATTATTATGTAAACATTTTAAGTGGAATGACTATTTAAACACTGAACATAAAACGACTTGATTGTATTCCAATTAAGGTAAGCCTTTACAACTTACTCAGTGACGAAACTGGCGAATTACCTGAAACAACAAACAAATAATTAATTTATTAGTTGACAATCACAAGAGTTTTAACAGAACAAAAAGAGTTTCGGGCCTCGGAAAGAACGCTAAGCCATTCAAAGATCTTTGACAGTCGTTACAGGTAGTCAGAAGCCTGAAAGTGTCAACCAGTCTTACCAAGGAGTATCGTGTTCCCCAGTAACTGGGTTATCGAGATCAGATAGTCAGTCGCTCCATGTAAAATACTGGTATTCAGCTGCACCCGGTTAAACTGGAAGCCGACCCCAACATGGAAAGGCTCGGCAGATTAAATCACACGACTTTTTAATAAACAAAGAGATGCATCATAATATCAATCAAATCAATAGATATAGTAATCGAAACATACTCAAAGGTTATAGAAGGGACATCAGAGTCACGGCGGTAGTTATTGAACATCACGATGTTCCTAATAACATGTCATTGAAAGACAAATTCAATCATTGCTGCAATATTTAATATGGAATATTTTACGACTCTGTGAGTAACGAAACGCAAGACCGTGCCTATGCCATCATACCATTACGCCCACTTTAAATTAGCATATATAATAATAATGCACTTTATAGTTTTTGCTATGCAGGAATAATTGGAATCTAAACGTGTAGAAAATTGGCGCAAATCGATGAGAGCGCATGAAACTTTGCCCACTTATCGACTCCGGTATTGGGTCAATTGATTAGTTGCGGTTTTCTTTTTCAATATATATAATTTACACACGCCTTTTAAATGTAATTAATCGCTGCAATAAACTATATGATTACAAACATGGTTTTATTAAAGCATAAATTTTAAAGAAATAGTATAATTGGGATGATCATGAAATCCTTGAACAGAAGGAAAGAGTAGTAACACTTATTTTATTTATTTGGTCTACCCACAAAATGTTTACACTAAGCACGCAAGCAAAATTAAAACATGCGTTTAAACTCTACACAGTGCAACAATTACTTATAGGTAAATACCACATGAACAAAAAGAAAACAATGATAAGTAATTACATTACTCATAAGCTGTATATTGTACAAGTAAACTTAGTAAAATGAATAACTCTATAATAGTCACATGTGGTAAATATTAAAAACATCATTTCTTTAAAAAATTGCGTACGCACAGTCCAAAAACGTTTACAACAAATCTGATAAACATTTCAGAAATTTATGTTTGCTTATTGAGCGAATCATAGTGAAAATTAACCATAACACTACAACTATTCAAAACTTTAGATCCCAACACCGTTCTTCTCATTGGAGGACGTGGTGGAGTAATAGGTTTACGCGGAATCCTCGACGGAGCACGAACTTTCTTATACCATGGAACAAATTAGGGTTAAAACACTGGTTAAGCTATCATGAATATTTAAACAAGTTACAGCTATGTATCGTCATTGGATTAGAACGGTCTGTGTAACCTTTACAGTGGCATGTCAGGTCAGACATGACGGCGCGGGCGCAGAACCGAGCGGTCGCTGGTAAAGATCATCCAATAAATCCGCGCATCCGCTCACCTGTGTGAATGTACTCATGTTCTTCATTGAGTGAACCATGAAACTTTAGACTACACGATGAAATATTGACTCAGTTGAAACGAAACTTAAACCGGCTATTGAAATTATAATAGAAATACTTAACATTTTGTTTAGAGAGAAGTTGAATGAATATTATTCCAATCTGAATGAATCTACAAGTTCTTATCTATAAGTTGTGACTACTGAGTTTAAACGATCCATAACAAAATTATGCTAACGAGCTCACATAAAGAACTAGGCACTAGAGGATTTCAACAAAGATGCTAATATGTTATAGATTTATCTTAAACTGTTTTCAACTCCATTCTAAGAGGATTGGTGCTGCTTTAAAATGTTGAAGACCTTTTGTCGCAACACGTAAGTTTACGCTGATATTCTCTGCGATGCTCACAAATGATGTGGCTTGCTCAAGTAGGGTACCGTTCTCACGATTACGTTCATTAACTTTATCTTTTGATGTATTTTTAGCCGCCTCATATGGGCTGATATTATTAACAAAATCATGGCTTTTATAGTCATTTATTTTACAATTTATTTCACTATTAGTAGTGAGTGGTTCTTTATTAACTTTATTCACATGCGTGCCTTTTATAATTGCGTTTCCTAATCCTGTATTGTTGCCAATGTAATTCCTTTTATAATCAAATCCTTTTCATATTACATCTGCATTGGTAACTTAGAATTATACTTTAAATCTAGCTCAAAATTATCATGGGCGTGTAACTTAATGTCTGCACCGTGAAAACATGGAGCAATCTAATTACCTACATCGTTACCCTTTGTAAATAAAGATGATACATCGCAACTCGGCTGAGAAATAAAGCTTTACGAAGCCGGTCGTCAATTAAGTAAAGGTTAAATTTTGTATATGTATTGAAGTACCTACATAATATATGGAAGGTTTGCACCATCCATAGTAGGTTGAAGATAAACGTGCAAGGTTCGATATCAACACGGATAACAAATATTCCCACAGTATTGATGTACATACCTAAATATCGCTCGATTTTAATTACAATGTTTTTAGATATATTCAAGGGCGTGTCTATTTATTGCCGTGTAAAGTTAAAACAATGGCGGATTCAGTTAGGCAATCTGGTGGGTGTCATTTCATAAAGCCTTGGACAATGGAAGGTGCCACTGGTTTCTCACAGACTTGCTAAAAAGTAAAAACGCGAATCTAAATTACGAAATATGGTCAAACGGATGCGGTTAGAATATTTGTAATTATTTGTCTTTAGATGGACAGTAGGCACAGTTTGCCATGTTTGGGGAGGCTGTCATTGATTCTATATTAATAATGTATAGACGCCAGCACATCAAGCTATTAGAATCTGTTAAATTTCTGTAATAGATTTTCAACTTTATCGCTAAAGCATAAGGTTCAAAGTTGATTGGGAAAATTTGACAGTTTCGGGTAGCTTGATGTGCTGGTGTCTGTACGCTTCTCCAATTGACTAGAATAGGGAGTTTATACAAATTAAAGTAGGTTCTCATTCCTTGAAAATTGTCATAATCATTCTCCTGCTCTTATCCCAATTTATTTATTTATATCTATTGTATTTGGGGTTGGCAAAACCTGTCTTTTTTCTCCATACTTCTCTACTAGTAATCATCTCATTGTCAGTAGTAACCCCCTATCTAGCCAAAGATATTTACCGGATTATTGCCTCAGATTAGAAATGTATGAAGTACATCTTGATTTTAAATGAGGAACACAAGTGGTTTATTGTTATTAGTAAACCGCATTAAAAGGTCAAAATATTGCCTAATCGTGTCACAAGGTGACCATTAAACAACATTTAAGTGCTTTAAATTATCTGCGGTTGGCATTTGGAGGACATTTTTAATCCTATTTGAAAACAAAGTTATTTTAATTTATACTGTTTTAACTGAATTTAATTATTAAAAAAATATTATTATGTTCGTATTCTACACGTTAAGTTTCCTAATGCCAAGTGCTCACGTGACATGAAATCTAATTTATAAAGTCGTTCGATGAATACATTCATATGAAACACAGTACTGATGTCTATTCAAGTAAAGGTGTGTAACGTACCTACCTATTTAGTCTCATTAGTAACATTTTTTAGGGGGCCCGTGGCAAAATAATAGCAGCCGCACAGGTCGATCGATCAGGTTAAGCTAGGCTTGTCGCGGTTGGTCTGTGGATGGGTAACCATATTTACATACCGAGACCCCTCCGTGCCTCGGAAATCACCTTAAGCCATTGGTCCTGGATGCCATTCGTTTACGGGTAGTCAGGAGCCCGAAAGTCTGACAACCAGTCTTACCAAGGGATATCGTATTATTAACTGGGTTGTGGAGGTCAGATAGGCAGTCGCTCCACGTAAAATACTGGAATTCAGCTGCATCTGGTTAGACTGGCAGCTGACCCAAGATAGTTGGGAAATGGCTAGGCTGATGAGGAGTTTAACATCTTTGATCATTCCTTCTGCTTTTAGGGGATCTCTGCCTTTACGCAGAGGAAAACTTATGGTTAGAACTAGGTGTATGTCTGTCTGTATGTTTGATATATTACGTTGTTCTTTACGCTATATTCTGTTCTTACGCTAATAAACGCATTTTTCTTTCTGTACTTAACTATCTCGGTGGTTTTACAAACTTATTTCTATTTTTAGGACCAAAGGAACGAAAATAGACACTGAGAATATATTTATAAACATGTATAATATTAATAACTATTGACAAATTCATTTTCAAATCCAAATATGGCGATTTCCTTTTTAGTATTCATAATCTGCCTTCCTGTTTTTTGTGCACTTTGTTATGACTAAAGTTCATAGTTCAGGCGCTTTGTGGCAAATTGAGATAATCTGCTCGGGCCTTCGCTTTGATGTGAAATGTTAGAGGAATGTAACATTACAGAGAAACGGTTTATCGAAGGCTAATGATATCTAAGGTAAATAATATGTCAGTGATCGAAAACTGCTGAATATGTTTGCTGAAAAATCCTCGCTCCCCTGGGGTAGGTTACGGTAAATAATTAATTAGCATTAGAGTTGGCACCATAAGAAGTTGGCAGATCTATGTTTTTTTTTTCCTTTTTTCTTTATCTTTCCTCGCTTTGTATAATTTGTTGTATGTATGTATTTATTATTATATTTTATTCTTCAAAATTTTCTGTTCTATTGCACCTACTGTTTTGTCTCTGCATCACCCTAAGGTAGACTGGTAGAAAATGCCCAAGGCATTAAGTCCGCCTTTGTACATTATGTGCATAAAGTTTTAATAAATAAATAAATTAGACGTTAAATCAAATGGATGATGAATAAATGACGGCTAAGATAACAGCCACACAGGTTGATCGATCAGGTTAAGCTATGTTTGCCGCGGTCGGTCCGTTGATCGCTCACCACTTTTACTTACCCATCAACGGTCCGCACGGAGCACGCACGCACAGGCATGCAGTACCCACGTACGTGCACGCACACGCAAGCACCACCACGCATGGTTGGAAAAAGTACTATTTTATATTGTCGCGTTGACGGACGCCCTAAACCTAACATTAAATGGACTTTCTAAAGCTCTGATCCAAAGATACCAGTCAAAGATATAACGTGAGTTTTTCTATCTCATCATCCTCCTCCCTTTTATCCTTTTTTATTTTATTTAAGTCGGTGCAGTATGTTTTTTCTTCGATACATTTCTTTCTAACATTTTCTAATCCATATCTTCATTATCATTTGAGGGGCTCGTGGTTAAGTAATAATAACCGCACGGGTCAATCGATCAGGTTAAGCTACGCTTGTTGAGGGTTGGTCCATGGATGGGTGACATTGACCATCTATACTTACCAAGATCCCTCCGTGTCTCGGAAAGCACTTTAAGCCATTGCTCCCAGCTGTCATTCGTGGATCTTTGACAGTCGGTACGGGTCACCAGAAGTCCGAAAGTCTGACAACCAGTCTTACCAAGGGGTATCGTACTACCCAGTAACTGGGTTGTGAAGGTTAGCTAGGCAGTCGCTACATGTAAAATACTGGTATTCAGCTGCATCTGGTTAGACTGGAAGCTGACTACAACATCAACAATCGGGGCCGTTACCACCAGGCCACCACTAGAAATATGGAAAGCACAATAGAATTCATTAGCTATCATTAAAATGGCTATAATATAATTAAAATGTCCTCGTTATGTTTGATTTTCTTCCTTGAAACGTCGGTTTGCGTTGTGTTCTTAACATTCTTAAACAATCAATCCTAATGAAACTGGATAATGTGAATTATCTTCTTTGTTAATTAAAAAAATAATGTGAGATATTATTGTCATTATCGGCAGCGGCTTAATTAGCCTTGACATTTCACTATACATTATCATTTCAAATTCTTAATTTTATTTAAATCCAGATCATAAAGATGATAGGTTAAAAGGTTATTTTTTGTAGCGTTTTCGCATTTAAAATAAACATGTTTGTCCAGTTTTTTAATTTACCGGTTTTTTTTAATTCATTCGGCTTTCATTTGTAGTCACAGCTAAAGTTCTGTAGCCTTGACATTGACTTATTATGATACACTAATAAAAGGCAATAAAAAAGGGGAAATTTTTCATATCTTATACACGAATTCCTTTATGTTTAACATACCTTTCAGATGAATCATTTCTAAAAAATAGTTGCTAAGTCGTCAATATGTTCAGGATTACCTAATTTTATATATTTGACACCTTTTTTGTAGTTTTCGAGGAGATCGTAAAACCCACTCCTAAAGTAGGTACTATTCTTAAAATTAATGGATACATTAATCGTATAGGAAACCAATGACGTACAAATTTTACCTGTTTTAAAAAAGATTAAAATAATCATGACATAAATGGTCGTAATTTTTTTTTTATGATTTGTAAACAAAATAAAATTAATAAAGAAGCCTATCGCCATAGTTTAAAAATTGGCATAATATTCATTGGTTTGTTAATCGAGTCATCGCAGTAATAATCGTCTAAAAGACAATTCCCACACTCATAATTTTGAACAGGTGCAAAGTATTACCACATAAGGAACATTACCAGTCAAATGTTAGGTTATTCATGCAGATTGCTTGTTCAACGGTTCGACGATAAAAAATCTTAAATGTCATGTCAGTCAGACCAGAGGTCGGATCTCAAGATCTCGAGATGAATCACGATGCAATGCAGATGAGCCACCATTGACGTTATTAAAGTTGGTTCACGATTTCATTAACATGGATTTAAATCTGTGTCGTAATAGCTCGATGGTATTGTTCCGGTGTAATTTTATGATGTTTCCAGGCCTAATGCCTATGCTTTAGTAATTGAGGTCGCATCTGCACGATCTGTTGTTCCATGATGTTATTATTGATCAGTAATTATTATCATCTGCCTAACTTGACTTAACTAACTACTATGTTGGAGTGGGCTTCCGGTCTAACCGAATGCTACTGAATACCAGTATTTTAATTGGAGCCTAGCTGACCTCCACAACCCAGTTACCGGGTAATACGATACCCCTTGGTAAGACTGGTTGTTGGACTTTCGGGATTCTGACTACCCGTGACGACTGTCAAAGATCTACAAAAGACAGCCGGGATCAACGGCTTAACGTGCTCTCCGAGGCACAGAGGGGCCGTGCCTCGGAGAGCACGTTAAGAAGAAGTCTTGATATGGAAAGGATGGTCACCCATCCACGGACTGACCTCGGCAAACGTAAATTAACCTTCAATCGCCCCGTACGGCTATTATTATTTAGTATCGAGACTACCATTGATCCGTCCATTACAATAAAAACAAAGGTTGAAGATTTATATTTTTATTGTAAAATTAAATTGATAGCCAATTAATTTTATAGTAAACTGATGTTGTGTCACACGCAAAAATAGCATAATATCTTATTACAAAGATATCAACTCAATTGGTGATAAAAAAATAAAAGCCTGTTTATGTAGATGGTTTAAATAATGTGGTCGAACGAGTTTATCGCGTCATTAGATATGTCAAAATAATGTAAGTAAGTTATTTTATTATTTATATTATTTAACCACACAGTAATTCACCAATCATCTTACAGGGATACTTGCTCATGTCAATTAGTGAACTATCTAATTATCTAGTGATTAACTACTGATTTATGGCCGGGTTTCCAGTACCTACACCTCCATACGGTGCTTGCATAGAGACGCGGGTAACCGGTAAAGACAAGTCGGTCCAGATCGGTGCGGAAGAAAAAGGGAAAATATTAGAACTGCTTCTTTCCGTAGATCAACCTGCAGCGATCAGGGGGCCTAAAAAGGCCACTTTGGCAGAATCATAAAAGGATAAAATTATGAATTATAATATGGCGAAGACAGTCCGTGTTTTTTATTTTTTCGCTGCACTACGTAGGTATAATCAAAGAGATTGGCATTGGATTTGGATTGAATTGATTGGTATTTTAGCACAGATAAAAAAAATAACTCAAAAATCCTTCACCAATGGGATTTTATACGATTAACTTAACAGTTAACTGTCTATTGTATTTCTTAATGTTTTCCTTTTATGATTCTGCCAAAATGGCCTTTTTAGGTCCCCTGTACCGTAAAACCCGCTGTTTTATTCAAGTACCCTAAGCCTTTGCAGTTAAAGGCAACTATGCTAACTGAAGTAGAATATACAGGGTGGCAGGGAGACATCGATGGGCAAACTGAAACCATGACTTCAGCATATGAATTTAGTTCCCCAAGCATATAAGTTTTTCGACGGTTATAAAAAAATCTATTGCACCATAGAAAAGTGCAATTGAAAGAAAGAAAGAAAGAAAATACGTTTATTTGCGGCAAACATGACGCATAAAAAAAAACAAAAAATTACCTACGCGGTCAAAATGTATATGGAATGGTTTTTTTCCCTATAATAATTACGAAAAATTTCAACGCTGTGGGTTCAAAATCGACATAATCCTTGATAGGTAACATTAATTTGTGTCCCTGCCACTATGTATTATAGCAAATTAATGTAGTACAATTTATTTTTAATTCAATATTGTTATATTCTGGGTTGTGGAGGTCAGATAGGCAGTCGCTCCATGTTAAATACTGGTGTCCAGCTGCATCCGGTTAGACTGGAAGCCGACCCCAACATAGTTGGGACAATGCTAGGCAGATGATGGTTGCAATAGTCTATAAACATCATCTGGGTGCGGCCGTTTAAGTTCAATTTCAACAAAAACATTATTCTTTTTTTTGTTTCACTTATTTAATCTTTAATGACGTTACAGAAGTACAGACGCCAGCACGTCAAGCTATTACAATCTGTCAAATTTCTTTAATAGATTTTAAACTTTATCGCTAAACTATAAGGTTCAAAGTAGATTGGGAAAATTTGACAGTTTTGGGTAGCTTGATGTGCATCTCTACCCAGTTACGCATATGACATATAAAACAATGAATGATTGCCACTCCTAACTTGATAATTTGTTATTTATCGAGAAGAAGATCTGACGTGGGTTTATTGCGTATTTGATCAAAATGTCAGAATGGAAAGCTGACTTCTTTTTTAAGTCGAGACGGTCCTATTGAGTCTATAGTAAAAGTACATCACTTCCCATTGTCAACTTCAATCAATACACTGTTTTGCAATCATAAATGATTTGTAGTTATGATAACGCTGTATAGCATTCAATAATAATAATAATAAAACATTTTATTTCAGGCATTGTGCATGCATACGCATATATTTCATCCATAGAGACTACATGTGATAAATAAGCATTATTTAATTGCAAGTGGTTCCGCGTACTATGGGTGGGACACCTCTATTTAATTCGCGATAAGGTCGTTGATCCTACATTACGTAGGTACGGTCGGCAGTAAAATTTACTGAACTTTCAAGACTTACAAAGTACTGCTGCTGACATTTGAAGTGTTATTGAAAATTGCTAATTAATGATTGAATCTGATCTATGTATATGATTTTCTTGAAGGTAGTCTCAGTCAGCAATTTATTGAATTGTAAAAATAATGTGTTAAGTCATGTTGTTGACCTGTACTTTATCAGCAAATGCTGGTGCGATAACGATTGGCACAGTATTATATACTTAATTAGCTTATAATGACCCCACTGCTGGGAAACAGGCTTCCTCTTTGTGAGAGGCAGTGGGCCGTAATCCACCACGCGGGTCCAGTGCGGTGGTAGATGTGTGAACGTGATGTGTGTGAATTTTAGGTTCTAAGACATGCCGGTTTCCTCCGATGTTTTCCTGCACCGTTTCAATTATTATATAGGTGCTACTTATTTACAGTTATTCGTTCCAGATTCAACAGGCTTTGCTTTTCCTTTCAAAATGAATTCCAAAGAAATCTTGAGGTTTTGTAACAAAGTTAGAAGATTCCTAGAAACTTAACGTAGGTAGAACTTTACTTTTAATGATTATCACATTGACAGGTACATTATTAAAACGTTGGATATAATAGTATGCCATCCAACGATCATTTTGTAATAACCATTGCGTAACATTTGAAAACGATAGTCATACTCTACCTATGTAGTTTATACATATTTACATAACACTCTAGCCTATGGCGGTTTTTTTAGAATTCAATGGAAACAAATATGTATATCTTTCTGTTTTATATTCATCTTGAGGGTGAGCCCATGTCTTCTAAAAGCCATATTAAAACACTTGATACAGTCATAAATTATGTTAATTGTTATATAAGAACCATAGAGGCCACTACTCTGTAGTGGTTCAGTAGTAACGGCCCCAACTTACGAGTTGTAGGTCGTAGGTTCGAACCCAAAGAGGCGCTTTGCTTTGTATAAATCACTCCATCACAACTGCTCTCAAAACAGTGAAGAAACATCGTGAGGAAACTGACATGCCCTAGAACTAAAAATTCTAAGACATGCGGCGTCTACCAACCGCCACCGGGCCCTCGTGGTAGATTATAGCCCACTCACTCTCACTGAGAGGAGGCCTTCCAGGCCTCCCAAGCGGAGGGTGCCCCAATAGTGGGTAATTTATAGGCTGATTTTGCTATGCTACGACAGATTTTTGGATGTTCGGTAAACCAATGACAATAACAGCTAATATGAAATTTTACAGCAGATTTTCTTAGAGAGATTTGGTTATGCTTACACAAACAGCCTGCCGATGTTACCTAAGTCTTCTTACCTACTTCCTGCCGGGTCAGCGGGATTGTCCGATAGGGTCACCGCTGGCCTGGAACATAAAGGGCTAAGGAAGGAACACGGGTGCGTTTTAGTCAGTAAGAGTCTGACACTCCCTTCCGCTTCACCCGGAGCGGGAGGGGTCATTTGATGATTTACCACCCTGAAAAAAAGTCTTCTTACCTAGCCTTTGAGCAGAGTTAGTTATTATTCGTTGACATTTTCTGATCACTAACAGTAAATACTAAAGCTAAGAATGTTAATTACAAGAACTTGCATGAGTAAAAGTAGGTAATGAATCAATACCTACCTACCTAATAAAATATTTTACTGCTGAACACTGTCTTTACTTAATATAATTTTAGAATACAACATACACATAAAGGGTTTGTCACACTGGATGCGTTCTGCGGTCAGGTCAAAGTGAAGTGTTGTTCATACATGATGCGGGCTGTGTTCACTTTGACCTGACCGCAGACCGCAGAACGCATCCAGTGTGACAAATCCTTTATCAGCCTATAATTATCGCACTGCTGGGACACAGGCCTCCTCTCGGTGAGGAGAAGTGGGCCATAAACCAAAACGCGGTCCCAGTGCGGGTTGGTAGACGCGCGTCACATGTCTTCGAATTTTAGCTTCTAGGACATTCTAGATTCCTCACGATGTTTTCCTTCACCGTTTTGAGAGGAGTCGTGATGAAATCATTTAAACAAAGTAAAACGCCTGTCTGGTTTGAACCCACTACCTACAACTTGTAAGTTGGGGCCGTGGGATGAGCGCTGCATTAAATTAGGTACCTAGGTAATTAGTTAATACCTACCTCTTTTACTGTTACTGTACTTAATATTATGTTAGAATGACTTTTGTTGATGCAATAGACTCGCTCCCTATTAAGGCTCCTACAAACAGGCGCGATACGCGATAAATTCGCGCGCGATACAAAGGCACTGCTCGTTGCGCGACTTGACGAAACAGGCGCGACAAAACTCGTGACACAAAGGCACCCTTTGTGTCACGAGTTTTGTCGCGCCTGTTTGAAGGAGCATTTATGTGGGACTTAAACATAATTAGTACTGGGTAAACCTCTAATATAATAACCTCTAAAATAACCTTACTCTTTGGGGAATACAGGCGTGATGATATGTTATACATAGAAACCGAATATTCTGTTATAAGAGCGCCTCTACAATAGCGAACAAATGGAACGTAAATCTATGATATTTTCGTTTAATTCTTCCAAGTACTAACTGGCCTTTAAGTATATGTAACATGTTGTATTATTTTTGGTGAAATAAATTAAATTATAAATTAAATTTTCGTTTTTAATTTTATCATTCTAATGTGAAAATTCATAACTCATAGTAGGAAATGTAGGTAGTAAATTTATACATTCTCATTTGTTTTTTACCTATTTTTGTAATTCCTCCAAACTGTTTTTTTATAAGTACATATCAAGGAACCGGTTACATTTCGAATATATTTTTATACCTAAATGTAACCGGTTCCTTGTGAAATATTACTGCAATTATATTAATTATAGAAAGAAACATTTATAAATGGGAGAAAACATTCCGGTTTTAATTCGATATTCCATACAAGGGGTTATTAAATATGTTAATTTATGAATCCTTATTAGGTAATAATTATGTGAGCAGATAGAAAACCTTATAATATAGTCAATCATCTTGAATTTTGTGTTTCACATAATAAGGTTTGGCAATACGTGTCTACGTGCTTAGGTATGTCTGTCGCAGATGGATTGTAGAATCCGCTATTTTACAAGACCGCTAGTTGTTTTACAAAACAGCTCCGTTATGTAAAACTGAACTGAACAACCTTCACCTGTATTGTCATTGCGCTACGTTTTACAAAACTGCTACCTACCGACGTTTAGACGTAGGTAATGCAGAATGGCTTATTTGCAGACACAATGAGCGTCTTTCATAAAATTCTGATAAGTTTACATTAATGTTGTCCTTAAAATCACTCTTTTCACTTGAGTTAAGGTAATTTTTACTCGTATTACTCGTTTTATTTATTTGTGTTTCGGACGCCATTATTTTTGTTATGACACAGAGCTACAAGCGACAAAATTTAGAACTAAAATCTATAATCTGATGTTGCATTTCACGCTGTTTTACAAAATCGCTAATCGTTCACCCGCTACATTGATAAATGCAAAACGTTTATGCAATTCTGCGTGTTCAAGTTCAGTAAATATGGAAAACCACTGAACGTTGTTCAGTTGTTTTACATTACAGATCTGTTTTGTAAAAGAGCGGATTCTAGAATCCATCTGCGACATATGTATATTGAAGTAGGTAGATACCTAAGTAATTAATTGATGACAGATGTCTTATAATCGAGTACTTTATTTTATGGACATATTGTGTTTAATAGATACCGGCTTAGTTACTGCGACCAATTCGACTTGGGCGTACTTAGTTGGTCATAGTTCCAACCTAACCTTGCCCGTTCGATCGTGGTACCCTAGCTTAGTTACAGCAACCAACTATGAGAAGAGGCAAGAAAGATAAAAAACATATATACTTTTTTTAATAAAAAAATTGTGCAGCATCAGAAGCGCAAACAGTTTTTAGAGGTTCATTAATTTAAAAAAGCGTCCGTCATAAGAAGGTCAATAAGTTTTTAGAAGATTAGTAAAATATTTCCCTATTTTAAGTCCGTCAGTACTACGACTCTATGTTTGATTTTATGTTCCACGAATAACCATAAACAATAAGCAATCAAAACTTAGGTATTTAACAAAACATCAATCGATTTCCACACATATTTCTCACAAAAGTAACTCCCCATAAATATTCTGCATGCAAATGAATATTGCAGTGAAAATGAGCCGACAGCTTGTGGGAATACACGTAAATTAGACGATGTGTGAACTCGATTATTCAAACTAGTGTTATGAGTTACATTATTTATGTGTTACTGTGCCTTTATGGGGACAAGAGAATAACAGATAGGTAGTATTGCTTAGTAACTAGCTAGGCAGTAAGAGTTATAATAGGAAAAGCTTATTCAACATGGCGTATAGTGAAAAATTAATAGTCAGTAATAAGTAACATATATTCTGACGGATTGTAACTCTTTCTTCAGGTAAATAAACCGAAATTAATTGTTTTCAACCTAAAAGGCAGAGTATCTAGCACATATATTTCAACAAAAAAAAATTAGACAACACGAATAAAAACATTTTATTTCCATACTAGCGACCGGCCTCTGTCCACACGGTTTACGACTTGATGATAAAACATCTCAATTTCAAGATTATTTTGTTTTATGTAAGTTTAAAGTTTGTAAATGGTTTTGAAAGCCACATCAAAATTCGTTACGAAGTTTAGAAGAACCCTGCCTTCTTAGTAACACGAAAAATCACTTTAATTTATAATATAGAAGATAAACAACTACTACAAAAGAGTTAAACAATAAAAAACCAATAAATATTTCGCAATAATAGGTAACCGACAGACAATAGGATATCGTGCCTATTCCCCAGCACTTTCTCTGTCGTGATCGATCGTTTCAGAGTTGCGCACGCGCTTATATCCGGACAGCATTTACCGATGGATGCGTCTGATCATTTCGTGTCTCATTTCCGTTGTGATTTCACATTTTGCCTTTCATCCCTGATGCTTGTCGTACCATCTAATATTAAAGATCCCACACAGCAGGGTGTAATTTTAATCACCGTTATCCTCTTAATGGGTGTGTTCGCACAACTCGATAATTTTTTAATCATTCAGAGAATTTCTTCCAGAAGGTTTATGTGCATAATGCATTATTATTAAACTTACATATTATAAAGGAATTTCCATGTTTTCTCAAATCATATAATAAACCGTCCTAGTACTATATTTTAAAAATGATAGTCTATATGTTTAAGAATTTGACGGATGTTTTTTTGGACAGATTTGAAAGCAAGGTACTGAATAAGCAGGTAGAGATACTTTTTTATCCCGAAAGGTCGTTCCCATGGGATAACTTCTCGTAATGATATCGTTTTCCACGCGGGTAGTCGCGGACTAAAGCTATAAACTTAAAGCATTTAGTCAGTCTGCTCAAAGTTAATCATGTTTGGTCAACGTCAATAAAATGCATAAGTCGCACTTCCTTATATGAAAGTTCATTTTACAGTTGGAACGAACGTTGTTTTTTTTTTTTTAAACGTTGCCCCACACTAGGAATTTCTCCTGTATTGTGGGTGCGTTTACAAACATTTAAACTCACATACACAAACAGCCAGACCCGGAACAACTACTTGTAGGTGATACAAATATTTGTTCCGTGCGGGAATCGAACCCGCGACACGCAGCGCAGCAATCAATCGCTAAACCACTGCGCTAACCGTGCCGTGATGAATGAATATTTCCCAATGTAAGTTTTACGATAACTCCACGCGTTCCTAAGAAAAGGGGTCTTGACCGACGGACAGACAGACGGACAACGATCGTTTTAGGTACGGAACCCTAAAAACACATTAACATAATAGGTGATTATGTAAACTTTGTGTTGTCAACTCCAAAATTCAGAGTTATCGCATCCGATGGACAAGTCGAAGATATATCGATAGGTCAAACTTTAAAACGTTGAAGTTAAATAAATAAAACCAAAATAGTCGAAAATTCGAAACCTCGTATTCTGCGAAAATCCAAATTTCGGAACTCGTCTTCATTAATATCAATCATTATGTCGTACGATATTTCGCATCTACAATAAATTATCCACAGGTTGATGTTTTTATTACAATAACCTTTAAACAATCACATGTCAAGGCTTTTGCCTAGCGTGAATATTTTTTAATAAGGTTTTCAACACTCGTGTATTAAATTAAAATCATATTTAGTTTGGTGATTGTGATTTCATCAAAATATTATTATCAATCATAAAAGAGAGTTCATGATTGGACATAATCAATTTGGACATGCGTTAGCAAACTAATGAGCATTTTATTTATTGTTGGTAATTGAGATTTAGCTGTCAACATTGAATACAAATTAATTGCATTAACTTTGTGAGTGTGTCTGTTCTATAAAATGGCTCTTTCAAAATTTTGCAAGATTCCTATCTAAATAATTCATGAAATTAATATCTATCAATCAGCAAATTCGTATATAGCAACATTCACGTGTTTATTTCTAGGAATTGGGTGTGGAAACGTGTAAAAGATAAATCTTTAAAAAAACGCGGTAATGTATACTTAATATTTTTTACGAATATACCTGTCTAAAGTTGGGATTCACATTAATTTGTAAAACTGTACAGTAGCGAGTTTATTTGAACGCGGATTTGGGTGGGGAAACAGGTCCAATAACACGTATTCTTAAACATAAATCGCGATATGTAAAATATTTTTTACGAATCTGTCTACAGTTGCGATTCACATAAATTGTTCAAACAGGTTGTATAGTTATTTTTTGGCCTGTCACATCGAGTGACCTTGGGTTACGGAACTTCTTGACCCTGGCCACTTATTATTTTAGTGCACTTAGCACATAAGTAAGTATATTTTGAAGACGCCAATCGACTCATCACTAAGTCAGGGTTAGTTTTTACGATCCAACCGACAAAACTGACGGATGTGGGCCTATTTATGGACAGCTAAAAGGTCGAACAACTAAAGGTTGTGATGACATTTTTAGTAATTATTCATACATTGACACGACCCGGGTATGGTGACGAACGTAAATACACAAATTATTTATGTATCTGTCGTAGATCTAAATGTATGTGAATATTCATTAAAACGCAGTCAACTATTCAAAACCTAGAAGATATGAGTAGATGCATGCTTGAATAATATCTGCAGCCGTGAAATACTATAATATCGTCTTCGAATATCAAATTTATAAAGTTCACAAAATGACCTTGAATTTAAAATTAAGTGGAAATATATTATTTCGGCTAGACGATATATGTGTTTATCAAATATCAAACAGTTTTGGTTCTTTTATTTTATATGCACTGCTGTGTTTTATTTATTGAGTGACCTTTTTAAATTGTAGGTATTAGACTAGTTGGTATGCGTACCAAATTAACAGTATTATTTTTTCTTAACCCAATGCCAAAGAACAACCCAGAAACATCGTATCGTCCTAAAAGCTGTTTAGGTAACAGAGAAAGGTTTTTCTGGTAATGACTTAAGAGCGTTTACTCAGTACGGCATTTCATACAAACTTTCAAGCTCTTATTTTTCGAAATGAATGAACCGATTTTAATGAAACTTCATACGCATAAGCAGGATACAAAGGTCTAAAAAGTTAGTTAAGAACATTTTCGAAATGTCTTATTTAAAAAAAGATAACTGGAAATCTCTGTTTCTATGGAAAATTTAAAATCGGTCTAATTTGGCTGTAACACTATTTTTCGAAAATGTTCTTAACTAACTTTTTAGACCTTTGTATCCTGCTTATGCGTGTGAAGTTTCATTAAAATCGGTTCATTCATTTCGAAAAATAAGAGCTTGAAAGTTTGTATGAAATGCCGTACTTTTTAAACACTCTTAAGTCATTTAAAGTTTCATTAAAATCGGTACCTTCATTTCGAAAAATAAGGCTTTGAAAGTTTGTATGAAATGCCGTACGGCATAAGCGCTCTTAACTAGTATCCTGAGTGTTAATTAAATAAAGATCTCGACGGCGGGCTAGTTGCGTAACACACTTTCAGTAGCAATAGCTTTCATTTTGACAATTCAACAACATTCATTGCGTTATTTACGGCATTGAGCAGACAAATGTTTCGATCTTATGAAGCAATGGATTAGCAATATCTTTCAAAATGATTCAGATTGTGATTGATAGTATGTTACGCAATAAAGTCCATTTGTCAAATTGTATAATAATGAGGAAACGCGGATACCTATTGTTGAATTACAGATTACAAATCAGAACGGACATTAGAGCTTTTTTTTTTACGTAATAAGTTCAAGCGAGCACATAAACAAAAGCATAATCTATGACACATTCATTAATTTCTCGTGTCAACGTTCTGCGTAATCCTATGACAATCGTCCTCGGTAGCTGATTGCTGTCAGCATCAAGTGTTTACTTATGTTATTTGCTATCGCGCAGAAGCAAAACAGATGAATTTTGTAAGAGTGTCTAGTGCGTTCTTGCGAGATGACCCACTGCTGATGCGTTAAACAAATTAATTTATGTAAATATTGCGTAAACCGACAAAAGAAGACAGAGATCATTCTACTCGCGTATCATTATTTACCTATTTGATATATGTGACAGTTCTGCTGGAATTATGGCATCACAATTACATATTACAAAAACGGCCAGTATTAAAGTTCCCAAAAGGTCGTATGTATTTATAAGTAAATTTAAAGTAAGTAAGATGTATAATGAGTTGTCATTTTTTTACGATGTTATTTAAGCTTGACTTTTTAAACGAAAATGTTGACACTGTTCAAGGATCTAATTGATCGGATTCTAAAATATAAAGCGAATCGCACTGCACCGCATTATGCAGCGGGAGGCAGATAACGTACCCCCCGTGCATGATTTTTTATATACAAATTCAATAAAAACGCGCTTCCGTGCGGGGAATTTGGCTCCGTTTCACGCACTCCGCTGCATAATGCGGTGCAGTGTGCCAATCGCCTAAGTAAACATAGGTAATGTATAAGCTTATGGTATTACAGATAGATATTGGCACACGCGACTATTGCATTTCTTTGACAATGTTGACAGAGTAGGATCAGTTATCACTACTTCGACAAATAGTTTAGCATCCATGTCAACACAAATTAAGTTTAAAGAAACTATACGTGATTTATTCGCCCATACAATGCTGAACACATAAGAGGGATACGCTACGATAACCCGCCAAATTCGAATTTTCGTTTTTTTTTACAACGTTTGTGCAATTTGAAGGTCAGTATCAGGTTGTGTGTCAATCAAAATATGATTCGCGACCGTAACAAAATATGTGTATTTACAGAATAATGATCATTAATATCATCAATACAACTCTCTTACAATTTTCACTAACGTACAACGCGTGCCACGAAAGATGAGACTTGACACACCACGTGGTTTGACATGCGCAGTACACGATTTTAGGTATCTTTAGCGGTATGAGGTCTGAGTGCGGGACGGGACCGGACGTCATAGGGGCGGCGGAAAGAGCGGGGGAGGCGGGGTCAAGTCTCATCTTTCGTGGCACGCATTGTACTACCTCACACAGACCTGCAACTCGAAAATTTGAATTTTACGGGCTACCTTCGCGCATCCAGGGTATTGTGGCTACTCGGAGAAGGAGGCGTCGGGGTGGCAACCGCCTTGGCGCCTGATACGCCGAACCCGCTTACCAATAAGGTAGGTGGACCTTTGGGGTCGCGGGCGCACAGAGTGGGGACTCCGTCCGCCCACCAAGTGACCCCAGGGAAGACGGTGGCACAGTGATCACGTGCTGCCGTGCATAGCGAGGCTCAGGGGAGGCCCCTTTACAGTCTCCCCAGGGATGTGCCTTACAGGCGTTGCACGGGGGGGTTCCGGAATTGGTCTTTTAAGAGGAACCGGGACCACCCCTATGTGCTGAAGGTGATCACCGGGGCGGTTTTAGTGAGGTAAAAATCCCACACTCCCCGACCTCCCTCCCCGGAGGTCGGGTGCCTTTTGAAGGTTTACCCCCGACAACAAAAAAAAAAAAAAAAAGTGTATTGTGGCTAAGTAATAACAGCTGCACGAGTCAATCGATCAGGTTAAGCTACGCTTGCCGCGGGTGCTCCGTGGATGGGTTACCATCTTTACAGACAAAACTAGCGAATTACCTGAAACAACAAACAAATAATTATTAGTAGACAATCACGACAGCTTTTAACAGAAGAAAAGAGAAGAATAGTTTCGTGCCTTGAAAAGCACATTCATTTTCATTTCAAATATCTTTATTTACCAATTAACAATAAACAAAATGCACTTATCCTAAGTTACATTAACTCATTAAAATTAGGCACTTTATGAGGCTAGCTATTCACCTTTCAAAGCTTATGACAGATATGTAGTTTTGAAAAGCACATTAATCCGTTGGTACCGGCTGTCATTCATAGATCTTTGACAGTCGTTATGGGTCGTCAGAATCCCGAAAATCTGACAACCAGTCTTACCATGGGGTATAGTATTACCCAGTAACTGCGTTGTACTTAGAGTGCAGATAGGCAGTAGTTCCATATAAAATACTGGTATTCAGTTTTATTGGATTAGACTGGAAGCCGACCCTAACATACTTCTAAAGGCATTCACTGGTTGAAACTTCCAAAGGCTAGGCAGACGCGCATGCCCCTTAAGTTCAATGAACACACTTACTATACCTATCTCAAAAGGGTCACAGGTGATGCGATGCTGTTATTACTAAACCAAAACAATGTTTCACTATTTGCCACAAGTTGAGTGCTCTTTCACAATGAAGGTATCACCCATTCAATGTTTTATGAGATGCTTCTGAGGTTTCCACTTTGATTCTGAATGCTTGTAATATATAATTTAACATAATCCTACAGTTGTATTATTTGTCTGTGCCTGGGTGCACCTTGTGGTTTTAGAATGATCTAAGTTTCAAGGTAGAATACCAATTAGTGTTTTCTTATTTTAAAATTGTCTGTTTAAGCTCTATTATGCTTGTAATGTCGTTTGTTAGCCATTTTTATTTTTAATGCCAGTTTAATGAGTAAAGGTTTTGCATCATCTTTTGGAGTTTACGATTATACACGTGCAATAGTGTTGCTTCTACGATTAATGATCTTCATTATGGTGAATATAACAACACTAGCTTATGCCTGGTACTTCGTCCGCATGAAATTGCTTGCGCTGTTACTTCGTTTTAGCTTAGCGATATTTCTGTCTTTTTAGGGTTCCGTACCAAAATGGTAAAACGGAACCCCAATGGTGAGACTCAGTCTGTCTGTCACAGCTGGATATCTCAAGAACTACTAATGCTGTCAACTTGAAATATGGAATGGTTTTAGATGACATTTTTTGACTATTTTGCAAATAAGAAAGAAATAAAAATATTTATGTATATTTTTTTGCAACAGGGACTGAAAGGGGTTCTGAAAAATTTGAAGTGGGCTACTAGGCCATGTGGGGTATCATATAAAAGAGCGCAGTTTGCACATTGTCCAATCATTTTTTCTTTTTCTCAAACATTTTGGCCACATAGTTTTTGATGAACATTGTAAAAAAAAATACTGTTCTTATCTCCAAAGTTTGCAAAGAGATAAATCTGAAATTATTCTATGTGATAGAAGTTTATGTAAAGATTACAGGGAAAATAAAATGAAGTCTCTAAATAACACACTTTTTCAGAAATCATCAACAAAAGTTACATTAGTTCCACTTTCGGTCAAGAGGTCTCGCCGATGAAAAATTAAAAACATGACTGTACGAAACCCTCGGTGCACGAGTCCGACTTGCTTTTGACCGGTTTTTTTTTTGCTCGAATCCTAAGAGTCCTAGCGAGGTCTAGCGAACAAATGCAAAAATAAATTATATCAAATCCGTCGTCGAGGTCGTTTTAGAGATTAGCGCGTTTAAATAAATAAACAAACAAACAAAATACTTAAAAATAAGTTTTTACAAAAAAGGCTGCTGCTTACTCATCTGTGTTATTGAAATGAATTGCTCTAGAATTTTAGACTGCATCTAAATAAATCATCGGTGGGTTTTAAAATAAAAAAACCAAAATAAATAACGCAGAATACAAAATGATTTATCGCTCTGATATAGGTACTGACTGAATCTATTATATTTATTTTGAACCGCATTAATATTTACCAATTGTTTTTTATTCATAATTTAATATTAATGTTAATTGTTGTTTTTTTTATTATTTTTTTAGATTATTTAACTTTGTATACCTACGTATATTTTATCTTATGGTCTTCCGACCTAATTTGTACACCAGCCATGTTCAAACATGTTGTGCCAAAGAATATCCTGTAACACCTATAATAAACATTATAATGAATATTATCAACACGTTTTTGAAATAAAAAAAAATAAATATATATATATATAGATAGCACTGTAACAATCCCATGTAAAAGTACAAATACATATGAAAATGACATAAATAATTCTCTTGACGCACTAATTAAATGGCTAGACGAAAATAATTTAAATATTAATTTAGGTAAGACAAAAATAATGCACTTTAAACAACGTACTCCCGGCGGAACTAATCTCAACATCCATTACAAAAATGACAAAATTGAGGAAGCAGAGGATACCAAATTTTTAGGGTTGCAAATAGATTGCAACTTAAATTGGAAAGCACATATAGACAGTCTGTGTAAAAAATTGAGTTCATCCGCATATATGTTATATAGACTATCCTCCATAGTAGATGTCAAAACACTTCTTGCGGCTTACTACGGAATAGTTGAATCGCACTTGCGGTACGGTATCATTTTCTGGGGGAACTCAACTGATCGAGATATAGCTTTTAAGGCCCAGAAAAGATGTCTCCGATCACTGTTAAAACTTAAATCGACAGACAGTTGCGCGCCTTATTTTAGGTTACATAAAATCTTGACACTTCCCTGTATTTATATTTTTGAAGTAGCTATGTTTGTCAAGCAAAATCCATCTCGTTTTGAGCGCCTGGCTGTTGTATTCCCAAGGAATAGGCGTGACAACAGCAAATTATGTCAGGTATCATGTCGAACTACTTTGATGCGTAAGAGCGTTTCTTGCATGGCCCCCATTATTTACAATAAATTACCGAGTAGTTGGAAAGCTTTAAATACAGCACAATTTAAGAGTAGATTGCGGAATTTTTTGGTAGATAAAACGTACTACAGTGTAACTGAGTTCCTATCGGAGAAAAATATTAGTTAATTAGTGACATCTTGATTTTTGAAATTTTTATGTATGACATATTTTTAATTTTTGACATTTTGATCTTTGACATTTATATTACTGACATTTTGATTTTGGAATTATAATAATTATTTGTTTGATATTTGTAATAGTAATGACATGTTTGATTTTTGATTTGACATGAATTGATCTAAATAAGTTTTAATAATACTTAATGATAAAAATAATAATTTAAATGTTTGCATGCCGATTGGTAAAATGTGGCTGGACTAAATATAATCTTAAGAACTATGTATTACCCATATTTGCGAAATAAAATTCTATTCTATTCTATTCTATTCTATTCTATTCTATTCTAAAAAAAAGTAATGTTGTTTATAGTAGATTTATGATTACAATAATGAAATTAAGTTCTTAATTTGTTAATTTTATAAGCTTACAAAATCGCTTACTTATAAGCTTACAATTTTTTTATTCAATCAGTCTGCTGAGCCTTTTTCAAACTATATTTTGGGGTCGGCTTCCAGTCTAGGATGATGTTTAGGATGCAGCTGAACACCAGTATTTTCCATGAAGCGACTGCCTATCTGACCTCCACAACCCATTTGTTATTGAGGCATGTCAGTCAAATATTTTGGTCAAGGTTTTACAGAAAATTATTAATTCGTTTCGAATTATTATCTTGCAAAGACTGCGAGCGTCCACGTACCTAGAAACCTAGATATTTCTATTGTACGTGGAGAAATAATTAAAATTAATTGAGCATGCTTCGTTTAACTAAACATTGAAGTTAATTCATGAACAATTCTGTTTTGACGGCACGGTTGGCGCAATGGTTAAGCGATTGACTACTGCGCTTCGTGTCGCGGGTTCGATTCCCGCACAAGTAGTTATTCCGGGTCTGGCTGTTTGTGTATGTGAGTTTAAATGTTTGTAAACGCACCCACAACACAGGAGAAATTCCTAGTATGGGGCAACGTGTCTTAAAAAAAAACTTCTTGTCTTTATGATTTATTAATCAAGTTTCAGTTTTGTTTACCATTTCCTTAGGGGGCTTGTCGTTAAGTAAGAACAGCTGCACGGGTCGATCGAGGTTAAGCTAAGCTTGTCGCGGTTGGTCTGTGGATGGTGACCATCTTAACAGACCAGCGGGGAAATTGCGTAACACACATCAATAGGTTTCATTTTGAAAGTTCAACAACATTCATTGCGTTATTTACGTTGTTGAGCAGACACATTTTTTGAACATATAAAGCAATGGATTAGCATTATCCTTCAAAATGATTCAGATTGAGATTTTTTTTTGTGTGTTAAGCAATTAGGGTGCAGAACCCCTCCGTGCTTCTGAAAGTAAACTAAGCCATTGGTCACGGTTGTCATTCGTGGATCTTGACGGTCGTTAGAATCCTGAAAGTCTGACAACCAGTCTTACTAAAGTGAAGGTCGGATAGGCAGTCGCTCCAAGGAAAATACTGCAACTCAGCTGCATCCGGTTAAACTGGAAGACGACCACAACATAGTTGGGTATATGCTAGGCAGATGATGATGTTTTCTTAACAACATAACACTGGCTAACGGTAACATTAAGTAAATTAACGATATGTCTTACTTAGCACAACATTGTATATGCAAAAATGAGAATATTATTATTACCTATACAGGAAACTGATGATTACTGGTTATCCTAAAACTCAGTTTAAAGGTTAATAAGGTGTCGCACCCTGACTTGAACTAAGTTTTACATAAGGTAAGTAATTAATTAGCTTAGGTGGACAGGCCGATGTTTCCAATTTATTGATACCTTGATACTTACAGGTACCTATCAATTTATTTGAGTAGATATTTATTCATAACTAGTCACTATTATGTAGAGTCTGCTTAGCATCTGTTGGAAGTTGCAACATTTTAGTTATTATTTACACATTGTAACATTGTAGGTACTACTGTCACTTTGACAGATCCTCTGTCAGTGGTTTTGTGTCACTCACAGAGTACTTTTTAATAGACTAACTACTTTTTGCTAGTAAGAATAAAGAAGTCTTCAGATTCGTATTCAAGGTAACAAGTGCGTGTTATTTATCGTTCTTGTTATCCCTCATCTCCTGGAAATCAAACCAACCATTAAAACAAAGGGAGTCGAGCGGGTTTGCTTAGTAATGCCACACGTCATCACATCATTGTCATCAATCTAGAGCAGCCATTCCCAAAGTGGGCGATAACGCCCCCTTGTGGACGCTGTAAGCCTAAAGGGGGGTGAGTAAGAGACCCAGAAAAAAAATGGGGGCGTTGTGTAGACAAAACATCAACCCCTACGTGCCTCGGAAAGCACGTTAAGCCGTTGGTCCCGGTTGTCATTCGTGGATCTTTGGCAGTCGTTACGGGTAGTCAAAAGCCAAAAGTCTGATAACTAGTCTTAGTCCAAGGGGTATCGTATTAGCCAGTAACTGGGTTGTGGAGGTCAGATAGGCAGTCGCTCTATGTAGAATACTGGTATTCAGCTGCATCCGGTTAGACTGGAAGCTGACCCCAAACATAGTTGGGAAAAGTCATATCATCTGCCTGAGATGATATGACTTCTGCTATGGCTAAACAATGTAAAGGCATGTTATTATTTGACAGGCAATTCAATTATCTTTTATGGTAATCTAAATGTATGAAGAATCTCCAGGTTCTTCCAAAATTTCATAATCACCGTGCAACTAATAAACAACTAGGTAAGTAAACCGTTGAAAATCAGCTATCAAAACTTGATCCTCATGATCCCGAACTCTAGGCACGTACAGTTGCGTAAATTTCCTAAGTTCGTCAAGTTATTGTTATTAACAATGAGCATTGTGGCTGCATGCTACAGCCGCGCACAGCTATGAAATTTGCAATGCTTGAAATAACTGTTTTTAGTAGAAACCATGGTGCATTGGCGACCGACAATCCATCTAATAATAATATTGTGTGGATTTTATTGCTTGACGTTGTCAGCGAAGTATTGAATGTTGCTTATCATTAATTGTTTTGTCACAGCCTTTTGTTTATTGATAACTTATGTCTTTTGAAATCCTTGGGTCTATTTCTTTAAAAGCTGGGGTTTTTTTAGTGTAGTAAATTTTGAGAGAGATTTTTTGCTGCTGATAGCGTGACAGAAAACCTGTTGCGCCGGCTCCAAGTAACATGGAACAAGGTCAGGAAGATGATGATCATGATGACAGTTTTTTGCAGCGATATATCTGCAGTTTGTTCAACACAAGGGATTTTAATTAAATCTGTTAACAAAACTCTCATGTCTGTAACAAAAGCATTTATATGCTCAAGTATCGTTAAACTGCTGTAGCTCGTTACAAAATAATGTGTACCAATCTGATAAACATGCTCAGTAAAGGCAAGATTTTTGTGTGAAAATTTGAGTTTTATTCACATCGAAATTCATCATAAATAAGGCCAAGTGCGAGTGTATTGTGTATTGTGGTTTTTATTATTGAGATTTCAGAGCATTCCGAATTGAGAAGATTAAGTTTGAGGAGATCAGTTGATATGTCAGTGATTTTAGCAAGTTTTTCAGTTGTATTCCACAATCTGTGGAATTGCCTGAGAAGCCGAAAACCAGGATATTTCATAAATAGGAACGATACTTTTAGACACAAATCTTGATTGTGTGAGAGCCACTGTAATTATAATTAAGTGAACACAATTCCTACGTTCTTAATTAAATGATAGCTATTGCGTTCAGTTATGAAACAAAGTGTATAGGTAACACTTTGTTTCATAACTGAAAACAAACATTTCAGAAGTTTACAAAGTAGACGTATTTTTGGTAGTTTTAGATAAACTTTTGGCTTATTATTCGATTCAAATGAATTTACTCGCCAGAAACGGGCGGTTTATTTTTTTGTGGGCGAATCGACTCAAACTCAAACTCAAAGCATTTATTTCAATTAAACCTTGTACAGGCACTTTTGAATTGTCAAAATTTAAATAGTCTGTCAGTTAGTCAGAAAGTTGAAGCTAGTTGCCAGTTGCTAGTTGACAAAGCCAAACCTTTAGTTAAATGGTTGTTTGTATATTTCTGCATATTTATCTCATCATTTATTTCATCATTTATCTCATCGATTCTTGATCAAAAACTGAGAAGATCATTTTAAAACAAAAAAAAAGAATCATTTTTGGTGCTAATTTTTGCACGAAAACACTTAAAACAAACTTGTGCCAAATCACGACATTCTAGCACGAGTAAATACCACACACACTTATAACACTTTCGCTTTCGAAGTGTGACGAATCCATTGACAGATGGCGTTTGTTTTGACAGCGCGCGCGCACTTCGCGGCGCGTATTGCAAACTTAATTGTACTTTCGTTGACCAAGACCGGAAAATAATGACTTTAATGCTATGTAAATTTATTTGAATCCGTGGAAAGATTTTATGTGACTTTCGAGCTAGATTTTAACCTTGAAAGTAAAGATCAGCCTTTATTATTTATTTACTGCTTGAAATTGTAAAAGCTTATTGTGTTGTTATTAGGATGTATTTTTAAATCGTAACATAACATAACTTCACGTCTTATTTCCCCAAAGGGCAGGGCAGAGGTGTATAATGTACAACCACATTTCGCCAGTTAGAATAGAATAGAATACTCTCTCTCTCTTTCTCTCTCTCTCGCTCTCTCTCTCTATCTCTTCGCCAATTATGTTTAAGTCCCACGTAATAAGGGGCGAGCCTATTGCCATCAACCGGGCATAAATCCAGACTGCGGGCTGCTACTAATAAATTCCAGACAGAAAAATCCAATAAGACTTTGCCCGACCTGGAGCTGGAATCCGGAACCTCATGCTCAGCAGTAGATCTTCCAACCACTAGACCAACACTTACCCAACAACTTATAAATTAGTAATACACAAATCTCCCACCAAACTACAGTACAGTTTGTCGGCAGTATACCGTATATGTAAAAAAGTGAAGAGATCAAGAATTTATTTTTGAAGTAACTCTATAATTGATTACGTATTAATCAATAATTTTCTCAGGTACTTAACCAATAAGTAACGTTGAACCTTGTACCATAGGTTACCTAACAGCTATTTGCGTCCATGTGTGTCCCGTACACACATGGACGCAAATAGCTGTTTGGGGTTTACTATGCAAATACAGCTGGTCAAACAGGATACATCACACTTATAGTGTGATGTGTCCTGGCTATGAATATCCTCGCCGATGAAACAATTTAACGTGCTTGTCCCTTTAACGTCACCTCACGTCAAAAAATCAAAAACGTGCCCTGGGCGTCAAAGTCTGTCATGTAGTCGAACCGTGACTTTCTGGGCACATTTTGGTTGGTCATCTTCACATGACTGTGACGGTCAAAGGGTTAAAGACTATCTCAAGAAGCTTTTTGCATAATGTTAAAAAGATACGATAAAAACCCTACTAGAGGTTACTATAAAAGTCTGGGTTCATTGACCGCTTTAATATCCCAGTCTATTCTATAAGAATCTCATCATAAAAAAATTGGTGAAGTGAGCTTGAAGTAAGCTTTCATTCCCCTTGATGCTAGGGATTAACACTATTGACAGCTCATTCACCTAAGTTTTGCGTCAGCGTTTTTTTTGGTCAGTGGGCGACTTGGGAGCGGATTTACAGAATACATAATTAATATCGACAGATGTAGTACCTAGTTTATAAAGAGTTCACCAAGAAATTACTGTAATTTTCTTTTTAGTTGTAGGTATATTCTTGGTAGAGTGGTCATGGCTATTTTCGGATTTGCTTCTGAAGTCCTGGCAATACAAAAACATTTTTATTGGTTTCAAGCTAAATATAGACAAGTGACGTTTTGCTAAATAATTTATTTTATGATGCATCACAAAACATTTTACGACGTTTGTTCCTAGGATAATGTATGCATCTTATTAGTTGAAGCTACGTGTGCGATCAATCGGTGAAGCCTAGCGTATAATTAAGTACCTATATAGCCTACAGCGATGTAATGAACAAATTGCTTAGAGATAAATGCTTGTGTATGTAGACGTAAACATATACAGTAGATCGAATGCAGTTCTACGTTGTGTGTGTACTTTATGTCTTTTTTTGCAATAATTTTTAATTTTTATTTGCAATGTGCGTTTTTGTTTGTGCAGAATAAACAAATTTTCTTTCTTTCTTCCAGTGACAGCTCGCACATACAAGTAATATGTTACTTTAGACATAAGATACACTGCAATATTATTGATCATAACTAGGTATTCAGTAGTTTGTGTCACTTTTTATGTATTTAACATTCATAGCAGCTTCAACACGGTTTCGCTCGCATTGTGAAGATAAAACAGAGCCTCGTGCCAAATAAAATTGCAAGATTATCGATTGACGATACATTGTTGCGATTTGTTAACACTTTCATCTTTTGAAACGCCATAGTTTAGCCGTCTTTTTCAATGGATGTCGCAAAACTAGGGGAATTATTTCAAGGAGATACAAAGATCTATGAGTAGTTATTGCACAAGTATTTTCCTATTACGAAACGTAAGTTTTGAAAAGTACGGTGGACAAGATAGCGTTATAACATTGAACAAACATTCGCAGAGGTGTCTGCCCGCGTTAACGACCCGTTATGTATGTGTTACTCACGGAAGAAACTTATGTTTTTAAATTGTTCACGTTTACATACTTAACTTTATTGTAACTGTGTAAAAAATATTACAAAAATCCCATAGAAAATGCAGGTTAATTTTTTTAGGTTTTTTTTTTATTGGGAAACTTTTTCCTGTTTTTCTTGGCAAAAAACCCAATTCGGACTATTACGAACATTTTAAAATAAAACATTGCCAAATCGGTATAGCCGTTCTCAAGTGATGCGTTTACCAACGAACAGCATTTACTTTGTCACTAAATATTATCAGATCTATTTAAATAAATATGTGATAGTAGTAGGTACGTCTCTATCAGATTTAGTAAGATTTGCAAATAACTTAGCTTAGGTAGGTGGCACGGCACACATTTGTGGTACCTGGTACATGATGAACTACCCAATTAAAGGTTTATTTAATTGATTTAGTTTATATAACAATTTGGATTGTTAATCTAGTCGAAATAAAATAGACCGGTCCATTGAAGAGGCAAAAACGTACCTTTTAAAATATCATATTAATTAGTATAGTATATATAGTATAGTATATAATAGCTCAAGATCCAGCATAAACTACAGTATATATAAAGTCAAGGTCCATCATGCATGCGAATTAAATCGAAATCTTTCTCACGGATCATCTCGGCCTCTACGAATAAATTAACAATTTTGTAACATATTCGAAAACGGACGATTAACAAATTATAGGCTCTAGGTGTGTTTCGATAGTTCGTCCAAACTTCGTCATTAACTGTAATCACTTGTGTTATTCTCACATCAACAGTTTACCAATGTATTACCTTCACATTTTGTAATTATGTTTTGTTACCTAGGTACTTAGATTGAATATGTGTCTTCATTCCTCGAAAATTTATCTAATTAATGTACCTTGTGCTGTAATATTTACGTGGAGATGTGTAGTTAAAATCTGTCAAAATATTAACAAGGTTTGTGCTGAACAAGCTGAAGAGTTTGTTTGTTTGAACGCGCAAATATCTGGAACTTAAACGTCGGATTTGAAAAAAATCTTTTTGCATTAATTAGCCCTATTCTCGAGAAAGTGTATTGCTTATTTATCAGGCTACGGCACTAAAGATCCGTGCAAACAAAAAAAAGTCTGAAAGAACGCTAAGCGAAAAGGATGTAACAGCGCGGGCGGGCGGGCGATGGTATGCGACGCGATGGGTCGAGGACCGAAATTTCACGCGGACCAAGTCTCGGGCAGAAGCGAGTACAATAAAACCTCCATAGCAGCCTAAAGGGAACAAAATACTAAGAAAGGGGGCATATTTTTGGAGTGGGGAAGGGTCCTGAGTCCTGACCCTCACCTCCTCCCGTTCGCGAAAGTCAACAGTTATGTCAAAAAATAGAGAATATTATTATAAACAGTACCTATGTTTCTGTGTGCTTTTTAAAAATAATTTAGCGTGACATAGAATTTAGTTACATCAATTTCCGAATCATATACAGAGCCTTGTTATTTTCTTTTTAAAATTACTGTATGCTTTCTGAATCTTTATGGACCATGTGAATAATTTCTTTCTCTTTATTTGAATTTAGCTCTTTTAGAAATGGGTAATAGACAATTAAAAGCATAATAATGTGAATTCAGATTATGATCATCGTGTATTAGCAACGGTGAATTATTCTTCCTCATGCATATTTTATTAATGAATAGCCTTGTATAATTGAAATAACCTTTAATTTTTGGATCGTTCTACTGTACAAATATGCCTTATATGCTTAAATAACTATTCAACTTATAATATTTTGATTTTTGCGTATCTAAATACAATTTTATACCATATTATGCCCATTCCAACTACAATAATTTACCAATTAAGTAATAACGTAATTATTTGATTGGAGATTCCATCAAATCATTTTAAAGCATGAGTTATAAATCAAACCCTATTTTTTTAATTTAGATTATGTACATCGTGTATTACCAACGGTGAATTATTCTTCCTCATGCATATTTTATTAATGAATAGCCTTGCATAATTTACATAAACTTTAATTTAAGTTTGTTCTACTGTAAAAACGTGCCTTATATGCTTAACTAACTATTCAACTTGTAATATTTTGATTTTTGCGTATCTAAATACAATTTTATACCATATTATGTTCATTCTAACTAAAATATTTTACCAATTAAGTAATAACGTAATTATTCGATTGGAGCTTCCATCAAATCATTTTAAAGCACGAGTTATAAATCAAACCCTATTTTTTAATTTGTTTATCACTAGATACATGCCTATAATTAAAAGTTATGTTAAAGCATTTAAAGGTAGGCGTTGTCAATGTTTTTGTCAAGGACGATACTGATTTACATTAAAATTAAAATTATTTTTGAATATCGTCATCTCACATCAATTTGATTAGATGCCGCAGATTTTATTTCAAGTTTTACAAATTATGGTTAATAACTCTGCGTTATTACAGATTTGAATATTATTAATTAAGACTTATTTGCATATTAGTCCTAAAAAACTAAACAGTCTCGTCGTCTCGTCAGTTTCGTCAGTGACAGTGCAGCAAATCCCGATTCTACGAATTATTTTTTCATGTTTATATGTACCTATGTATATTATATCGTGTTGACAACTGAATAAATAGCGAAATATTATTCCAATAAAAAATAAGAACCTCTCTATCTGATGAAGATGTCTACTTAAACACAAAACATCCGACAATTTAGTTCAATTAAAGACGCTTACATCCGAATGTTTCCATAATTCATGAAAAAAGGTTGCAATAGTCTGTCTGTAAGTATTTGTAACGAGTCCAACCAAGGTAATCTAGCCCCAAGCGTGGGAGCACAGTGTTAATTTTATAATAATAGCCGTTACTCCATCCATATTGTTATTTGTAGTGAAACATAACGTTTCTTAACAACTGGCGACTTAGTTTAACGTATAATTAGATAGCTTCAGTAGGTGATTTATGGTTTAGCATTTAGATATTTTATATTTTTTGCAAATTTTACAATGGATTTTCACCTCTAAAAGTAATGTGGATTCGCACAATGAATACTACATTATTATTTTATGGTTAAGTTGATACTTATTTTTACAAGGCAGGCTTAAATGGCGTAAATCATAATCAAATCAAATCTTTTACTTGCATAACACAGGTTCAGAGGATGTTATAAAAGGTTCATAAGGTACATAATATGTGATGAGTTGATGACTTCTGGGTATAAAGGGAACTATTAACGATTACGTAAATTCATCTTGGAATTAAGTAATTCCAAGATGAAAAAATAGGTACTTATTATTAACAAGAGATCATAAAAGTAAACTGTAAGTCACGAATCTATTCAATATTTTCTAATAAAACATATTTTTAATATTAACATTATTAAAATGCCATCATGTTTCAGTTTACGAGTAAAATAATCTTATGCGAGTGTTTAATGTTAGATCTTCAATTGGAAGGATCCTTATAGTAATTTTCATGTATCTTTAATGGTTTTTATTTGTTTTTTAACCTCGAGCATTAAGTTAATGCCTATATCGATAGAATAATAATATAGTTTCCGGGTCTATTCTTGAAAAATCGAGTGTTAGTTAAAACTACAAATGAGCATAACCTTGGACAATGTTATATTGATAGCTTTTTATTTTACGTTGCTATATCTTATCATCGATGACTTCCTATGATGAAATGATCTAGTGCAAAATAATAATTAAAGTCAACTCCTCATTTAAAAGAGTTCTTATCTATTCGTATAAAATGCCTATAATGTATAGGAAGACTAATAACCTACCACTAATATGTTGCCCAAAGGTTTTTCTAACTTGCAAAAGCATCCACAACGAAATTTTTTTTAAATGAATCAGCATAACATACAGGTTGACGAAGAGTTCTATGAAGATGAAGTAATGTTACGTATTACAGACTATAACGGGTTTCTTGACTGACTGCTAGTGGTCATATTCATTCAAATCTTCCTCATAGACATTTCTACGTAATTACCAATCAAGATAATTATCTTTACTTTGTCTATATAACATGGGATCACACTCATTACGGAAGCAAGCGTACAAACGATGCTCGATATAAATCAGCTAAATGAGACAGTCTTAAATGTGCATCATTTTGATTTAAATGTGCAACATTTTGGCTTAAACGTGCAGCATATTTTGATTTGAATGTGCAACCAAATACAATGTTTATGTTAAATTAGATTAATTGTGGGTTTTATATTTAGTCACTTAATAAATTGGTTCACAATCAACTGATTTACTTACAATTGGTCGGGTCGGTCGAATTTTATGTGTCATTGTTGTTCGCGGGCGGTTCTCACGGAAGGTGTGTTCTTCTCCCGTCACACTTACCTACATTGTGTAGTTACGTAGGAAATGTAGTAAAATTTTAGTGTACTTTGATTATGTTATTTGCAAAATTTACAATGGAAGAAGGTGTTTCTTCATAAACACAAGCGACGATTGGATTCTTCAACGTTTACTGCTTACGTGCGTTATTAAAGTGGCTTTAAATATCAATAACCTTTTGCTCTGTCGTTGTTACATTCTAACTTATAGATAATTACCTACATTAATGTTTGCAAAGTAAAGAATCGAAAGTTTAATTATAGTTTGTCGAACGGCAGGATATTCCTAAGAAGTATGCCACGATTAAACACAAGACATCTTAATACTTAAAAACATGATTAAATCACAACCATCCATTGTGGAAACAAATACTCATGACTTATTAGGTAATTAACGCCAATCTTGCATTCCATTCACCAAACAAATGCAATTACGATGTCATTGTTTGACTTTGGCACGGCGGGGTAAACGTATATTAGCACAGCGGTAGCATGTTAGCCAGTAACCTGCCTATCGCTTTGTAATCAATGTAGCGGCATGTCAGCGTGCGATCACGTTGCATAAGCGACACGTAACATCTCCGCTTTCGCTACGACTCGACCTCTGACATTACCCGATGACTGGACCGCTTAGAACATTCTTTTTATGTGATTTATGGTGCGACGGACTGAATTGGGTCATTGAAATTTTTATCCGACAGAGTTAGGGTTATGTTTTTATGGATTGATTGTTTGGGAACGTGTCCTAGAAAGGCAATTGCAACAATCATTTTTTAACTCAAAGTTATCGAGGTTTCAACTCACTCGGCCACATGCTGAGATTCATTTGTCAATTTCTCGAATATAATTATTGGTGATAAGTTGAAATGAATAAATTCCATAATAAATTGAGGCCTTCGTTTAACGGTGTGTGGTATTGGTTTGGAGAAGTCAATGTTTACAAATAAAGTTGTGTAACAAATTAAATTGCGTCTATAATTATTTTGTTTTAGTAAATAATTTTACTTACGTAACAACTGTTACAAATCAAAGAAATACAAGCATAGCATATGCTTCTAGCATATTCCCACTGCTGGGACTGGGACAACAGGCCACCTCTCGGTTAAAGGGAGTGAGACGTCTCATGTCTTCTCGAATTTTTTGGTTCTAGGACGTGCCGGTTTTTTCATGGAGTTCCTTCACCGTTTTGAGAGCAGCGGTGATTAAATAATTTACACAAACTAAAGCGCCAAATAAATACACAATATATAGAAATAATATGTAGCGGTAACAATAGTAAATACCAAAGACATTTTAAAAAATAGCTCGTCTAAGTGACAAACGACTAACCCAACGTGTCACACTACATTTTTACGGCTCAAAAATATTAATGAATAATATTATACCTGGATCGTGATGAAACTGTCTGTTGCAAGACCGCCTTGGGGGTTTTATCTCACGAGCAAAGTTAGGAATCTATGTCCATCAGCGGAAAATAGGAAGTTGTAATGAATACAAAAATTACGCGCATAATATTAACATTTAATGATATGAGGTTTGTATGAATTCAATATCATAGGAAGTAATTAATTTTAGACTTATGTAGACACATGGCGAAGAGAATTCGTTTTGTTTGGTAGTTATATTAATGCAGAGTAGAATACTACTGCGACGTTAAATAAACTAGCAAAATATTCTGTTCTCGTTTCGTCATCGACATTATTAGGTATTTGGCATAGGAATTGTCACAGATCGAATCGAACGTTTTTGGAATTAAACAAGTACCGAAATCAAGGTCAAAATTCGTCCCAATGAAAATGTACCGCGCGTTGATGTCTTTTGAATAGCCAAAACTTAAAACGCATCGGTTACGGAACAGTGTCGCGAGTTCAATGGTTTTTTCCCATCTCAAAAAATGGCCAACGCGCCTTAAGAAGTTGTCACTTCAGAAACTTAAAGAATTCGAATTTAAGATCTTGGTAATAAACAGCATTGTCTGCGTATAAATGTATTTCAGAAGTGTTTAAAATCCCATTACATTTATTATCTACACCAGGTAGAATAAAGTAATAAGAATAAAATGAAAATTCAAATTGTTGAACAGGTTTCATTCTTTAAAACATTGAGAAGTCAAGACGACGTTGATACTATAGTTACTTTATTATTAACTGGCTTTTGCAAAATATCCTACGGGAACGCACTGCCTGGATTAAAATTACCCTAGATTCCGTAATACATTGTTTTCACATAACTGTATTGGTTTAGGCGTCGCATGCCAGCAAAGCTCCCAGTCAGCATGATTTTTTCCGACATTTTCAACAGTCATCATTACTTCAGCCAATTTACACAAAGCTTAAATTAATTATACACTTAACCGCCCCATGACCCCTGAATCACTCCGTCCATTGGTAAAAACTGTATGAAAATTCGTTCGGTAGTTTTGGAGGTTATTCCGTTCAGAACTGCAGACAGACAGATACGGCGTGCCGTGCAGAACTGCAGACAAACAGATGCGGCGTGGGGACTTTTGTTTTATAATATAATAATATGTAGTGAAATGCCAATATAAAACTTGATTCTGTTTAAATTGCTTTATTTGAATGAGTTAAAATGTCAATGGATGTATTTATAACCAATTCTCGGTGGCTAGCAGTGCATCTTAGCTCTACAAACATTAATAAACTAGGTAGGTATCAACCGGCATCATTTGCACACAAATGACCAATAGATTATGAATCTGCTGGGTCAAGTGTAAAATATATCTACTACTATGTTCTGTATGTATGTATTTATGTAAATACAATTAAGAAAAATTATGTATGTATAATATTTTATAATTACCAGGTACTTCACCACCTAAGTGTACTAACGTCTAAGACAAAAACCTTGACAGAGACTTTTATCAACAATGTTTTTTCGACTTTGTAATCTAACTTATTGTTTTGTTCATTTAAACCGTTATGTACTGGATTTTCAAAACGAAAGCTGCACATATACTTACTTCTGGTATACCTACTCTGCGTTTGCGATTTATTTGCCAAACATGTAAACAAATATGAGTTATTGGAAAAGTAACAGAACTCCTCTCACGCGTTTGCCCGCCTACCTGTCGAAACAGCCCACGCGTCGGAGTAAAGACATCGAATGGGCGCAGTAAAGTCATTGTTTCAAGAATGACAATGATAATAGAACAATGACAGTGTTAGTACACTTGGTGTACCGTTGATGTATCGAGCACTTTCTCTTATGTACACTTGGTGTACACTTGACGCTTGAGGGAGTAATACCTACTCAATAAAGTTCAGTTTACGCTTAACTTCAAAACATTGTTTGAACTTTTTCAATAGTACTAGTCACTAAAATCAACTTAATTTTCAATCTACTAAAGTTGATATTTGTTTAACTTGAAATAACATCAATTGGAAACATGAATTTGAATAGACCTTAGTTATTTCTTGGACATTACTAACATCGGTGAAGGAAAACATCGTGAGGAAACCCGTCTCGAGCAAGAATAGAATAGGATCAATGCTCAATCAATGCTCGTGCCTTCTCTGTGTGAGAAGAGGCCTTTGCCCACCACTGGCACAATAATAGGTATTATTATTATTATTATGGTATTATTATTATTATAGTATGAATTAGTTTACAGATTTGTGCCAATATAAAGGTTTAAACCACAGATATAGATACACCTAGATAACGCAAGAGCAACTTCTTCGCGTGCCCAGCTTACGTCCAAAAATCGTAAGCCGCCACTTTCGCGCTCTGTCCTGAGTACTGCTGGCTGGGTCAGCGTGAGCGCTGGCACTAGGCTCCGGGGATGGGACGGGTGCCGCACGCGGCGGCGTCTTTGAATCGATTTGATTTTCCCATCACTAAAATGGCACGCTTAGTTTTCGTACAGATCGTGATACTTGCGTTACCTAGGTCTATCTATATCTGTGGTTTAAACTGTTTCAATACCAATGTTAGCTAAAACTAACATTGCTTAAGATAATTTCAATTGCCTTTTATGTAACTTTAATAAATATTCAATAAGACTTGCCTTATTAAGTTTCACATGACCCAATGCACTAGTAATTAGCAAAGTGTCTGTTATATCGTCCTTCAACCCTAAGACTTGATCGTGCAAAAACATTAAAAAAAAATGATTGACATCTTTCATTATGATGAAACCACTTTAGTTTTCTAAGACATCGTGTCGATCTAAATCTGAATGAGGAGAGAAGACATGTCAAGTTAACTTGCACATCGCGGCATTTATTAAATCACAGTATTATGCACTGAATAGTCTGCACAGACTCGTACTGTGTCGGGAGAGTCAGTTTAATTTGAGTATCTAGATACTATTTGAATTCTCTCATGGAAAGTAAAACTAAAACGCATGTTTTGATTGACTCCGGATGGAGTGTGTGGATCATTCGCGGGGCAATTGCGTAACACATTATCAATCGGAATCGGTTTCATTTTGACGGTACAACCACATTCATTACGCTATTTACGTGTTGAGCAGACTATTTTTTCGAACTTATGAAGCAATGGATTAGCAATTTGCTTCAAAATTATTCAAATTCCGATTGATAGTGTGTTTCGCAATTAGGGTGCGGGTCTATTCTGTAAAAATCTTACAGTGGAAACAAAAGTGAATTGAGCTGTCATTCCACCTGATGCAAGAGATTGACATTATTGATAACTCGCTTCATCTAATTTTTCACGCTGAGATGCGCTGATTCTAGTCGTCATTTGTTTTCTCGCCGGTTTTATTTCAATGTTTACAAAACTCTCTACTCTAAAATGCATCATATACCTTTTCTCGGTTATGTTGGGTTGGCTTCCAGTACAACTGGATGCAGCTAATACCAGTATTTACAAAAAATCCCAAATGCAACATTTACCGAGCTTTTTCTCGATTAAGTTAGGGATGGCTTCCAGTCTAACTGGATAGAGCTAAATATGTACCAGTTTTTTTTACAAAAAATCATAAAAAGTGTCCTGTCCCTGGTTCTCTTTCCATTACCCTATTCTTCCTGCTTTTCGGCAATTATTATTGATTTAAATATTTTTGAAACTAGTCATTATTAATTATGAGGATAAATAGATGAATGGCTACAAAAAACTGTGGTTAAAAACAAAAATCTGCGTAGGTGTAGTCCGGGTCGCGAAGTCCAATGAGAACTTAAAGTCACCATCTTTTTGTGTCTGTCCTCTCAAATTATGCAACGGAGTCTAGAGGACATCTTGGACATTACAAGTTTCAGACAAGTCTGGGCCGTGTGAAAATAACTTTATGACTTATTAAGAGTACCTGCAATTTATTTTTATCTCTAAATGAACAAAATTACCCAGCCAAGCAGTACCTATTTATAAAATAACAATGCTACAGTCAATTGTTAACTCGGTATAAAGTTTATGATTTTTTAAATTATTTGTAAGCAAGCTATTTCAAATGGGCTTCGAAATTTTAGTTTCAATCATTACAAAACTTTCGTTTTCATTCAGTTTTAAAAGATTTTATATGACGTATTTTACACAGCCTTTTCGCTGCATATTTATGTTATGTTTTAAAATTAATTTGAGTAAAAACTTTACTTCTTGATTGACGCCTGCCAATATTAAGTAACTGTGTAAGTATATTTTTACGAGCTTCCCATGATTGCATTATTCATAATTTTATTACATCACAGAAAGCTGTAAGAGTCACCTTTAAATATTAAACATAAACGGTATTATTTAAGACGTTCGTACGTCCAGAATTTTACAATGTGTCAATGGATACTGCGAAATGTGTAAGTGATCTAAAGAGCGAAAGTGTACATTATAAATAGCTCAATTACGCCCACTTTACTGTGGAATAAAAGAAACTGTTTACAATTACTAATTGTCTTAAGTAAATTGCTTTGTTGCTGCGGTATCCTATTTGCCGGGTGCATTTATTATTTCACGCAAACTTAGGCACATTTCCTGTTCAGAGATTGTATGTAGACCGACGATCTTGTCGTACACATAACACATATTTTTTTGTGAAATGAGCTTAACGAGTTTGGTAAAAAAAAGGAAGTGTTTTTGCTCATCCGACTTTCCTTCAAACGGTTACAAAACTTGCGGTAAGTATATTTTAGACAACATATGTGTGAGACAACATAGGTAAGCATGGCAATCTAGATAGACGATGCGAGATAACGAGCTCTTTTTTTAGCGTAAAACTTTTACTACAAAAGTAGAAGTTATACTTATCGCTAATTTATAAAACCAACCATATAATTCCATTCGGTCACAATATTAGAAAGAAGTAACAAATCACGTTGAAGTACCCTTTGAGCGACAAATGAGCTACTGTAATGTCATCATTATGTCAAACGGCTGCGGGCGGCGGGCCGACCACACTGTACCGCGAAGATTGTGAGGCACAGTACATTGATCTATTGTTAAGTACATACCGAACAAACTACCGACAATAAACGTCAATTTAGATGGAAGGATAGGCTTCGACAAATTAGAAGTTCAACGCAAAGTATATATATTTTCATTTCTGTCTACTTTTCTCATTCATTTGGCACATTTTCCATAACACAACTGGCGAAATTGGTGCCAGTTATAACTAAATATTTTCATAATCTGAGCTTGTGTGTGTAGCGTAGCGACCTGATTAGGTATTGTTATTGTGGATTATTGTCATAGAAAAGCCTACAATTTGCAAAAGCTCATTAAAATTTTACTCGACACTTGTGGCTTTTGATAATAATAATATGATGGTCTAAATTAACAAAACCAACCTTGTTAACAACTAAACTAGGTTTTATAATTCTCTCTTATAAGTATGTCTAAAGTAATCGACCGATTAGACAGATACAAATAATCTTGTAACCCGTTAACAGGCAAGTAATAACTCTCATGTAATCAAAACGCATGATGTACGAGTATGGTGACCGTTACCGGGCGGCGGACGGTATACCGCGCGCCCGACGCAACCCATTGTTGCGTAGCTCCAGGCATATCTCTCATCTCCATTTAATGAACTCCGCCGTACGAATAGTTAACAAGCTAGATTCAGGTCACTAGTGTCATCTTATTTAGACATTCTGGCTATTTATAATGCGATCTTGGCCTCCTTGGAGTTATGCCCAAAAAAGAATTCTGGCTTTTTAACTTAGATTTTGCAATAAATTCTGGATTTTTTTTTTAAATTAAGCTACGTCCTTTTCTATGTATAGAATTCTTGTTTTTAAGTAGTCTTTACCGATATACGTTTCTTAATATTATATGTGGAAAATTTTCCTTGTTTTATCCATTTAAATCAAGGTAATTATATGTTAATGATCTCGGTTAATATCTTTGATTTTATCACACTAATATTTATTAAAGTGTGTGTGTGTACTTATATGTTTGTTCACGCTCAAACGGCTGGACCAATTTTGATAAAACTTTCTATGGAGGTAGCTGACATCCTGGATTAACATATAGGCTACTTTTATCCCGATATTCTTACGGGATCGACATTTACGCGGGTGAAACCGTGGGGCGCAGCTAGTCAAGAATAAATTAACGGATGCTTAAAGATCGAATTATGCCAATAGTTTGAGTGAAAAACAACATTGTCTGCGCAATCATACTGAGATAAATTGACCACAGAAATGACTCGTAAATTACGATAACCAGATCTGTCTGGTTATCGTAATGCTAGTAACTGAAAGTGGAAACTATGCCAGTTTGTGCATCACAAACAGGCTCTCCGACTTCCCAAAGGTCGAACAAGTGGTTCTAACCTTCGTACTTTCTTTTATTATGGATGAAAACTCAACATATTGCTTGGAATGTGTTCTTATGTAAGCTAAATGACATACGACAAAGTTGAGATGACTTATAATGTGATAATATTACGCACAATATTAACTTTTTGTACCCATGAGATGAATACTGAATAAGTATGTATTTATGTAACTCAGTCTATAAACGTTTTCCGTTTTACGAAGGAGGCTACTTTATTTAAATCTAATTATTATACTACAATTTTTTTCCGTAATAAGCTAATTATGTGCGTAATAATTAAAGTGTTGTTACGTGTAATTGAAATTAATGATTTGCGTGTTAATTACGACAGTTTTTACGGGAATTAAATTAACATGCAAAGACAGTGTAAGTATTTACATCATTAACGAGGCAAGATAAGTAAAGTGTGTCAGTTAGTTAGTTCTCACGTAGAATCTGGATGTCTCAATAGATTATAATAAACGAGTTATCAAAAGATACGTCTTAATCCCACGTGAAAAACTCAAATTAAAATCGTTGTGTTTTTAGATTTAAATTGATTAAAATGATTGACCCCGATACCTACTTAAGAACCTAGTAAGTAAGTACTAAAATTATTTCCAATTTTGTTTGTCATATCATCATCATCCTGCATCAGTCCACTGCTGGACTGCCTCTCCAATTGCACGCTTCTCCACAACTCTCATCCAGCTGCTACCACCAGCCACCTGCGAAGATCGTCGCTCCACCTGGCCTGAGGGCGGGCGTCCTTACCTCTTACCTTACGTTTGCCAATTCACGGTCTCCATTTAAGTACACGTCTTCCCCAATGGTCATCGGTTCACTTCAGCTTACATTTCATTTTGTTTGTGCTGGTACTTATCTAGGATCCGGCTTACATGATGAAGTTTGAATTGCCAGAATCACCGAGCAGTTAGTAAGCATGGTGATCAATGGTCGATCCTTTAAAAGACCTTTGCCCTGAAGTGGAACAAACTACAAACGGATATCATTATCCGTTTCATATCAGAATAGATCATCTCCTCGCTGAAATGCTAAACCATTTAGCTCGATTTACCCACTAAGTGCACACTGTTATATGGGCTTGGCATTTAACATGTAAACTCGCACTGTGACCTACATTTCCATCGGATTGAAACACTTCAAAGGCGTAGTCGCGTTGTGTCGTAGTCATAATAAATTGCATAGTAATGACATCCGAAGTACCATACCATACCGTACCATATGTATAAAGTCAAATAACACTAATGCAATTTTGATGCGTAGACGTTTTACGAGTAAATATTTAATAGTGATTTCGCAATAGTCTCTTTAGACTGTATCCAATTCCTTTTAATATTCATCACAGTACATCTTCGATACATAACTAAAGGTCGGATGCGCCGGCGCATGGGACAATAGTGGGGGCATATATTCACGTGCACGAGTTAAAAGTCGATAAAGCTCGGCGTTTAATGTTTATTTATAGGGTTAATTATATACCGCTAGTTATTTTTTTTGATGGTATATTTTAAAATGCAACATAACGTGACGCCTTTAACCCCCGAAGGGTCAGGCAGGGAGTCAATCGCCTCGAAGGAAGCCAGTATTCGTCAAGCTGGTCTAAGTTGAAGTTCATTTAGGTATCTCACCCGTCAGGGCGGTAAAACGTCAAGTAATAATTTGAATAGGTATCTATAGTTCACCTACATTTCACCATTTCTGTTTAAGTCCCATGTAAGTCCCATGAAAATGACCTATAATTTGTATTAGCATTAATTTGTTAATTTAAAAATAGGTCATCTCATCATCACAAAACATGTCGTAACAACAATTTCTATCAACCATTGAGCAATCACAATGAAAATGCGGAACGTTTTTCTTCACGCAAATAATAATAAGTGTGAATTTAACCCAGTTTCATGGGTCGTCTGCGATCATGCACGCGATAAAGAGCTCCAAATGCCGAGAAACACGAGAGTATATTTAAAAAATGCTTCATAAACCATATATAAATACTAGAATTAGTTCTTAAAACTAGGTTACTTACTTAAACTAGGACTTATGAAAAACTAGCAAAATCTTATTTTTATTTTTTAAATGGTTTTCCTATTTATCTTGTATGTACTTTAGCTATTCTTCATACTACAACATTGCACAATAGGTTGCAATAATAACTGTAACGAAGTTAGCACAGGAAGATTCCTCCCATAGTTGTTCCGGTCACTATTGCGGACGTAACTAGGCGGCGCGGGAGTGTTCCGTCGTAATCGTACTATGTCAATGAGCGGATTGCGCGTTGATGTCTTTTTGATGCGCGTACGTATTTCGATCATTTATTTCCGAAATTTAAGGAACCCAGCTTTTAATTAAATTGCTTTGATATTAATTGGTATTAACTGTATTGTAATTGTATTTTTTTATAAATAATATATTTTTATCGTAAAAAATATTCTTCCAAAAGAATATGTTTCCCTAATATAATAAAACTTTAATTAAGCCTGGATACAATAACCTATTTTTTTACAAATCAATCTATATTTTTTTTTTCTAAAACAATGTAACACGAAAAATCGATAAAAATCAAATCAAAAGAACTCACCTTGCACACAAGAAAATACACGACACTACGTCACTCACACAAAAATATATCAAAATTCAAATATGAATTAATGTCCGATAGGCGCGCTAGCTGGGGTCAGAGTGCGCATGCGTGTATTCGCGGTGTCATCCCGCGACTCACGCGCTCGCGGTGTGAAAGTGCTTATATAGCCTTTTAGTTGCAAGCGTGCACGTAGTGACGTCACATATCGCCTGCAATGGATTTATGGGCGGCCGAAACAATGAGATGAACTTTGGGCGAAGCTTCGATGTTTTTTTTTAATTACTTATAAAAGCTCAGTACGGCAATGACATAGTTTTGTATGAATGATACGTTATATATGCTTATTTTGTTCAAAAATGTATATAAATTAGCTTTAGTACTTGCATATTTTATTATCGTTAGTCTATAGGTAATTTTGTATTGACGATTTAGTTACTTTACATAATTTAATAATAAATCCAACCTAATGACTATAGCTATTAGAACTAATCTTAATAGGTATGTTTTATTTAATATAAATGATTTATTCAAAATATCATAAAATTACAATGGAGTTTTTCTGTTTGAAGTCATTCAGCATAGTCATAATGCATACATTACATCTGTTTTATGGTTTTGACATATTGCCAAGTAATCAAACCTAACTACTTAATTTATAATTATTTATTTTAATTCTATATAGTTTTCAAAGGGCAGAGTCTTTAGAAATCCCTTTCGCCACGGCCAAGAAAACACTTTAGTTTTTCCCGTGATACAAACCTGGCCAAGTTTTGAAAAACGGAAACGGCAACATGCAGGTCCTGGGACGACCCGGTACAAAATAGTACCGTTTGTGGTACACATGTGTACCAGCTCGTCCAAATGAAGTTAAAAAAACCGACTATGATATTCATTTATTGCATTCCATATTGTAAAAAAAGATATAATAAGGGCCTTAAGCTCGGGACAAAAACATGGACCCTGTAAGGGCAGAAATGATAAAATTAAGATTACAATAACAAAATTACAACTACTACTATGCGTATGCGACCCAGTTTGTCTCAAACTACCTCATCTGCCGGGATAGAATATTTTCTTATAATATTAAGCATGAACTTGTAAAAAAATATTAGATAAAGTCCCACTGCAAATCAAAAACATCTTCCCATATAACAGACTAGCTGCTGCCCGTGACTTCGTCCGGGTGACATTTCTAGTTTTAACATATAATATATCCTATGAAACAAGACAATACTATCTTAATAGAGAAATTATTTTCGGAATAGGATCAGTAGTTCCGAAGTTTACCCCAAACAAACTCACACACTTTACATACAATCTCACACACATAAGATATCCTGACAGATTATCATAGAAGTTGCTTTCCAACGGTCATAAGGATATTTAATAAACTACCAAAATCGTATAACGCTGTTTTAAAACAGCGTTATTCAAATGGCTTATAGAAAAATAATTCTATTCTGTGAAGAAGTATTTAGACTTTAAAGATTCACACTGACATGTTACCTACTATTACAATTTGACAAATACTTGACATTTAAATTTAATAACTATGATCTTTGTACCAATTTTATGAGCTTCATTTATTTAATTCATGTAAATCAATAATTTTGCATGCTAGTTTTAGCGAATTGTTTTAGAAATTTAAAAAAAACCCGACCATCTATAATATACTACATTCTTACAAAAATTTCACAAATGTTGCCTCTTTATAAAATTTGTATAAAAAAGCAGTAGATCCAAATTATCATTTGAGGCCTCCAAAATCCAGGTTTCTTTGCTATGTTGGCCTTCAATTTAAGTCAATAGTGCTTTTAGTAAGGATATTTACTTTGGCACATGACCAGGGAATCTTACTCTCTATGTTGGTCAACGAAGATATGGGCCCAATATTAGTTGATCCATCAAAAGAAGGTGTAATTCAATTTTACGGACGGGCTAAACCCTTCTGGTAGTAGGGACAGCTGTCAAATCGTGTTGTCATTCATTCGAAGTTAGGGCCCCGAAGTAATCTTACGTCCGATAGTGCTAAGGAGTAGGAAATGCCCTGTACTTCGACCGAAACTATGGACTTCGTGCTTAGGATTAGACTCCCAGTTTTGACCGAACTTAGTACTAGAGTTTTAGTTAGAGTACGGTTCCTCACGCCTAGTACCTACTTGGTCTGTAAGTTGTTTTGTGGTATGTGTTTTGATCGTATCTATAATCACGGCAATCACGACCACAAGACATGTAACTCAAATGCGATCTTCCTTCCGCATACGCGAGAAACAAATTACCTAATAAATTATAGTTAATTGAACAAACATTCAATAAAAATGCAGCGGTCATAAACTCCGTTTGAGATCAGGGCCAGAAGGATTTTAAGAGGTATCACACGGATGACTAAAAAACATTAACAATTTTTCAAAGGTATTTATTTCGTGTCTTCTTCTTCCTGTCCTTGTACCATGTTACTTCGGGTTGGTGCTACACGTATGTTTTCTTCCATTCTCCCTTGTTCCCTCTCGCTTTTGTTTGAATATGTATGGTCCTGTATAAAACTAGCAGCGCCCTGCGGTTCCACCCGCATAAGTGTCGTTCCCATAGACATATTGGGATAAACAGTATGCTATGTGTTATTCTAATGTATAAACTATATTACTGTAAAGTTTCATCAAAATCCGTTCAGTAGTTTTTGCGTGAAAGAGTAACAAACATCTATCCATCCATCGTCACAAACTTTCGCGTTACAATATTAGTAGGAAGTAGGATTGTACTCCTGTATATCCGGGGGTATATCCCTGATTATTTTCCTCAAGGAAAATAATTATTATAGTTAAGACATGTTGTGATAACAAAAAAAAACAGTGCAAAAGCAATCATTAGATCGACATTCTGGTATGTCGATTGTTGATTTGTTCTGTGAGGCAATGTTTTTAAAAATACACATAAGTTTACGTTTAGGGAAAATAAAAATCAAATACGGGGTGGTAGGCAAGGGGTATCGTATTACCCAGTAACTGGGTTGTGGAGGTCAGATAGGCAGTCGCTTCATGTAAAATACTGGTATTCAGCTGCATCCGGTTAGACAGGAAGCCAACTCCAACACAGTTAGGAAAAGGCTAAGCAGATGATGTAGCTAGTATGCCAGTATGTAGCTGGTATAGACTATATGTAGAAAATTTTTCTCTAACAGACCATAATCATCTAAATAGCGGTTTATTCGGCCAAATCAGTACAGTTGCTCAGACACAGCTCTAACCAAATCAAAGTTACATTACACTGCATGCTAGATGATTTTCGTCGTGGTCGTTAACCCGGAAAATAGACGGGCAAAACCAGATTGATACATTAAAACAAAGGGCTCCATTGATCCAACCCTAGAATGTTCAGACGAAGATGCAGCCAGATACTATCTCATATCTTCCCAAGTGCTTGTTTCACAAGATCATATAACACATGCCAATGATTAATCGCTGTATTGTGCTACCGACTGACATACAAAACAGTTGTATAATAAGTTCGTGGATGTAATAACACAGACAATGGCTGAAAGTGTAAAGTGCGTTTGGTCATTGGCCGTAATAGTTGTCGGATTGGTAAGGTCAAGCTATTAGTTATGCCCACTCCCTCTCACAGAGAGGAGGCCTGTGTCACAGCAGTGGGAACGTCAAAGGTTGATTATGATATCAAAGGAACTTATGGCGCAGTTTATACCCGCAGGAACCTATGAGCAGGTTTTTTTTATTTTTTTTTTCTGAATGTGCCTGACCTCTATTAAATCATTTTAAATTTTACCCCGATTTAACTGAAATGTAAAGTGATGGCCTGAAACACAGGTTTGAAATAAACCTAGATCGGGAGGGTCGCTACCTAACATTCTAATTCCGAACCATAATTACTTTTATCTGTAGTAAAATATAAATTGTATGGGAAATATTACTACTATTGGCTCGTCGTTGTCATTTAGTAAAGACAATTATAATCTTAAAAAAAAGAAAATACGTTTATTTGCGGTAAACATGACGCACAGGAAGAACACAAACACAAAAAAGAACAAGTTGGGGGAAAATATGCAAAAGAAAGAAGAAAAAAAGAAAGAAATTTTCTCGTTTGTTAAATGGTTCTTGTAAAGGGCATTTCTTGAACTGCCTAGAAGTTTAATAAGAAGTGGAACGTATTATGTGGTTAGTTCATAATAATTGGTCAGGTCAGTCGGAGAGATAATAAAGATGCTAGATGGCATTTGACTTAAGTTTTGCAATTTCTTTCGGCAACCCAGGGTCACTTCTTCTTAAATAAGCAATTAAGCATAATTATTATGACTTAATTAAATAGTCGTCAAATTTCTTTAATAGATTTTCAACTTTATCGCTAAAGCATAAGGTTGAAAGTTGATTGGGAAAATTTTACAGTTTCGGGAAGCTTGATATGCTGGCGTCTGTACGTGTATTAGTAATAATATTGAAAAGATGAAGTTAGACTGAGCCTTCCGGATTCATTTATAGCGAAACCGGAAAATAATTCAAAATAATAATATTTTTAATCGACTGAAATATAATAATGGTCAAATCTAAACAATTTTCCTAATTTTTCATCTGTAACCTTCTGTGGTCAGCCGCAGTTCTGACTAAATGCCCTAATGCATCACGATACATTAACCCTGAGAACTAAAAGATGGTCATAAAATTTTACTACAAATATTTATGCAGTTTTATAGGTAGTACTACAGTTTATTTATGTGAATAGGATATTAATTTTTGAGAAGATAGTTTTGACATTTACGAGAGCAATCAATAATTTAATTAATATCCAATATTGCTACACTGTAGGTATTGGTAACTTAAAATTTATTACAACAGCTGGATAAGATGTTGTTTGCGTGGAAATATTTAAGTCACATAGTTTCACCAATACCTATAACTTCTATCATTATTTTAATTACCTACGATGTGTACAAATTCAAAACGCAATCTTCAATTACTGTATATGTGATAAGAATATACATATAATGAGATAGAGTTGAAGTGTTAATGTAATAGGTAGCACGCAACACCTATAAAATACTTATCTCATTATTTTGATAATCTCTCTGTACTAAATAATAGTCATGCTATTAGTAACACGACTTTGTTCAATAAACACTAAATGTTAATGTTATACAAACCGATGTTCGTGTTGGTTTAAAACGGCACGAATCAGTTTTTTATATTTTATCGATACGATATTGACATTCATCTCGTTCCGTTTAACAATCGAACGAAAAATGTTTTACTAAATGAAGGCAGACCCGACCTGCTGTGTAGTAAACACTTGCAAAATATAGGGACTTTGGTAGAATCTCCAGAAGGCAAATTCCTTTATTTGAAAACGTTCAAAATCTAGCCACAAACTTATCTCAAAGACAATCAATGTCAAAAACGTATCAAATCAAAAATTTTGGTAAATCGGAGGTATTTTTGACCGATTGAGAGATTAAAATGCGAACGTTCTTAAAACTACGGGAATTACATCTGTCAAATTTCTTTAATAGGTTTTCAACTTTATCGCTAAAGCATAAGGTTCAAAGTTGATTGGGAAAATTTGACAGTTTCGGGTAGCTTGATGTGCTGGCGTCTGTACATAAACTCCCCAGTTAGGTTGTGTTAAATAGTGGATGGATTTTGGGGCAGGTCCACCCCGTTTACTACTTCACCGCGTAGAAACGGACTCCAGGTTTTCAGAATCCTCAGGTTATTTTGTTCGAGGGAGCAAATGTAGTGTAATACGTATTTACATAACCCTAATAGGGTGTCAAATGTTGATAGTGAGTTTAACGTAAAGTAGGTGGTGAGCCCCGGGACTCCTCCCTAAAGCACAAGTATTATATGATTATACAGCCTATAATGTTCTCACTGATGGCACACCGGCCTCCTCTTGGTGAGAGGGAATGGCCGTTATCCACCACGCGGTCCCAGTGCAGGTTGGTAGATGTCACATGTCTAGGAATCTTTGGTTCTAGACAATGCCGGTTTCCTCACTATGTTTTCCTTCACCGTTTTGACAGCAGTGGTGTTTAAATAATTTACACAAAGTAAAGCACCTGTCTGGGTTCGAACCTACGACCTGAAACTCTTAAGTCGCGGCCGTTATCACTGAGCCACCACTTCTCTTTCTCCCTAAAGGCCTGGCCCCAAAGAGCAGAAGGAACACACAAGGAATTCCTTTGCCCTATGGCCTGCAGTATATTTGTATACCTACTTAGCTATTGCATTCCATAGCAAAAAATCAACTTCTGTTCTGCTGTTTGGTTAGTAGATAATTTATTAATTGTTATCAAGCGTACTTTTTCATAAATAGGATTGCCTGCGGGGTAATTGCGCGCAACACGCTTACAGTAGCGATGACTTCATTTTGACAGTCCAACAACATTCATTGCGTTGTTTACGTTGTTGAGCAGACAAATTTTTCGAACATATGAAGCAATGGATTAGGAGTATACTTTCGAAATGGTTCGGATTGTGTTCATGGTGGGTGTTAGTTTTTGAAGTGAAAACTTCTTTAGCGGCGCTGTGTACTTTTTTTGGAATGGGTAAAAACTTCTAAATTCGCGTCAGGTCACGTGACCCTGATCGAAAATTCGTAAGACGTAAAACGTAAGACAGCGCCATCTATGCACATCGGGAAGAACTACGAGGGCCTCGCGTACTAACTACGTAGTTCATCCAACAACGACGAGCGCGTTGTTGAGGACAGCGCCATCTATGCACATCGGGAAGAACTACGAGGGCCTCGCGTACTAACTACGTAGGCCTCGCGTACTAACTACGTAGTTCATCCAACAACGACGAGATGGCGCTGAACCACGGATATATAACTGACGACGAGCAAATCTGAATAAATTCCTTTCACGAGAAGAATAAACCAGTCACTTTGGTCATCATACCTGATTTGCAAAAAACCCTATAAAATAAGGAACACACCTTAACACGCGTGTTTTGTTTATAAGACGATTCACAAAATACACTCGTAATTGTTCAAGTTTTCACTTCTGTCGGCACTACCGGAGTGCCAGTGTTTTTTTTTTAAAACCAAGACTTAGCAAACGGATTAGTGGGCGCAGAATATTTTATGTGTAAACAACTCTCACAAAGTCATGCCTCAGTGTGGGAAATCATCAAATGACCCCTCCCGCTCTGAGTGGAGCGGAAGGGAGTGTCAGAAAAAAAATCTTCTCACCCGCGGATTGAACTCGAGACCATCGCATTGCTAAGCCGCAGTGTTAACCACTAGACCAACATGCCAAAATCAAGCCTTGGGGTTCAAGGACGATCCTTTACAAATCAAGACAGCCGTGAAAATTCTTAAATTCAGCCTCATCTGATTAGGCTGCGAACTGACCCTAACACAGTTCGGAAAAGGCTCGGTCTACCTGTTTACATAGTAATGCGTAGGCGCTTCAGATTGGTCGATAAAAGCTTACGTAATACCAAAGATTCGAAAAAACAGGATTATGTATTGACTTATAGAAACAATACGTTACATTTTTAAACGGTCACTATTGTCCATTTAGTTAATTTATTAATATCTGATATTTATGAATGACTGTGACATTTAAACCTACATAACATTGGTGGAGTCTTGTGATGAGATTTAACACGTTTTACGATACTCTGGCGCACGAATCGATGATGAAACACACTACAACATATCCTCAATAGTATTGGCAACATACCTCGTATCGGACACTTAAGTTTCAATCATTTATCGATAACTAGCGACCCGCCCCTACTTCGTACGGTTTTTTAACCGACTCCAAAAAAGGAGGAGGTTCTCAATTCGGATGTCTATATAAATATGTATATATATTTTAATGTATAGACGGCTTTGCAAAATTTTTTTGTTCGAAAGAGGTTTGTTCCGAAATAGTCCCATTTAAGTTTCGTAAAGATCTGATGATGAGTTTCAGAGACAGAAAACGGGGGTAGGCAGATGTGTTCAGTAGCTTCCTGTCACTGACATTCACCTAGCAAGTAGTGTTATATGAATTTGTTTGGGGTAGGTAGGTACAACAAAAAAGTGAAAAATAAAAACATTTATACAAAAAAAAAACAACCGACTTCCAAAAAAAACACTACAAAGTGAAAAATAACTTTAATTTCGAAAGTCGGCGTCAAAAAACGAAAATACAGAACCAACGACACCGACTTCCGAAATTAAAGTTATTTTTCACTTTGTACTTAGTGTTTTTTTTTGGAAGTCGGTTGTTTTTTTTTATGAAAGTTTGAGACCTGTCAAAACATCTAGATTTCTTTATTACTTAAATGTAAGTTTCATATTAATCTATATAATATGTACTTAATAATAATAAACCTAAAGAGCTTCATTGTTTTTTTGAACGCGCTAATCACTGCAGCTACCATTTGAATAAAAAAAAACTTTTTGCATTTGATAGCCCAATTTTTGAGGACGGCTGATACCTAATATTACGTATAAATTATAATGTAAGAACAATGTTGTGCTAAAGTTTAGCTCGTAATTCTGGTCAAACCAGCTTTAATTAAATTAGCTTCAACTATAATTAGCTGTTACGCTGAGCTTTAAATATAACCAAAGATAATTATATTCAGTTATGTATATAAGATATCTAGCACTGTTTGAGTCATAGCAGGTTATTCATTCATTCCATGCAGATTTGCTATACAATAACAATTATTATAGAACTAGAATTGCTCTAGGTTAAAACGTTTACACAAATCTATTAATCCATACTAATATTATAAATGTGAAAGTGTGTCTGTCTGTCTGTTACCTCTTCACGCTTAAACCGCTGAACCGATTTAGATGAAATTTGGTATACATATGCGGGTGAAATCGTTGTATAATATTTTACACTAGCAGCGCCGCGCGGTTTCACCCGCATAAGTATCGATCCCCTGGGAATATCGGGATAAAACTATCCTATGTCCTTTCCCGGGACTCAAACTATCTCTATGCCAAATTTCATCTAAATCGGTTCCGCGGTTTAAGCGTGAAGAGGTAACAGACAGACAGATAGACACGCATTTATAATATTAATAGTATGGATGTATTGAAACTTCATTCAGTTTAGCGGCAGGCTTTGATCTAGCTTTAATTGATGGTTTAGCAATAGGAGATACATATCTCGATTCTTACCTTATATTTTAACAATGGAATGATTTGTACCCTTATTATGAAAATTAACGAAACATTTTAAACTTACTGCCTCAGTGGTCTAGTAGTTGCAAGCGCTACTGCTGAGCATAAGGTCTTTTTTTTTTTTTTTTTCAGGATGAGAAATCATCATATGACTCCTCCCGCTCTGGGTGGAGCGGAAGGGAGTGTCAGACTCTTACTGACTAAAACCTACCCGTGTTCCTTCCTTCGCCCTTTATGTTCCGGGCCAGCGGTAACCCTTTCGGACAATCCCGCTGATCCGGACAATCCCGCTGATCATAAGCATAAGGTCATGGGTTCGATTCTCAGGTCAGGCAAAATGTTAATGAGTTTTTCTATCTGGAAATTTTCTGTAGCAGTCTGGAGTCTGGATTTGTGCCGGATTCCTGGAAACAGGCTAGCCTCCTATTACCTAGATACTATATGTAGGGAATTATTCCTCGTGTACCAGAGCGCGATGTTATGTCATTTTAACGTTGACGTTGTTGACGTTTAGAATACGAATCGATAGAATTTAATAAGTATTTTATATTTTATTTATTTGAGCAAAGTAAATAAAATATAAGAGAATTATAAAATTCTATCGACTCGTATTCTAAAAAATCTTAACTATTTATACGAAGGTGGGTCAGCTAATTGCTATAACTGACGGTACGTAAAGTACGTAATGATATCTAAGGACAGAACCACAGGCAATGCTTGTATTACCAATTCGCCATAAACGTTGAAAGTCCTCGAAAAACATTCGATGCACATTTCAATTCCTACAATGTAGTTCATGTGAGAAACATTGTTGTTAATCTCGGCCCGGCCTTTAAGATGAACTAACATAAAGACCTTGTCTGTTATGAGCATAAGAAGACGAATCCAATGGCGCTGGCCATTACGAGAAAAATGTCAGACAATTACTATCTCAACGTTAGCCAATGATAGGTTAAATCGTGTGTTAAATATCAGTGTGTGATGTCCGAATGATATTTCAGTCTGGCCAGACACCTCGTTATAGTATTTTGGTTCAAGAATAACCGTTATTTCATAACTTAGTCCTTTGCGCCCCATCACACATTGATTTTGATGTATCTTCTAATGTATCCGTTAGTTCAACTGATAATGAGCTGATATTATTTCTATCGACACAGTTGGTGATTGAATCTTCATTTGCCTTTTACTTTGTTCATGATATTTCTGTGGTTGATTGTCTTTCTTGACATTATTATGATATCTAAACTTTCTATACAAAATGTTATTATGCATAAGCGTAATTAGCCTTTAATAAATGTTTCCACTGACATAGGTAACTTCCTTCGAAAGGGAAATGGGCTGTAATTTACCACGCGGGTCCAGTGTGGGTTGGTAGATGTCACACGTCTTCGAATTTTTGGTTCTAGGACATGTCGGTTTCCTCACGATGTTTTCCTTCACCGTTTTGAGAGCAGTAGTGATGAAATTATTTATTCAAAGTGAAGCACCTCGCTGGGTTCGAACCCACGACTTACAATTCGTAAGTCAGGGCCATTACCACTGGGTCACCACTGCTCTGTCTATAATTATGGATTGGACAAAATTATATATTTTTTTTATTTGGAATGTGTTTGCTCTTGACTCTAATCTAGGTCAGAGAGAGACAAAGTCGACGATGTAGTGAGCTTACCCAGAAGAAGCCTTGGTGATTTGGTGATGATAGAGAGCTATCCGTGATGTGACGCCAAGCAGCGTTGCTTTGTTCCGGGTTGGCAACTGCAAAAGAACTGAAAAGGCAAAATTTTATTTATAAAAATATAAATTCAATCATGTCTCATTAGCAATGGTTGAGCTATGCAAGATGCTGATGTAATAACAAGGCCAGGAGACGATTCACTCTGCAATGATAAAACACCTGCAAATATTGTCGCAGATATTCACATAATTACAATTATATAATGAATGTATGCAAAATATTGTAAAACATTTTCAAATAGTAACGGTGGAGTTTCTGCCCATTTTCATTTCCATTCGAAATTACCGTTTCGACTAGAATGAATCCTATTGTTATGTAAATTTTGATGTCCAAAAGTGCCTTATATGCAGTGGCGTGCATTGCATAAAGGCATATAAGCAGTGCCTACCTCGATAAATCACCATAAGCCTGTCAATTACGTTTTTGTGTGTATGCCCCACAGTTGGGAAACAAAAACCAAAATCGTCACACAAACACGCGTGGCTGTTAGGCAGTCGCCAGACGGCCTACTCGGCTCCCGTACTATTTCGCACATTGTCATTGGTCTTTACTCGTTCAAGTTAATACGACGAAATTAAAAATACGTACGTCTCACGCGTTATGCCATGACGTTCGTCCTTCGCAATTTACCACCCTAAAGTAGGCATGCCTACTCATAACCAACCGAGTATGAATGTTAAAATCGTAATTTATAATTCGTTCGTAATTTGGCTGTGTGAAGAAAATCCAAGATGGCGGCTGTAATTTTTTTTAAACATTTCATCATAGGTGTCGTTTTCATGGTTTTCAAGGGTGCTAAAGCCGATAGTGATGTCAAAATGAAAATTCAAGATAACGGCTATATTTTTTTTAAATGTTTCATAATGGGTGTCGTTTTTATGATTTTCAAGGGCGCTAAAGCCGATAGTGATGTCAACATGAAAATCCAAGATGGCGGCTGTAGGATTTTTTAAAATTTTCATCATGGTTGTCGTTTTCATGGTTTTCGAGGGTGTTGGAGCCAATAATAAAGTCAAAATGAAAATACAAGATAAGGGCTGCGAAAATGTTTAAACTTTTTATCATGGGAGTCGTTTTCATGGTTTTCGAGGGTGTTGAAGCCAAAACTAATGTCAAAATAAAAATCCAATATGGCGGCTGTAAAACTTTTTTTTTGTTAATAGATACCTACATTTGTTTTATGTTTCTGATTAGTGACCGCGTCTGCCTAGACTAGACCCGGCGTAGTGCCTGCCTACCTATTCTGAAAACCAATGCACGCCACTGCTTATATGTGCCAATTTGAAATAAATGATTTGACTTTGACTATTCTCTTATGTTCTAGCAAGTGGACTGTTTGCTTGTTTGCCTCCAATATCTTACCAATGAAAAAAGCAGTCAATTACGACTTTAAATATTTTCCTGTAGTTACCTACTCTAACCCTCAAGATGCACGCAAGGTAATTAATCAAGCCCTGTTTCTTCAACACTCGTTCGCTTCCGTTATCAGATAAGCATCGATCACGCATCAGGATCTAAAACACCCTGATGTGATCGTGCGATGACGTACGCAGCCTGCGTAGTCTTTGTAAATAAATAAAATAAATCGCTTAATTATTTAGAAGCTTTTACATCTATAACATCACGCCTGTTTTCCTTGTAAGGTTAGGCAGAGGTATGTATATAGTAAGTCCATATTTCGCCAGATATGTTTAAGTCCTATGTAATGGGCGAGCCTGTCAATCGAATGGTCATCTGCAAGACAAGTGGCAGCGCAGATGCGTTGCTATCGCAGAGACAGCTGAAATGTATCATAATTACATATTTCAGTAATTACAACAACACTGCGTAAACCGGAACGTCTATTTCTACTACCAACGCTGCTTGGTATATAGGTAGTACAGAAGACAGATCGAGCTTCTTTATTTTTTTTTGTAAGTATATTGGCCTTTGCGTGTATGAACCAAAACGAAGCAAGGAGTATGTAAGGATCATATATCATATCATCATCATCACGGGTGAGTCATCTTCTGTGGTTTTTCCCGTAAAGACTTTATCCAGCCCTTAAATTCGTTTATACTAACATTTTCCACTTATATTGGTCGAGGCTTCCAGTCGCCTAGAAGGCCATAATTACCCATGTATAAAAAAAGTAAGGTGAACTTTTTTCTACCTAAGCTCTTGACATTTTAAAGCTTCTTCACGCGTAGTTATATGGAGTACAGCTTTAATTATTGCCTAAGGCTATAAATGTTTGTTTTACCGCCACTTGTCTGAAGAAGCACGCAGATGACGCCTTATTATGAAATAACATTAACAATTATTATTATGATTTTATATAAAGTTTCGTAAAACGTATGAAATGGTAATGATATAATGCAGTAATTATTGTCGTATGTGTACGCACTTAACATTCTTGTCGCAACATGTTGTTAAGCTTGTAATGACGATAATATGTTAATGGTTATAATTATTTCTAAACAATTATAGTTAGGTTGTGCTTAGAGCTACTGGGGTATAAGTAGTACATACTGACTATTAGTTGGGTACCGTTATTTTTCCTTTTGATAGCGTGTCCGTCTGTAAGTGTAAGGAAGATATTTTATTTAAATTAATTAAAAACCAATAGTTTCAAGTAGGTAATTTAAAAGGAAATGCGGGGTGGTCTTTTCCCCATAGAAACGCTCTAACCTATTTTTTTTCTAGTTAATGACCATAAAGCAATGATTTTCTTATAACAGAATAATAAATATTAACTACTTGTAGGTATGTCCCTATGTTTTCCTTTTTGATGATACATTATTTTTATAAGCACTAGATAAGAACCCTCAAAACATGCTCAAAACTGCCGCTGTAGGGACCCATACCATTTTTATTATATTTTCAAATTCAAATGGGTCCCGCCTGCTTCCAACTTTTATTTAGTTTAAAATGGGCTTGTTTTTAGCTTTTCGGTTTTTTTATTTAACTTAAGTTTTTGACCGCAGTCGGGTGTTTTATTTTTTTAAATACATTTTTTTATTTCCAGCTATTTAGTTAGTTTACAAATGTGAAAGATTTCGCAGACGATTTAGTTCTTGGTACGTGTTTTTTATGATTTGTCACTTCGAATTACTTTTAACCATATAAGTTGTATATATTTTTGTAATCACGTTTTAAAACCCTTTATTATGATACCCACACTCAATAGGTGTTGAGAAAAAAAAATAATTTGGAGACTTAATATGGCGCCAAAAATCGGCCATTTATTTTATTCAATTTCGATAACCAGTGTCACTCTCACAGTAAATAAGAATCTAACGACACCTCTCAAGCTAAAATCTATCGAACCGTTCAGGCTGCAGAGCGTGCCAAACAATTATACATACATACATACTCTCGAAAAACATAACCCTCCTTCTGGCGCAGTCGGGTAAACAGAAATGAAATTCTGTTCGTTGGTAAATGTATCACTTGATAATTGCTAAGCCGATTTGCCTATTTTTTAATCTATAATGTTCGTTATAGTCCGAATTCGATATAGGGAAAAATATTCAATATTTGCCAAAAAACTTGGAAAATTCGGAAAAAATTGAAAGTATTTTTTTTTATGAGACTTTTGTAAGAATTTATTGAAAAGACAGGACAACGTCGGTTGGCTCGGCTAGTGACTAAGATTTTTTTATAATAATATAAAAACTAAGTTGAGATTAGAAGATAGCGGGCTCATATAATTATTAATTATGTATACAGAATGTGTCTTGAACTTTCGGAAAAATCAAGAAGGTGATCGAGCGATAATATCCTGGTAAAGCGATAAAATTAAAATTAATTACATACCTACTTGCTTGCACAAATATCATAAAATAACAGTGTCAGAAATTTATACCAAAGGTGATGCGATTTGCATATAAAATAACAAAGGTATCGAAACCATCTTTTTTTAAGTTATACAGGGTGGCATTACATCGACGCGCAAACTGGTTACCATGAATTCAGCACCATAATTCTAAACCCCTAGCGTGGAAATTTTTCGTAGGTTATCAAAAAAAAAATGCCGTTTCATAGAAAAGTGCATTACCTACGCTCAAAATGTAAGAAACAGCTAATTATGTTTTTAATAGCCGATGAAAAATTGCAATGCAGCTTGGAGGTTCGGAACCATGTAGTTACTGAATCCATGGAAACAGGTTAGAAAGAAAAGGAAAAAGGAAAATCCGTTTATTTGCGGCAAACATGACGCATCAAAAAATCACAAACACAAAAAAAAAAAACAAAATAACAAATTGGGAGAATACATGCGTCACATCCACGCAAAACGACCATCGCTCAGCATAATGCTAAGACCCAATACGAGACAGAGCCCCAGCGCTTGTTTTCAGCGACAGCCGACGTTGACGTGTGATGACGTCAACCAGTTCAGTATACGATTAGATATAAATAAAAAATGACATTCAAAATAAGAAATTAATATAAATATACATTACAAAAAGATGGTATAAACATGAAATTATATGAAGTTGTAACATTCCGGGCAACGACTCACGCGCCGCCGGGTATTAATAATCTGTGCGCAGCTGTCACAAAGCAATAGATTTGACGTATTGACATACTGAACGTTTGAATTAGCACAAAACCACACAGCTAAGTATTATTAAAGTTTTGTAAATTATTTTTAACGTGCGTTTGTCGTACTATATTTTACGAACTGTCAAAGACAAATACATCAGTGTTAGTTCCTACCTACTGCAATACTGTATCAAAATCAAACGTTGTCACCTCTTAGGTACATAGTTGCAGTTATGTATACCTAGCTCTATTTGCTAAGATAAGAGTTTTTTAGCTTTCAAAACGAAGACTATTTATTGGAAAAATCAAAGCAGTTCTCTCCACGTAGCCTGATTTTAAAAATATCTCGATTCAGTTCATATATTTTCTCGCTCATAAGATACTTTTACATATCATCTAAATTGTTACACAACGATTCAATTAGTAGTTAGTTAGTTATTAGTTTTAGCAGTTCTGATACAAAAACGACAATATAAAAACGGTTTATCCTCTTGGCTATTAAGCCAAGAGGATAAACCGTTTTTATATCAGTACCATTGATATATTACTCAACGATCAGTACCGATTTTTTAAGAATATTTTGTTCAATAACCTCGTTGGTCTAATGATCGCTGGCAATACTACTGCTAAGCAAGAGGTCCTGGGCTCGATTCCCGGGTCGAGCGAAGTGTTATTGGGTTTTTTTATAATGGCTTTTCTTAGTAGCAGCCCGGAGATTAAAACATAACCCGGTTGATAAAACTGATTCGAACTTTTTGGCGCCACTGAAGTGCGTTCGCTGCGCAGTTCCTCGCCCCTCACCCCCGCTGACACGCGTATTGTTTACTGAGTAGCGACTCGCCTTATGTTCCAAGCCGCGATAAAGTTTGTATCATGCTGTACCTAACCTACCTAACCTTTAACACATTCCCTGTCCCATCAATCACATAGGATTCAAGTTGATTGTTTAACTATTGTGTCTACTTTATGGACTGTGAACCTGTTAAGGGAATATGGGTGTAATGTTATGTTGAAAAGCTGAGATGTTTATCAACTTTTGTTGTAAACCGTACCAACATAGATATAATTCACCGACCTGTAAATACTTATAATACAGGTAACATTATGAAGTCATTCACAGTTCCAAAAGCATGAGCTTTCAACAACGAGATCAGATGAAACAATAAAATTACAGTGAGATTAGGTGGGTAATACACAAATTGGGCAACATTACGCACACTTGATAACATCTGTACAAGTCTATGCATTTTCAATTATCGCCCTCCCGCTAACATTAATGGTTTCTAAACAATATGGCGAACGGACTTGACGCTTTCGACATTACTTTGTGACAAAAACTTACTTATTTACATTGGACATTACGTACTCTATATTGGTTTTAGAAACGTGGAGGAACTAGTGGCTAAATTATAACAGCTGCACGGTTGATCGAAGGTTAAGTAAGCTACAATGGCCGCGGTCGAATTGTGGATGGGTGACCATCCATTACATATCGAGACTCCTCCGTGTCTTAAAAAGCACGTTATGCTGTTGGTCCCGGCTGTCATTTGTGGATCTTTGACAGTCGTTACGGAAAATCGAAAGTCTGACCACCAGTCTTACCGAAGGGTATCATGTTACCCATTAACTGGCATCTGGAGGTCAGATAGCTGCCTATGTCACTGCATATAAAATACTGGTATTCAGCTCATCCGGTTAGACTGGAAGCTGACTCCAACGTTATTGGGAAAAAGCTAGGCAGATAGATAGATTGTTTATGGAAATGTATTTTTACGCTGCCAATATTATTTTCTTTATTTTATTGCTAGTCCAGTGTAAAAACTTGTTACCTACCTACCTAAAATTAAAACATTCTTTCGATATAAAATTCTAGTGTTTATTCAACAAATCAGCTTAATGAATTAATTAGTAATCTTTATTTTTGGCCAATACCTATTAGATTTCAAATTGACCTTTCATAACATAAGCATAATGTGAAGTAAATCTTACAGCTCTATTTCTTTTCTTTAATTGACATTCAATTCAATCGTCTATGCAAAAATATCGTCACGCTCCGATTCATTTTAAAACTGGTTCGACTTAGAAAAATGGGATTCCTACTGTCGATACAATCTAATTATGCTTTTGTGAGCAAAACAAAGGTGGATTCCACTAGTATATCGCTCTGTATGGTGTGATGTGCTCTGTATGGTCTGTTCTAAAAGTATCTGAAGAAAATGTAAACAAACCCTGTTCAGGTTAAATTCTTACGCAATCTCTCAAATCATGAAGGAAATTAGTAACACATTCATCTGTATGTAGAAAGAAGGTTTCCACTTTATAAAACTGAAAAATTATCGACAAAAATTGAAGTTATAAAATTAACAAAAAATTTAAAAAAATTATACGCCTAACACAGAAGGCACAAAATAACCATCACATAAACACAGCACAAAATAAATCAAAAGCAACATGGTCAATTATTAATAACTCTAAATTTAAATTTCCCAGGGAACCAATCAGTGAAATATTGAAAGATAATACGAACATTACAGATCCAACATCGATTGCGGATAGCTTTAACGACTATTTTATCGACCAAATTGCAAAATCAAGACAAACAAATAAATGATCACATTTATTTGTTTGTCTTGATTTTGCAAGTAAAGCACCCCCCAATCAAAATATTAACACTAACTTAAATTCTATTTTTCTTACCCCCACAACCCCAATGGAGATAGATAGAGAAATTAGTCAGCTTAAAAACACCCAAAGCGAGGGTTATGATGGTATCTGTACCAAGGTAATAAAACACGTGTCGCATTCAATTGCGGCTCATTTAAGCTACATCATAAACCTATGCATTTCAGCTGGAATTTACCCCGAAAAACTCAAAACATCTGTTGTTATTCCTCTCCACAAAAAAGATGACAAGATGGATATGGGAAACTATAGACCTATAGCTTTGATCCCTATCTTCTCTAAGCTATTTGAAAAGGTCATACATAGTCGTATATACAGCTTTCTTGAAAAATATAATATCTTGGCTAGCGAACAAAAAGGATTTCGCAAGGGTAAATCCATAAACACTGCAATATATGAACTTGTTAATAGGGTATTGACTAGTATGGACAGTAGAAATCCAATATGTGCTATATTCATGGACATGAGTAAAGCTTTCGATTGTGTTGACCATAGCATACTGTTACAAAAATTAAATATGTGCGGCATAAGAGGTAAAGCACTCGACCTCATTCAATCATATCTGCATGAGCGAAAACAAATTACAGAAATTACTAGAATATGCCACAAAACGCGGTATGAGATGACATTTAGATCCGACATTAGAACCATAAAGCTAGGAGTTCCACAAGGTAGTGTTTTAGGCCCCTTACTCTTTCTAATATATATTAATGATCTCCCCCGACATATCAAAGAACCAATGGTACTATTCGCAGATGACAGCACGGTAATAATAAAATGTGACGAAAAAACCAACTATGTAAATAAAATCAATGAAACATTAAGTATAATAATTAAGTGGTTAATGGACAATAATTTGAAAATAAATATGGACAAAACAAATATAATGCACTTTCACCAAAGAACTCAACAAACAAGTATTAATGTAAATTACAATGGACAAAGAGTAAAATCGGTAACAAGCACAAGATTTCTGGGAATTGATATCGACCACAGACTATCATGGACAACCCATTTAGACAGCCTCTGTAAAAGAATAAACAAATCCTCATTCGCTCTATACAAACTCTCTAAATTAGTTAGAAATGAAGCCGTCTTAACGGCCTATCACGGACTTGTTGCACCATTACTCAGATATGGCTTAATATTCTGGGGAAATTCGGTAGACAAGGAAACTATATTTAAAGCTCAAAAGAAATGCATCAGAGCAATGTGCCAAATAGATAGTACAACAAGCTGTCAACCTCACTTTAAAAATCTTAAAATTCTTACATTACCCTCCCTGTACATCTATGAAGCTAATATTTTTGTAAAATCGAATCCAGGGTACTATAATACTGCATTTAAAAGCTATTATCGAAAATTAAGAGATAAAAAAAGGTTAGAGGTAGAAATACCCTATGGTAAAACGGCACTATTAAATAAAAGTATTTTATGCATGACATCGTTGATTTATAATAAATTGCCTGATGACATAAAACAATTACCTATTATCCAATTTAAAAAAAAACTACATGTCTGTAGTTTCTTAATAAATAAATGTTATTATGATGTCAAAGATTACTTAGGTGACAAAAATATTGTATTTTAATGACAGCAAAGGTCCGGATAGTAAATAATGTAATATATATTATATGTTGGACATAATTAATCATAAATTTGATATAATGTTGCACATAAATAATTTATAATTTATGAATTAGATATAATTTCTGGATTTAATTTAATTTTATTTTATTTTAATTTTTCATTTTTAATTTGTATGACATTATTATTTTTAATTCCTTATTTTGCTGACTGATCTGTAAGTTAAAATTCTTGTTTTATATTAATTTGCACACCTTATATGGTTATTAACAGTGTACCATTTTGACCGTTTATAACATCCACTGAACCTGTTTTATGCAAATAAATGATTTGATTTGATTTGATAACCGTGATTGTCAAATGAAAAACACGTTTAAGGTCAAATTAGAATTTTAGGTTTATGTATCCAAGCAACCAAGTCAAAACATTTGATTTATAATTATGACATTACAAATTGGCAACAACCAACCTCCAACCTGCATTGGGCCCGCGTGGTGGATTACGGCCCACTCCCTCTCACCGAGAGGAGGCCGGAGTCCCAGCAGTGGGGACATCATAGGTTTTTTATACTACAAATTGATACCGAGGGTGCATGCATTTTGTTTACATTTTCATCTAATACTTTTTGAACAGAACATAGGTTTACACTATACAGTAAGCATACGAAACTAGCTGACCGCCGGATCTTCATACCGCCTCCGAATCAACAAATGTTGAAATGAATTATCTTTATTATTATTTTTTTTGTGCATTTTTCCCATGTTTTAGTAGTTATTCTGATATTAGGGGCCAAGACAAATCCAACAAATCAAAGATCATAAAAAACTGTCCAGCCGTTCTTGAGTTATAAATGGTGTAACCAACCTGATTTATTTATGAAGATAAAATTATGTAAAAAAGGAATAAAAAATTCTTAATTCTATTAAAAGGAATGAAACATTAGGTCCATATTAAAATGGACCTCACGTTTCATTCTTTTTTTTTTTATTGTTCATCAATATAATAATAAAATATACCTGTTTGTCATCCGTTTAGTGAATTCAGTTTATATTATTCTAGTTTATGTTAATTTTTTCCTTTGGATTATTTAGTAGGTACCTATATAAAAAAATACTGGTGTTCAGCTGCATCCGGCTAGACTGGAAACCAACCCAAGCATAGTTGGGAAAAGGCTAGGCAGATGATGATGACTGTGTTTGTAGATTTAGAGTTAATTTTATCTTTAATAAATAATTAATATAACGCATCGTAACAATAAATTAGTCATATCGTGAATCAAAGCATCAAACAATCTATTAATATTATAAAGTTCAATGATTTAAAACATCCTTGACCTTAATAACATGTTCCGTCTAGTTAACAAGGCAATTGAAGTTAAAGAAAAAAGTACCTTCCTAGCTCATTTTAATAATGTTAGCTAATTAACTTGTGTTAACTTATGATATAGCTGTAAAAAAATCATTTTTTTTAAGTGATGACCTAAGTAGATAGCGGATATATGTAATGTAAATAACAAATAACATAATGTACTGACAGATGCAGCAGTAACATCGATTAGAAAAGTGTTTAGGAATAATTTACCTATATAGTTTATTGACTGTAAACTATGTATTTACATGTTACCAGGACCTTTTTTTATTGCTGAATGGGCTCTCTTTTGACCTCGATCACGCCTGATGGAAAGCGATGGATGAGGTCTATGATGGAACGAGCGTGCCCAGAAAATGCCTAAGGCACTGGAACTCCCACACTTCGTGGTCGCAAACCAGGCGGGCGTTAGCCCTACCATCGCAAGGGCAGAATTGGCCAGTCAAATAAGGTGTTGGGTGTGACTGTCCAGGATGCGCCGAGCGCTCGGTTCAGTTGAGTAACTGGCGGAACAAACTGCGCTACACGAGGAGGCTTCTTCATGCATCCCAAAACCTCCACCTACCTACCAACTAACCACTAGAGCGATCAAAAATTGTATAAAAATAACAAAATGATAATGGATGACAGTTTATAAAACAAAATAAAATATATGACACTGGATAAACTTCTAATAGGTACTAAATAAACTAACAAACTATTAAAATAAAAATATAATATTCTAACCTAACTCAAACTATGAATTAGGTACAAAAAATTCGGCGAGCTAATCTTGCGATTTCAGTAACATTTAGATCGGAAAATAATCCCCACACATTTATTTATTAAAACTTTATGCACATAATGTACAAAGGCGGACTTAATGCCTTGGGCATAATATTTCGACTGGTCGAGTTAACACTGCATATCTAATACGAGTTCATTAACCCAGTCACAATTCTTACCACCAAGCGAGCATCTTCCCACAGGGTCCAACCTTCCGTGGCCCACTTGGATGTCTCTGAACCGCCTTCGAGCTCAATTAGGAAGATTGATAGAGGTATGAAGAACTGGGGCTAAAGTTTACTCATACCTCCATAGAAAAGGGAGGATCTTCCGACCAGACGGGTGTTGTGTCTGGCGGGCAACTGCCCAATGATTCATTGCGGGTCGTTGTATCTGTGTTAGTTACGCGGTAAACTTTACTTGCGAGATGCAGGATTTTGCGTGATGTCAGTATGACGCGTTGTTCGCATGTGGCGCTATAGATACCGCTACAGATGCAACTACTGTCCTCAGATGTTAATCCTGCATCGCGCAAGCAGAGTTTACCGCGCAACTAGCATAGATACAACGGCCCGACATGAATCAGCGGGCAGTTGCCCGCCAGACACAACACCCGTCTGGTCGGAGAATCCTCCCTTTTCTATAGAGTATGAGTGAACTTTACACTCTGTTCCTCATACCTCTATACTACGACCTCCAAAGTGGGGCTATCTCGACAGTGCGGTAGCATGGTGTGCATGTAGAGCTGTGGCGCAAACTATGTCCCATCTCCTTACATGCCCCAAAAATGCATACATAACGATCTCTATGATGCCGTGAAAGTGGCGAAGTTTGGACCAACAAAATTTAATACATTGTCGTACCATTGATACGACGAAGAAGATTCAAAGTATTGACATTGAAATGTTTATTTAATTCAGAATGAAGATGTATTAATGCTGTAGTAGACACTTCACTCTTGTTAGTGTCTATACCCACTCATCAATAGTCTATATGTGATTGATACTGTAGATACTATAATCGTGAATGTTTGTTTTTTATGTAATACCTACTTTTTATTAAATATATTTTAGCTATTAATAGAAAAGATTGGCAATTTATAATTGGTATAGAATTGCATATGTGTAAATAGGAAACAGCACAGCTAGAGATTTTAAATTAAAGTTAATAAAGGTTCCTTCAATGTTTCTCGTATACTTAATCAACAAACTGCCGAAATCCTTCTTCGTGACGTAATTGTGTTAGTTTAAAGAGACTTCCTGAGATATAAATTACATTTATGAATAGTTTTTTACACAATTTTAATGTTATAGTATTTTTTTAAAGTGCTAGGTAACCACCCACACCTTCTTTCTGAATCATCAAATCTAGTTCCATTTTCTCACTAGGGCTTCACTCAACCTTGACAAAGTTGTTAGCTCTGGTTGGCTTTATACAAGGTATGCAAAAGTTGTGACCCGATTTTCTTTGGCTGTAATTTTTTTATGAATGAATTATTTTGGTTCTGCTTTTGAATTATGTTTATACATACATTATATGATATCATAATTTTTTTTCCCATTAAGTCTACAAAATGATATCGGGTAAGTGGCCTCCGTCAGAATTGATGACCATTCGGGTCCGCTTTATTGCATTTTCCATCACTCTTGCCAAAACTTCAGGTGATAGGTCCTCGCATTCTTGACGGATATTTTTTTGAGGACTTCAAGTGTGTAAGGCTTGTTGAATAGACTCTACTAAGATTCAGGCGATCTTGCCGGTCAGTGCAATCGCCAACACGAGAGGCAACCCGAAACAATTATTCCGTGTTTTTTAGGAGTATAGCGATTCATGTCTTGTTGACGTGTATTTAGTACCAGAATTGACATTTGCCGCCATTGGCAAAAATTATAGCATCTTCCGACAGAGTGACCTTTTGCGCCACCTTGTAAATGAGCTCTATAACAATAAAGTAAGATCCAACAATTAAAAAATTGCAACTTAAAGGTAGTTTACGCATGAAATTTTAACTTAAAAGACTGTTTAGATCTTTCACAACACCGTAGGTGTCAAAAAATCTGAAACTGACTTAGACAACAATATAGCCTAAAACTCAGACTTTTCAGTAATAGTTACTATGATTGAAAATTCTGAGTTTCGGGCTAGGTATATCACACACACGCACACATAACATCACGACTGTAATCTCTGAGGGGTAAGGCAGAGCGAGTTCCTATAGCATACCCACTTACTTTTGTTAGTTATTATTAAGTCCCATGTAAGTAACAGGGGGCGAGCCTATTGCGACTAGAATCAATTCTATTTGTTGTAATTTCTGACGTCCAAAAGTGCCTTTTATGTGCCTATTTGAAATAAATGCTTTGACTTTGACTTTGCAATCTACCGGGCACAAATTCAGACTCCGGGTTGCCACATTCTATATTCTTGGATTCATCAGGTATATTTTATTGAGAAATAGCCAATGCTATTGCTACTTTCGTTATGCTTTGTTTGCTATTTTTCTTATGCTAATGCTATTGCTCGTTAACTTATGAATAAATCATGTCCCATCTTTTAATAATTCGATAAAGTTCAATTAAACCGTGTCGCAAGTTTGTTAATATGTTGAATATTAAAACTGCATCTATATAACTCATCAGTGATGAATGCCGATTTTGTCATTTCGAATGGATGTAAAGCAATGTCAACTAGTCTATTAATTAATAAGTCCATATATCACAGATGAATGAAATTGGTCAGTTTGAAACTGATTTCGTTTTGCATTGGCTATTAGAAAATTTAACGATACAAGGCTGAAATGTGTGATAGTAAACTGTGAAAATTTAACCTAGGCTGCGTCAGCGAACGCTGTTGTTGAAGTCTAGACCAAACAAACATATTTTTGCGTGTTTTTTTTTTGCCTTCGACACGGTAGGAATATCTACCTATCTGTAGAGGAGGCTTTCACCCATGATGGCGTCCATATTTCTAACCCAAATCTAGAAACTTAAAACAAATTACTTACAACTACTCGTAGATGTAAGTAAAATAACTACTAAACGACATACTAGCATGTATTTTAGTTAAAATGACAACTAAGTATTACGTAAGATATTGAATAAATAGAGGAATATTTATTATTATAATTTTACCTTCTCGTATTAGTTATAACCTTTCATAGTTTATCTGTCGTTAGTAAAAACATAGAACACTAAAATACTATAGGTCAGTATACCGTTCGAGTCTATTTCGCGGTTCCAAATTTCAACATCGTTGAATTCATCAATCATCAGTAAAGGCTCCTACAAACAGGTATAATCGCGATTTAATCGCGACATAATCGCGCGCGACACAAAGGCACCGCTCATTGCGCGACTTGCGGTGCCTTTGTGTCGCGTGTCGTATCGCGTCTGTTTGAAGGAGCCTTAAAGTTAAATTGTAAATAAAAGAGCCACCGCAATGCCGCAATACGCCAGTATACTGACATGAATTAACAGATAATGAAACTTTTTACTAGCAGGACAATCCGTACAAAATTAATAATAATAATTGTCGCCAGGTAACTCTCTAGACAAACAGATTTTAGCGGAACGAAACATATCCGCTGTCCGGATATGTTTCGTTTCATTAAAAATTTAATCAACCGTAGATAACAAGTTGAATCGTCTGTTAAGGCTCCTTCAAACTTTCGCGACACGCGATAAAGTCGCGCGCGACACAAAGGCACCGCAAGTCGCGCAAGTGCCTTTGCGTCGCGCGCGATTCGCGCCTGTTTGCAAGAGCCTTTAAAGCATAACACAGAAAAACAAAATAAAACTTTTTTTTGTTGCATGAAGTTTTTCTACTGTTGTTTACTAATTTGGGTGCGCTGATTTCAAATCTACCGTCAGATTAATTGTAGCAGCTCTAGTTAGTGAGATACAGGTACCGTCTTGAATTTACATAAGTGGTCGATAGTTTCTATCAATAGCGGTATAACTTAACTAGTTCCTTTATAAATTTCATTATGTCTTCCTCAAGAAGGACTTGTTTAAATAATCCTGATTGTTTTTGTGTTATTTGTGGAGAATATATGTTCCAAAAATTTCATTTAAATATGTCGGACTTTGTGAAAAATGCATACTTGGACTACTTTGGGTTTCCGTTGCCGTCAAATGCTAAGGGTGCGTTTCCACTAAAGAGGAGCTGGGCGGAGCAGAGCGGAGACGTGCAGGAATCGTCCAAACATAGACGAGACGAGTGACGCGCTGAGGATTTCAACCAATGTGATTGGTCGATTCTTGTACGTCTCCGCTCCGCTCCGCGCAGCTCCGCTTCAGTGGAAACGCACCCTTAACCTTGGATACCAAGTTTGGTATGTAAAAGATGTGTTGAGTCTTTGCGACTGTGGGCAAACAAAAAAAGACCCATTTTTAAGTATAAAGCTCCTATGACTTAGCGTGAACCACCCAACCATCATGACAACTGTTATTGAGTTTGAAATTGAGTAGTGATAAAATCAAAAGTGGTTTTTCGATGGCCCACAAATCAGGAAGTTGATAGATGATAAAAATTTCATCAAACATATGACAGCTGTCGAGAAATGTGCATGGGAAGAGTTTGTTTGGGTAGTGAGGAATTTTTTGGGCAATAGGAAGTCTGACGGCTACATTCAGCACGTTGAACAGTTGCTGATACACTTCCAGCGGCTTGGATGCAACATGAGTATTGAGCTTCATTACCTTCACAGCCATCTAGACTATTTTCCTGAAAATCTAGGTGACCTAAGCGAGGAACAAGGAGAGCGCTTTCACCAGGATATTCGCACAATGGAAGAGAGGTATCAGGGGTACTGGAATTAACATATGATGGCTAATTTATTGTTGGAGCATTCAAAATATTACTCATAATACATCTCACTCTAGAAAATCCAAAAAAAGGAAGAATAAATATATTTAAGAATTTTTTTAAACTTAAACTATGTGCATTTTCAATGAAAAACCCTGTCACTTTATAACTCCAAAACTAGAGCTGCTACATAAAAACGGCATATATTTTTGAAATCAGCGTAGAAAAATTATTCAGATTCATGTAAAAAATCTCATGCAACAGACATGCTGTTGTCCAGTGAATTAGCCTATAATATTCCCACTGCTGGGACACAGGCCTCCTCTCAGTGGGCTGTAATCTACCACGTGGGCCCCAGTGCGGGTTGGTAGATGTCACATGTCTTCGAATTTTTAGTTCAAGGACAAGCTGATTTCCTCACGATGTTTCCTTCACCGTTTTGAGATCAGTGGTGATGAAATAATTTACTAAAAGTAAAGCGCCTGTCTGGGTTCGAACCTACGACCTACAACTAGTTAGTCGCGGCTGTTACCATTAGGCCATCAGTGCTCTCACTGTCTGTTATTGTTGAGTATTAAAAATCTGCCTCGTTGGTGACTACACTAACGAGGCAGATTTTGATTTTTGACAGCAGGTGGCGCTTCGGTCTGCATTTAAGCGGGCTGTCGTCGCGCCTGCTGAAGGCCGCGGGCACGCTGTCGTGGTTGCTAACTTGGGCGGCCCCAGCGCACGATGCCGGCAACTTTACGCCGGCATCTTGAAGAGTATGGCCCTCTACGGGGCCCCTATCTGGGAGGACTCACTACTGGCCACTAGGTCGCAAGCGCTATTGCTGAGCATAAGGTCCTGGGTTCGATTCCCAAGTCAAAGTGTTATTGGGTGTTTCCTTTAGGGATTTCTCAGTAGCATCCGGGAGTCTGCATTTGTGCCCGGTTGATGGTAAAAGGTTCACCCCCTTTTACATGGGCCTTACATATATCTGGCGAAATGTGAGTGTACATATAGTTACACTTGTGCTTAGCCCTTTGTGGAATGTGATATGACGTTCAAAATCTCAAAATATTCGTATAATTTCCGACAAAACAGCGCTAGAGTGAAGTAAGTCATTCCGTCTGTGAGGTAGCGCCTTGAATGATCGTGTTGCCCGATCGCGACCACTCGCCCCAGCCTCTGACACATCTGCCCGCTCGGTTGAAAGGGCACGCTGGTGAAGGTCGCGGTCTGACCGCATCCGCTTCGAGCCTAGAGCATGTGCTAACGTTTTAAGTAATTGATGTTTTGTACATCAAACGATTAAAAATAAATTATACTCCTTTTTTAAAAAGTAGGTCATAGTGTTTGGCCAGACTGGGGCATGGGCGCGGGTGCGGGAACGCGCGCGTGCTTCCTGTCCGCACGGGAGCGCGGCTGCATTCCGCGTGTTGTCGTGTCCAGTGTTTGTCAAAATATAATAGTTATGGATGAAGAAGACTTATTTGTACTAGAAAAAAGCTCGAACTAGTTTGAGAACTCCTGTCCCCGCACGGGCCACCTGGGCCCGCGCCGCGCACCCACTGCGGTCACTTATATGAACGAGCTATGGCGTGAGTTGCCCGCGCGCTCCCCGCGCCGAGCAACCCGTGCCCCTCACCGCGCCCGCGTGCCCACTATGGACACTAAAAGGAAGTTCATATGTTTGAGTTCGCCGCACCGCGCTCACCCCGCGTCCGCGCTTCCAGTCTAGCCAAGTAAGCACACGGCGTATTTTAAACGTACTTCAAACGAGATTCGAACCCAAAACAATCAGCATCTACGGCGCCGAAAACGCGCATTCCTAAAACGCGTATCGTCTGCGCGTTTAAAATACGCCGTGAACTTACGGCCTAACAGATTGGAATTTTATGTGTTTTTCTTACTTAACTTTGGTAAGACATTTTAATTGTTGTTGAAAGTTGCTGTACCTACTTCTGAGGAAGGGCTTCGTTCGAAACAAAAATATAAAAATATAATGGGCATAAGTAGGTATAAAGTAGGCATAAAGAAAATATTTAACTGTGTGCGTCATTTGACTATTATTGTTATTTATACTGCATTGAGTAGAATGAAAGAGTTATGAGTCAAATGGCAAAGTTGAGGGCATTGTCATGTCAGACCAATATTTAAAAAATGATCTACGGTGTTGGTGGACCTTTTGTGTTGACAAATCTTGTTTTGTGTTTGTTGTTTCTTCCTTTGATAGCTCGGTAACTTAATTGAAACACCAGAAAATTTAGTTTTAATCAAAACTGTATTGTAAGAAAACACACGTCCGTACCCTTCTTAATTTTTTTTTTTCTACTTTTTCTGAACAGATAAAAAAACTAAAATCGGATACATTCTTGTTCTGTATCGAACATATTGGGGCCTCAGCCAAAAATAACAAAAACTCAAAGTTTATAGAACTTAAAGTGTTATACCTAAAACTTAAAATATAGCATAAAGAACTTAACATTCACTTTTAAGTTTTCACTCTTAAATTAACATAAAAATCACAATCTTATTAGAGCTGAGAAACTTCAATGAACAAAATTTTTCAACAATTTGTTCCATGACATTACTACTATTACTTACTTTTACTTAATTTAACTTATTGTATGCATAAAAATAAAATATTTATAAACCTAACTTACTACTTCTACTTACTTTTACTTAATTACCTATTTTAACTTATTTTGCCTGAATACCAGGTGAAAGTCAGCAAGCGAAAGAAAAGCGAACTACATTTTATGTTATTTTATTTTTAACTGTAATCTATAGGCAATGGACATACTTTCATGAGGGATGTTGTTATAACAGTCCCTTTGGTTGTTTTTACCTGAATAGCTCTTACCTTGCCGTCTTTCCCTGGCATGACTTCAACAATTCTGCCCATTGGCCAGTTTAATGGTGCAACATTGTTATCCCTAAGAAGAACTAAAGTCCCTTTTTCTAAATTGGGTTTTTCACTTTTCCATTTAGGTCTATTTTGCAGCATCACCAAATATTGTTTATGCCATTGATCCCAGAAGTGCTGTTGCATTTTAACACATTGTTTCCAAAAACTTAATTTACCAATGTTTTTACCAACAACATTTAGTTCAGGATAAGAGGTCAAAGGTGAGCCTGTGAGGAAATGCCCCGGTGTGAGATAAGACATATCGTCAGGATCTCGCGACATAGGCGTCAATGGGCGGGAGTTTAAAATACTCTCTACCTGTACAAGCACCGTATACAGTTCCTCATAGGTTAAAACCGAATCCCCTATCACACGTTTTAAATGGTATTTAACACTTTTGATGCCTGCCTCCCACAAACCACCAAACACGGGCGAGTAAGAGGGTATAAAATGGAACGTTATTCTTTCTGTGCTACAATAACAGTATCTCGATGGGCAGCATTGTGCATCTCAAACAACCCGTTTAAAACGTTATTAGCACCTTTGTAGCAGGAACCGTTATCACAATATATTTTGGACGGTTTATTCCTGCGTGCAATAAACCTTTTTAAACATCCTAAAAATGTGTTTGTGGTCATATCAGAGGCTAACTCGATATGAATCGCCTTGGTGACGAAACACACGAATATGACAATGTATGCCTTTGTAATTACCGGGTTACGAACTCTAGTCTGCTTCACCCGAAATGGCCCGCCATAGTCGGTGCCGACTATTTGAAATGGCCGCGTAATATTGACGCGATCGATCGGCAGAGATCCCATTAGCTGAGTCGTAGTTTTTGCTTTTAATTTAAAACAAATGACACATTTACGAATTGCCGATTTAATTTCTCGGTTGGCGTTGATAAGCCAATACTGCTCATTGAGTACGCTTAGAATCAGTTTCTGCCCTGCATGCTTGAGTCTTAAGTGTTCCTTTAAAATTATGAGTTTAGAAACAGCTGACCCTTTGGGTATTATTATTGGATGACGCTTGGAAAACGGTAGGTTGGCATTTTGCAAGCGCCCGCCAACTCTCAACAACCCAAAGGTGTCTAGGAATGGGTTTAAACTGTTTAAGTTTGTTTTTATTGGTGAGCTTGATAAAAGATTTTTAATTTCAGTTTCCAAATATTTACTTTGTTCAATCTTTATTAAAGTATGCAGCGCAGATTCTAACTCTTCAGGACATAAATTGCTACTCCTTTTATTAACATTTTCTTTTCTACAATTAAAAATAAATCTTTTTATATATGACATTATTCTAGTCATTTTATCTATGCTAGAATATTTCTCACAAAACTCATGAAGTGAATTTGCTTGATTACACGGATTACATGACATTGGAACGCTTTGTAATTCCAATACATCATCATTTAACTTTTCATTATTTTGAAATTTACAATGAATGTAGCTTGAATTTTGTAGGTATTGTGGTCCATGCCACCATAGCAAACTCCCCTCCAGAGACTGAGGGTCGACACCTCGTGATAAACAATCTGCCGGGTTGTCAAGTGTTTTTACATAACTCCACTGAAAGTCAGTAGTTATCTCTCTGATTTTATTTACTCTATTTGCTACATATACGCTGAGTTTTATAGGCTCAATCTTAAGCCAAGATAGCGCAATTTTTGAGTCTAAATAAAGAAACACTTTTACATTGTATTTGAGAGAAAAAGTGTTATATACTTTTTTAGCAAGCATTGCTAACAACAAGGCACTATTCAATTCAAGTCTGGGAACTGTCAATATTTTATTTTTTGGATTAATGCGCGATCTTGAGCATAAGAGATTGACCTTTACGTTTTTGTTAGTATCGATAACTCTCAAATATAAGCAACATCCATAGGCTATATTTGACGCATCTGCAAATCCAACAATTTCAATAAAGCTTGACGATTGTACATTAATATTTCTAGGTATAGAAATACATGACATTTGAACCAATCTTTGCGCAAAGTCAACCCACTTTTTATTAAGGTTCGGTGGCAACTCATCATCCCAGCTTATATTGTTAAACCAGACCTGTTGCATTAGGTATTTTGCTTGAACTAGTATTGGTCCCACAAGACCCAGGGGATCAAAAAACTTGCTTATAAAACTCAACATCTGTCTTTTGGTATATTTTTCCTGGACATCTTTTTCCGGACATTTCATATTTAGTGTGTCAAACGCTACATCATAGGTAAGCCCTAACGTTTTTACATAAACATTATTTTTATCAAAATCCCTGTCACCTAAGTGCTGTGATTCAACGGCAATGTCTTTCAAAATGTCTTTGTGATTTGAACACCATTTATGCAATGAAAAGCTGGCCTTGTCCATTAACTCTATCAACTCCTGCTTTATTTTAGTAAGCTCGCAAATATCATTACTTCCGCACTGAATGTCATCCACGTAACTGGAATGCTGCAACGCAAAAGCCGCTGCTGGATACCTTTCCTTATATTTGTGCGCCAATTCTATTAAACAACGAGTCGCAAGGAACGCCGAACTTTTTAACCCGTAAGTTACAGTTTGTAGTTGAATGCACCTTACTGGATCGTGCTGAGAATCTCGCCACAATATATTCTGTAAGCGACAATATTTTTCATCAACAAGGATCTGTCTATACATTGTTTTTATGTCACATAATAAAACAAACTCAAAGGTTCTGAACAATGTTAAAATATCGAAAAGGTCACTCTGAACAACTGCACCATTCAGCATGATATCATTCAAGCTCAAATTGTTTTTACTTTTCATACTAGCGTCAAATACCGCACGAACAGGAGTTGTTTTGCTGTTTGGATTAATTACAGGATGATGCGGAAGAAAATAAACATTACCCGCATTCAAATTATAGTTTGAAATATTAAAATACCTAGCATGGCCCTGCTCAATGTATTCTTCAATGAATTTTTTATATTTTTTATACAAATCACTATCTTTACAAAACCGTTTTTCTAAGTTATACAATCTCTGCAATGCACAGGAAAAGGAATTTCCCAACTGAACATTTTCTACCTCAACTTTCAAGGGCAAAGCAACAGAAAATCTTTTATTTTCTAACCTAACAGACTCCATAAACACCTGCTCAGCCAATTGGTGCTCCGTGCTGCCCTCTTTAAAAATGATAGGTACTTTTTCACATTCCCAGAAATGTGACATTGTGGTATCAATTTCATGACATGGTCTTTCCTGTGCATTACTGATTAAATTAGGAAAATTGTTACCTTGAGCAGTTAGGCATAAATTAGCTGAAGAGATTTTGCAAGTATGTACCGGAACTGGTAAACTTCCAGCCAGCACATAACCAAAGCTCGTATTTACCAAAAACGGACCCGATGGAGTAAGCGGTAATGATTCACGCTGCAGCACCTGAAAGAACACGTCGCACCCCAATAGTAAGGATATTTCACCCGTTTGGTTGAATTTTTTGTCTGCTAATTTAGCATAGGATGGAATATTAAATTTTTTAATATCGAAACTTTGCTGTGGCAGCTGGCAAGTAATATTTCTAACTACAGCACATGAAACCTCAATTTTAAAATCGTTTATTGACGAATATACAGCAATATCTGCCTTTTTATTGATAGTTTCAGCATTATTGCATATGCCAGCGATCAGCTGAGGTGAGTTCAATATTTTACAGTCTACTTTGTTTGCTAACGCTTCTGATACGAAAGAAACTTGGCTCCCGCTATCGAGCAGGGCTCTAGCATAGCTAAATGTACCATTTTTATTAATCAACCGGACCATAGCCGTTGGCAATAAAATATCTTTAGTGTGAGTGGTACCTGACAAAGTTACCACAGCACTGTTGTTGTTGGAATCATCACTAGTAGCACTGTTAGGCGCATTTGCGTGCATAAGCGTATTATGCTTCTTGTTACAAGTAGCACACTTAAGGCGCAGTAAGCACTTGCCTTTATGCTCATTAAGACAAATTATGCAGAGTCTCTTGTCTTTCACAAAGTCAGCTCTTGCCTGCTCTGTAGCCATTTTAAACTTAGCACATTCATAAAGCTTGTGAGACTGAGTGCAATACTTACATGTTGAAGATTTAGAAGAAACCAGACCACTCATCGGCTTAGGAGCCGACTTCTCAGGCTTTGAGACCTTAGCCGGTCCCTCCTCAGTCATGGTTTCCATAGCAGTTGCACGCTTTTCTAAAAATTCAAGAAATTCGCAAAGTGTGGGAACCTCTTTCATATTCCTCTCTAGGTGAAAACCCCTATAAGTGTAGATATCTACCTTTTTTGCCAAGATGTTGACTAAAAGCACATCCCATTGTTTTACTGGCTGTTTTAAATTGTTTAATGCAGCTAAATGCAACTGTACATTTGTGACAATAGAACGCAGGTTAGAAGCAGTGCATTTTGTGAAAGACGGCAAGTCCAACAAGCAATTTATATGATAGTTAATTATTTTAGGAATATTATCATACCTATTTTTAAGCAACTCTAAAGCAGCCGCGTAGCTTTCATCTGTTAGTGTAAGGTTTTTAATAAGATCTAAAGCCTCACCACACAAAAAGGTGCGAAGATAGTATAATTTCTCACATAATCCTAACTTCTCATCGGCATGGATTACAGCCTTGAACATATTAATGAACGGATAGTAATCAGCGATATTTTTCCCATCAAACGTTTGGATATTGATAGCAGGAAGTCGTTTGAACTCACCTTCAGGTTTACTGTTATTTTCTACGGTACGCGTTGAATCCGATGCATCTTTCAAAGCACTGTCGATCGCCGCAATTGAAGTAAAATACTTTTCTTCCGTCGCGAAATAATCCTCAGGATCATCAGGACACAAACGTAAAATCTCCCTGTTTATGTCGTCGTATTGTTTCAATGACGTAACCAAACGTACACGCATCTCATGTAATAATGCTGGCGCACTTTGGGAAAACTGTTCAGAATTACAGAAGTTTTTAATTCTAGAAATTCCTCCTTTAATGTATCCTCTATCCTGTCTCATAACTTTCAACCTTTCCTTGCCTTCTGCGTCCGACATCCTTTGCACCTATATATATAACAAACAAGCGCCGAAGCCCAATTAAGTGAGTGCTTTGCACAAAATTATACCAAAAGATACTTGCAGATGCGCAAAATTTTGAAATTACCTGTTTCTTTTTTCGATAATACAATAAACTAGTATGAAATACTACTAATTAACTTAATTGTATGCTTTTTTACATTAAAAATTACAACAATTGTTGAGCACAAAGAAAATCTGGTTTGACAAGTTTGACAATTGAAAAAAGTATGGCGTCTGCGCTCTTCGCTGTGATTGGACGAAAATTTTTGTTGAACGTTCGGATACACACGGTGCTGCCACTTTGTTGACACGTAGAACACCTAGCGAAGATGATGTAGGTTGTTTTTTTTTTTTTAATGCAAACCTGACAATACCTTCAACTTTTTGATGATTGATGAAAACGATGAATAAAAATTACAGTTTTCTTCTTGCAAAACGCGGAGAAATGCCTCCCGCGCTGTTTGCAAGCGTTGAATGTCGCTTCCACACAGTAAAATACCGCTGGATAGACTTTTTCTTCTTTGCTGCAACCTCCGAAGACCTCTTCAAATGAAGTTTATAATACTTCCTCGAGTATTACGCAGACGGAGTAGCGCGCCGCGTAGATTTTCGCCTCGGGAGTGTATCTTCTTGAGTGAGAATCTGCTTATTCGTGGATTTGCAGTCAGATAACCTCTCCTACATTGATGCGTAGTAGCTTAGCGCATGGTACTCCAACAAGTGTTAATTATATCTTCTTGTTGACGACGGTTAGAAGGACCATTCTGTTGTTTCTTCCTTTGATAGCTCGGTAACTTAATTGAAACACCAGAAAATTTAGTTTTAATCAAAACTGTATTGTAAGAAAACACACGTCCGTACCCTTCTTCATTTTTTTTTTTCTACTTTTTCTGAACAGATAAAAAAACTAAAATCGGATACATTCTTGTTCTGTATCGAACAGTGTTGAAGCAACTTAATTTTGATCGATTAATGGAGAGAAAAGATGTTACAATATTGATTATTTTATAATCATTACATAGGTAATTGTTCATCTATAGCGGTCATTTTTATTAAGACAAATTACACAAGTACATAGGTACTATAGTGTGCGCGGAACTAGTTGACCGCGCCTTAGGTATGTGAGCGGTGAGACGGAGGAGCGGGGGCGCTTTGTGACTCAGTACGTGTGTTGCGAACAATAGGCAACCCCGCTGCCCTCACCCCCGTCCCCACCTAAGGCGCGGCCAACTAGTTCCACACGAACTATAGTTTACAGCTTAGCAAAATTGGTCAGCGCTTTACAAAAAGCCCAAACTGAAGACGTCGTACCTATGAGCTTCCAATTTACTTCTATGAAAATGAAACACAGAAACTTATGAATTGTGTTTTTTCAGTAAATCAATTCTATTTTTTTTTCCCTAACCTAATAATACCTAACGTTTGACTATCTTTCAACATTTCTATAAGTTACTGTATCCCAATGCCGCGCCGTGTGACTGTGACATTTACAATTTTTGTCTTAGTTATGTAGGTATCTTGGTTCAACAACCGAACAGTAATCTGTGGTCTGTATCACATCTTGTTACTTACGAAATAGCAGCAGATAGGCACTGATTTCGGCGATGAAGCCAGTTTTATACTCTTTATAATGTTTATTATCACGAAAGAGCACCTTATGACCTTAGTTCAAATAAGGAAATCCTATACTAATATGGGAGGTCGATCGTATCGTATCTCAATCATACAAATCGGTCAAGTGTATTGTGAGATAAGATGTCCATACAGTTCATGATAGCTGTTGCAATATTTTAGTGATGTAATTGAGAATCTTAAGATTTTTTAAATAGTTAGGTATCGTTATTTCCGGTGTAGAAGCCGTCCCCAAACTGTTATCTACTTTACTTTCAGATGTAAAGAAAGAAAAAACTTTTTTACAAAAACACTTCCAAAAAAAGTGAAAAATAACTTTAATTTCGAAAGTTGGTGCATGTCTTTGGTTCCGCATTTTCGTTTTTGCTACCAACTTTCGGAATTAAAGTTATTTTTCACTTATTAATAAATTTTCTTTTTTTTTAAACGTGTAATTTTTGCCTACCCCACATAAATTCGTATAAAATCAAAATATTTTATTTCACATAAACCTACATGGGCACTTATGAAACGTCAGAAGCTAGGTGCACGATTCCAATTGTTCGTTTCCTATGGAGGAGAACCGAAAAGAAACTCCACGGTTACTCTTTTTAAAAATTATTTGCTTTTACAATGTTTTCAAATTACATTACGTATGGGAGGACAGCGTAGGCCTGTCAACAAGTACCTAGTACTTGACAAAATAAAAAATGGTCTACAGATCTAAGTCTACAAGGCCTACAAAGTCCTCACATTTACAAAATAAGAATCTATCACAATGATAAATAAAAATAAAATATAAAAACCTACTAAAACCAAGTGATATGATTGCCATTACAACCACTAATATAGAGGTGAAAAATTTGAATTGTCTGTATGTAATGTCAAATAATAAAAAGATTATGTCAAAGAAGTATGTAAAAAATAAATATCCTAATTTGAGAGCAGTTAATAGACATTTACATAGTTATGCCGTTAATGAGGCGCCAGGGAAGCCACATGTGCAGAAGGAATTATTGCCAAACTACCTTGTCTTCAACGTGACGCATAAAACTGCTTGCTATGTAAATATCAGTGACAGGAAGTTATTATAAGCGCCATAAGACTGTTAAATATTATTTCAAATGAGGTAGATATATTTCACTGCACTCTGATGAAGTTCACAGGAGTAGCACTGAAGTGCATTGAGAATGTTTAGTTGTGTGTTATTTGTTTTTTCTAATTGTTTGTTATTTTAATTTTATTTTTGTGGTATATCTTAGTAGTAGCATCGCATTGGCGTCATAGCTGTTAAGGTGTTATTTACGTAATTTTAAATAAATAAATAAATAAATTATAACATCATCTATAAAAACTAATTCGTGAAAAAAATACATATAAATGTTGCTAACTCAAAAACTACCCAAGTAAAGATAAAAATAGTTCTATTTGTCACAGAAACACGTGCACATATAAAGTTATGTAACATATTGATGTTGTTTTCAATAGACGATCTGTTGGGTATGGATGGGTAGATTATAAATATTGAAATTAAGCAGGTACCTTTATACCATTTACGGCCGTATCTGTTCATTAATTACACAAATAAAAATTAAATACCTATAGAAGAAATATTAAAAGTACCTTAGTCACTTGATATGGAAAACAGAATCAGAAAATGTTACGCACATCAAACTACCCGGAACTGTCAAATCTTCCCAATCAACATTGAACCTTATGCATTAGCGATAAAGTTGAAAATCTATTAAAGAAATTTGACAGATGGTAGTAGCTTGATGTGCTGGCGTCTGTACCTAATATGTACACCTTTTAATCTTAGGCACTTTACTTTGTGTAAGTACCTAGTTTATTTCATCAGCACTGCTCTTAAAGTCTTCTTGGTTTTCTTTCTAAAGCTCCCTATGCCGGACATTCGCCTACCAAACTAAAGTCGAAACGTATAAATAAAACGATAGCATCAAACCAACCGCGAAGCTGCAATTTAGCACCTTAAGGGGCTTACAAGACCTAAACACAAAAAACGCAAGTTTTAGAAACAATAAAAGTATATGATCGACTACAGTAAACAAAATCAGAAAAATATATTCTTCAGGATATATGCTAGGTAGTTAGTGTGTTGAAAACATAATACAACTAATTTGATACGATAGAAAAAAATCATGAATATACCTCTAAAAACTTTCTTTTTACAATAAAAACTTTACAAATATACATACAATCATTCTGATTTTTTGTCAAATTATTCTACAAGCAACATACTAAAACACTAGTGTTTTAATTAATTATTTAATTCAAACAATAGATTTTTGTAATTAAATAATTGCTTCATATTTTGCAATAAATTACCAGCTTTGTGTCATCGTGCTTCTATTTCTTTTCTATGTAGTCTGACAGTGACCGCGCTTTAGGTCATGTAAGCCCCTTAAGCAACCTCTCTAATAGCGGCGTACAAATAATAATAGCTAATCACTTAGATCACAGAAATAATGATCGAAGAATTAATTCGTATAGTAATATTTAATTTTGCGTTTCATTGTCCTCTGAAGATGGTCTTGCGTCCATTCAACAGTACGTGTTACAGCGGGGGTCAAAAGTTCAGTAATTGACAGTAGACCTCCGAGGTTCGGTGATAATTTGTCGTGATTCTTTCATGTTGTTTATCACGATCTATTAGTAGTTAGCCTTTACGGGCGGAGTTTCATAATGGACGAGGTGCAATCTTTGGCAAACTCTTTCACTGGTCTAGACTGGAACATCTAGGGCTGCCCCTTACTTTGCATTGCATTTAGGGATTACTAAGCGTAAGAACCATCTCTCGCTTAATAATCTCTAGTCTCTAATAAGAAAGAGTGTTCTCAGGCCAACCACCAGATGGATGGGTGACATTCGGAAGATTGAGGGAAAGACCCTGGTTAAAAGAAACTCGCACAGACCAGCACTCTAATTGCGTAACATCAGTCACAATCTGAATAATTTTGATGGATATTGCTAAACCATTGCTTCATATTTTCGAAAAATGCATCTGCTTAATAATGTATATAAACCAATGAATGTTGTTGAACTGTCAAAATGGAAGTCATTCCTGTTAGTGAGTTACGCAATTACCCCTGCAGGGAACTATGGCACATATGGAAGGAGGCCTATATATAGAATAGAATAGACATTTATTTTGCAAATAATGGTAGTAAGGTGTTAAAATACATTGAAGCTCAGCCATATTTCACCATTCGGTATGTAATATTTATATTATTAACATTAATTTAAGTTTAGCCAAAAGCCAGTAGGCCAGATCCATCAATCCAGAGCAATTTAGGCAATTCTTTTCTCTGATAAAACTCAGTCACACTGTAGTACGTTTTATCCATCTAAGTCACCTATTCTACTCTTAAACAGCACTGTCAAGTCTTTCCAACCACTTGGTAATTTATTGTAAATGATTGGGTATATCTATACCTACTCAGTGGTGGGTTCCCCTCATTAAATAATACCAGCCTGTAACGGTCCCCAACGGTCCCCCTGCAGGCCAAATTAAAGCCCCCTCTCATACAGATACAAATCGTAAAAGAGATTTCAGATAAAGCTTTCCTAGCTGTGGAGTTTAAATCTTCAGGCGTTAACAAAAAGACAAATACAATTTTGCCAAAGATCAGCCCTAAAAGTCTGTTGTGTACAAAAAGACATTGAAGGTTAGTGTTAGACTGTTTCACAAGCACTAACATTCCTGCAGCACTCACAGTGACACCTTTGACACGAGCAAGCGATGCGCCTGCCTCATGACACACGACTGTAATCACGCTAGCGAGATAATTGTCATTTCATGTCTTCAATGAAACTTTTATTTATTAAGAAAAATGTATATGAAATCTGTTCGATTGTTTTCATCAAGTGTATTGATTTGTTTTTCCTAGATAAATTGCGTGCGAGATAATCAACTCAGAGCACTGATTTGCACTTGACCGAACGGCACCTAAGATGTTCACCTAAACGCAAAAAAACGCAAGTTTTAGAAACAATAAAAGTATATTATCGACTACAGTAAACATAATCAGAAAAATACATGATATTCTTAAAGATATATGCTAGGTAGATAGTGTGTTGAAAACATAATACAACTCATTTGATACGATAGAAAAAAAATCATGAAAATATATCTAAAAACTTATGTTTTACAATAAAAACCATACTAATATAGCAACATACTAAAGCAATAGTGTTTTAATTTTTTAGTCCAAACCATAGACTTTTTGTAAATAGATAATTGCTTCATATTTTGCAATAAATTACCAGCGTTGCGCGCTTCTCTTTCTTTTCTATGCAGTCCGACAAAGACCGCGCTTTAGGTCATGTAGTCGCCTTAAGGTATGGAAAGGAATTGATTAAGTGTGTGCAATGGTAGGTAGATCGCGAAATTCAAATTTTCTTACGTTTTTTTCAGGTCACTGTCAGGTTGTATCTTGATCAAAATATGATTCGCGACGATAACAGCCTGTACGCATTTACAGAATTATAATCATTACACAATCGTTAATACATCTTTCTAAGTTAGATTTGTACCTATCTTAAGAACAAATCTCTTATGGAATAGTTATTTGTGCAACAAGAGAGCAAAGTAGTTTTTTGCTGCGAGTGCTGATGTTGAATCCCGAGCAAGCGAAGGATTCAACGATTGAATCACGAGCGTAGCGAGTGATTCTAAAGTTGAATCCTGAGTGTGGCGAGGGATTCAAAGGCACGAGATGCAAAAAAAATTTGCTCTCGTGTAACACACATAACTTTTCACTTCAGCAGCGAGAACACTTTAGGAGATAAAATAATAAACAGAAATAGATTGAAATAACTGTTTATTGTGAATCAAAATAATTAACATTGTAGGTAGATACCAATTCTATAAAATCTAAAAAATAAGATAGCAACACCGTCTCCGAAAAACTGCTTGCGCCCTTTATAAGTCTCCATTCATTGAAGACATGGTATGCTTTCAGATATTTCTCGCGAGACTTCTCAGCTGTAGGAAACTTAATTCTGCAATTAATAACTTGTTGTTTTAACTCTTCCGGTGTTAAAATACTGTTCTCGTCGCTAGTTTCACTCATATTTTACGATTATTTTAATATTTTTTAACTTATTCAACTCTGTACGCCAATCACGAAATTTTATTCCCGCTCTTTAATTTAAATTAAGGCGTGTTCGGAAATAGCACCCATGATATTTTATTATTCAAAATATATTACGTAAGTACCTAACATTTATTGAAACTAGAAATAAATATTTACAAGTTAAATATCAGTTTTATTAATTGCAGTAAATACTTATTTTCGTTTAAATACAACAAAGTTAAAAATTCAATAAATTACTTTAAAAGACATAATTTTCTTTTTGCAAAATTTCTTTAGTTAGTACGAAATTCCGAACGTGTTTGTCTTTGAGGTCGAATTCAAAATCCGAACTTCGAAAGGGCTGGTCTTTGTCTCTCTCTCTTTCTAATGGCGGGAAAGAGATAGAGTGTGAATGTTTCGAATTGTATGATTAACCCAAGGCTGAATAAAATATTCGCGGCTTTCTGAAAAATAAATTAAAAAGTTACTTTGTCTCACTCAGTGAGCAAAATCGCATTTTGCTCACTGATTTCACGCAGCAAAACCTACTTGTTTGAGCTACTGAAGTGAAAAAGTGTTTATGGTACAAATCTAACTTAAAGACATATTTTAACGATTTTATGACTATAATTCTGTGAATACATATCCATTATAGTCGCGAATCATATTTTAATCAAGATACAACCTGACACTGGCCTGCAAATTGCAAAAAACGTAAGAAAATTGGAATTTCGCGATCTACTACTGCGCATGAAACAAAATTTTGACAGGTGCGGGTGGAACAGTTTCTTAATATTATTTTCATTCCACTAGCGGCACCTGCATAGAGTTTGTAGTGACAGGACGTATGTAATTTTTGTTCAAAACATAACTAACATATCGATACGGGTTAAAAATGCTGTTCACCAAAACCAAGAATTTTGTTACCTATTTACTTTATTACGTACAGACGCCAGCACATCAAGCTACTACAATCTGTCAAATTTCTTCAATAGATTTTCAACTTTATCATTAAAGCTTAAGGTTCAAGATTGATTGGGAAAATTTGACAGTTTCGGGTAGCTTGATGTGCTGGCGTCTGTACAAAGGTCCGTCTTCAGCAGTTGATGTTATCGGGCTTATTAAGACGATGATAAAAACCTCCTTTCATTTCCTTGTATTGTTTTCATCAGAACAAAATTAGTAATGTAATTCACAAAGTCAGTGTCAGATAAGCAGTCGCTCCGTGTAAAATATTGGTATTCTGCTGCATCTGCTTAGACTAGAAGCCGACCCCAACATAGTTGGGATAATGCTAGGAAAATGATATAAGTAGTAACATATTTCTTGTTTTTGATTTCTCATCTATATTGTCTTCCTGAAGATAATGCTAGGAAAATGATATAAGTAGTAACATATTTCTTGTTTTTGATTTCTCATCTATATTGTCTTCCTGAATTTATTATTCCTGAATTTATTCAGGAAGACAATATAGATGAGAAATCAAAAACAAGAAATATGTTACTACTTATATCATTTTCCTAGCATTATCCCAACTATGTTGGGGTCGGCTTCTAGTCTAAGCAGATGCAGCAGAATACCAATATTTTACACGGAGCGACTGCTTATCTGACACTGACTTTGTGAATTACATTACTAATTTTGTTCTGATGAAAACAATACAAGGAAATGAAAGGAGGATTTTATCATCGTCTTAATAAGCCCGATAACATCAACTGCTGAAGACGGACCTTTGTACAGACGCCAGCACATCAAGCTACCCGAAACTGTCAAATTTTCCCAATCAATCTTGAACCTTAAGCTTTAATGATAAAGTTGAAAATCTATTGAAGAAATTTGACAGATTGTAGTAGCTTGATGTGCTGGCGTCTGTACGTAATAAAGTAAATAGGTTTAAAGCATTGTCTTAAGTAAACAGCTAGAGCTTTATAAGACGATAGAGGAGTACCGCACAGGTGCAAAGGAAGAACTATTTTAAAGATTAAGTATGTCCGGACTCAGGAACAATGCTGGCTGACTAAGCAGAAGATAATATTTTAATATTTAAGGTAGCCAGCGGCCTTATTAAACGGATAACGAAAACATTAAATTAGTATTTAGAATGTTATAAAAATGTTACTTCACCGCGATGAATTTCTATTGTGAAATAAATTAAATAATACAAGACCTTGACCTAAGTATAATATTACTATGAATTCGAAAATTGTTTATTATTGACGCTGATTACAATTGGCATTTTAATCTAAGTGCATAATTTATTATAACAATGATTTGATGAATGTGTGAACGAATATGATTCAGTAGGTACTTACCTGCTTGAATAGGATTTGGTTTTATGTTATTTCTTTATATGTATTTTGACAGCTACGTGTTGAATAATAATGTGTTGAATCAATTTATATATTGTTGGGTTCACCTTTGACATGTGCGTAGGATGGTTTGAACAAATTAGGTAGATACTTAATATGAAGTAATAATGAATATCAATTTGGTTTACAATCGAAATAATAGCCTTTGTAGTTATAACAATGAATCGATGTAGGTACCTACCGTCCACCGATATGTTGCAATAAATAGGTAGGTACCATAAATAATTACAAGCCAAAAAATCGTTCGAATCAAAATCGGATGCTAAATATTTACCTAAATTAATATCGTATCGACACTATTTGTCGCAAGTCAAACATTCTGCAACAATTTGACGGTATTTTTATGAAGCGTTTCGAAATGGGGTCATTGTTAGTTGACATTACTTATCTAGTAAGTACAGTCGCCAGCACATCAAGCTACTACAATCTGTCAAATTTCTTTAATAGATTTTCAACTTTATCGCTAGAGCATAAGGTTCAAAGTTGATTGAGAAAATTTGACAGTTTCGGGTAGCTTGACATGTGCTGTACGTACATGAATGCATTAGAATGCTTGTCGGCAAGTGTCAAAAGTTTAAATTGTTACCCGCCACTATAATGTATGAAAAATGGTAAAGTTAAGAGCAATCTTGAAACAAGGTATTCTGATTTAAATGAATCCGTGGTTTTGAACCTAATATTCCGTCCGTCCCTCAGCCACAGATGTTGTTCTCGAAATCATCGTTACTGCTTTGAACAATTATAGTAATTCAAATAATTCCAAAGTTCAAATTGTCTAAAGCTGGCCTTTAAGGAATGTTCTTCATAAACTGAGTCGATTTTATATTTCTATCAGTACTGCATTATATCGGATTTTTTTTTTTAATATATTCCTGTAATGGGCACTCAAAACGTAATTGTTCATAGTAATAGTTGTTACAACTGAATGCCAGGTCGTCCAGGACGTAATGTCATTGCCACAGCCTTCACCTGTGTTGTATTGAAAGTCGATTGTCGATCGCAGCACTAATTCATGTGATTCGCGATGAGTCTTTCTAAACCATAGGCTTGGTACAGACGCCAGCACATCAAACTACTACAATCTGTCAAATTTATTTAATAGATTTTCAACTTTATCGCTAAAGCATAAGGTTCAAAGTTGACTGGGAAAATTTGACAGTTTCGGGTAGCTTGATGTGCTGGCGTCTGTACATCGTATTAGGGTTGTAGTCACGTGAACGTGTGTGATTAATGATTTATCGATATAAACCGTGTGATTGTGTTGTAGAAAAAGGTCATTTAGTCGACGCTGACGGCAACGCTTGTGCGATTCTCCCTATGAACAAAAATATTTGCTTGTCTTTACAATTGATGATTTGTGTTTATACATTTTTTATAACTTTTTTACATAACCTACTATTATTGGGATGTCTCCTCAATAGGTTACACTGTAACTATTGGTAGGGCGGAATTTTCCTAACACAAGTAAAATTTCCCTAAAGAATATGTAAGAAAATGAAATAAACATTTTATTTATTTAATTTTAATGCATCCAAGATACAGGAGAAATCCAACGTTAGCCGTTGGATTTCTCCGGTTATACGGTTAATGTTTGCGGATTCAAATTAAATTAGCTAGCCAGTCTCTGCAGACGTAACAGGTATCGATATCTAAACACGATATAAAAAATGTTTTTAAGGGGGAAGCGCTAAGGTAGCCCGCGAAATTCAAATATTCTTACGTTTTTTGCAATTTGCTGGTCAGCATTAAGTTGTACGTTGATTAATATATGAATCGCGGCCGTAAGAAATATGTGTTTACAGAATTATAATCATTAAAGTCATCAACACAACTCTCTAAGACCACGTAAGTCCAAAGAATGATGATTTCATGAAATAGTTACTCTTGGGACTTACGTGGTCTTAGAGAGTTGTGTTGATGACTTTAATGATTATAATTCTGTACACACATATTTCTTACGGCCGCGATTCATATATTAATTAACGTACAACTTAATACTGACCAGCAAATTCCAAAAAACCTAAAAAAAATTGAATTTTGCGGGCTACCCTGGCGCTTTCGCCTTAAGAATCTTTTTTTTGTAGGGGTTAACGACCGCTGGTAGTGTTGTTACATGAAGTATGAATTCCGAAAATGTGTTTTATGAAGTTTACACAAAAAAAAAAAAAAAAATTATATTGATATTTCAAGCAAATACACTAAAAGCGGTCGATGACCCCAGAAAAAAATAATTTAATTTTTTTCAACCTTAGGATGATAAGCAAAACGAGTATGTATACCAATAAAACTTACTGTCATGAAAACATCCCACATTCAGTATGAGCGAGCCTAAATATTCTGAATAAAACAAAACAATTTACCATGTTAATTTAATATTTAAATATAACAACGATATTTTTTTCTTATATAAAATGGAATAAATTAGAATACTATGGTGAGTACATTTCAAATGTCCATAAATAAAAACGATCGTTGTATTAAAAATACTATTAAGCTTAATTACTTATATTATATGCATAATACTATTTAGTCAAATAAAATTCAGGTATCAAAGATCCGTCGAAAAGGACATAGACCATTTCGGGACTGAAGCGGCCATTGTAACCGAATGCTTTTTCAAAATCGGTAATAGCGCAACAATACGTGTAGCCATCGTCCACATTGTGCCAATTTGAAGGTTCTATCCAGCTGATCCCATTCGCACAGATGTCCGGACACAGAACATACTTCGGAGCCTCTTCTGGAGACAACTCAGGAATATTGACGTGAATTATCGCGAGAGATGCTGACTGAGCAGGATCTTGAACCACCTAGAAATTAACAAAAATATTATTACGATCGGTCATCACAGTGAGCTAAAACCTTGAATAAATAAAAAAAAACCCTACTGCAACTAAAAGTTCATAACAAGCTCACTTTTCAAGCAGTCTGATCAAGTTGGTGGCAGATATTTTAGTTCAATTTCAGATTTGATGCCACCAACTATGGCGGTGAAGGGCCGGCGTTTAGTAGGACTACTTCATGTAATATTTGTTCAAAAAGTGTCGATTCTCAGCCTAATTTGAATAAATGACTTTTGATTTTGAACTACATTAGACTCCGGTCGACAGACGAGAATCCGGTCTTTACTGTCGCGCAGCCGTGATCTTGGGTTTACATTTCAACCTCACTATTGGCCTTCTAAAACCATGAAAACTATCCCTCTAGCTACTATCTGTGAAAGTCGCATAACACTTTTTCGTTACGTGACGATTTCTACTAGTAGGTATTCTCCAACCGCAAGCCGTGTTAAAGAAAATCGTTCTAAAATAGTTGTCATACCTTCCATAAGTATGGCGCTACTGGTTGCGTTCCTCCGCGGCCGTCGTTTAGGGTTATGTTAGTAGATGGTCCGCTGTGATGTGCTGTTCCTGTCGTTATTACCAGATCACGGCCAGCTGACTTCACAAGGTCTCTCACACTTTCCTCCACATCTTCCCAATTCTGAGGACAAAAACAAAGTTTTTTTTGAAGTGAAAACTTCTTTAGCGGTGTTGTACACTTTTTTTTTGTAATGGGTAAAAAATGTTAAACTCGCGTCAGGACACGTGACCGGATCGAAAATTCGTAAGACGGATGGAGAGTAGACAACCGGCGCGGCGTAGGAGAGGAAGTATCCCCCTCTCTTTCTACGGCGCGGCGAAAATGTATGCCTGCGCCTGCTGTTTCGTTTAGGCGGCGCAGGGCGCTTGCGCGAATGTTCGTGTGTGTTTATGATGTTACAGCGTGCCACGCGCATCCATGGATAATAAATATTGTATTCTACCACATAAATGATAGTACTTTTATACTGATAATTAAAGCAATTCGTGCAAAATTATTCCCTATAATTTCAAAATATCAAAAATGCACAACGTTAATATTCAAGTTTTCACTTCTGCCGGCACTCCCGGAGTGCAACCCTCCGTTTTTTTTTTTTAAATTGAGCCATTTACTCTTGTTTTACGTGTGAATGTACCACACGTAAAACAAGCGAGTAAACGAAAGAAAAATATTAGGGCATTTTCAACTCTCTTATTGTGTATCTATTGAGCAGGAGAAAAAAATCGGGAACTTTGAGGTAGGTAAGCATATACCTATTTTTACAGGTTGGCAAAGACATCGACGCGCAAACAGTAACCATAGATTCTAAAGCGGGACCTAGGCGTTGAAATTTCTCGTCGGTTATTAAAAAAGATCTGCTGTTACATAGTAAAATGAAAAACCTACGTGGTCAAAATGTATGAAACTGATTTTTTTTATATTGTACGTAAATTTTCTACGCACGGGGGTTCAAAATCATGTGTTGAATTATACTTCATTTGAAATAAGATTAGACATTTGAATAAATCTTTTTCACAGTCCGTTCAACCGATTTTGACTTCTATACTGTAGGCATAAGGATAGCATTAAAAGCATAAAAGTGGTAACAATACCAAATGTTTACTGCAGCTGCCATTTGTCATGCCACCAACTCAATAGAATTCAAAATCGGTTGAACTGACTGTAAAAAAGGTTTATTTAAAATGTCTAATCTTATTTCGAATGGAGTATAGTTCATTTGCGCTGGTTACACTTTGTGCACCGATGTCCCTACCACCCTATGTAAATAGGTACCTATATGCTTATAAAGGGTATATATTTACCGGCTTAAGATTATGCTTGCATACCTTTGAGTTACAGGTACTCCAGTGAGGGATGACATTCAAGTAGTCAAATGCCGATGAAGTTGGTATGCCAGGCAGCAAGTTATGGGGGTTCACTAGCTGTCTCTTACCGAAACAGCAAGACTCGTGAGTATGCAACCCTCTTCCTAAAGTCCTGCTGATCTCATACACTTGTCTGATACAATTGTACAGCGCATCGATGTCTTGAGGCAAGAGAGTGTTGGTCCATTTAGCCTCTGTCGACCTGTCAGTGTGGTCCGGAGACAGCCTGTGCTTCGCGAACAAAGGCACGTTGTTATCCTTGTCTAGACAAACATCGTATACTCCAAGGAATTCATTATACACTCTGTATCCGATCTTTATATACTCTGTGTTGCCAGGGAGGCACGCAATTCCGGTTTCCGAAACTTGGGGCTTGACTTCTTCATTACATTGTATGTCAGCGAAATTGTATGTTTTGCCATAGATTTTGATTGTGTTGTCTCTTTCACAGAAAGCCATGAGATTGGACGTATAACGGAGGTTGGGGTTGGTGAATCGTGTAGGGCAGTTAAAGAAGAAGTAATCTTTATGTGGTATTACCATGAACCCTTTGCTAACTGGGAATACTGGCCAGCCTAGCGATGGTGAGTACATTATAGGTTGTTTCTCCGGGAAATCTTCCTTGATGTTCAATATGCAGTCTGTAAAACACACACAAAACATTGAAGAGACTACAATAACACTATTATACCAAAATGTTTATAAGACTATACAACGTGTTTTTTTTGATATCCCATAACTCTATGGGGTCATTGTACTAATCATTATGAACAACTTTTACTAAGGGACCAAACCTGAAATCGCGAAAAAAAATTCAGCTGTTCCCTACATTTATGTTGACATAACTCGTCAAAATGTAGGGAATGGTTGATTTTTTTTTCGCGATTTCAGGTTTGGTCCCTTAGTAAAAGTTGTTCATAATGATTAGTACAATGACCCCATAGAGTTATGGGATATCAAAAAAAACACGTTGTATTTAAACAGGGTCAAATTGAATTATCTAGCGAAACTCAGCAGACGTGCGTGATGGGTATCAATATCAAAATATCGAGATTTCTTTATTATAATGTAAGTTTAAAAGTAATGCACACTTAAACCTTAAGGGGGAAGCGCTAAGGTAGCCCGCGAAATTCAAAATTTCTTATGTTTTTTGCAATTTGCTGGTCAGTATTAAGTTGTACGTTGATTAATATATGATTCGCGGCCGTAAGAAATATACATTTACAGAATTATAATCATTAAAATCATCAACACAACTCTCTAAGACCATCATCATTCTTTGGAGTTACGTGGTCTTAGAGAGTTGTGTTGATGACTTTAATGATTATAATTCTATAAATACATATTTATTATGGCCGCGATTCATATATTAATCAACGTACAACTTAATACTGACCAGCAAATTCCAAAAAACCTAAAAAAAATTGAATTTCGCGGGCTACCCTGGCGCTTTCGCCTTAAGAATAAATTGTCCAAGTGATGGTGAAAAACTTAACGAAACCCATTGTGTCATTTAGAAGAACTAAGAAGTCAATAAAGACACGAAAAGCGACTTTATTTTAATAACTAGCTTCTGCCCGCGACTTCGTTCGCGTGAAAGTAAGATACATACCTAATATACTAAAATAACAGCCACATTTTTATAAAACTCTCGCCCGACCCACTGCGTCGTATCGCATCGCCTTCCCGCGTTATCATTTAGTTTTCGATTAGCTTTCTTACTTTTGTTCTTTTTGCTCGGCTCCTAAGGATCGTAGCGTGATGTTAAAGCTTGGCCAATAACCTCCTCAAGAATTGGGCTATCAAATACTGCTGGTAGTTTCCGAGGTTAGCGCGTTCAAACAAACAAACAAACTCTTCATCTTTACTATATTAAGTATAGATAAGTATAGCTGATATACATAATCAGCCTTTAATTGTCCCACTGCTGGGACACAGTGCCTCCTCTCTTCGAGAGGCAGTGGGCTGTAGGTAATTCACCACGCGGGCCCAGTGCGGGTTGGTAGATGTCACATGTTTTCGAATTTTTTGTTCTAGGACATGCCGGTTACTCACGATGTTTTCTTTCACCGTTTTGAGAGCAGTAGTGATGAAATTAGTTACACAAAGTAAAGCGCTTGTTCGGGTATGAACCTATGACCTACAACTCGTAATTCGGGGCCATTACCACTGGGCCACCAGTGCTCCAGTATAGCTGATATAGAATATTAATTGTTTTGATTATACTCTACCTCTAGATGTAACTTTGAACGTTCGATGGATGCTGCCGAAATCATTGCTGACCTCACATTCATATGTTCCTGTTGCACCGTATACCATTCCCAAGGGATGTGTCATGGCAGTTGTGTTCAGTTCTTTACCGTTGTGTTTCCAAACTGCGGACTGTCGATGATATAGTTTTAGGTAAAGTTCAAATAAGTCTTACTACAAATGAAGAAAAAGAATAGTGTGAAGTTTTTTTTCGTCTCCTGCCTTTATCCCAATTTATTTGAGGTCGGCGCAATATGTCATTTTATTTATTTATATATACTTTATTGTATACCAGAAAATACATAACAAAAACATACGATTATGAATACAAAACATACAATGGGCGGCCTTATCGCTTTCTGCAATCTCTTCCAGGCAACCTTGGAATGGACAGTGATTGCGTGGATATAAAAAAAAATGGGGGTGTCAATGGTGCAACATAATATACTATAATAGATACATAGATATATATAATGCTGTATAATAGATACATAAATAAATACATACTAAATATACATTATAAACAATGAAAATAAATGATAACTATAGATTATTGCAGCTACGAAAACATTAAACCTACAACTCGTAAGTCGGGATCGATACCACTGGATCCCCAGTGCTCCTACCTCCTCCTCCTTACGTACAAGGAGTATTTAATTAATTCATTTACGTTCATTCATCTGGTCATCTGGTTCCTTACATATCTAAGTTTTCATGATACCTTACCGTTGGCCTCGGTTCCCCATAAGCGTCACAAGAAAGGATTTCTGATTCTGCCTCATGGACGAATTCAATGGTTTCTTCTTCCTCTGTGGTGAATAATGGTTTGAACCCAATGACCACTTTGGTGGTGACTGACCGAGACTTGGTTGGGTTGCTGACTCGGCAGGTGTATAGACCGTCGTCACTTCGCGTCACGCTGTACAAGGTTAGTTCCTCGCTCGCAATTGGTAGGCCGTTCTAAAAAAACTTGCAATGTAAGAATTTTTCACTTCAACCAAAAAATTGTTTAGGGACGGCGCACACGTGCAACTTTTGTCTCAGCAAATAATTTGTCACTCACATCAAGCCTACGGGTATGTGTGTGTACTTGATGTGGACGACTAGGTTTTTTTTTAATAGCGACTCGACAGACGTTGTCCAGGGTTATTACGAAGTATTAATGCCATCATGATTCTAGTCCAAAAATGGGATGGTGCTAGCGGTCATGTACAGCTCCGTTTCTCTCTACACTGGAATCGTGATGGCATTAAACCGTCTTAATACCTTTTCTCCTCTTTGAATTAAAGAGCCCTTTAAGATTTTCCCGTACCTTCCAATGTTCCCTATTCCTAAAAACCTTTTTCGGACTATAATTTGGAACAATATAAAAAAATAAATCATCCGCCAATCCGTACCCAAGTGATGTCCTGACGAACAATCAGCAATTCATTTTAATTTAAGTTTTGCCTTAGAACCATTGCTTAGAATTATTATGAAGTGATGTTCCGTTGAGAAAAAGGGATGACACTATTGAAAATGTTATTGTATGCCATTGCTATTTCTCACTAGAGCTGAGATGGTTCTAATAATAGCAACATACATAGCATAATAAGCCTAATTTTTGGTTCTAGGACATTCCTCACGAAGTTTTCCTTCACCGTTTTGAGAATAACAACACACCTCCGTAAAATTATGCCACGTAATTTTAGCCAGCATTGAGTTCCAGATAATTTAAAAGACGCAAGTAAACACGCCGAATTTCGGGCCCTAGAATATTCTTTTTAACGGATATAAGGTAATTTGAAACATACCTTATACCAACGCATTAGATCCGTGCTCGTATGTGGTATGTCACATTTGATATCAATTGTCTTGCCTTCCTCTACGAATACCGTGTTTGTAGGTCTCTCCAGTATTAAATTATCTGAAACAACATTGCTTAGAATGAATGCCATAACTGCTATTCGGGTGCATTTATGTAAGGTGAACAACTACTGTCAGTTGCCAATACGAAGGTGCACAACTAATAACATTTTTTTCTTCCAAACTGCATTGTTACTATCAATGACTTCTTCCGAGGTGCATTACTACTTTCAATTGCTTTTTTCAAGTTGCATAACTACTATCAATTGCTTTTGCACGGGACATAACTACTATCAATCGCTTCTTCCAAGCTGCATAACTTCTATCCATTGCTTCTTTCAAGCTGCATAACTTCTATCAATTGCTTCTTTCAAGCTGCTTAACTTTTATCAATTACTTCTTTCAAAATGTATAACTTCTATCAATTGTATCTTCTACCAAGACTCCGACCTCCTACATACAAAGGTCTATTACTCCGAAAAATACATGCAAAATAAGGATACCTCCCTCACCTCTGATTATAACTTCGTATGCTTCGGTGTCATTTCCCAAAATGTTTTCAGCGAGGCAAACGTACATTCCTTGTGAGTCGAGGTCGATGTTCTTGATAATTAAGGTCCCGTCATCTTCCATTTCGTACCACTCAGACCCTGAGGAAAAAGGTTTGGTAGAAAATCATCTACGTATTTTTGTGTAAAAACAAATTAGGTGTCAATAGTAGTGAAGTTGCTTCAAAAAACAATTTTTACACGTCAAAAATAAATATGTTTTAAAACTAGATGAGTTTGGTGTTCCCTATACGACTACTCTGATAAGAAAGACCGAAACAAAACCAGAGGTCACTGTCTCTTTTAGGTCCAAACATAATCTTGGTCAGGCCATATGGACCAGCAAATTAGTATGAGATAGTCGTCTTCTAAGGAAAGAACCACACATATTTAAATAGGCCTGCCCAGTCAGTGCACTCATTTATCAATAATTGTGTAGCTTATCTCAGAAGTTAAGAAGCTCAACGACTCGACGAACCATACTAAAGAAAGAATATTTGGGTAGGCTGCGTAAATAACTTAAAAAACATAAAAATAATGAAAGTAATACTTTACAAAGTAAATATTCATGACAATAATAAGTTAAATAATTATTTTTTAATTCTTTGCTCTAGATGGGTGTTATATTTGCCAGCCAAACTTGATGAAATCTAAAACTACTTCTATTTGGTAAGAAAATCATAAGAACACCATAAATATGGATGGAATAATATAAATATATTCTGGGCTGATTTTTCAATCGTCAGATAACTTTACCTGTAGTTCAAGTGCGGCGGTTTGTCGTATTTCCTATACAAAAGCTGTCAAACTGTCAATTTTATTCCTCACAAGCCGACCCTACAGACGTTTTCCTAACAAAATTTCAATAATATAACAAATTGATAGAAAAAAAAGAAGCACTTTCCCAAATTTAAAGAATTTCCGGGAAACTATTCAAATTTTTAGTTTCTTAAAAACGTGATTCGGACTATTACAAACATTTTGAAACATAAAATTAGCCAAGCCGATCTAGCCGTTCTTAAATGATGCAATACGGTCCACCCCAGCTTCTCAAGGAAGGCCAGCAACACCTTGGTGTTACTGACAATCTCACGGAGGGTACCTGCCTGGGTTATCGAAGTATATACTTACCTAGATTGAGTAGATTTATAACTTATCTGATGATACGAAAATTGGCCCCTAGCAATGTACATTTACGGAATCAATCACAAAAGATCGTAGAGTTAATCGACTCCTCTTAAATCTCATGTCAATATAAATGTTCAGTTGTGGTCGAGTATTATTCATATTAACATAGCCTCGGAGGTACATAAAACTTCTCTGAACAAGGTATGAGTACTGATTATTTGAGAAAATTACCAAGAGCTAAGTTGAGTCCGTTTTTCATCCAGACTATGGTAGGTTTTGGACTGCCCGTAGCTTTGCACTGAATACGAAGCGCCCGGTCTCCTTCTACAGCTTCAAAACTTTTAGTCGGATACACGTTCTCGATAACAGGTGGAGCTGAAAATAAAATTATAGTACGGTATTTTATATTTTTGATTGAAAATAGTCAATAGTAAGTTTTTGTCTTCTAAAAATGTCTTGTCTCCCAAGCGACATAGGTTTGTTCTGGCTTTATTTTTACAGTTCAATAATGGTGTCATTTTTTACTTCTAATATACATTTTATTTCTCTACTAGTATGCCTTTAATAAGGTGCAGTTTAGTTTAGAGATAAATAACAGACACATCAAATTATCGTATTTAAAACTTGCAACGTTGTCATTGAGGTTAGCAATGAATCGACTGTTGGTGTACAAATACCTATCAACTTTTTATCAGGCGCACCAGTAATACTACGGCTATACGTGTAAGAATTCCGAATCTCAGACAGTAACTTTTTATTAAAAATAATTAATGTCAATTAAACATCAAAAAGGGTGAATGAAGAGCAATTTCATGCAGCTGAGATGAAATAGCTAAGGGTGTTACGCGAAAGGACATAATAAGAAATGAGTACATAAAAGGGAAGCCTACCCAAGGGAAGGTAAAAGGAAAAGAGGTAGACAACAAAAAAGATGGGACGATGATATCAGGCAGGTTGCGGGCGTAACATGGAGTAGAGTAGTCAGAGAGAGATCAGAATGGAGTCGGTTGGAGGAGGCCTTTGCCAACTGGCAAACGGACTTACAGAAAGTAAAGAAGCACCAAATACGCGAATAATTTTAATTATCTAAAATATATATAAAATGCAGTAGTGTAAGAAACAATTGTATAATGTCCGATTAAAAGGCTTTATTATTACATAAAAGGGAAAGTCTTGAGAGTGGCACCGGTGACTGAAAAGTTGTTTGAAATCAGTTATCATGGTATGGGCCATATTATGCAGAGGAATGAGGTAAATTTTGTGAGGAAAATTTTGAGTATGAATGTGAATGGACGGCTATACGAATTGGGGAATGCCAAGGAAACGATTTATTGACTGTGTGAAAGATGATAATTATGATGGCTAGAAAGAGGGTAACTACCAAAATGACGGCTATGTGCCGACCGCTTAACTGAGACGTTGCCTAAGGTGGCTGCGCGGTGCGGGAGGGGTGATAGTTGTTACAAGTTGACGAATCACTGGGCTCTCGCATCACGTCACCACACCCCTCCCGCACCGAGCTGCTACCTCAGACAACGTCTCAGTTAAGCGGTCGGCCTATGCTAGAGAAATATGGATGAAAAAGACAAGTTGCGGTGACCCAAATAAAATTGGAATGAGGGCAGGAGAAGGAAGACTGTCATTTAAAATTCAACTTAGCTTACAGTACCTGGCGATAAATATTGCACATCGACCTTTACCTTTTTTTTTGTATTTTATACAAAGAATAAAAATAATTATTAAAAGAATCAAATCATAATTGTTTTAACAGCTCCTAATAGATACCGGACTGTTTGTATTTCGTGCGACAGAGATAACGCTCTACGAAGCCGAAATTACCCGATTGTCTATTTCCAAAGGTCGATGTGCAATATTTATCGCCGGGTACAGTAACTTATCTAAGATTGGGTATTCAAGAATAACAGAACACATACCATAAACTTTAACGTCGTACGTAATATGAGCTGATCCACCGATGCCGTTCTCTGCCTCGCAGGTATACAATCCTTGTTGGTCCAACTGCATATTCCTAAGGGCTACCGACGCTACACTACCCGTAGGACTGAAACAAGTCAGTTAATTAGTTATTAAAAATAAATAAAATACATTTATTTGCGGCACACATGACGCATAAAAATAAAAACTAACACAAAAAAAATAACAAGTTGGGGAAAACATGCGTCAGCAGAATGCTAAGACCCTATACGAGACAGAGCCCCAGCGCTGGTTTTCAGCGCTAACCGGCGTTGACGTGATGACGTCAACCAGTGCAGCATACGATTATATATAGATAAAAAAACAACAATCAAAATAACTACTAGTGAGTAGCGACCCTCTCCTGCTTCGCACGATTTTAACAACTTGACAAAACATCAAGATTTATTTATTAAATGTAATTTTAATATTCATGTTACTTTACAAATAAAACTCCCGGAATTAAATTTTCCGCATCATAAGTACTTAGTTTAAAAAAAAAACAACGCGGTCACAGAGACAGACACGAAAAGCGGCTTTAATTTATAATATGTTTAAAGATCATAATGAAGATCATCATCTGCCTAGCCTTTTCCCAACTATGTTGGGGTCGGCTTCCAGTCTAACCGGATGCAGCTGAAAACCAATATTTTACATGGAGAGACTGCCTATCTGACCTCCACAACCCAGTGACTGGGTAACACGATAACCCTTGGTAAGACTAGTTGTCAGACTTTCGGGCTTCTAATGAACCGTACGTAATGACTATCAAAGATCCAAGAATGGCAGCCGGGACCAACGGTTTAAAGTGCTTTCCGAGACACGGAGGTATCTTGGTACGTATAGATGGTCAATATGGTCACCAATCCACGGATCAACCGCGGCAAGCGTGGCTTAACCTAATCAATCGACCCGCGCGGCTGTTATGACTTGGCACAAGCCCCTCAAATGATAATGAAGATATGGATTAGAAAAAGTTAGAAACGTATCGAAGAAAAAACATACTGCACCGACATAAATAAAATAAAAAAGGATAAAAGGGAAAAGGATGATGAGATAGAAATACTCACGTTATATCTTTGACTGGTATCTTTGGATCAGAGCTTTGGAAAGTCCATTTAATGTTAGGTTTAGGGTACCCGTCAGCTCGGCAATTTAAAATCGCACTTTTTCCAACCATGGCTTCTATTGTACTCTTTTCTGGAGCTTCAATGGTTACCGGGACTGAAATGTAACAAAAACGTGTGAATTAAATTTGCTCTAGCTGTTAGGGAAGCAATGTACAACCAATCCATATGACAGAATATTTAAATCCTTTATATTAATTGGAATTTCGGAAGTGGTTGTCGTTGGTTCCGCATTTTCGTTTTTTGACGCCGAATTTTTCAATTTTACCTAGTGCTTTTTTGGTAGTCGGTTTTTGTTTTTAAAAAAAATTTTTTTTTCACATTTTTGTTGCATCACACAAATTCATATAACACTACTTGCTATGTATGATAGGAAGTTATTAAAACATCTTCAATATAAAGTAAGTGGAATAAAGTCATATTATTGAAGCTAACTCAAAAACTGCCCAAGCAAAGTTAAAAAAAAAAAATAAAGAAAGAATATTGCAAATCCATCAAAAAGTATGACGAAGTTATGCCCGAACATATATAAAAAAATATATAAACATCTAATTGAGATCATCCTTCTTTTTTGGAGTCGTTTAAAAAGGAGGAAGATCTATTTCGTCTTTTTTTTTTAAATGTAATTATGTTCATCGATATTTTCATAAATTGCGGACCGATTTTGAAAAATATTTTTTCATTTAGTAGGGAAAGCTCACGCGGTGGTACCATATTAATTTTATTTAGTAAGCTTTGATAGTTTTTGAGTTAACTTCTATAATAGGTATGTATTTAATTGAGATTGTGTTCACTTTTTATTTATTATGTTGATGATGTCAAATTCCTGTCACTGTTGTTTACATAGCAAGTAGTGGAAAGTATACTTATGTGTATGGGACTACAGCTAAATAGCAAGAAAAAATATATTTTTTAACAAAAAAAAAAACAAGCTACTCCCAAAAATAACAACTGTGAAGAATTATGTAGGGACTGTGTCTTACGTACCCATCCCTTGCATAGTTTTAAGAATGTAATATTTTTATAGAGGTACTTATTGTAATAATTTTTAGAAAGTTTCATTTTTGTGTTTTTCCCACGAATCACATCTGCAAGCGATTTAAGTTATAGGTACTATTGTCTTTCATGATTCTTTACTTTTAGTTAAGGTTCTTCATTGTTCTATTATGTTTAGTTATCTTGTATTGTACCCATTTGCTATTGTTAGTTAAGGTTCATTTTTCTGTTATTTTTAGTTGTCTTGTATTGTACCCATTTGCATTTCTCGTGTTTTATTATTGTACTTTTAAAATGTAATCGTTTTGCTGCGTCCTTTGTGTAAAATCGTTGTGCCGCCTCCTTTGTCTAGTGAACGGCAGATTTGGGAGAGTTTTGGTTCGGAGCTTCAGTCTGTTTTTAACCAAGATCGTGCGAGGTCCTCTCTGACCCCGATCATATTTTACTCGCCGAAGCTCGCCGTAATAGTTTACGGCGAGCTTCGTGTTTCTAGTAGTTTTCGTGTTTCTATTAGTTTTACTCTTCATGTAACATTATTTAATTTTACCTTTTCGTGTCAAGTGTAACTACTAGCTTTAGTTACTTGATATCGTAATAAATTAATCGCTACTTCTGTGTACAACTTACTTCAGTGTATCACTCGCCCAACACGCGGTCACGAATAACCCACAGTGGTGACCCCGACGTGATCAAAGCTATCATATAGCGTGAGTTCGTGACAGTGCGGAAAGAGTTTCGCGAGTGCCAAATCAAAGTACGTGTTAAAATGGCGAGCGATCCAGCGGGAGTCACTAGCGGCGGATGACGCGCATTCCCAGCCGGCCAGCTCCCACGGCTTCAACGGGTATCCTGACCACCAGCATGCAGCGACCGCGCATACCTGGTCATCACCCTCAGCCTCACCAGCAACCTCGGCACAGCACACTGCACTTTCGGCCGGTCAACAAGAAGAGCTCAATTCCTCTCCTGGTCGACGCAGCAGCCAGCCGCAACCCGGCGCTGTACCACATCCGACGCACTGGAGCATAACGCAGCGCCCGCGCCACCCCGACTCACTGGGGACATCTTCGCAGACAGTTCCGACTCACCGTGAATTATGCGGCACCGACGCACCGGAGCATAACGCAGCGCCCGCGCCACCCCGACTCACTGGGGACATCTTCGCAGACAGTTCCGACTTACCGTGAACTATACGGCAACCGGTTCCGACTCACTGGAACCTAAGTTGGCCTGGCAAGCATATTCCTCGCCGTTCTGGTAGGCGAGTTAAATTTCCTGATTACTATCAGGCAGCTGTTTCGTGATCTTTATCACTGGTAGGGGGGTACTGTAGGGACTGTGTCTTACGTACCCATCCCTTGCATAGTTTTAAGAATGTAATATTTTTATAGAGGTACTTATTGTAATAATTTTTAGAAAGTTTCATTTTTGTGTTTTTCCCACGAATCACATCTGCAAGCGATTTAAGTTATAGGTACTATTGTCTTTCATGATTCTTTACTTTTAGTTAAGGTTCTTCATTGTTCTATTATGTTTAGTTATCTTGTATTGTACCCATTTGCTATTGTTAGTTAAGGTTCATTGTTCTGTTATTTTTAGTTGTCTTGTATTGTACCCATTTGCATTTCTCGTGTTTTATTATTGTACTTTTAAAATGTAATCGTTTTGCTGCGTCCTTTGTGTAAAATCGTTGTGCCGCCTCCTTTGTCTAGTGAACGGCAGATTTGGGAGAGTTTTGGTTCGGAGCTTCAGTCTGTTTTTAACCAAGATCGTGCGAGGTCCTCTCTGACCCCGATCATATTTTACTCGCCGAAGCTCGCCGTAATAGTTTACGGCGAGCTTCGTGTTTCTAGTAGTTTTCGTGTTTCTATTAGTTTTACTCTTCATGTAACATTATTTAATTTTACCTTTTCGTGTCAAGTGTAACTACTAGCTTTAGTTACTTGATATCGTAATAAATTAATCGTTACTTATTTACAACTCACTTCTGTGTATTACTCGCCCACGCGGTCACGAATATCCCACAGCGGTCACGAATATCCCACAATTACTTTCTTCTTAAAGTCGGTGGCAAAAAACGAAACCTAAGACATCGACTCCCGAAATGAAAGTTATTTTTCAATTTGTAGTGTTTTTATTTTTGAAACCTAAAAATTATGTAAGTACACACAGTACGTAACGTGACATCACGCCTGTAATACCCGAAAGGAAGGCAGAGGTGTACCTAACTATACAACACCCACATTTTCCAGTTATGTTTAAGTCCCATGTAATAAGGGGCGAGAGGAACGAAATGGTGTAGTGTTACGTACATTAGGAGCTTTTCATTTATTACGTAAGTCGACTTGAGGGTACAAACCAGTCTTATTTTTTCTTACATGGTGGTGGGAGGGGTCTAGATTTGTTCATGCAAATTCGACTAAGTGGACGTCACTATTTTGTGTGCACGTCACTAGCAAGCGCCGACGCGGGCGCACCGCCCTGTTCCCGGAGGATCGCCGTGCGTAGCGCACGCGTCCCAGTTTTAGTACCAAAATTATATTCGTAATGGCCAGACGCCATTTTTTGTGACTAAAGTTGTGACTTTCATTTGTGGCTTGAGACCTTCCCCTTAAATAAATATATCGAACCCGCGACCTAACAGTAACGCGAACAAGATTATTCTTACGATCACAATTTTGTAATTTTTTATTTGCAATTTTGGTACATACTGATTTTACGTAAGATTCAAAGGGTTCATTCAAGTCTTATTTTTTCTTACGTAGGGGGAGGGGGCTTAGAAATTGGTTAAAATTGTCTGACGTATTAAATGAACAGCTCCCTAATAATAAAGTAATAGGTATATATAAAACTTACCGAATACATTTAGAAAAGTTCTCTTCTTTGCAGGTCCGAATTTATTTACTGCCTCACACATGTAAGATCCAGTGTCGGCTAGCCTTGCTTTGAATCTGCAAGTTTATACTATCATTTAGTATTTGTGTTTGTTAATAGGAATAGACTATCCTTTATTTTTGTGCCTGATTTTAATACATCACAAAAATAATCAGCGAATTGGAATGCATCTTAGGCCTGCTTGTACCGCAAATTACAATAGGCCGACCGCTTAACTGAGACATTGCCTGAGGTAGCTGCGCGGTGCGGGAGGGTTGATAGTTATCACAAGTTGACGAATCACTGAGCTCTCGCATCACGTCATCACACCCCTCCCGCACCGCTCTGCTACCTCAGGCAACGTCTCAGTTAAGCGGTCGGCCTATAAATGCGTTTATTGTATAAACGTCAGTATAAGTTGGAATTTTCACCTACAATATTTCCGTAACCATAAGGTATGGTCCAGAACAAAAAAAAAATTACAATGACGGGGAGTGCAACTGACTCTCGTTACACCCGTTATTTATAAATAAATAATAAATACCTAATTAATTACCTGAGACTGTTGTCGCTGGACATGTGGATCGTGTCTAGTTTGTTTCCATTGAAGAACCATCGCACTGCAGGCTCAGGTTCACCAGTAACGTCACATGATATCCTTACTTCATCATCGTCTTTGATCTGTATTACTTTCACATCTTCTTTTATTTTTGGCGGGTCTGGAAATGTATTCAGTAAGAACGATTGATCTTTGCAATGTAATCCGAGATAGTCAGTGTTATTGTTTTTCTTCAATATAAAATTGTGGAATTTAAGAAAAAAGCACGAACACAAAACCGTTTCTAAGTGTATCCCCAAAAATTTTGACCAATTACATACGTATAGTTCTGGACAAAATATAACGGGTATTTCATAGCAAAAAAAAAGAAAAGACTAAGCACATTTGAGATTTGTTTTGGCTATTTAAAAACTAAAATGAGTGTATACATACAGTATGTTAACTAACAGAGGGCGTTCCCGTTAACCCGCAATAGTATAGCATCCATACATGCTAAAAAAAATATTACCATTCGAAAATAAAATGTTTTTATTTTTTTTTTATATTAAAATATTCACTAAAAATCGTAAATTGATACGTTAAAGAAACACTGTACACGCGTACTTGAAGGACAGCAATGTCGGAATTTATTTAATTAAATAAATTAGAATTAATTAAATAAATAGAGTATCAATTTACGATGTTTAGTGAATATTTTAATATAAAAAAAATATAAAAACATTTTATTTTCGAATGGTAATATTTTTTTTAGCATGTATGGATGCTATACTATTGCGGGTTAACGGGAACGCCCTCTGTTAGTTAACATACTGTATATTATGAGAAAGATAAGCTGCAACATTAGGCTCACTTTTTTGTGCAAATAACTATGTACTTACATTCTACGACTACTTCCATCGTAAAGACGTCTGATCCCAAAACGTTTTTCGCGGTACATTTGTATGATCCAGTTTGGTCCTTGCGCACATTGTTCAAGTGTACCGTTTCTGTGGTGTCCTTCATTGCTCTGAACGTATCCATACCTGCAGGCTGGAATGACCAACTTACGGTTGGCTTTGGGATTCCATGAAGAATTCTGAAAAAAAAAAATTATTAGACTAGCAGCGCCCCGTGGTTTCACCCGCATTAGTCTCGATTCTGTAAGAATATCGGGATAAAAAGTATCCTATGTGTTAATCCTGGTTATAAACTATCAGTGCGCCAAATTTCATTAAAATCCTTTCAGTGGTTTTTGCGTGAAGAAGTAAAAAACACACCCACAAACTTTCGCCTTTGTGTGATAGTGTGATTAGTAAGAATTAGTTGGGAGTAGGATTTTGCCAGCGGCTTCGCCCGCGCGGATGTTAAAATTTATCCCACGGGAACGTACTACCGGGATAAATAGTATCCTATATGTTAATCCAGGTTATAAAATATCTGTGTGCCAAATTTCCTCCAAATCCGTTCAGCCGTTTTTGCTTGATTGAGGAACAAATGTGGAGACATTTGTTCCTCAATCAAGCAAAAACGGTGAGTGGAGACTCATTGCCGCCCATTGTACAGTACCCGGCGATAAATATTGCACATCGACCTTTGGAAAGAGACAATCGGCTAATTTCGGCTTCGTAGAGCGTTATATCTGTCGCACGAAATACAAACAGTCCGGTATCTATTAGGAGCTGTTAAAACAATTATGATTTGCTTCTTTTGATAATTATTTTTATTCTTAGTATAAAATACAAAAAAAGGTAAAGGTCGATGTGAAATATTTATCTACTGGTACCGTATGTTTTATATTAATAATCGTATTTTGTTGTATGTATTTTCTGGTGTAGGTACAATAAATTATATCTAAATAAATAAATAGAACTCCAAATATTACTAGGATTAACCTCCTTCTTAATCTAGTGGACAAGGGCTGTGCGTGGTGCGATCCTGGGTTTCATCCCAAGTCGGGCATAATGTTATCGGGTATTTCTATTACAGAATTCTTTAATGTGTATGCTCGCCCGGTATTAGCTGGCGATATGTGTTGAGCGATACGTCTCGTCTGCCTAACCCTTTGGATAGTACAGTCGTGATGTTATGTTGGTAAGTCGCAAAGTTGTTCCTAGGCTCAAAATAGCTGATGGCGTTTTGAATACCATTACTCTGAGCGTTATCGTTCTTCGATTTTTTTTCTCAGTCTTGATGTCAGTTATCTTTCAAACTTCAGCTTATCACTGATATGGGTATTACTCGTATTTTATGTAACTACATAATAGGTGATCATTTTATATTATTAATAGTCTTATCATATGTATTTGATTCATCTGTGACCCTAAGGCCGTTTGTCCAGCGCCACCGTCAACGGGACATCAACGTGAAAGGAGATTATTCGAATAGTCCCGGGAAGTTTGTCGACCGCGACCGAACTCAGCGATTCAGTATGTTATGATAGGCAAAACAGAAGCCGAACGAACAGCGCCGCAGCGACGACAGTGTGTGGGTAAGATCAAACATGTTTTGTATTGCCGGCACATCGACCCGCCACAATCTCAGGCCGAATTCTAGCGGTCGCGCCAAAATACTCGAAAATTTCAGGGCCAGGATCCCGGCGGCCGTGGCGCTCGGGTGACGGACGTGCGATAGACATGCGGTCATAGTTAATGTATGTATCGCTATTTCGGCGCCATCATTCGTTCTCGTTGACGGTGGCGGTGGACAAATGGCCTTAAACCTTATCCACCGTTTACCAAAAGTTTTGGTTTATATTACATAGGTACCTAAAGTAATATTATTATTTGTTTAATTTAATGGACAGAAGTTTATTGACTTACCTACAAGATATTGCGGCATTTGTTTTCTCTGTGACACGTATTTCTTCGTGCGATTTATCAATGACAGGTGCTTCTGTAATAAAAAAACAATTTAGAAGATGTTCTATTCATTAATCTTGTTCTAATGAATTCTCTATCGGCCGTTAATGCAGTAGAAATTAGGTAAGTATATATATATAGATCACAAAACGGTGAAGGAAAACATTGTGAGGAATCCGGCATGTCCTAGAACCAAAAATTCGAAGACATGTGACACCCACCAACTTGCACTGGGCCCGTGTGGTGGATTATTGTCCGCTCCCTTTCAAGAGGCTTGTGTCCCAGCAGTGGGAACGTTATAGGCTCATTATATGTTTATGCTTATCCATTTCACCTATTCCAGAATCAGAAGTACTTGTGCCTAATAACAGCCTCGTCATTTTATCGGGGAGGCAAAACGGTCTTTACCACGGTCTGTCTATGGATGGGTTTCATCAATTACAAATTAAGAACCCTCTCAGTGTTTTCGAAAATTGGTTAATGTGCTGGCCTCGGATGGTTTATAAACCGACGTTTTGGATAGTCAAAAAATCAATCTGCCTAGCCTTTTCCCAACTATGTTGGGGTCGGCTTACAGTCTAACCGGATGCAGCTGATTGGGTACCAGTATTTTACATTGAACGACTGCCATCAGAACAACACAGTTACTGGGTATATTGGTAAGACTGGTTGTCAGACTTTAGAACCTTCTGACTACCAGTAATGATTGTCAAAGATCTATGAATGACAGGCGGGACCACAATGCTTAACGTGCTTTCCGAGGCGCGCAGGGGTCTCGATGTGTAATGAATGGTCACCCATTCACAGACCGACTGCGGCACAGCGTACCTACCTTCTACCTGAGCGGCTGTTATCATTTAACGACGAGCCCCTCTACTTTTTATATAGTCAGCCGCCTTTGATAGCGCCTAGTAAAAGAAAGAGCGGTTCGTCCCATCGTGGTGAAAGGAGTCACCTCTGCTTTACCGAGTGCTAGGTGTCGGGGGTGCGCCGGACGTTTGAAGGATTGGGTACCAATTTTTAACGTCGCTCGGGGAGGCATCGTTCATTAGAAATACTCTCGTGCCAGCGACACGAAAAAGAAGAATAATAAAAATAAGAAGTTATAATGGCTCACTTACCCACACCAAATATGACAACTTTAGCTATAAAAACCTTCCGATCCACGTCATTTCTTGCTTCACACATGTACTTTCCTTGCAACTCTAGTTGCATGTGTTTTATAGTGAGAATCGACTTGTCACTGGAGATGTCAATGTTACTGTCTCCGTAGATCACTGCTCCATCTTTATACCAAGTTATAGATGCTGGTGGGTAGGCATCTACCTTGCAAACGAGGGTGCCCTCTTTGTTATATTTCACACGAATATCTAGAAAAAAATAAACGTTACTTTTTTTAACACGGAGCAAACAATCAGGCGTGATCAGCCGTAACTTGTCTTAGAGTCGCAAGAGCGCATTATTGGATTTTCAACTCTAGACAGAGCAATGAAAATCTAGCGTGGGACAAAAAATCACCGCGATAAAAATACGCCCGGGTGACCCTGGGCTTATAAGCTCTCTACAATACGGGTAATAGCCGGGGCTGTTGATGTGGCAAAAAAGTTTCAGAAAATTCGGCTCCGTAGAGCGTCATCGCTGTCGCTTTCAAAGATTCCATGAGCCATATCAACGAGGCGTAAACTACAGTCCGTTATTTTACCTCTGACTGCAGCAACCTTATTGTGGCGAGAATAAAGATCACATTCACAATGACTTTGACAGGCTTGTCAATGGCAGTAATCCAACAACAACCTTATAAGAATGAGAATAAAGATCACTGTGATTTGGACAGTGTACAGTGATGCAAAATTTGAGGTAAAATAACTGTTAACGGACTACATACTATCGCGTTTTATGTGACTTTAGACCATCTTTAGACAGATTCAAAGTTATTGATAGTTTGCAAGTGCTCATGATACTCTGACCCGATGCAGTATCAGCACTGACCTCTATCATACATTGTATAATACAGGTCAGTGAGTATCAGTCACTCCACTATGTTATCATTTCCATAACCAAAAAAAACACTAAGTAGGTACTTTGGAGTAGGTATGTTGAGTGCTTATTGTAGTGTTTTTTATCGTTTAGTCTATATGACCGACTTCAAAAGGGAGATTTTTGTTTCTGTGTATTATATTTTTCCGTAGAAGGCATAATAAAGAAAAGAAAGAAATAAAGAAAAAGTACCTATTTATTGCGACTCGTACAGACTAAACTAAACAATGTAAAATAAAAATACAAGTTATACAAAACAAAAAGGAACAAAAGGAAAATTAAACAGAAAGTCCTATGCGAGGCCAAAAGGCTCCTATCTCAGCATGCTGACAGGGCCCGCTTTGATGTCACGGGCAGTTACAGAAATAATGTGTAAAATATTAGCAAATAATAAAATAAAACAAAATATTTTTTTAATCTGCGCCAGACGTAACCTCATTGATAAATGATAAATGATTTTATTTTTGTAAGTAGGTTTATTTACCGTAAAATATCGTACAGGACAGCGCTGGCGCCATGTGCAAACTTATGTTTTAAATCGCGGATAAAGGTGATTTATATTTTTCATAAATTTATAACAGAAATAATTATTGTTTTTGTACCATCTTCATTCATCATTCTCCTGCCCTTATACCAATTGGGGTCGTATTTGGGGTCGGTGCAACGTCTTTTTCTGCCATACTTCTCTATTAGTCGTCATCTCGTTAGTCAGTCCTTTCTAGCCATATAATGTGATGTTGTATACTGTTTTTATTTTTTGATCTGCGTTATACTTGACGGCGCTTCCGTTTAAGTTAGTTTTAGTTAGATAGCATAGATGGCGTTACTAGCTTAGAGTGCCTGTTCCGGGCACTCTGACGCAACACCGAGCGCCAGTGAGTACAAGTCGAGCACTGAGATAGTTCAGTTGGAATTAAGCCTCGGTCAACATCACAAGTGCGCGCTACGCGTTCGGTGGAGTGTTTGAATAATTGTGTAAATCGTTAGTTCGAATTAATGTTCAATTGGTGATTATTACTTATGTAGATTAAACTGAAGTGTCAAAATAAAGTGATTTGTTTTGTAACGAGTGTCTACTTTCTTCGCCCGACGATCCACGCCTACTGGCGAATCAAAGCTTAAAACTATGGAGCCAATTAATATCGCTGATGAGGCCCTAGAGCCTTTAAACTTTTGTTTTTTTTTCTTTAACTAATTTCTAATTCAAATATTTACCTTTCGGAACCTCGATAACATCTAAATATGTTTTCCTTTCAGTTTCAACTTGTACATATTTGATAGTGGTACCAACAATATTGCTCGCTGTACATTGGTAGGTAACATTTTTGTTTGCCTTATCTATATCCAGAATACCGACATAGTCGTAGGGAACTTCAACCAGTTGTACCTGCAAAGAATATTGAAAAATAAAATATCCACACAATGGCATAATATCAATCTTGTAGATAGGCACGAAATATACGGCGAGATGACCTGGACGCGTACCGCGAGCTCTGGTTCGAGGTAATGCGGGAAAAGAGTTCATGGAGGGATTTGGGGAAGGTTTTTGCCCAACAGTGGTGTCCCACTGTTGTTGGTTGGTTGAATAGGATAACAAAAAAAAAGACCGACACTGCACCACCACCTTTTGCAAATAAATGATTATGATTTGAGGGACACACTACAAATTAGTGTTTTCCTTTTCACGACCATTATTTTATTCTGTACGTCCTTTGGTAATGCAAAAGAAACTTTAAGTCAAACGGTTAAAGTTTGTTTCTGAGTACAATTTGAAAGACAGAAAGCACTTCAGATTTACTAAAGCTCTTTGGCTCTATACGAAAAGCGAAGAGTCTGTTTGTTCGTTTGTTTGAACGCCCTAATCTCTGGAACTACCGGTCGGATTTGAAAAAATATTATTGCATTTGATAGCCTAATTCTGGAGGAAGGCTATAGGCTAATATTACGCTATGACCTTTAGGAGCTAAGCAAAAACAAAAGAAAGCCTGAAAGATCGCTAAGCGAAAATGCAGTGACAGTGCGGGCAGGTGATGCGATGCGACGGGGTGCGTCGGGGGAGAAGAAGAAAGGGGTTTGCAGATCCATGGCATACCTAACTGTACTGAAACCTATATAAATCAATAGATGACTTCAATTCAAACGAAAAATATTTAAGGACCAAACCCTGCAAAATGTCACGTTTCCGAGATATTAACGTTCAAAGTTGATAAAAAAAGAATATGGATGTCACGTGATCAACTATGCCAGGCTCCATATAAAAATCTTAAATCCCCTTTCACGCAGATAAAGTCGCGGACAGAAGCTAGTGTTAAAATATGATTTCAAAGTATTCAACGTAGGTAACTAAAAGTTTGATATACCTTAACTGGCATCCTGATTCCAGTGTCTTTTTCCTGCCAAATGATGTCAGGTGCTGGGTAGCCGTGCACATTACATTTCAGTTTTAACGGAGCATCGTATTCCGCGATAATCTTCGGTAATCCTTCAATCGTTATCACAGGTGCTGTATTTTCTTTCTTTTCTGTAATTAAAAGATCAAACCACGAATCCTGTGACTTTTGTGTTGTAATAGAGATTGTTTCTAAGGGGCTTACATGACTTAAAGCGCGGTCACTGTCGGACTGCATAGAAAAGAAAGAGAAGCGCGATGACACAACGCTGGTAATTTATTGCAAAATATGAAGCAATTATTTAATTACAAAAATGTATTGTTTGGACGAATAAATTAAAACACTAATATTTTAGTACCTATGTTGCTTGTGGAATAATCTGACAAAAAATCAGAATGATTGTATGTATATATTAGTATGGTTTTTATTGTAAAAATAATGTTTTTAGAGGTATCTTCATGATTTTTTTCTATCGTATCAAATTAGCTGTATTATGTTTTCAAAACATTATCTCTACCTAGAATATATCCTGAAGAATATCATATTTTTTTCTGATTTTGTTTACTGTAGTCGACCATATACTTTTATTGTTTCTAAAACTTGCGTTTTTTGTGTTTAGGTCCTGTATATAAGCAACCTATTTAAAGAATAAGTTCCAAGGTATGTTCCGCTCATAGACCAAGGCAAAATTCAGGCTCATTTGTACTCTGTATGTGAAGATACTCAAATAATATAGAAACGTTTTATGAATCCCAATCGCGAGTAAAATATATTTTTAAGTTAAGGGTCCTTCAAACAGGCGCGACACGACACGCGACACAAAGGCACCGCAAGTCGCGCAACGTGCGGTGCCTTTGTGTCGAGCGCGATTATATCGCGTGGTGCGCCTGTTTGTAGGAGCCTTTATTGGTTGACTATGTCTGAACTTACCTGCTGATGGATCCTGTCGTGCTATAGGCGTTGGACCTGTTCTTTCTATTTGCGTATCAGTATTCAAATCCTTTCCACTTATCTATAACGAAAATTTGTTAGCTTTAGTAATATGTCCTAAGAAACAAAAATATACATGTATTTCAATTAAAAACCTACAAGTGTAATAAAAAGTATTATTTTAAGAACAATACTATATTACGTATTGGAGTGTATTTTAATTAATGATTAAAGGCTACAAACAGGCGCGACACGCGATATAATCGCGCGCGACACAAAGGCACCGCTCGTTGCGCGACTTGCGGTGCCTTTGTGTCGCGCCTGTTTGCAGGAGCCTTAACCCTTCGTTATGCACGAAACGTGGATTCACGCGAGACACAATGGCTTTTTAAAGGACTAGAGTACCTACTTCTTAACGTCTTGATGGCAATCTACTAGATTACTTAAACTTGATTAAAAGTAAAAAGTCCACCCAAATCAACTGGCAATGGAACTTACGTCAAACCCAACCCACCTTCACAAGACTAAAAAGGACGGCACTCAAGACTTACTAAATACTCGTACAACCAGCATGAATGCCAGGCCCAGTAGCTTCGCACCATCAGTATTTCAGTAGGTAACCATAATCTATATTTTGCTGAATATCCCAGGACAGATTGAATTAAATGAGTGACTGTTTTTTTCTAACTAAATAGACAGCAGCCGGTCGATTCTGTAAAAATCTCACCGTGAAAACTTAGGTGAAGTGAGTCTGTTTTTGCTAGGAATTGACACTATTGACAGCTCACTCCACGCTCACTTCACCTAAGTTTTCACGGTGAGATTTTTACAGAATCGACCGGCTGTGCTGCTGGGGAGTTTGTTGCACCACTTCTTTCCAGCGAAAGCACTAGGAAGTGGTTATGAGCGGGCGTTTTGGGGGACTGCCTAATGTAATTTTGATGTTGGAAAAGTGCTGATTCTCAGCCTAATTTGAATAAATGGCTTTCAGATTTGATTTTTTTTAATAGATAATATAATTAGATTAAAAAAAACTTATTAAATATCTAATATAAACACTACTCACAGAGACTTGGAACATAGTGAAGGGCGGATTAAAAGATGGTGTAACATAGAACTGTGATTTTTCGTCTACTAGTTCTAGAGGCAGCTCTGTAACGACGGTGTCGCTCAAATCGAGGATCTTCGCTGTAGTGAGCTTGACTCCGGTCCCAAGTAGCCTGATACCCAAGAACGCGGTCCCTTCTAAAAGAGCATATTAACACAAAAGTGAATAAAGTTTTACAAAATGTTTATTTATATTTCGTATTTCCAAGGTATTAAATAACTGAAAAACCCTTGGGGTTCCATGAACAACTTTTACTAAGGAACCAACAATTAAATAGCAAAAAAAATTACGATGTTGGATCTGTTGGACCCACAGAGAAAAATACCCTTAAATACATATTATATATAATAATCGTACCTGGTGCAGGTCTCGTGACAGTGTCTTTCATAGAATTGGGTCTGTCAATAGAGAATCCGAGCTGAAAGTTAAGGTCACTCTTGGCGGTAATAATTGCGTGAGTAGCAGAACTGCTTCCGACCTCAACCTCATGGTCTCCAGGCTTGGCATTCTTGACCTTCACGACCTGTCGACACAAATATTGATTAACAATTACCTAGATCTAAAGTACAACTGTCTAATCCCACGCCCACGTTTGAGACTTTCAGGGGGGCGGTAAAAGAATCAGATAAATTTTTCCTATCTTACGACTATATAATATTACACGTTTAAATTAATATAGTTGTGGCAATAGCTGTATCAAATTCCTTACGTGCCTAAATTCCTAATGCCTTACAGGCGTTGCACGGGGGGGTTCCGGAATTGGTCTTTTAAGAGGAACCGGGAACACCCCTATGTGCTGATGGTGATCACCGGGGCGGTTTTAGTGAGGTAAAAATCCCACACTCCCCGACCCTCCCCGGAGGTGGGGTGCCTTTTGAATGTTTCCCCCCGACAAAAAAGAAAAGGTAGGTACTTACCGCCATTTCACTTTTACCAGAGACAACAGATTCTGTAGTTGGCTTGCTTCCACCTGGACCTGTTACTGGTCCAATTTTGGGATTCGTTCCAGTTACAGAAATCAGTACGTCTCCAGTGTGGGCATCGACAGGATACTGAAGATGAAATGAAATACTTACGTTATTTACATATTACGGCTCCTTCAAACAGGTGCGACACGCGATACAATCGCGCGCGACACAAAAGCACCACAAGTCGCGCAACGAGCGGTGCCTTTATATCGCGTGTTTTTAATAATTTATTTTTATTTGAACAATACAGGGTGGCGGACCATGAATTCAGCACATGATTCTACACCCCCTTTTTTTTCAGGATGGGAAATTATCAAATACCCCTCCCGCTCCGGGTGGAGCGCCTTGAGTAGACATTTTACGTCAGTTATAAAAAAAATGCTGTTCCATATACTTTGACCGTGTAGATATTTTTCACTTTTCTTTGTAACATCAGATTTTTTTTTGATGGCAGACTAAATATTTTAATGCAGGGGAGTTCAGAATCATGTAAGTACTTAATCCACGGTAACAGGTTACGCTTTGAAGTCCCTGCCGCCCTGTATTGTTCCATTATAAATTAAAAAAAATAATTCGCTTGTAAAAAAACTCAAGGCTCTTGAAAGGTGCTATGTTAGGTAAAACACGCTATACTTACTGTAACTTTTTTTCCATAACCGGGTGGAAGTTTTGTGTTGACGAGCGTAACTACTCTGCCTGTAATAGACTCCTCAATATACTTTAATATCTGTGGACGAAATAAACACAAATAGATTAGATTGACAAGTGACGTGTAGGTTAAATTATAACAAATAATAATTATAAATAATAATTAAATAACATAAATCATAATAATTATTAAATAGTAATAAAATATAATAATTATTAAATAATATAAATTATAATTATTATTTATAATTATTAATTATTTAGAGAATAAGAAATCTTACGTCTTTGACATCATCTTTCATCATATGGAAAACTTGTCCACCCGTGGCTTCTGCCACTTTGTGGTACACTTGATACTGAGCATCGCTCTTCGAACCACATTCCCCAGTCAGTATAAAAACTACCTGCAAACAGAAAATACGAAATCCAATGAAAACGTTAATTCACTTCAATAGCAAGCTTAGCTCGCTAAACGTGCAATTCCTTCAAGCAGTCTGTACCGTAAAGGTTGTCAGCTAAAGTCAAACTTATGTAGTGCAAAGGCTCCTGCAAACAGGCGTTTAAAATATGTTTTCATGTTTTTTTTAAGTTGTAACTTTGGCTTTGAATGTCTCTGTAACCATTCCCAGGTATGGTCCAGTACAAAACAATACTCCCCATGAGGGGTAGTACATACAAGTGACCCCGGCTTCGTTTTACACCGGTTATAATTAATTCACGTGAGAGTGACGTAAAAATAGCCCCATGAACTTACTTTAGACCAGGCAGCTTAAAAAAAAAGTTGTCGCAGAGTACCCAGACGGTCTTCAGGGCAATACTACTAGCTGTGTTAAACCACAATTTTTTTACTGGTTCATAATTCGGGCAACCCATACTATCCACACTAATATCATAAATGCGAAATTGTGTCTGTCTGTCTGTCACCTCTTCACGGTTAAACCGCTGAACCGATTTAGATGAAATTTGGTATAGAGATAGTTTGAGTCCGGGGAAAGGACATAAAATAGTTTTTATCCCGATATTCCCACGGGATCGACACTTATGCGGGTGAAACCGCTGGGCGCTGCTAGTCCAATATAACTAACATACTAGGTAAACATAAAAAAACAACACTGCATGCCCTAAAGTAGTGAACACAGCATGCACAATGTACGCTTGAAATAAAACAGTGCTTAGCAGTTAAAGCATTGTAATTTAGAGAGACGTACAATTATGTCTACTTTATCTACAGCTGCCATAGGATCCATATTTAGATGTGTATCTATATATGTACAGACATCAGCACATCAAACTACCCGAAGCTATCAAATTTTCCCAATCAACCTTGAACCTTATGAGTTAGCAAAAAAGTTGAAAATCTATTAAAGAAATTTGACAGATTGTAGTACCATACCTAACTAGTAGTGTCTGTACATAACATTTTCCGATGTTTACGAAAAAAGTAAAATAAAAGCATAATGACCTGGCTCTGTTTCCTCTGCGAAATACTCTTGATTGTTTCAAATGTGGTGTGGTCCTTAGCTGAGGCGTCAGTGAACACATACAAGTAGGAAAGCGGCAAGCTTTCTGTGAGACCCAGCTCGATGCCTTTCATGGCATATTCGGGACAATCATCCCCGCCGTGGACTTGTATGGCTGCTAAAGCTCTTTTAAACTCATTTCGATCTTTAGTGATAGTTCGTATTTCGGCAGCTGAAACAAAGACATTAATTTAATATGATTATTGGCTTTCAAAATCAAAATTAATTTATTCAAATTAGGCTGAGAATCAGCAATTTTTGAACTTAAAAATTACATAAGTTAGTCCCCTAAAATGGCCGCCCTTCCTTAACCATTTTTTTTTTTGTTGGCGCGACCCGATTTAGCCCGATTTACTATTATTCTATTAAACTCAAAAATCTAACCATTAAATTCCCTTTTAAATAAGATTACCTCTTGGTACATGCAATTTTTATATTGTTTTGTGCTCTAATTGGTAAATACTTAAATGAAACGAAAAATAGTTTTGTAATCGACCCTGCTTCGGATTTTTTTTCATCGAGCAAATCACAATTTATCGTGTTTTATTAATATATTTTTATTATAAAATTAACACAATTTTCACGTATTTATTTCGCTAAAACAAGAATGTATCTATGATATATTTCTTTTCAGGACCTAAATACACTAATTTGATCATTTAAAATGTATTCTAAAACAATCAATTTCGGATAATCTTTTCGATGTCGCACAAGTGCAATAGTTGGTGGGTAACCTAACCGACGCAAAAATCATTTTAGTGATAAGTGACTAGTTACAAGAAACAATAAATAACAAAACATCGGGTAAAACCAAAAGATAATAACGCGTAGTTATCTTATTCATAATATTATTGTGTTTTGTAGGACACATAAAAAATGTATAAGTAATTATAACATTTTTTACGTACAACAGTCACCGCTGAAAAAATATCTTAGTTTATTTTAAACGAGAACTAATAGTAGCCAACTCTATGATTTTATTTTTGTCTCTGTACATTTACTTTAATGAATAATATATAATACTAGCTTCCGCCCGCGGCTTTGCCCGCAAGGTATGTCGATAAAAACTATCCTATGTCCCCGGCATGCAATCTATCTCTCTGCAAAATTTTATCGAAATCCGTTCAGTGGTTTAGGCATGAAAAGGTAACATAGAGACAGACAGAGTTATTTTCGAATTTATAATATTAGTATGGATAATAATAATATACATTATAAGGAAGGAACACGGGTGGGTTTTAGTCAGTAAGAGTCTGACACTCCCTTCTGCTTCACCCAGAACGGGAGGGGTCATTTGATGATTTCCCATCCTCAAAAAAAAAAAGTCATAGGCTATTTAACTTCACGCTACGACACTTAGGAACCGAGCAAAAGTAAAAAGAAAAGTCAGAAACAGCGCTAAGCGAAAACAGAGTAGTAGCACGCGGGTGAGCGATGGGATGCGACACGATGGGTCGGGGGCCGAAATTTCACGCGGGCGAAGTCGCGGGTAGTAACTAGTAGAATAATAAAAATAAACATGGCTACGGGACGCAATTGAAAGAATGTTTCATGAATGCTCGTGATACGTCCTGTACCAAATACAAAGTACAGACGCCAGCACATCAAGCTACTACAATCTGTCAAATTTCTTTAATAGTTTTTCAACTTTATCGCTAAAGCATAAGGTTCAAAGTTGATTGGAAAAATTTGACAGTTTCGGGTAGCTTGATGTGCTGGCATCTGTACATAAACATTTTCGTACTTACTTGGATCATTAAATGTAATCAGAACGAAATTTTCTATCTGTGATACATTTGAACTCAACACTTTCTCAAATATTATATTGACTTCTTCTTTCACTTGACGTATCTCATCGGTCATTGATGCCGTGTCGTCGATAACAAATGTTAAACTGCTTTTTATAATTTCTTCTTGTCCATAAACTGTACATATTTGTATGCCAAGAACAACAAGAGCACAACACAACCCGTAAGAAGTCATGGTCACCACTGATGCCCACTGCTTCAGTCGACTACTATTTATACTCTACAGTAATAAGAAATTTTAATAATTAGTATGTACCATTGATACGAGTGACCCCGATGATATGAGAGTTCAGCAAATTCTTTATTTATATTATAGTGCGGGGAATCCCTCAACCAATATGTGGCGCTACAATTCTTTATTAATTCATGTCGGGATGTCCACTGACTGTCCAGCTAATTAAGCCTGTTGACGACTAGAAACGATGACTTAAGAACTTTTGAGAAGAGGTCTAAAACCTACATATAAACTAGCAGGTTTTGGTTTGTACCTGTGCACTTCAACTATTAGGTTCTGACTTCTAACAGAACCTTTGCAGGTACGTCACGTGGCATGTTCATCAGCTGCCCTGCAAACGGTAGGGGAAGTCAGCTCAAAGCGGCCATAGAAGGCAAAGCGGCCACGATTAATTTTTCGGATATTTGAAGTGATAGCGCGACGTTGCCATTCTGCACGCGCAATAAACCTCCCGCCCCGTACCGATCAGTCATTCTGCAGCGGTTGGATCGAGCGGATGGCTCTTAGTGACGAAAAATATGTTTTCGCGTCTTTTGTTAAAATAATACAAGGTAAGTTTAACCTGTTTTGGTCAAACCTGTTTAAGTTTAAATGCTTGCATTACACGTGTATTGTTACTTGTCGATTTGGCTTTGTTTCTTTAGTACCTATTAGCTCCAAAATTTGATAAAAAATGTGGGAGTAGTTAATATTTATAACAAAATGGGCGATAAAGGCAAAGCGGCTCGGGCACAGTGGCCAGGTGACCGTTTTGCCCTTATTAGAATATTATGATTCGATTGATAATGCTCAGTTATTTTGTTAAAGATGGTCAACAATTACAAACTTAAAACTACCCAGGCGTCTTGGGATGAAGTTACGATGGCCCGAGTAATCAAAGATTTAATTGAAAAGCGCGGCTCAGTTAAATTTATCGCAATAAAATACGGTATCCCTCGTACAACTCTCAGAAGATGCTTGCAAACAGGATCTGCCTTCAAGAAACTTGGCAGATTTACAACAGTATTTACCCCAGAGCAAGAAGAAGAGCTCCTAGAGTACATGTTTCATATGGACAACCTCTTTTTTAACCTTACAAAGGAAGATTTTCTGCAGTTTGTATTTCAAATTTCAATATGCTGAAGCAAATCATATTCCACATCCTTTTAAGAATTAATTATTTCAATATTTTAAGACTGTTGGAAGACTTAAAGTAAGATTACTGACGGTTGATTAATAAAATTAATAAATATTAACAAAAACTAAATCTGATTCAAAGTTCCTATTAGTTCAGAAGTTTTCAAACTAAATACCTAATTATAACATTAAATTTAAGTCAAATTACTTTTAAGACTGATTGTGATTAAAACGGGTAGAAAATGTTGATTATTTTATTAAAAATATGTTTAATAATAATAAATAATGTTTTTAATATATTTTGTTTGATTTTTATTTTGTCTAGCACGATATATTTCAACAAAAAATAAACATTTCCGAAGAATTTTTGGGGTGGCCTCTATGCCCTTACCACCATGGCCGCTTTGGGCGACCCCTCGGGCAAAGCGGTTTTTTGACAAGTTTTTGTAATCTGCAAATCTAAGGCTTATATTTAAATTTGCGCGAAATTTAAATTGCAAATTACAAAAATTAAATAAATTCTCTACCTATTAGTATAAAATTATTTTCAAAAATGAATCGTTTTATAGGTTTTTTCTTAATTTAAAGTTAAGGTGGCCGCTTTGAGCTGACCTCCCCTACTGGTATGACCCCCTTGTTCATAACTCGCTCTGACGCTATACTATACATCTTAAAAGTAACAGAGGTATTAGGTATTAGGTGAAATATATTTGCGTGTGAGAAAGGTGAATTGAAATATAATTGCGTGTGAGGATTCGGCCTTAACCAGTGGCTCATTTAGGACTGTAATTAGTAATTAGTTTGGTTCTACGACTCAGATTACGCCCCACACGATATTCTTTTAGTTTTAATAGATATTCTTACTTAGTACCTAGGTTCAGTTTTTTATCTCACGAAGCGATACGCGCTTTAATTGTTACCAAGTGTAAAGCGCGCGTCGCATCCCTATCTACCTTCCATACCTTACCACGCTAAAATCGACAGTTGGTGTGTCCATTTAAAATTGTCTAAGTAGTATTTATTGTAGGTAGTTGGCTTCGGCCCCTTGTACGCCTTCCAAAGGACCCCAGGGTCATATTAAAAGATGATTTAAATACTACACGTGGAAACTTGTAATTGGACTTATTTTGTATAAAATATTACTTATCGTATCTGTTAGCTGTAAGTTTTCCTAAAATAAATAAATAATAAATAAGTAAACAACTATGTCTTAAAGCGCTAACATTTACCGGGTAATATGTCTTTCATTGACTTGAATGTTCCCTGGCGACTGAGAGTTTGTCATGCTCACTCAAATATCTCGCTGATGGTGGAGCGTGTGTTGTATAATAAAGCTCTCTTCAAAATTGTAGAGTACAATGGTGCTGCCGGCGCCCGTTCACGAACATGACGCATGGATCACCATGCGTCATGTTCGTGAACGGGCGCCGGCAGTCGGGACTGGTCATCTCTGAAAATTCCAATGTTCCTGTAAATGGTTTAAGGGGCTTACAGGCCCTAAACACAAAAAAACGCAAGTATTAGAAACAATAAAAGTATATGATCGACTACAGTAAACAAAATCAGAAAAATATATGATATTCTTCAGGATATATGCTAGGTAGATAGTGTGTTGAAAACATAATACAACTAATTTGATACGATAGGAAAAAATCATGAAGAGACCTCTAAAAACTTTCTTTTTACAATAAAAACCATACTAATATTCATACATACAATCATGCTGTTTTTTTTGTCAGATTATTCTACAAGCAACATGCTAAAATACCTACTAGTGTTTTAGTTTTTTAATCCAAACAATAGATTTTTTGTAACTAAATAATTGCTTCATATTTTGCAATAAATTACCAGCGGTGTGTCATCGCGCTTCTCTTTCTTTTCTATGCAGTCCGACAGTGACCACACTGTAGGACTACATGACTCCACTTTAGGTCATGTAAGCCCCTTAATTAAAATAAATGCTATTGGTTTGAGTATGAGAATTGTTCCGAGCAGGAATCGAACCCGTAATTCGTGGTGCATCAGCCAATCGCTTGGCCACCCACTGTACCTGCCTACCTACCATTGCCAACACCAAATAAAACCGTCTATTGTTGTAACTTTTTCCGTTTTGTGGTTAGGTTTATTTATTCCAATGACTAATAATTTGTGGTCTTCATTTAAGAACTTTGTTATTAATTTATCATTTATATTGCCATGTAAATTAAAATGTTGTCTTGCTGACGTAGGTATGAACATACTCAATGCTATTCTTATTTTGCTATCAATCAATCCTATTTTCGTGCTCAAAACAATAATAATATTATGCCTAGACCCACTAGACTAGTACCTACAGATATCAACTTATACCTAATAACAATAAAGGATCCTAGAACAATGTTCCAACTGCATTTCTAGGTGGTATTCTAGGTACTTGAAATGCATCTATTACCTACATTTTAACGACAAATGAATATGAAAATGGTTTCTAATAAATGCCTGGACTTCTTCTTCTTAGCGTGTCAATGGCAATCTAAATGGAGTCGGTCACACTTTCAATCACAATCTGAATAATTTTGAAGGATATTGTTAATCCATTGCTTTATAGCAGTATGAGGAAGAGGGTGTAAAGTTCACTCATACTCCATAGAAAAGGGAGGATTTTCCGACCAGACGGGTGTTGTGTCTGGTGGGCAACTGCCCGATGATTCATGTCGGGCCCTTGTGTTTATGCTAATTACGCGGTAAACTTTGCTTGCGAGATGCAGGATTTTGCGTGACGTCAGTAAGACGCGTTGTTCGTGTTTGGCATTGTAGATACCGCTACATCTTCATATGTTTGAAAAAAAATTCTACTCAACAACGTAGGTAAATAACGCAATGAATATTGTCGAGTTGTCAAAATGAAAGGTAGGTATCGCAATTGATAGTGTGTTAAGTAATTACCCCGCTGGCCTTTATGTGCAACTGAAATCAACTCAACTATCCTCTAGTGTCCGACCGAAACAGGTTTTTCAGCCGAAACCGAAACCGAACTTTCGGCCTTGCTCTTAGTTTCGGCTGAAACCAAAACTTACTTAAACATATTTAAAATTTCTATCGTATACAGAAATCTGGTGTGTTTTTTACACATTTATTTGAATATACAATGTATATTATACATACAGACAGTTGAATAGTTACCTAATCATTTATGTGCAAAACACAATCTCAACTCCATGCGATTAACGATGGACGGCGGCGAATTGGGCCGGCGACGCGACGAGCGAGCACGAGCTAGCCGTGAAGTTCGCCGAACGATGCACGATAATTCATGAACACTCGAGTTTCGGCGCGGCCGAACCGAAACTAAGGCCGAAACTGGCCGAAACCGAAACCGAAACCGAACTTTCGGTCAGTCATTACTATCCTCCCACTACATTCTAGCCAATCATCATCGTCCACAGCCCGACGTAACCCACTGCTGGGCATAAGCCTCTCTTTTCACGTGCCAATCCCCACGTTCCTGTGCCAGCCTCATCCAGGTTTTGCCTGCGATGGCAACAACGTTGTCTGCTCATCTCGCATCTCCCGCCGGACGACTGACATCTCATCTTCCAGTCCTTGGATGCCACTCTGTCACAGCCATACTCCACCTGTCATCACTGCGCCTTGCCAGGTGCCCTGCCCAACTCCGTTTAAATGCAAGGCGGACAATACTAACACTACTCGTTCCTTCCAGAATGAGGATGTGCCTTATCTCTATGCCAGAAACAATCTCATTCTGCACGGACCTTAAACGTGGATTAAAAGTTAAACAGCCGGTCGATTCTGTAAAAATCTCACCGTGGAAACTTCCGGTCGATTCTGTAAAAATCTCACCGTGAAAACTTAGGTGAAGTGAGTTTGTTTTTGCTAGGAATTGACACTATTGATATCTCACTCCACGCTCACTTCACCAAATTTTTCACCGTGAAATTTCTACAGAATAGCACCTCTGTTTATTAATTGATATTCCCCAAAGTATCTTTCTGAGCAGGTTGAAAGGTTATCGAAGCTCTTTCGACTTTTGCCACATGATAATTATGATCTCAACTGTGACTAATGAGATATAATTACTTTTTCTATTGTTATTTATAAATCAAATGCTGATTTTCCCACAGTTGAGAGGAAGAGTAAATAAGTACACGTAAAAGAGAGACACGCTGGTAAACAAAGTTCTCTTCCCAAAATTCATAACAAAGTTCTGTTTTTTTTTTTCTAGAAATTAAAGCTGGTAAGGTCAATTTTTAGTTGCGTAATTTTGTTGCACTTGATACGCGATGACGTGATCAGTAACACGGTAGCGGTCAGGCGTGATACAGACTCTTGTTCGGCACCCTATTGCGTAACACACTTTCAATAACAATCTGATTTATTCATTTTGTAGGATACTAATCCATTGCTTTATATGGTCGAAAAATTGTTTGCTCAACAACGTAAATAACGTAATGAATGTTGTTGAACCATCAAAATCAAAGTCATTGCTACTGATAGTGTGTCACGCAATCACCTCTGATCGGCACATGATACCGATGAACCGATGGGGCCGAAAGGTTCTGGAGTGGCGACCGCGTACCGTAAGACGTAGCGTTGGAAGGCCTCTCTCTCTATTATTTGCTATTATTTACATACTATTTATTTATTTCTGTAACTGCCCGTAACATCACAGCGGGCCCTATCAGAATACCAGCGCTGCAACATTTATTTTTTAAAGGTGTAGCATCATACTGAGATAGGAGCCTTTTGGCCTCGTATAGGACTTTCTGTTTCATTTTCCTTTTGTTACTTTTTTTTTATACAACTTGGATTTTTATTTTGCTGTATTTAGTTTAGTTTGTGATCTTCCTGTACGAGTCGCAATAAATAATTTTTCTTTCTTTCTTTCTCAAGGTGTTCCGCCGACCTTGTTAAGGCCGCAGGAACCTTTGGATGCGAGAAGCACGGTACCGGTCGAAGTGGAGGTGCTTGGGGGAGGCCTATGTCCAGCAGTGGACGTCTTTGAAATAATGATGATGATGGCACATGAAACAAATGCCTACTACATCCTCCCAGCTGTGCCGAGTAATGCCGATCCGAACAAGTCTGTAGCACGCCATACAGAGCACATGGCTTTTCAGGAGTATTTTTTATTTGATTTCAGTGGCGTGGAGTAGGTAATTCACGAAAAGCCATTTACAAACTGTTATATTAAACAGTAGAGAGTGGGTAGAGACCGGTGGGGTATTTGCGTGACACATATACAATTGCAATCGATCGCAATGCAATTTAATTTTGTCATCAATTTCTTCATAGGTTTGAAAAATTCGTCTCCTCAACGACGTAAATAACACATTAACATGTTTGTTGTGTTATTTACGCTGTACTGTCAAAATTAAAGGATATTTCGAGAGACACGATATGATACCGATATGCGGTTTTATGTGTGTTACGCAATTACCCTGCTGTTTCTGGATTTTTGTGAATACCTACTAGTGACCCATCCCTGCTTCTCACGGATTTTACGGCTTAACATAACATGGAGATTTATTTATTATGTGGAAGTTTGATATTAATCTATACTAATATTATAAACCTGAAGAGTTTGTTTGGTTGAACGCGCTAATCCCTGGAACTACCAGTCGGATTTGAAAAAATCTTTTTGCATTTGATAGCCCAATTCATGAGGAAAGCTATAGGCTATATATTAACATCACGCTATGACCTTTAGGAGCCGAGCAAAAAGAAAAAAAAAGTCAGAAAGAACGCTAATCAAAAACGAAGTAGGTAATAGCGCGGGCAAGCGATGCGATGCGACGGGGTGGGTCGGAGTAACAAGAAATTTCACGCGGACGAAGTCGCGGGCAGAGGCTAGTGTATTATACACATGAACCTTCCGGAGTAGATGGTAAAAACCGCATCAAAATCCGCTACGAAGTTTAAAAGAACAACGCGGTCACACAAACAAACACGAAAATATGCGCACTTAATCTAAGTAAAGATTTTAAGCTGCCATATTAACTAGTTTTACCTTTGCAAATTCACTTGATACTACCTAATCACGACGAACTTACCATCGTCTTTGAAGCTACTCCTGATTTACAGATAAAACCGAAGGGTACTGATGATAACCGTGCCAGGCACTGAGGAGAATGCCCTACAAGTAGACGTCTAATATTCCTAGGTCAAAAGTTATCAAGTGCAACATTGCAGTTACATTATTGCATAGTTAAGGCCAGGTTTGCAGTGTAATACTATGCTCATACATTATAAAATTTACCCCTTTAGTCAAATATACTAGAACTTTTTTAATTTCTCTTGGGGTTCATTTCCACCTTGGGCTCCACAAGAAGAGGTTGCGAACGCATCAGCTCATTATTTGCTTTTATCCCAGAATCCTCCTTTAGTCCCACCAGATGTGCGTCAGCACCCTAATTAATAATAATTTATTTATTTCAGGTAAAGAACACCCATTATTACCACACGGCATAAATTAATAGAAAACATAATAAATATAAATAAATAAATACAATAAAATTAAATCAGATAGAAACCAAATTAGAGCACATCAAATCAAATAAAATGCAATCAATATAAATGAAATTAATATAAACAAAAGAAATAAACTTAAACAACACACTATCATCACAATCTGAGTAATTTTGAAGGATATTGCTAATTCATTGCTTCATGTGTTTGAAAAATGTGTCTGCCTAACAACGTAAATAACGCAATGAATGTTGTTGAACTGTCAAAATGAAAGCCATTGCTACTGTCAGTGTGTTACGCAATTACCCCACTGGTAGTCCTTCAGCCTGTAAGCCAATCCAACGCCAGATAATTTTCTCAAAGGAATAATTTTGAATTTTTGACAGTTCTTCCATACAAAATATGTCAGACGTCGATTTTATTCCAGGAATAAATATTATCTGTCGATTGAAAAATCAGCCCTAAATAACCTAACTATCCATACTAATATTATAAATGCGAAAGTGTGTCTGTCTGTCTGTTACCTCTACACGCTTAAACCGCTGAACCTATTTAGATGAAATTTGGTACAGAGATAGTTTGAGTCCCGCAAAAGGACATAGGATAGTTTTTATCCCGACATTCTCACGACATCGACATTTATACATGTGAAACCGCGGGGCGCTGCTGGTCGATTATAATTTATTTATTTCACCAAAAACAATAAAACGGGTTACACATAATACACATACAGGCTAGTGCTTGGGAGTATATAACATGGGAGCATCTGTAGCCGAACTAGGACGAATCCTGTATTTCGGCATATAGAGTATTAAACAGACGCCAGCACATCAAGCTGCCCGAAACTGTCAAATTTTCCCAATCTTGGACCTTATACTCGTACTTTAGCGATAAAGTTCAAAATATATTAAACACATTTGACAGATTGTAGTAGCTTGATGTGCTGGCGTCTGTACCTAAGGTACCTTAAATATGGAAACATCGAGCTTACGAAAAAGAGCCGAACTTTTTCTACAACTGGCTGTGTTTTTACTGCTGGATGCAGCGCAAAAAAAAAAATACAATTAATCTAGCTTAGATGAAGTGGTAAACAGAATACTTTTCGTGGGGGTTTCCGAGGTTACATTGATTAACACTGGGAATTTTATATTTATAATTGCCTGCATAGTTTGTCTAGACGACATTTATTTGCGCGGCGACTGTTTTATAAGCTTTATTATTGTTATTGTAGATTAAATTATCAGTAGAAAAGGCTGTCTATAAAAAAAATATTCTTTAATTAGCTTAATCAATTGATAAATTGAATTAATTAGCTCGATCATCACTTTGATCTATGGTCCCCAAACTAAACTAACTAAAATCTCTCTTTTATTTTCCCATGCAATTACAATTTTATGTAGCTTACCCAAAAGAAAATCAATCTACCTAGCCTTTCTACATATGTTGGGGTCAGCTTCCAGTCTCACTGGATGCAGAAGAATACCAGTATGTTATCTGACCTCCACAACCCAGTTACTGGATAATACGATACCCCTTGATAAGACTGATTATCAGACTTTCGGGCTACTGACGACCCGTAACGACCGCCAAAGAACCACGAATGACAGCCGGGACCAACGGTTTAACGTGCTCTCCGAGCCAAGGAGGCATCTTAAATAGTCTTGATACCTACCTATGTAAAGACCCATCCAAAGCTCAACCGCGGCAAACGAGGAAAGAGACGTGATGGAAGATTTCATTAGGTACCAAAGAATTTGTTTAAGTATAGCTCGAAAGTTCAATGTTTACAAGCTTCGCCTTAATTAACAATGACTGGTGACTCTAGGCACCACTGCCTCTATATTCATCGGTCCGTTGTCTTCCAACAACTTTGCACGATGTGGTTTAAGTGTGCTTTATTCTATTTCTGGATATTCAGACTCATCTCTTGTGACAAAAGTTTCACAATCGTACTGGACACAACTACATCTATGCAAGAGGAATTAGATGTTATAAAACTGAATTTAGCCTCAGCGATAAATGTAAATAACACGGATATTACTAATTACATTTTGGTACCCTTTAATGATCCAGGTAAGAATCATTTAATTTTTGTTTAACTCTTCATTTTAATCTATAGACTCGATTTTTTTTTCGTTAGCCTTTTTTGTGTCCCACTGGTGGCCAAAGGCCTTTGGCCACCGGCTTGGACCAAGCCGGGACTGTCTTTTGTGATCTCTGGCCATGTTAGCCCTGCAAACGTTATCAGATCGTCACACCACCTTCGCTGTGGTCTAACTCGGCGGCGATGGCTTATTACTTTGATTAGACGTATCTTGTAAGACTCGATTAAGTACAATCACTTATTATTTCTGGGCAAGTGATAGGTTAGCATGAAAGGTGAACGGCGCGAGGGTTAGTAGCGGCTTTGAAGAAATTATGTTCGAGCATAGCACGTTTACAAATCGTACAGTCACGAGAGTTCTACTTTTCTTGCTATTGCAAAAAGCGCACTATTCTTGCTAATTTCGTTGAATCATTGTCCACCGCCTTTTAAGCATAAAAAAGAAATGGGGGACTCTCAGGCCAACTCAGTCACACCAAAGACAGCTACGTATGACGTAGATACAAACTGATAAAGCATAAGCATGCTTTTTACACATGTAGCTGTAGAAGACACATTTCATTCAGATTGATATCATAAAATATATAACTTGTGATATTATATCTCGCAAAACTATAATGTACCTAACACTTTATAACTCCTGAAAATACTGCGCATTGCTAATGCAACAATAGTTAGCTAACAAGTTGTTTTTACCCTGCAGCTAATTGTGAACTGTACCATACTGCTTGCAATAGCGTATTAATTTTCGATTGTTTATAATCCATCCATGGCAAAGAACGAACCCGCGCTTTCCGACAGGGTTCACAATCTGTCCGATTTAATCACCCGTATTTTTGTGAACCATCCCTGATATGTCGGTTATGGCGATAGCCGAATTTGTCGCAGTAACTAAGCCACCGTCAAATGTCCACAGTCAAATGGGTTAGGTTAAGTTAGAACAGGGAGGGGGAAATCGCGATTTAGCGCAAGGTTTAGTATTATGCGATCCGTCGCATGCAAGTACGTACCAGTTTACAATTTGTCGGTTTGCCATAGACAGATCATAAATTATTATCGCAAATTAATACGTTAAATTGCAAGCAGTTTGGTACAATTCACAATTTGTAGATAGTTTATAATCTCGCGAGATAAATTATAAACTGTGTTCACAATCATACGGTGACATATCCATTCAGCTTGGGCAGAAAAGGTAAGCCCGAGAACAAATAAACTACTTACCCACATTAAACCTTTATTCGATTTTGTGTGAAAATAATGAAATAAGTACCTATGTACTTATTTCCAATTGAAGTTTTGATCGAGCAAGTTCATGCTCATGGAATAAACTATTTTAAGTTGCAAAATATTGTAATCTAGCCGACACGGCTTCATTTGATAGATGAGTATAATGTCGGAGCTGCACCATCATCACAGTACAAGTCATTACTAATCTATATAATAATAATAAAGCTGAAGAGTTTGTTTATTTGAACGCGCCAATCTCTGGAACTAACGGTCGAATTTAAAAATGAATAAATAAGAAGTTAATATCGTTTAAAATATTTTTATTATTTTACAATACATGTAGGTTATTCAGGAATTTTTGTCATTGAAACTATAGGTTTATGGTAACTGAAATAAGAAACATAAGTTTGAGACTTGATATCCTCAACTATTCGCGGGCTCGAACTCACTAGTGGACGCGGCCAAAACGCCAAAGACGCGGTCGTGTCTAAAAGAGATAGAATCAGTTATGAGCAGTTAGCAGCTAGTCTACACGCATACGTCTAGTCGCAGACACACAAACACCATGCCGAAGTCTGCCGAACTGAAAGGACGTTAGACGATGCACGGCTTTCAACGCCGCGCCGCTGTGCCGGTCGGAGTGGGTGTGTTAGGTTTTATTTTCGTTACGGAATTTCTTGGTTCGGTCGCCGCGCTCAAAGCCCGCGATAAAAGCTATGTAATAGATAAAAATCTTTGAATTTGATAGCCCAGTTCTTGAGGAAGGCTATAGGGTATTTAACATCACGCTCTCAGAAGCCGAGCAAAAAGAAAAAAAAGTCCGAAAGAACGCTAAGCGTAAACGAAGTAATAGTGCGGGCGAACGATGCGATGCGACACGTTGAGTCGGGGGAACAAGAAATTTCAGAGGCTAGTAAGAGTATAAATTTTTAGCAGCACAGTCATCTCAGTATGAGTCATTCATTAGTAATATGTACTTTAAATTAGGAAGGAACTCAATTTCTTCATTAATTGATCGTTGTGTTATTTACAGATGTAGGTCCGCCTACGGTGGTACTCACACCAAGAGAGCTCTTATCTTCAATAAATGCTATTACAGTCAGTGGCGGACACCCATGTCCCGAAAATTCACTTTCGGGCATAGAAAAAGCACTACAAATAAGCAAGCATAAATCTAACATCTTTGTGTTCACTGACGCCTATTCGAAAGATGTTAACAAACTCGGTTCTATAGAAAACTTGTGCAGAAGTACTCGGAGTCAGGTAAAGTAATCTTTTCGTTTCGGCTAGTATCAGTAACAGTACCACAGTATTCAGGACTTGAGTGTTTATACCCATAAATGAGAACGTTCAAGGTATTCTTATGGATGCATTCAGTATTAAATACATTGCTCAGCAACAAGCCAAATCTGCACGCTTTGCAGTGTAGTAGTTATTTTGATCAGCTTATTTTATCTATACGCATAATGTTAAAGGAGGTTTGGATAACTGTGGAATAACTGCATTTTTTGGATTGACAAAATAAAACAAATAAAAAAAAAAAATAATTAAAAAACAAATAAAAAAAAAAAAATTAACAACAAATTAACATTTTGCCGATTCGCAAAATGTTATTGATATTAAAGTTCAGTAAGTTCGGAGATGAGGGAATGGTCAATTTTCATTAATTTTCTTAAGGATTGATTTTGCCAACGCCAGATAATTTTCTCAGAGGAATAATTTTGAATTTTTGACAGTTCTTCCATACAAAATATGTCAGACGTCGATTTTATTCCACGAATAAACAATATCTGTCGATTGAAAAATCAGCCCTAAATAACTTAACTAACCATACTAATATTATAAATGCGAAAGTGTGTCTGTCTGTCTGTTACCTCTTCACGCTTAAACCGCTAAACCGATATAGATGAAATTTGGTACAGAGATAGTTTGAGTCCCGGGAAAGGACATAGGATAGTTTTTATCCCGATATTCCCACGTGATCGACACTTATGCGGGTAAACCGCGGGCTGCAGCTAGTTATTCAATAGAAACGTTATAGTGTACAGTTCAAACATTTGAATAACTAGAATTTTAAATAAAGGCTCCTTCAAACAGGCGCGATAAAATCGCGTGTCTTTGTGTCGGCAAAGGCAAAGGCACTGCAAGTCGCGCAACGAGCGGTGCCTTTGTGTCGCGCGCGATTATATCTCGTGTCGCGCCTGTTTGTAGGAACCTTAATGTGGTGTGTCACAGCTGAAGTGGAAAAATGTCATCTAACTTTTGGAGGTCGTTGTATATATGTGTATGTATAGGTAGGTATAAAGTTGATACTTGGTTTACAGGTAGTCATATTTTTGAGTGGCTTCTGTTTGTCACAGTCATCGCCTACCGTGAGTGAACAAGTTTATCACGATGTCGTTAAAGCTTGCTCTGGCGCAGTCATCTATTTCGACCCTGCGATGTTGAGACAGGTACCTACCTACTTATACATATTCTGCTTCAAAAATCAATTGTGTCTCATTAGCGGTGCTATATTGAGTACGCTTTTTGCTTTCCAGATTCGGTTAATGTTTATTTTATTTACCAAATAAAACACGATTACCCTAAGTAGGTGTAGTTTGATTAATCTCGAAAACGACATCTCGCCTGATTGCGAGATCTTGAAGTCAGACATAGCATGCGAGATCTCTAGTTGTCAATCTCGACTCGACATACTCATCGTTGAAATCAGACAAAACACAATCAGGGAATCCTGATTGTGTTTTGTCTGATTTCAACGATGAGTGTAACTTAGACCAATAAAAATAGGTAAACGTTGACACCCCTTCTAATGTTTCAGGCTTTCATATACATAAAAGAAGTAATAAACGTGGAATGGACTGACGTTATCAGCTACGACAGTTTTACACAATATAAAGAATTGTCTGTAAGTATTTTCGATTCACCTACCCGCACTAGGCCCGCGTGGTGGATTATGGCGGACTCCCTCTCACAGAGATGAGGCCGTGTCCCAGTGGGAACGTTACTTTCTGATCATAATAATGATGATTTTGTAAGGAGGTAGGGGAGGCACCGATATCCGGGTTTCTCACCTAAAGTTTGACTAACCTGGCTTAATCTAATTTGCAGTGAAAAGCGTGGATGGTTTTCATGCCATCATACGGAAGCGTTCTGCGTCCCTTATGAAGCGCATGCGGGCCAGCTCGAACAGCCTTCTGAGCGTGTTCGTGGGACGATGGGACTCGCCGATGTGGCGGCACTGGATGCGACTACACACTGTGGGTGGTCGCGTCCAGGGCCTGGCATAGACTGGCACTCCTGTGCGGTGCCACTTCGTGCTTTTTATTTCTTTCTGTGGTTTTGTTTTTGTATGTACTAACAATAGTTTTATAAGGTTTTTGTGTTACTAACAGTATATGGACTACGTCTGAATTAAATGTCTTATTATTATATTATTATTAATCTGATACTAAGAAACTAACTAGCATGTCATCACCAAGCGAAAACCCCAAAGGGGACAAATGTTGCTCACAAAATGGGAAAATTAATTGAATTTCTAGAAATCACAAATATTCCTTATATCATTATTATACAGGGTTATTGGTAAAACATTAACAACCTCTTAAGAGGTCATTGTACTCATCATTATGAATAACTTATACTATGAGACCAAACCAGAAATCGCGAGAAAAAAATTTGCTATTCCCTACGTTTATGTTTGTATAACTAGTCAAAATGTAGGGAACAGCTGATTTTTTTTCGGGATTTCAGGTTTTGGTCTCCTAGTAAAAGCTGTTCATAATGATGAGTACAATGACCTCTTAAGAGGTTGTTAATATTTTAGCAATAACCCTGAATACCTCCGATTCTATTGACAAACAAAGCTAGAACTTCAATAAGTTCAATAACTGAAATATAAATTAACATAGATAAATATTAGTTTAAGGTGGACTCCTTCACAAAGACTGTGTTGCTGGTAGTTTCCGGAGATAACCCTAGCCTGGAAGTATCAACACCGGATGGCTCAGAAGGTGCAGTCGAAAAAATTATGGACAACAGACACACACAGGTATTCCATCATCACTTAGGTACCATTAAAGATCATAACTTCATGAAGAAATGTTGCAGCCATCAGTACATTTAGCTAAGTGTACTGTGTGGTTGGTGATGTAATTTTGAGGAGCAAACAACAGGATTCCTTCTCATAACATAATTATGTCCTTAATCACTTTTAATGACAGCAGAAGAACATGCACTTCTTTCGAGTGTTCTTATCATACAAGGTCCGGGTACCACGTTAAGCCGTTGGTCCTGCGCCTGGTCTCTATCCGGTCGTGTCGAAATGTCGTCCCATCGCATCGGACTGTAAGGCTGCCTTTCCAGCAGAGATGAGCGAGGATGCGTAGCGAGGGATGTGTGTAAAACTAACCAATACCAACGCTCACATAATTCAAGCTATAAAAATTAAGCGATGTTATTGGTTGGTTTCACACACATCCCTCGCTACGCATCCTCGCCCATCTCTGCTGGAAAGGCAGCCTTAGAGTGAGGGAAGAGGGATTGCACCTATGTCGCGCACACACTTATGCACTATAATAATATCTCACGCGCTGAAGACTAGTCTCCGTTGAGATTGGCCGCAAATATTTAAACCAATTTCGGCCGTATTTTATCATACGTAAAAACTTAACAGTTTAGTTGTTATTAGCGGCGCCCCGCAGTTTCATCCGCGTAAGTTTCGATCACGTGTTAATATTGTGATAAAAAAGTATCGTATGTGTAAATTCAGGAAATGGTCTATCTACTTGCCAATTTTCATCCAAATATGTTCAACGGTTTACGCGTGATTGAGTAACAAACATCCAAACAACTTCACAAACTTTCTCATTTATAATATTAGTAGGATTATTCATTCAAGCAGGATACATGTAATATTATAAATTCGAAAGTAACTCTGTCTGTCTGTATGTTACCTTTTCACGCCTAAACCACTGAACTGGATTTCGATAAAATTTGGCATACTTCTCGGATAGTTTTTATTGACCTACCTCGCGGGTACCCCGCGTGCGGAAGCTTGTTATTCATACTTCGTATACCGTTGAACATTCTGTAACGTATAAAGAATATTTTCCCTAATTTGTCTTGTTGCAGGTTGTCCGTTTGACAAAGCCGTCAATCGGTGACCACAAGGCCACAATCAGATGTCGAAACAAAACCTCCGTTGTACTATACAAAAGGTATGAGCTACCATTGCGATTTGGATTTTCCACTAAGACGCCTAGAAGTATGAGCGAAACTAGCAGAAGACCTTTGCCAGGTAAAAGATTGTCATTTCCTTTCCTTTTCACAAAATTAAGGGCCCACCACCACCGTTCTGCTCCAAACTAATTTTAATTCCAATGAGATACCAATTTGATTCCATTGTTAAATTTACAGTCACGTGATTCGGTACTCTTGAAAACAATATTGTCAACAATTACCCCATGCCAAGCCCGAACCCAATTCCACTTAGTTCTCTAAAATGGACACCCAATCTAAAAATCATTTGGCGCTAGCATCGAACTCAAGAGTACGAAACTTCACAATTTCAATGTCGATCTTTCGGAATTAAATTGAAGAGTAAGCACCCTTGTCGCATTGAAATGCTATCGAATTGACAAGGTACCTACCCACAAACGAAAACAATGGTCATGTTCGTTAATGGGCGCCGTCAGTAGGGACTGGTCATCTCTTTGCTGCCATGGCTTAATTTAATTTAATATTTGAATTGTTTTTTATTTTGTCTTTCTCACATGCATAATTTTTAACATGAATGATGTAAACAAGACTTTGTAACCATATTATTTTGATTTAAAAGAGTGTCCATGGAGTTTCTTGCCCGTTCTTCACCATAGGTACCTACCTACGCTTTGGAATGGGCAGGTCTAGCTTCATCATTCTGACTGACCGACCCCTTGACAATTCAAAAGTGCCTATAATTGGTTTAATTGAAATAAATGCTTTGAGTTTGAGTTGAATTTATGGTACGATTTCGATTTATAGTAAGTATGGAATGGTGGGAAAAACTCGTGGTCTTAAAATTTTACCGTACAATACCAAAACCTGAATAGGTTTAACAATCGTTAAAGATTATGCATTAAGTACACTATATCGTTACAATAATTTTGTTACAGGTAGAACCAACAAAATCCTGATAGATGCTACACAAAGTGAAATGAAACTGGAAGCAATAGAAATACAAGTAGTTAACGAAAAAGAGAAAAAAGCATTGGTGTTCGAAGAAAATTCTAGTACAGGAATGTACTTGACCGAAACTTTCATTAAACCTGGCATGGCCTTTCGCATTTGGGTGATTTATTCAACTCTTTTATATTATCCTTAGCTCTAAAAGTTAGATTTTCATTTGATACGAAACTGCCGGCCGATTCTGTGAAAATCTCACTGTGAAAACAGCAGTGCGATTCTATAAACATCTCACCGTGAAAACTTAGGTGAAGTGAGCGTGGAGTGAGCCGTCAATTAGTGTCAATTCCTAGCAAAAACAAACTCACTTCACCTAAGTTTTCACGGTGAGATTTTTACAGAATCGACCGGCTGAGGTGATGTGAGTTTGTTTTTGCTCGGAAATGACACTATTGACAGCTCACTTCACCTAAATTTTCACGGTGAGATTTTTATAGAATAGCACCGCAGCATATGTTTTGTAATATTTATCACAGAACTCATAATGGAATTAAAATGCTCCCTCATGACTACACTAATTAAAATGAGTTATTTTTCTGCAAAAGCTACTTATAATTTCAGGTGAAGGGCTATGAAACGTCCACAAATGAAGAGATTAAGGGTTCATCAGAAAATTTTACCCCTCAATTAGGTAATTGTCTTTTTTTTCAACTGCCACATAAACCGGCTGACTTTTTTTACCGTCTGGACAAAAACAAGTTATAAAAGTTAAACAGCTTTCTTTTTTTTACATAAAATAAAATAAAAAATCTCTTTTTTTTTATTCAATCCTTTGATTAAAGCCAGCCGATTGCTTCGAATAAAGGATTGAATGTCACTACGAATTCATTGTAATTTCCGCGCGTAGAGAAAGGTGCCTTGAGTTGAATTTTCATATTATTTGTCTACTTTATTTGTTTTCTTTTTGTGAAATAAAAGAGATTTCTGTGGGTATAAAAAGAGGTTTCTGTCCATAGGCTTCTACTCTGTTTATCTTTTATACTCTGTTTATGTTTTTGTCTAGACGGTAAATAAGTCAGCGGGTGTGTTTGTCATGTGCCTTTAATTTTGCTTGATCATTCTTACCAAAAAGATTGACTCATTTAGCTGAAGATCATGAATAATGTTCTTTATAAATACAAATGACTGATTTTGTGTACTTAGGTCCCGCGACAGATCCAAGATGGACAGAACCGCAATCAGAAATATTAGATGCCGAACCACTGATTGACTTTGGCACAAATGCAATATTTGCGTGTAAAGTTACTGGTTACCCAGAACCCAACATATTTTGGGTAGACGACGCCGGAATAACTTTCCCTTCAGAGGTAAGATTGCAAAAATGTTCATAAGTACATCTCACAAGATTTTAAAAGCTATCAATACATGTTAGGTATGTACAACTACGAGCGAAGACGTCAAGTATGGCGATTGATTGTAATATGGCAAAATCATACCATGCACTTCTCTCTCTTGGCTTCTCTGATTGCTAGGTATTAGAAAATTCGAATATCACTATTCTATACGACTTTCACTAAGTATTTGCAAAGTTCAGTATAAGGTAATACCTACTTTTTTTAGCACCTTCTCTAAAAAAACCTCGTGTTGTTGCCTCTAAAGTTAAAAATTAAAAACCCAGCATCCTAATTGCGTAACACAATATCAATCACAAGAATCATTTTGAAGCTTATTGCTAATGCGTTGCTTCGTATGTTCGAAAAATTTGTCTGAGCAACAACGTAAATAACGCAATGAATGTTGTTGAACTGTCAAAATTAAATCCATTCGTATTGTTAGTGTGTTACGCAATTACCCCGCAGCTTGTTTTATGAATTCAACAGTAACTTGGTGAGTTTACGACGACATAGATGCAGTGCCGTATTATCCATAAGGCACTTTAGGCCAGTGCCTAGGGGCCCACTATGACCAGGGGCCCAGCACTCCCGATTAAAAAATGAAAAAAAGGGGGATTGTGATTTTATGTAACCACGGTAAAAGTGAAACTTTTTTTTCCACATTATAAGGTAAAAGCCAAATTGCGTAGTTGTGGTATGAAAAAGGGGGGGCCCGAAACGAGCTGTGCCTAGGGGCCCCGAGATGGTTAATCCGGCCCTGCATAGATGGGCGACTTATATACAACCGATTCTCTTTTGTTCCAGAGTGTGTTATTAGAAATACCTTCATTGTACATAAGTTACGTCAGCATAGAAAATGTTACAGTCAATTCTACGATCTACTGCAAATCAAAAAACTCCGAAGGTGAAGATTCTCATAGTTTAAATCTGTATGTTCACAGACCGTACACATTTGACGTCATTCAAACCCCTGCAGGTATTATAACTATTCTCACTTTTGTAGGTAAAATAATGTAGGTAGAGTAAGTAACAGTGTAGGATAATAAATAAAGGAAAACATTGCTGTCTGGTACTACCTAAACCGATAAATGGTAGGCTTCCGTACGTTCTAACAAAAAAACGCAACCCTCATAGGACAACTCTTGTGTCTGTCTGTCTGTCCATCTGTCATAGCCAATTTGCTCCGAATCTACTGAACCGATTTGCTAAGTAGGTACAGTCCGCTTCACAGTGATGGTTACCCCCTTGGCACAGTATAAAGACATACAGTACGAGGTCTTCATACAAACGGACGAAACGCGAGCTATACCTACGCGCCTCGACCACGGCATGAGCTCAGCATGCAGACAGTCGCGACTGTGCTGCAGTGACGAACGGACGGTGTGTTGTTTTTTTTAACAATAACCGCGCGATTTTTGCACTAAAAATAAGTTCAAGTACATATTTAATATGACGAGTAGGCTATATTGTGCTGTTTTTGGTTGCATGAATTCGTCAATAACGCATCCAGAGATAACTTTTTTTAGATTACCTGGAAACTCTGAAAGGTAAGACTATAAAATAATTTTACTTACTTGTAGGTAGGTACATAATGTGTGTATTTTTAATGGATAAGTATTTCATTTTATCTCCCGAAAAAAAGATGTCTGGATTAATAAATGAAGTGAATAGAGTAAAGGAAAGTGATAAACACGAGTGAGGTAGGTAGTTATAGGCGGTTCATGAATCATTAAACGGTAGGTACGCTTGTGTTAAAACCTCGGCGCATGTGTGTTTTGTTAGTTTGTATAATTCAAAGTAAAGACGTGGTTTTTATTATTAATAATAGTTGTTTATTGTACTGTGTGTATGAATAATACTACAAAAAAATTGGTTGTCTGTAAAGTCGATTTACGGACGATAGTTTAACGTGACAACATCATAACAAAACATTAATGAAATGATTGCATACTTTTATGAATAAAATTAATTATTTTTATTGAATAACTGTTACTGTAATAAGAATAACTGTTTCATGAAATCATCATTCTTTGGACTTACATGGTCTTAGAGAGTTGTGTTGATGACTTTAATGATTATAATTCTGTAATAGTACATTACGATATTAGTGCGTTAAGATGTTATAACCAATACGCACGTATATCGTACGACGTTTTTTAACACATTTGCGAGGAAACAGAAAAAAAAAACATTTCACAATACAAGTACAAAGAAAAGAAAATTTGAGAAAAATGGCGCGAGGATTATTTTCTGCCGTGGCTGCGTGAAAATGTTGGCAAAGACACTAGAGCATGCAGCCAAGTTTTTAAATTACCGAATAAACTGTTTTTTTAATTTTAAATAAAATCAATCTGTGAATGCACACTTGCTTTCCCGCCATTTTAACAGCGCGCTAGCGCTGCCTACTGACTGGCGCCGCGCGGCGATTAGTTCGAAATTTGAATAGCAACAGCGCGCTGCTGCTTACTAGCTGGAGTCGTGCGGCGGCGATCAAAACAACACGCATTTTTATTAAACACTTCCTATTCAATTCACAAAGTATTTTATTTGTTTATATAAAATTATTTATGTACACACAGTAAAATACAATAACAAAACTAAATGGAAACACAAAGTAGGCAAATGTAATTAAAATACTGGAGGCGGGCAGCCCTATCGCATGTTTACGTACCGCGCGGCTGTAGGCATTTACATCAAGGTTACGGCCGAGTAACAATACTGTATTTCTTTATTCTGTGCCCTTGGTAAGGACATCGAACCTATTTAAGTTTTTTGTAATGTAACGCAAATGGCGTGTTGGTCTAGCTAGAGGTATACACTGTAGTCCAAGATCCCAGGGCCGCCAGACCATACTTATTTTCTCAGAAATGAAATGTATGGGATGAAGTAGTGTTAATATGCGCATTGAGTGTATGCATACCTGCTAGCTTGGTCAGACGGCCAATTCACAGGTCCCAGGTGCGAAAGGCAGGTAAAAACAGCACTCACTATTCTTAAATTCTCAGAGCTGATTTTTACATTATGTCTTAGAGAATATTGTTAAAAATTAGTGATTAATACTGCCGGACACTTTCCGTCGGCAGTAACTTTTACCGGACGCTTCAAAGTTCCCGAAAAAATAATGTAACTTAACTTATAGTCTCAATCTTAATTTTTATATATAATACTCAGGGAACTATTTCAATAGTTTTTGTAAGCAGCCAGACCAATCTGAAGGGCTAAACATCCCCCCGGACACACGGAAGTGTCCCTATGCGTATGAGCGCGGACGTGACATGATAATATGAATACATTTGAACTCGTAATGAAAATTACGAACAAACCGATGTTGATTTATAAATAATGTTTTTTATTGTATATGTTCAGGAAAAAGATTGAGACTATAAGTTAAGTTACATTATTTTTTCGGAAACTTTGAAGCGTCCGGTAAAAGTTACTGCCGACGGAAAGTGTCCGGCAGTATTAATCACTAATTTTTAACAATATTCTCTAAGACATAATGTAAAAATCAGCTCTGAGAATTTAAGAATAGTGAGTGCTGTTTTATGTCCGTGACTACCGCAGGACCACCAACGCCAATCGCTTCCATATTTGGAAAATAATTAGTGCTCAATTGGTACTAATTAGTACTCTAACAACAGAATTGGTACCTTAGTAGTTTTCGAGAAAATCGACTTTGAAGGTGGTCCTGCCGTAGTCACGCTCCTTTCAGCAGGACCACCATGAGCGCCGAAAAAGGGCCCACGCTACAGCTATTCTAAGTATACAAATAATTAGTACCCATAAATGTGATATATTTCGTAAAAAAAACAGAACTGTAATATTAGTATTTACCGAGAAATCAACGATGTTAACTTTCTCGCAATTGTTCAGCAGGACCACGATTTTGAATGTTGATTCCAAGTTAGAGAAGCTTGTCGCTTTCCTCAAACCTACATAGAAAATTAGTACCCTGTAAGATAAAATTAGTACCCAAAATTCAAAATTAAAACTCCAGTAGTTTACGAGATATACAATGCCAATGGTGGGGTGGCGGTAGTCACGGTGCCAAATTTTCATTTCAAGATTTCCCTATTAAAAACTCTGTGATATCTTCCCAAATTTATACAAAAATTAGTACTCCTAAAGAAGTTAAAGCGACTAAAAATCCAGATTCCTAAGTGTTGTATTTTAAGAGAAATTAGCTTTCATTACTTTTCCATACTAAATCTTCGCGTATAACCCGACCAAATTAAGTTGTCAATTATGCAATTTCCATTGTTCACAAACTAAACTAAATTTGAGTTCAGTGCATCTTTATCTTTCTGTTTCATTATGAAAAGGACAGACAATAAATTTTAGTTTAGTCCTATCAAATTAATCAGCGTCTGACGTAAATAGACGTAACTTTAGTAGGCATGTAATGCAAATAATAACCTGCGCGTCATGCCACAAAAAAAAAGTTTTGGACCATAGACAAGATACATTTGAATCTCATTTATCTTGTCTATGCTCCAAAACTTTTTTGTGGCATGGCGCGCTGGTTATTATTTTATTACCGAAGTAAAGCAAGCGAAGCGTGTCGTGGTACAGATGCCAGCACATCAAGCTACCCGAAACTGTCAAATTTCCCCAATCAACTTTGAACCTTATGCTTTAGCGATACAGTTGAAAATCTATTAAAGAAATTTGACAGATTGTAGTAACTTGACGTGCTGGCGTCTGTACATTGAGTTTTTTTTTATTCGTTTATGGTTTCAAAATTGTATTTAGTTAGAGAAATAAATGTTTACAATTTCAAAAAGGTCACGCGTCTCAATATTTAAAGGTTTCGGAAAATGATAATAAAAATAATAATAATAAACATTAATAATGATTTCCTGAGGAACTATAATATTTATTTTAAAAAAAAGTTTATTTTTAGGGCCAATTAGATCGAAATTTACAGAAATATTTCGATGTTAACGATATTAAAAGTTGATTTAGTAGATATTTTAAATATATGTGCTTGTCGGACGTAATAGGTACATAATTCAATATGAAAACACAAAAAAACGCGTGATGTGCCCTTTGCAATGCATATTATTCAAATATAAAGGTACAGACGCCAGCACATCAAGTTACTACAATCTGTCAGATTTCTTTAAAAGATTTTCAACTTTATTACTAAAGCATAAGGTTCAAAGTTGATTGCGAAAATTTGACAGTTTCGGGTAGGTTGATGTGCTGGCGTCCGTACCTATTACTTACTTTTAGGTTTGTAATCCTTTTATACTTACGTTATTAGCAACATGGTAAATTCTGAGGTAGGTACTTACTGCTTGCAGCAAAGGTAAATTAGTAGGAAAGAAATAAATACGAAATGCCTATCGCTCGTTAATGATATTCATTTACAAAAATACAGAAGGTAGGTACCTACTTACAAAACTTACAGAAAAATAATTATTCGAGTACTTTGACTTAGTACCTACCTGCCCACGTCAATAACAAAGGTATCACAGGCCATGGGTAGCGATAGGTTATTTTTTTTCTTAATATGTACCTAAATACACAGTTTGTATAAAAATTTAGATATTGAACTGTTGTTAATACTATTCCGACATGGATAAATTTATGTGCACGAGTGGACATCTCTTAAACAGCTCAATACCACCATTGTTGCCGATTCCCTTGTTCACAAACTAAACTAAATTTAAATTCAGTGCATCTTTTTCTTTTTATTTCATTAAGAAAAGGACAAAAGATAAGTTTTAGTTTAGTCCTATCAAATTAATCAGCGTCTGACGTAAATAGACGTTACTTTAGTAGGCATGTTTTTAATCACGTCTAAACTTGTATTGAGTAGTGTCAGGCGCTGATTACTTTGACAGGACTAAACTAAAATTTATTGTGTGTCCTTTTCATAATGAAACAGAAAGATAAAGATGCACTGAACTCAAATTTAGTTTAGTTTGTGAACAAGGGAATTGGCACCATTGACAACTTAATTTGGTCGGGTTATACGCGGAGATTTAGTATGGAAAAGTAATGAAAGCTAATTTCTCTTAAAATACAACACTTAGGAATCTGGATTTATAGTCGCTTTAACTTCTTTAGGAGTACTAATTTTTGTATAAATTTGGGAAGATATCACAGAGTTTTAAATAGGGAAATCTTGAAATGAAAATTTGGCACCGTGACTACCGCCACCCCACCATTGGCATGGTATATCTCGTAAACTACTGGAGTTTTAATTTTGAATTTTGGGTACTAATTTCATCTTACAGGGTACTAATTTTCTATGTAGGTTTGAGGAAAGCGACAAGCTTCTCTAACTTGGAATCAACATTCAAAATCGTGGTCCTGCTGAACAATTGCGAGAAAGTTAACATCGTTGATTTCTCGGTAAATACAAATATTACAGTTCTGTTTTTTTTACGAAATATATCACATTTATGGGTACTAATTATTTGTATACTTAGAATAGCTGTAGCGTGGGCCCTTTTTCGGCGCTCATGGTGGTCCTGCTGAAAGGAGCGTGACTACGGCAGGACCACCTTCAAAGTCGATTTTCTCGAAAACTACTAAGGTACCAATTCTGTTGTTCGAGTACTAATTAGTACCAATTGAGCACTAATTATTTACCAAATATGGAAGCGATTGGCGTTGGTGGTCCTGCGGTAGTCACGGGCATTGCTGTTTTTACCTGCCTTTCGCACCTGGGACCTGTGAATTGGCCGTCTGACCAAGCTAGCAGGTATGCATACACTCAATGCGCATATTAACACTACTTCATCCCATACATTTCATTTCTGAGAAAATAAGTATGGTCTGGCGGCCCTGGGATCTTGGACTACTGCGGCTTAGCAATGTGATGGTCTCGAGTTCAAATCCGCGCATGAGAAGGGTTTTTTTTATTTTATTTATTTACCTTTATTATTTATTTTTAGTTTCTTTAGTAGGTGATTTTTGTTTATTATTATTAAAAAATCAAATGGAGGTTTGTAATAAAAGTTAGGCATTTTGCATAAACAATATTCATTTATTTTTCTAATTACATTTCTAGGACTTATGGAATACACTTCCTGGTTGAATATACAGATTCCTGTCTATGTTAAATTGGGGTTGTTTACTTAGAATATTAACTAAACACAAAATAGAAACTTTATATATTTACAATATGGATATTAATCTGAAATAAATGTTTATTATTATTATTATTATTATTATTTTATTTTGTCTTAGAACGTTTAACAGATAACGGTTCGTTTATAGATATTTCTAGAAACATAACTACAGTAATATTTATTTATTTAAAGTTGTGAAAACATACATTTTTTATACTCTGTATGATCTTATGGGAAAAAAAGCTTGGTTGAAAATGAAATGTTGTCATTTGTGCCTGTGAATTACAGAGGAAGAACCAACATGCTAAACTATAACAGTATAGCAATATACATCTTTCTCTTTTATCACATTTTCTGATTAGCCTTATTTAACAAAATATTAGAAAAATATGTGAGGTCAGATATGAATCGTTAACAGACTACTTGTAAACAAGAGTAACTGGATTGATAATAATAAAGGTTGTTTATTTTTGATTAACTACGAGATAATGATCCCACTGATTATGGAATGATATTGGGAATTATTAACACTTGCTCATATAAATGTTCCAATGCAATTTTATCAAATAAGTTACACAGTCAATCTGCCGAGTTGCCTATTCATAACGGATAGGATGGCCGTCACTGTCTAACACTTCTTGAAGTCAGCATTTGAACGCGTAGTTTTGAAGGGTGCCACTGAGTGAACTTTCACAATACATATTACGTTGTCGCTTCGATTCATTAGTGTAAGCAATCGGGCGAGGGCCTTGGTGATCACATTTCACATCACCCGTCGCTTGATACCTTTGTATCCATCTACGAACTGTTTTTCTCTGTAATGAAAATAATAATATTAGAAATACATTAAAAAAAATCCAACTTGTAAGTAATAATGCAACATGATTGCAACAATAAATAGGTATATTATTATGTGTAAGAATAACGTAAATCTTACCGTTATGATCATATCTCGTGATATTTACTTTGTTTTGTTCCTTTTCCCACAGAACAACAATTTTAGCCTTCAATAAAGTTGTTAATCCAACCATACCATCGATTAATAAAATCAACTGGTCAAAAACATAATAAATTGGATAATATTACGATGAAGATAATTAGACACAAGCGAATCGGAACGAAAATGAAACCATTTGAAAAGTAAAAATACCCTCAATCACAGTTTAGTAAATAAGGCGAAGAAGTATACTAAATTCAACCTTAACTCGCAGTTCATACAGCAGTTAAGTTTCTGAAGTAAAATGAGGGTAGTGCAGCAATCGGAATCAACACATTCTATTCAACCAAACAAGAAATCTATGCTAATTTCAACCTTATGTTTTAGTTAATTGAGGAGTTGCGTATTGCATTTTGTAAAACAAGACGGTAAGGTGCTAGTATTAAAATAATATAACACGGAAATTGAAATTTAAACCTTAATATCTAGAAGATTAGACCGTTAATAACCTTGTTCGATAAAAGGAGTAATGCTATTCCAATTTTCGTTGAGGTTGATAACTGAGCCAATAGCCTAGTGGTATAAGGCACGGTCTAGTTGATCGGCTGGCGCCTGGTGAAGCAGGTTCGTATCTTAATGGCACGCAGTGTCTTTTTGTAAGTTATTCTTGGTATCTATACAGTTCGGCCAGAAGGAAGCCGATAAAATACCATATAAAATTATTAAATACTTGCAAATATTATTTGAGGCGGATCGGTGGATGCACGCGGGCAGAGATGGGTGCGGCGGCGGGGGAGGGAGCTGCTCAAGGCTCACGTGACACGCGGGCCCGAGCTTGCTCGGGCGATAATCTTTAAGTCTTGGTGGGGTACCTTTTCTCTGCACTTGACTGTACATATAATATGAATTTCTGTGACCCAAAAATGGACGTGTGATATAAATAAATGAATTTTGTTACAGATGTTCTATGTCACGAAGCCCGTTTGGCTATGAATGTTGTCAAGCGTGCACATGCACATTGTGATCAACAGAGACTCAACAATGGGTGAAGTAAAACGGTACACATTCGCGGAAATAGCCTCATGCGACGGCAGCAAGGGGCAGCCGCTGTGGGAGCGCGCCTGTCGGGATACGTCACTACTAAAATCAAAGCCGAACGGACTTCGTGAAATAGAATATCTGTAACAGTTTTAGCTGACTTCGCACTTCCTCGGAATTCTCATTGTACGAAAAACCTATACAATATAGGCTTGTACAGGAAATGTATAGCTTGATGTGTCGCCGTGCATACCTATTTACCCATTATATTCAAAATACAGTGTTTGTTTTTCACAAACGTACCTAGCATACGCATAATAAGCGTACCTATTTACTTTAATTATAACGTTAATTAAAACAATAATATTATTATTATGGAAGACCCATTTAGGTATTCCCTACCTGATTAGAGAGTACTATTTATAATTTAATCTCACTAACTGACGTACGTAAATTAACACTAATCTGGACATATAGCGTAAACAAAAGATTCCATATCCAGTTAACTCGAGGAAAAACTTTATTTTATATAAAATAGCTATCTGAAGTTCATATAATGTCGAGAATATAATTTTGTATGGTTCGCCCACTTTTTGAAGCAAATAATTAGAATCATATTAGGTACTAGCTTCTGCCCGCGACTTCGTCCGCATGAAATTTCACCCTCCCCCATTCATCCTCTTAGGGGTGGGGTGGTCAGCATCAAATGAAGGGGCCAGGGGTCAGGGCCGAAGCCTGCCGGGTCAGCGGGATTGTCCGAAAGGGTTACCGCTGGCCCGGAATATAAAGGGCTAAGGAAGGAACACGGGTGGGTTTTAATCAGTAAGAGCCTGACACTCCCTTCCGCTCCACCCAGAGCGGGAGGGGTCATTTGATGATTTCCCATCCTGAAAAAAAAAGGGGTGGAATTTCGAAAAACCCTTTCTCAGATGGTGTGTTCTTTGTGAAGAGTAGGTATCCATACCTACTCTTCACAAATAACACACCATCTAAATTTCATGTCTCTATAGCGTTTAGGTTGTGCGTTGATATATCAGTCAGTCAGGACTTTGAATTTTATTTAATATATGTAGATTCAGTTGAGGTAAACGAGGACTTTTCGTAAAAAAATGTTATTTAATCAGTTCAACACTTTATTCTCTTTCAAATATTTATCCTAATTTTAACCAACGACGGTTCATTTATATCATTGCCGATTTGGTTGGGTTCTTGTAGAGAAAACATTTTTTTACGATAAACATAATATTCAGGATCTGGTTGTTTGTTCTTGTTACGATCGTCAAACCACGATTTATAAGAATACAGAGTTTACATTATACATCTAACGTAAGGCAAAATATATTTTAAAAACTTAGGGCTGATTTTTCCAACACCAGATAATTTTATCCGAGGAGTAATTTTGAATTTATTCCATGCACAATCTGTCAGACGACAATTATTTCCACGTATAACTAAATTTCTGTCGATTGAAGAATTAGCCCTTAAGGTAATAGAGGGTAATCGGTACTTATCGTTCCAGACCAGACTATAGAATATGGCAGTGAAGGTAAGCTATACTGCGAAGTGATAGCATACCCCGCGGCGGAGACGAAGTGGTACCACAACGACACTGAAGTGATCTCGTCTGATGACCTGCAGATAGACCCAGAGACAAACACCTTGTGGATCAAAAACATGACTGTCAGTAACAGCGGCGAGTACAAGTGTGAATTGACAAACGAAGCCAACATAAAAACTTATAACGCCCTTATTACAATTTCAGGAATAGGTAACCTACTTGAGAATATACTGTATAGTAAATATAGATCAATGCTAGTGCCTTCTCTTTATGAGAAGAGGCCATTGGCCCCGATAGGCTGGTACTATCTATTATGTATTTATTTCTGTGCTTCCCGCATCCAGCGGACTGCTGCGGCCTTCGCAAGGTCATCGGCCCACCTTACGCATGGGACGCCTTCAAACGCTACGTCTTCCGTTACGCGGTCGTCTCACCGGAATCTTTCAGCCCCATCGGCTATCTGTCCTGCGAGCAATGTGCCCTGCCTACTGCCACTTCAGTTTGGGAATTCTTCTGTCGAAGTGGAGGTGCTTTGGGGAGGCCAGCAGTGAACGTCTTTCGGCTGAAATGATGACGACTATTTATTTATAAATATAGATATTGAATGGATAATATACATATTTTCTGTTTCACCACAAATGCATAAATTCCTAATATCTTATCTAGCAAATAATTTTATACACATTCTGTATCAGTTTTATCTGGTAGATAGTGCCAGATACTGAAAAACGGGTAACGTAAGTAAAAAAGCCAGCCAAAAAAAGCCAGTTAATTTATATTGATGTATTTTGCAGAGGCACCTCAAGTGGAAGTAGAAAAAACAAATATGACGCTGAAGCTGGGAGATTGGAGTTACCTTGAATGCAGGTGAAATTTAAGATTTATCGTTCTATTTTGCTTTTATTATTTCTCTCTCTCTCTATTTAGCCTTATACCATCTCTCATTTGGGGTTAGTTTTCCCTGTCATTCTCTTTGTAACCGATTTCAAAAAAAGGTTCTCAGTTCGTCGGAATCTTTTATTGTCACTTTTATTGGTAATCTATGTATACATTGCAAACGTTTTAAACCTTATTTCGGCTTCTGTCCTGATCTGTAGATTCCGTCATCGGACCTTGCTCGGATCGGACCTGTCCTTTAGGAATGAATGCGACCCTTCGTGCGATTAATTAAATCTAGTTCTACAATTTAAATCAAACCTTTTGCTCATACTGTGATTCACATTATCATGGACGTAAATTGTTTCAATTATTTTCAGGATAATTAAAGGAAAACCATCACCAGATATAACATGGACGTTTAAATCTGAGAATGAGTTCGAGTTCACCTCGTTGCCGGATGGTGTGGCGGCAGACGAAGGAAAACTGAAGATAACTTCAGTACAGCCAAAACATAAGGGCGTCTACAGATGTGACGCCGCTAACATAGAAGGGCATGATTCTGCTGATATCACTGTCCAACTGCAATGTGAGACATTTTTTCTAACAGGCTTTCGCGAATGTCTAAGCAGCGCTGGTTGATTCTAGCAAGACAGTTTATTGACAATTATTTAATGTTCCTGGGAGTCGAGTGACTGTCTATATCGCCATGAGCTTTTCCATAGTACTCCTACCCTATTGCTAGTCACGATGTGTTTTGTCCGTCCTGCTGAATAGTTATTTCGCTGTCCGTCGACTATCGGCCGCCGGAACTGCACCAGGTGGAATCTGAGTGTACCGTGTGCAGACGAGGTTTAAAATAGCCTCTATGTGTTTTCCTTTTATCAAATTAATGCTTTTGCGTAGATCTCTCTTCTTATTCGTCTTCTTCATTGCTGAAAAGCTTTGACCGAGACGCTGTCCAGTTGCTTTAATGCCACTCTGTTTTCGGTTCGTCTTAAGGCAGTGGCAAGTGAACTGAACAACGAGTGAGTGAACGGCCGAGTTGTCTTTTTCTGTCTTGATTAAATAACACATAACATCACTCCTTTTTTTTCGGAGGCTTATACAGAGTTGTAGCTATAGTACCACATTTTTATAATACGAGACTATTGCCATCAACCGGATACAAAACCAGACTCCGGATTGGTACTGAGACATTCCAGATGGAAAAACCCAATAACACTGCCCGACCAAGGGATCAAACCCAGGACCTAATGTTAAGCAGTTGCGCCTGCGACGACTAAATAATCCAAGTTATATTTGATAGATCCACCATCGATATCGAAGGACGCTGAAACCGATACCGTGACGGTAAAGGAAGAGGATGAAGTAGTGTTACCGTGTAAGGTAGACGCGTCACCCGTGGCCAGCGTGCGTTGGGAAATGACGCAAGATGACGTCATCATGGCGCTGGACGACCGACACCGCACCGATCAGCGGCACACTCACAGGTAAATGCTTTTCAGCTAAAGAATAAAGTGGTACTGGTTTTTATTGGTCGGTATGTTACGGCATTTCAATATTTCCAATACTGTAGTTACTTGCCTCCGTACACAAAATACACACGTGGACCGTGGAGTTGTGGACAATAGCCCGTTATACAATTCAATACATACTGTAGATATAATCATGAATCATTGTACCTAGCGTGAATAGTTAGTTGTATAGTAATTTATGACCGTATATTACAACCTCACGGCTTTTGAGAAAATATAGGTACTGCCGGTCGATTCTGTAAAAATCTCACCGTGAAAACTTAGGTGGAGTGAGTTTGTTTTTGCTAGGAATTGACACTATTGATAGCTCACTCCACGCTCACTTCACCTAAGTGTTCACGGTGAGATGGTTACAGAATCGCACAGCTGCATCTAACCACCTTTCTAAAGAACCTGGAACGCAAGTCGTGCGACCACAGACAAAAATACAAAAAATAAAAGACTCCGGGCGGGAACGCAGTCGCTGTGACGTATTTCTTCCGGGTCACTTTTTGACATATGGACATTTTGCGGTTTTAGTTCCGGGCGACTTTTTGATTTCGGACATGTTAGTGGTTGTACCTGTTAACAGTAAATGTGTTGTTCTATCAATGTACACACATCAAAAGTGCCTTCAAGCACGTTTTTGCTAGTTACTAAAAATTTTGTTTTTTTATTAGGTATATTTTTTGTAACTCCTATGGATACTTTTTAAATTTCATCATTTGTAAAGGGAATAGTTTTTTTCGATCAAAAGATTAAAATATTTTCTCAAGTCGTATTCCTATATGTATAATCCTGCAACGGGTTAGAGGCAAATCAGTAAAATTTCTGCCATACTTCTGAGCGGCATCAATACAAAAGAACGTTATAAAAATACGTTGACCCTCTTTTGATCGGTGTAGGTATAATTTATTATGAAGCAAAGATTTTAATAATTTTCTACAGATTCAAGGCGTTGTGGAAGGACTCTGGAAACTACCACTGTATTGCGGAGAACAATATCGGTAGGACAGAGAAAACCATTACAGTTAATGTCCTAGGTGAGTCTACCTTTAGCACCATTATATTTCTACTTAAATCTTATCATCTGCTGTTAACAAAGGGCAACAAGAAGAAAGGAAAAGGGGGAAGGGGAGAAGGGGGAAAAGGGAATTTATAAACGACGACTAAAGTTAAATGACGTTCAAACGTCGAAAATGTATGGTTAATCAGTCGCTAAACACTACAGCCGGTCGATCCTGTAAAAATCTCACCGTGAAAACTTAGGTGAAATGAGTTTGTTTTTGCTAGAAATAGACACTGACAGCTCACTCCACGCTCACTTCACCTAAGTTTTCACGGTGAGATGGTTATAGAATCGCACTGCTTAGCTTTATGCAACGTTTTTGAATAAAAGGGGAAGAGCTATAAGAGCTAGCTTTTTGTATACGATCTTCTTTTCGCCGAGTTTTGTTCGGCTTGGAAACGAATTACTTGTGCATCGGCAACTGCCATCACCATGACTATTGGTCCAACTTCTGGGCTGAACATGATTAGTAAGATTCATCACTGGTTGTTTATTACATATACAGTGCGTGCCACGTAAGAAGAGACTTGACCCCGCCTCCCCCGCTCTTTCCACCGCCCCTATGACGTCCGGTCCCGTCCCGCACTCAGACCTCATACCGCTAAAGATACCTAAAATCGTGTTCTGCGCATGTCAGACCACGTGGTGTGTCAAGTCTCTTCTTACGTGGCACGCACTGTACTAAAAGTTGCTATAAACTTTGACTGCCCCGTTGGTCTCGTGTTTGCAAGCGCGACTTCTGAGCGGGGGTCCTGGGTTCGATTCCCAGGTCGATCAGTGCTATTGGGTTTTCCATTAAGAATTTCTTAGTAACAGCTCGAAGTTTGGAAGTTGGCGGTTTAATACTCCGTGCCTCGCAAAGCACGTAAAGCCGGGACTGGGAAGAGAACAGACGCAGGGCCAACAGGCCCTGTCGTGTTTCATCATCGTGTTTCATCTCTTCCCGGTCGTGTTGGATTGCAGTCCCATCGGACTATGAGAGTAAAGAAACAGACAGTGTACCTGTGTTTGCGTACAGGTGTGCACTATAATATCTCCTGCGTTCTTTGCTAATCTCCGTTGAAATTGCCACCGTGATCGGAATCGTTCGGGAGAATATTATAAAGATGCTACAGAACTGTTGTACAATAGTTGTTATCATTTTTATAGTTGCACCCTACATAGAAGCTCCAAAACTTAAGAATGTGGTCGCAAGGACTGGTGACAATGTTGTGTTGTCTTGCAACGTGCTGTTTGGCAACCCTGTACCTTCTACAAAATGGAAGTTTATAGCCCCAGACTCTGCCACAAAGTTTTTACAAAGGTAATCGTTACACCGTATTTCTGTTTTTGTGTATACAATCTTTATTTCCTGTCTTCACAAAGGTTCACATAGTTATAAACGTAGAGACAAGAATTACAGTGTTTTGACAACAATGCACAAAATATGATCCGTTGTGAGAGACTGTGTGTCCGTAACTAATAAGGGTCGTAATAATAGTTTCTTAAATTTTACATTTATGTTTTAGGAGTAATTCTTCGAGTTCGCTACATTTAAACAACGTGAGTTACACCAACGAAGGATCATATCTATGTATAGCTGACAACGAAGTTGGCACCGACAGTATCAATATTTATGTGAAGATACAATAAAATAATAAGCGCTATAATATTTCCGATGTGTTTAATTTAAAAGTAGGTACTCCTTTTTCCTACACCTTACAACATTAAAATTTTGAGCAACATGCTAGAGCTACACGAACACGTCAAACCTGGAATGTAATTCTTTACAAGTTGGTTGACATGGTGCATACGACACACCTATCTATGGCACGTCAACCAGCACGGCGAGTGAATTCATAGTTTGAACAAAACAAATCTATAAAAAAGAATATATTGCCTACCATTCAGGAGTACTATTTTAAAGTCAGGAAAGAACTATGTAAAACTTTAAAAAGCCTACGGGTAAAAACCGTAACTTTGATAAGACCAAAATAGATGCTTATCTGACGGATAAAACGAACGTATAAAACACGAGTAACCCCATAAAACATGGCAGTGTTTATTGTGATCGATATGGGCAATAAAAGGGTTATTAGAGACTGAGAAAACGTAGAAGTAATAAAAATGTGGGTTCACGTGTTATTATTGATTTTCGCGATTATCTTCACGGCTTCAAGCAAAAGCGCCAATAATAGCATCTTCTCTGTAACCGACCATATACTGCTAGACAAAAATTACGATTCAGGTATGACATTTTATAATATTTAATATCAGTGGCGTGCATTGGTTTTCAGAATAGGAGGCAGGCACTAGGCCGGGTCTAGTCTAGGCAGACGCGGTCACTAATCAGAAACATGAAACAAAAGGATCTATTAACAAAGAAAAGTTTTACAGCCGCCATCTTGGATTTTCATTTTGACATTACTTTTGGCTTCAGCACCCTCAAAAACCATGAAAACGACACCTATGATAAAAAGTTTAAAAATTTTCGCAGCCCTCATCTTGGATTTTCATTTTCCCTTTATTATTGGCTCCAGCACCCTCGAAAACCATGAAAACGACACCCATGATGAAAAATTTGAAAATGTATGCAGCCGCTATCATGGACTTTCATTTCTACCTCACTATCGGCAACCTCAATATCCCTTTCTTCACACGGCCAAATTATAAATTACGATTTTAACATTCATACTCGATTGGTTATTAGTAGGCATGCCTACTTTAGGGTGATAAATTGCGAAGGTCGAACGTCATGGTATAACGCGTGAGACGTATGTATTTTTAATTTCGTCGTATTAACTTGAACTAGTAAAGACCAATGACAATGTGCTAAAGAGTACGGGAGCCGAGTAGGCCGTCTGGCGACTGCCTACTAGCCGCGCGTGTTTGTGTGACGATTTTGGTTTTTGTTTCCTAACTGTGGGGCATACACACAAAAACGTAATTGACAGGCTTATGGTGATTTATCGAGGTAGGCACTGCTTATATGCCTTTATGCAATGCACGCCACTGTTTAATATGCATCATATTTTTGCCATCAATATTTTGGGCATTCATTTAGAGACGCAAACACAAACACAAGACAAGACAAATATTAGTAAGTATTTTTGGTACTTTCAAACTGAAATAGCAGCCAGGGGGTTGAATGCAGATCTATGTATGTTGTAACAGTTAAATCATGTTCGAGATGTTATATTCAATTAAAAGTTGGTATTTTTTAAATGTTATGCTTATAACGTTCGTTCGCTCATTTAGAGAAACATCGACGTAATAGTTTTTTTTTTCCAAAAATGAGTTTAATATGACAAAGCACTTAGGAAGCGTATACTATATACGTTAGGGAAGCAAAGACGTAAAAAATTGTTGCAGTTACGTCGATGTTTTTGCAAATGAGAGACTTGTTATAAAAGTATAATTTTTAGCATTTTCAATGTCAAATAGCAACCGGAGGGTTAATTGTAAACATTAATTGTAATAGTAAAAAATGTTCAAGATGTTATTTCCGATAAGAAGACAGTACTTTTTTTTCTGGGTACGAAATGAAAGATGTGTTTCCACACAGTTTTTCTAATGTCTTAATAAAAATAATCCCAGTGAAAATTCTTGATTAGATTTTTTAGCAGAAAATATTTTATTTTCCTGGGCTAACTAGCGGTTTTTTAAAACAGCGGATTCTACAATCCATCTGCGACATATAGATACATACCTATGTAGGTATAAGTATCTCGTAGTTTCTGACTTGTTAACAGAGAAAATAACACTCATTTATTTTATACATTCTACTATGCTGATATTAAGGTACAACAAATGTGGTGTACGGTTCCGAAGGCATCATAACATGCGACATCAAGTCATCAGTACCTATTAATATCCATTGGTACTATGCCAACGAGACAACAGGCAAGATCAGCCAAATAGTACCATCAGACAAGTACTGGATATCTACTAATGGCACAGAACTAAGAATAAAAAAAATGGATTTGGATTTGGTTGGCGAATACATTTGCACCGCTGCCTACGGTCAAAAAGTTAGGATCGTTCTAAGTAAGTTTGCCCGAACTTTTATCAAACCCTTTGCTAATAAGTTATCGGCACGTAACTTTTTTATTATGTTTCATATTACTTAATTCTCTTTTAAATATGAAGCACGTTTCACATGATTTTATTAAACTGACTGTATTACTTTTAGCCACTCCTAAGATAATGGGAAAGACTGAAATACGAGCCATCAGAGGTTCAAATGCTGTAATAGATTGCAAGTAAGTAATAGTTGCGACATATTTACTGGTGGATCTTATGGCTCATACTTCTCTTCTTCATGTAGATGACACAGCAGTATATTAAATTTTGTTGGTCCAAAACTTCGCCACTTCTATGGCGACGTCGGCGAGATAGCTCATTGGTTAGGCCCTTCATTGATTTGACTTCATTTTGATTTTCTGAAATCTATAAATTTGCCTATTGATGATGACCGAAAGGATTTTTTTATAAGTTCCGTAGTCAAATTTGTCATATCCGTCCGGATGTCACTCACAGCCATTTTCCTCGGAGACTATTATTTCCACTGGTTCGATGAAAATTGGACCGAAGGTGTACCCAGTGCACCGCTAAACAATGATGTAGTGAAATGACGAAACAAATTGTTATGGGTTTCACTGCATTTATATGAAATCGAGGAATGAAAAAATACTCGAATGAGTATAGGATTGCTAGTATATCGTCACACCCCTTAATTAAAAAGATAATGATGTTTCTTACAAACTTATTTTTGTGATCGATAATATCAATACTGTGCATGCGTAAATATTCATCCCAACTACAGAATCCGTCACTGTAAGTATATGGTCCGATGCGCTCTTGAACGAATTTTTATGGGTCCATATTCATATACTAAAATGCAAATCTTTAAATTATTTTATTTCAGGATTATTAAAGGCTTACCAAAGCCAAAAATAACTTGGGAATATATGGATCAGACCGTTTCGAAGTTTACACCTATACCTAGTTCTGGAAACGTTATGCGTTTATCGGGAGTGGCAGACAAAAACGCGGGACGCTATAAGTGTGTGGCAGAGAACATAGCTGGAAAAGACGAGCACGTCACAACACTTGTTATTGAATGTAAGAAAAACTTAACTTGTCTCTCTGTTTTCACTGTAACAAGTTTTCAATATGCGCTTTAGTGTTTGTGGATACGCAAAATACGCGCTTTGACGTCTGCAGCCTGTCTTACTAGTATTTTTTTGTTTCATGATGTTAAAATGTTCCAATGGTTTCGAAAATAAGCACAATTATTTTAAATTTGTCAACAGCTCCGCCAAGAATCATTTCAAAATCTTCTACAGTATTTGAAGGTTTCGAAGGAGATATATTTTTAAAGATTCCTTGTGATGTGGTCGGTATACCACAACCAGTTAACACTTGGAAAAGAAACGACAGTGTCATAAGACCCAGTAAGTAACTTTTATTAAATTAAAGGTATAATATAATAATGCGATGGTCATAAAGTTATGTTATCGAATGTTTTAGACGAGAAGTACATTATAGTGAATGGAGCTCTGATCATTAGGAACCTAACAGAAGAAGACTCTACGTCATATACGTGTGAAGCTAAAAACTATGTTGGTTTAGTCAACGCGACGTTTGAAGCAAGAGTTAAAAGTAAGTTATTCAGGTGTTATAGACAACTTCATTATGATAACATTTTAATCTTTCCAGGACCCATCTGATACCTACCAGGCATTCTTGATTTATCCTTCTTGCTTGTCGAAAATATTCAAACTGATATTGGTGTTTACATTTCAGCGGCTCCAAGGATAACGGGAAAGACTGCAATAAGATCCATCAGAGGTTCTAATGTTGTAATAGAGTGCAAGTAAGTATCTTCTGATTATTTTGTGTCATAATATTGTCATGATGGATCTCGTGGTGCTAACAGGCTGAGGCAAAACCTCTTGATGTGATAAACTCTTAAAATTTTTATTAGGAAGTCAAAAATCTATTGAGTGCAGTGTTTTGCTGCCATAATAAACTTCCGAAAAACTGAAAGGAAGTTTTTGTTTTTTAATTATCTTTTCTTTCAGGATTATTAAAGGCTTACCGAAGCCAAAAATAACTTGGCAATATATGCACCAGACCATTCCGATGATTGTATATATACCCGGTTTTGGAAACGTACTGCGCCTATCAAGTGTGTCAGACAAAAACGCGGGACGCTATAAGTGTATGGCAGAGAATGTAGCTGGAAAAGATGAGCACATCACAACACTTGTTATTGAATGTAAGAAAAACTTAACTTGTTTCTCTCAGCGATCGTACTAAAATCTGTTCCAATACGCGCAGAAAAGTGTATTTAGCTATATCGAAACCATTAGGTACAACAAATACCAGTGGTTACCACTTGTTTTCTTGTATACCAATCAACTGTGGCCAAGCCTGAGGCTGTCGTTTTATTAATTTTAAGATTTATTATTTTTTTTATTTAATTTTTTTATTTTTTTTATTATTTTTTTTATTATTATTATTATTTTTTTTTTTTTTTTATTCTTTTCCTAACTTATAGATTTTTGGTTATGTTTTAAACTGACTTGAATCATTTCAATTCTATTACAACATACTGTTATATGTTACTCCCTAGATAGCTAGATAGGTAACTAAGGTCGGAACAAATTAGAAAATAAGCACAATTATTTTAAATTTGTCAACAGCTCCGCCAAGAATCATTACAAAATCTTCTACAGTATTTGAAGGTTTCGAAAGAGATATATCTTTAAAAATTCCTTGTGATGTGGTCGGTATACCACAACCAGTTAACACATGGAAAAGAAACGGCAATGTCATAAGACCCAGTAAGTAACTTTTATTTAATTAAAGGTACAATATAATAAAGTGGTCGTCATAATTTTATTGTATCGAATGTTTTAGACGAGAAGTACTCTATAGAGAATGGAGCTCTGATCATTAGGAACCTAACAGAAGAAGACTCTACGTCATATACGTGTGAAGCTAAAAACTATGTTGGTTTAGTCAACGCGACGTTTGAAGCAAGAGTTAAAAGTAAGTTATTCAGGTGTTATAGACAACTTCATTATGATAACATTTTAATCTTTCCAGGACCCATCTGATACCTACCAGGCATTCTTGATTTATCCTTCTTGCTTGTCGAAAATATTCAAACTGATATTGGTGTTTACATTTCAGCGGCTCCAAGGATAACGGGAAAGACTGCAATAAGATCCATCAGAGGTTCTAATGTTGTAATAGAGTGCAAGTAAGTATCTTCTGATTATTTTGTGTCATAATATTGTCATGATGGATCTCGTGGTGCTAACAGGCTGAGGCAAAACCTCTTGATGTGATAAACTCTTAAAATTTTTATTAGGAAGTCAAAAATCTATTGAGTGCAGTGTTTTGCTGCCATAATAAACTTCCGAAAAACTGAAAGGAAGTTTTTGTTTTTTAATTATCTTTTCTTTCAGGATTATTAAAGGCTTACCGAAGCCAAAAATAACTTGGCAATATATGCACCAGACCATTCCGATGATTGTATATATACCCGGTTTTGGAAACGTACTGCGCCTATCAAGTGTGTCAGACAAAAACGCGGGACGCTATAAGTGTATGGCAGAGAATGTAGCTGGAAAAGATGAGCACATCACAACACTTGTTATTGAATGTAAGAAAAACTTAACTTGTCTCTCTCAGCGATCGTACTAAAATCTGTTCCAATACGCGCAGAAAAGTGTATTTAGCTATATCGAAACCATTAGGTACAACAAATACCAGTGGTTACCACTTGTTTTCTTGTATACCAATCAACTGTGGCCAAGCCTGAGGCTGTCGTTTTATTAATTTTAAGATTTATTATTTTTTTTATTTAATTTTTTTATTTTTTTTATTATTTTTTTTTTTATTATTATTATTTTTTTTTTTTTTTTATTCTTTTCCTAACTTATAGATTTTTGGTTATGTTTTAAACTGACTTGAATCATTTCAATTCTATTACAACATACTGTTATATGTTACTCCCTAGATAGCTAGATAGGTAACTAAGGTCGGAACAAATTAGAAAATAAGCACAATTATTTTAAATTTGTCAACAGCTCCGCCAAGAATCATTTCAAAATCTTCTACAGTATTTGAAGGTTTCTTTAAAGATTCCTTGTGATGTGGTCGGTATACCACAACCAGTTAACACTTGGAAAAGAAACGACAGTGTCATAAGACCCAGTAAGTAACTTTTATTTAATTAAAGGTATAATTATAATAAAGTGGTGGTCATAATGTTATTTTATGAAATGTTTTAGACGAGAAGTACATTATAGTGAATGGAGCTCTGATCATTAGGAACCTTACTGAAGAAGACTCTACGTCATATACGTGTGAAGCTAAAAACTATATTGGTTCAGTAAACGCGACGTTTGAAGCAAGAGTTAAAAGTAAGTTATTCAGGTTTTATATACAATTTTATTTTGATAACATATCAAAACGTTCTTCCAAGCGTCCAAGCGTCAAGCGTCCTTCGTGTTCAATATAATAATGCGTTCAAGATATTGATGGGATTGCTCCGCTATTGTAGTGCGTCAGGGATGTTTGCGGAAGCTCGAGTCGACTGCTTTTACACAACGATGAGAAAACGATGCGCTTCCCTGGTGCACCACTTGCGGGCCGGCCCCAACCTTATCCTGTGCTGTGTGGCGAGCAGACTAGATTGTCTGTACGTGAGTCGCTGCTGCAAGCTATCCACCTCGGTGATAAGCGTGTGGCAGTGATTCACGTATAATCATGATTTTAGTCTACATAATTAGGATAGGAATACTAACATAGCGGTAAGGAATATTGTTACTAACACGAATGAGTCATGTTACTTGATAAATAAATATTATTATTATTATATCAATCCATCTAGTATCGATAAGATGAGTAAGTACTGAGCATTCTTGAATTATGCCATATATATATATTTTTTTCAATTAAACCATTTACAGGAACATTTGAATTTTCAAGGAGTTGGTCGGTCAGAAATATAGAAATATGAAGCTAGTTGCCCATTCCAAAGCGTAGTAGGTACCTATGGAGATGAACGGGCAAGAAACTCCATGGACACTCTTTTAAATTATATTGTTACAAAATATTACTTACATAAATAATTTTGAATTTATAATTATATGTGACAACGATGTACAAAAAACGTACACGTTAAAAGCATCCAGAGTATAGCAAAAATAGAAACAAAAAAAATAATAAAAAATGATCTAAAAATAAAATAATTAAAATAAGCAGTGGCAGCTACGAGATAAACAGTCCAGCTGACGGCACCCGTTCACGAACATGACGCATGTAGATACCACGCAGTACCATTCAACTCAACCATTTTGAAGAGAGCTAAATGATCCAATGCACTTGCCACCTTCAGCGAGACATCTGCCTTAAAAGTTAATTAAAATATTAAAACTTGTTATAAATATTTAAAATGATATTGGTCTTTACTTTACAGCGGCTCCTAGGATCACAGGAAATACTGAAAAAAGATCCATTAGAGGTGCTGATGTTGCAATAGAGTGCAAGTAAGTACCTATTCAACTATCTGTGTGATTTCATGATGGATTTTGTGGCCTACCTATATGTAATAACAGGAAAGGGAAAAAGCTGATTAACTCTTGAAAATGTTCGGGACGTCAAATAACCTACAAATGTTGTTTTCTGTGTTTTAACAGAGTTTCTAAAAACTGAAAACAAGTATTTAAAAATACAAATATTCATATCACGTTCTTTATTTGTAATTTCTTTCAGGATTATCAAAGGCTTACCAAAGCCTAAGATTACTTGGCAATATATGGACCAGACCGTTTTAAAGTATAAACCTATACCCAGTTCTGGAAACGTGCTGCGTCTATCGAGTGTGGCGGAAAAAAGTGCGGGACGCTATAAGTGTGTGGCAGAGAACGTCGCAGGAACAGATGAGCACGTCACAAAACTTGTTATTGAATGTAAGCAATTTAAATGAATTAAATGTCAAAAATAACCTATGTAGCATTGTGTTGCGTCCGCGTCGCCACGACAAAGTTAGGTCGCGCGAACCCCCGCCATTACAAGGACTTGCTCGCTGCCCGCCGCCAACGCAACGCTCGCTCGCGTGGGCAGTCGGCCCCCCGCTACACACCGAGAGGTACGCGCGCACGCTGCGTCGTGCGCCGGACATTATTAGTTTTCGTTTACAACCTAAGGACTGATCATATGTACCTACCACTATCATTAAACCCGTTTATGTAATCGTGTGTGTGTGTGTGTGAATATAACCCCTGAGAAAACCCCTTACACCTATATGATTTGCAGTTTTGTAATATCTACCGTAACCATTTGCGCGGTGTTGAAATATTTTTATGCTTACACCTAAAAATATATGGTGGAATGCGGAGACAGCACAAAAAGCAGTAGTTGCCCTCTTAAAAACATTTCTTTATAATAGCATTTGCCATAATATTTGTAGTGTCGGGTGAAATCAATCCTCGTCCCTGTGATTGCTGGTTTTCATTTTAATTAAATTGACTTGATTAAGACAGTACACGTACAAAATTACTGATTCACACACGTGTAAGAATTCAAGATGTGAAAACTTATTTCGAACTAATCAGTTCGAAATAAGTTTTCACATCTTGAATTGTTACACGTGTGTGAATCAGTAATTTTGTATACCATTTCTACTTAATTATGTGATAAGACTCATCTCAGTCTAACCATGATAGTTAAAATTCTTAGTATAACTTTGTATGCTTAATTGCTTATAACTGTTTTGTTTATTAAGAAGTTTTCCCCCACAGTTCCACCAAGAATTATTTCAAAACCATCTACAGTATATGAAGGACTGGTAGGAGATATGGCTTTGAGGATTCTTTGTGATGTGGTCGGTATACCAAAACCAGTTAACACTTGGAAAATAAATGGCAATCCAATATCACCCAGTAAGTACCTATCTAATCTATATAAATAAAACAAACTCGGGTTAGTTACACCATTTGTAAGTCACTAGCAGCGCCCCGCGGTTTTACCCGCGTAAATGTCGATCCCGTGAGAATATCGGGATAAAAAGTAGCCTATTATGTTAATCCAGAGTGTCAGTTACCTCCATACAAAATTGTATCAAAATTGGTCCAGCCGTTTGAGCGTGAAAAGGTAACAAACATATAAACACACACACACACAAACTTTCGCCTTTATAATATTAGTGGCTGGAACAATATTTATATTCTTTGATTTGTTGGATTTGTCTCCGCCCCGAATAAGTTAAAACTTGGGAAAATTCACGAAAAAAATATTATGATGACTCATTTTTTCATACATTAATTCTTACTGGTTCTGAGGCGTACGAAGTACGCCGGGTTAGCTAGTTATACATATGTCAAACACGCCAGTAGTGTTACTTGTACAGACGCCAGCACATCAAGTTACTACAATCTGTCAAATTTCTTTAATAGATTTTCAACTTTATCGCTAAATCATAAGGTTCAAAGTTGATTGGGAGAATTTGACAGTTTCGGGTAGCTTGATGTGCTGGCGTCTGTACTACGAGAACCGCCCTTGCCGATACGAAATAGAGACGCTTTTGCAGCAAATTGTCACGCGATTAACTGAACAATTAATAATTATTCATTAATTTACTGACAGAAAACGCACAACCTAAACCGCTGAGCCTAGAAAATTTTGCATAAGCATTCCTAATGTAGCGAAAGTAAATAATCAGGAAGGATTTTTGAAAATTCAAAAATGTCTTTCATTCGAAAGTTTCTATGGAAGTTTGTAATTTTTGCCGATGAGATGAGATAATGAGACGACGAGAAATCTGACAATGAGAATATGACGATGAGAAATGTTATCGGGCACATAGCCTGGCATAACATAATGTGGTATTGCCGAATGTTTCAGACGAGAAGTACTCCATAGAGGATGGTGCCCTGATAATAATGAACCCCGTTCAAAAGGACTCTACATCGTACACGTGTGAAGCTAACAACTATTTAGGTTCGATTCACGAGACATTTATAGCTAAAGTTGAAGGTAATACGAACAAGATATAAATTCAATACGCCCAGCTTTTGGTCTATAATTAGAACGATGTTTCCGATTTCTCAACATCATTCAGTATTTTATCAGCTTGGTTATAGAAGTATTATTCAATTGTTTAGACAATATTACCAAGTACCATCTAATCATAAGTTTTTTTTGTTCTATATTTCAGAACTGATTAATAGCTTAGGAATTATAAGCCGGTACGTGTATTTATTGAAGGACGAAACTAGAAAACTGCAGTGTGAGGGGTATAGTTCTACATCTCAATCAGTTAGATGGTTTATTGTAAGTGTGCTCCATATTATTTACTATTTGAAAACATAAAACACACTATACGCACCTTGTTGCTACGTGCAGGGAAGCCGCCTTAAATCGACGATAAAAAAAGTTATGAGTTTTCGATTTTCTTTAATAGCTTTTCATTAAATTAATAGTTATAAAAGAGATCGCTTGCAGATCATCACTATTGACACTTTTGTCGCTCTTTTGCTAACTTTAATTACTAATTTAAACCGGATTCACAGGAAGGCGTGGAAGTTCGTTCAGGAAAACCATATTTAGAGGTGGAGAAAGCGACAGTTAGCGACGACGGTAACTACACGTGTCGTGTGAACGACAAGCATGGAAACACACACACATACGCGTACGTTGTGGACGTCGGCCACCCACCGCAACTCGATCAACAAATGGATCTTAGCGACTGGCGTGGTGATGCAGTAGATATCTTGTCGAACTGCGGAAGTACCGCGAAACCGCAAGCTGACGTGAGTTCACATTCAACTAATTGTGAGACATTGATGGATAGTATTGCAGTAAAGTACCATTTACATATACATAGAATCATTATTTTACTTTAATAAAAAATCACCAGTATCTCACTGCTCCAATAAATTATATTATTAAATGTGCAGTTAGCCGGACTTGACACAGCAACTCGCCACGAGATGGGGCGCGGGAAACGGAGCCAAATTCCCCGCGCGGCAACGCGTTTTTATTTAATTTAAATTAATGTAAAAAATCACGCGCAGGGGGGCGTGTCCGCGTGTGATTCGCCTTACGTTAAGGACTTTTACGTCAATGCGACGCGTTACTTAGATGCTGGAAATCATAAATAATGTTCAATACATTTTAGATAAAACTTCAACTTTCAGGTGAAATGGAAATTTAATAACCAAGCGTTGACCTATCAAAATTTAACAGAAGTGGGCGTTACTTTAAAATGGGGAAACTACAAGTGTAACGTGACAAACGTACATGGCTCAGTACAGAGGAGCTTCGATGTTCAGTCTTCAGGCAAGTTCTTTGATATGGCTTTCTCCAATACTTACCTACCCTTTTGCTATTCAAAATACCCATTTGACAAACCGAGACTGAATTTCAAATATTATTTTATACTATGATACTAATACTTCATCAAATAAATCATTACCATTTGTTACAGCATGTTTTATAAATAGAAAATTTGAAAATATCCAAAATATGCCTCTCTTGCTTACCGATAAACTTACTTATCCTGATTGGGATACTACGAAATACGATTTAATAGTTGAACAAGGAGATAATTTCATATTATATTGTCCTTACCAAAACAAAGAGACACTGAATACTTTCCAAAAAATTCCGAAGCAAAGTGAATTAAAGGCATTTTGTCATAAACAAGACGAGTTCTTAGTGGGCGATAAAAAGTACAGACTTTCTGACCTACTATGTACTAATAATATTCAACCCGCTGTTGTAAGAGACAAAACCAAATGCTTAACGGAAACCTCTGAACTTATAAGGGTGGGATACAATGTAGCTGAATTTTTAGAGAATTATGAAGTCTGTTTCGACCATGCTAAAAATATGCCTCTGTACACACGCGCATCATTGGCTGAGACAGACGGCACTCTAAGCACCAACTACGATTGGCATACATACCCAGGAATTGGAAATAGTAAACTTAAAACAGGATTTACATGTAAACACTTTAATTCAACCTGCTGTTATGATAAAACTCAGCTGGTGAGTCCCGGAGACTTTAAACACGGCTCTGCAAAAAAGAACACGTTCTTTGAGTTTTTGAACACAGTGCCTTACTGGCGATCTTGTGCAAATAGCAAAAAGGTAAGGACCTATCTCGTATTAGGCGTGCAACACACTTGTTGTATTATTCGGAGATAGGGGCAAATCAAATATTATGTAGTTAGGTAAAAATTATTTCGAATCGGCTTTGTTATTCAACAAATACTGCCAAAACAAATCTGCCGACCTGAACAAGTGTGTAGCATGCGATACTTTTTCATTATGAAGAAGTTCTCGTTAATTTTGGCAAATATGAAACTACATTCTTTACACTAACTGAAGTACAGTCACGAGCATAAGTATGTATATACTTGACTTTATTCAAAGACGATTAATTTTTTCTTTAGTTTTGAATGAAATTTTATGTTATTACGAACAAAGTATTTTCGAACCCATCGGTTTGTGTAAAGTGTCGTATTTCAACGTTGCATTCGTCATTTCACGAAAAATCGCAATTGAAAATTGCCAATAATGTTGACATTATTAGTGCTCGTGACTGTAGGGTACATAATATTATATACACATTATAATATGCACATTGTTATTGTCAGCGAACCACTTGGGAAGATATTAATGAAATGGTGTGGTCCCAGCTACCCGTCTACACTAAAATTGTTGCCTGGTCTGGAACTCACACGTTTCAAGATAAAGATGGAGCTACTGTACCAAGATATTTATGGAAGGTATACTTTTATTTGGTAAAAAATTAGCCATACATTATTTTGCATTCGTACAATACGGTCCATGAATCATGACTGATCCGAACTTTGCGCAGAAGATTGCGCAATAACATTTTTAAGGAATCAAATGGTGACATAAGCGATTGTGAGTGAGATAATATGCGCGAAAGTTTGGAAAGCCTATGTTCAGACCGATCATCCGACCGATTATTTTCATGATTGCACCTACCACTGTTTGTCTCTGCATCACCCAAAAGCTGACTGGTAGAAAATGCCTATGGCATTAAGTCCGCCTCTGTACATTTGTGTGCTTAAAGTATTAAATTAATAATATATGATTAATAAGATGATTCGGCGGCCGTATTGTAAAAAGCATTCTCTTGCTCTGCAGGTGCTGGTGTTCGACAAAGACGAGTCAGTTGCTATAATCCACGTGAATGATCCGACACCAACCGACGAGGATATAAAATGCGAAGACATCAGCTCAACATACAAAGATTGGTTTATGTCCAGCGATAAGTTCACTTACTGTTGCTCAGTACCTAGCTTCCTTGAAGCGTTTGGTATACGTGGAATCGACTTCAGTGGTAAGTTCCAAGAGTTTTTTCTTTTATCCTGTGTATTAATAAGGGTTGTTTCCGTTTAGACAGATTTTCGTTTCGGTAGATTTTTGTTTCGACAGCGTGTCACTTTGTTATCTCCAACGTACAGCTACGTACAAAATAAAAGACACAGGTATATTAATAAAGTATATTGATGGTATGACGCTAGTGAAAACTAAAACGTCAAATTATAAGCCATGAAAACCCAATGGCAATCTACCGACGAAATAAAAATAAAATTAATAAAAAATTATGTAAAATATCCACCATCATCACCACCATCCAAAAATCAGATCCAGATGTACGGACGACCAAGCATGTGAATAAGGCTACGTAGCGCTTCTCCTTTCTTCTGCCAACCGTGACATAAACGGGCCCAAAATAATCGAGACCGGTGAATGAGAAGACTCTTTGATGATGAGCTAAACGAGCTTCTGGCATATTTCCCATAGACCTACAAGTTTAAAAAAGTTTTTTTTTACATAATTTTTTATTAATTTAATTTTTATTTCGTCGGTAGATTGCCATTGGGTTTTCATGGCTTATAATTTGACGTTTCCGCGGATCCTAATAAAAATAGTTACAAAGTTACCGCTGATTAATATCCTTACATAAGTATAAAACAAAGTCGCCGAAATGTCTGTACGCGCATAACTTCCAAATTACATAATTCTTTTTTTGTTGTTTGTGGTATTGCCGGAACAAGGTTTGTATGAAAGAAAATTTTGCCGAAACGAAAATCTGTCTAAACGGAAACAACCCATTAATATTTGGTGTACCCATTTTTATAAACCGACTGCGTTCTGCGTTATGTTCTAATTTGCGAGGTACTTACGTTTACTAATAATACTCTTTTTCTTTCTAGCATAATTCGGGGAAACGCTTGGAAAAAATGGTAGTACGTACGACAAAATTGCCAAATTAAAGTATTCTATCATCGAAAATAGGTATAATTTATGATATTCAATAATAAATATTGTCGATTTAACAATGAAACAACTACAACTTACCCCAGACTACCTTCTACCTATGTTAAACTTTCAAGAGATGGTTGTTGGTGGACCGGACTGATCCGGTCAGTTCCTAATGAAAGTCGTTTACGTTACCAAACGTCGGAACACTGGCTTACACTCAGTACTTAACTATTCCATGTAAATAGTTAAAATTACATAATTGTTTTATGTTTTAAATACTTAAGTTATATGATTTTAAAAACTTAGGTCTTAAAACCGACTTTCGTTACCGACTCTGTCTAAAGCAAATGCCTAACTGCATACAGTAACGACGCGTAATCGTCGCGTAGACGTGATGGTATCGGAACTTGGTTGTTATCGCCGCGTCAGCGATGCGTTTGAGACACTGCGTTGCGTTGGAGACTAGGCACCTACCTTATACATAATTATTATCACCTTATATAATTATATTATCACCAAATAAATGAAAAAGATTTATATTTTTTTTTTGTTTTTTATTTCTCTTCGGTTCAATAAAGGTTGGATTATCTTATTTCTCATTATTCGTTTTTCTCATCAACTACATATGTAATGTTGAATAAGAAATAATGTTAGGTGTTAAAAACGCCAGACCATGATAAAAAAAACATTTTTAGATTTAAAATTTCCTGATCCATAGTTAGGTACATTTTGAGATAAGTAGTTATCTCAAAATGTACCTAACTATGGATCAGGAAATTTTAAATCTAAAAATGGTTTTTTAGCCTGAACGAAATTAAAGTGCTATATCTACATATAGCACTTTAATTTCGTTCAGGCTCAGAATGTCTTTTCCAATAGGTGTGTTATGATGTTGTCTGTGAGTGTTGTTTTAATGAGACATTCGTATGTAGGTATGTCTGATGTTAAAATCTCTCGAAAAGTCATGCATGTGCGATATATATACAGCTGCTGTAGGTTATAAGGATACTTATTCCTTTTTTAATACTATTTTATTAGCTTCACTTGTAACTAACCAACAAAGTAATGTAATCATAGAAGACAATTTCAACCTACTTGTAAATAGCGTATCGAAATTTATGTATATGTAGATCTTATGATAATACTATAATTATTTGGTATCTTGAAGCTGATCTGATGATGGAGTCAGGGGGTGGATAGTGGAACTCTTCAGTGGCTACTAGTAAACCGCTTGAGTTTGGGGTCATATGATTCGTTTTGATGAAACTTTGTATGTGTAATGTAGTTCAGATGACAATACTATAATTTGGTATCTTGGAGCTCATCTGATTTCTTTTAAAAAACCCCTCGAGTTTAGGCTTATATGATCAGGGTTCGTAAAAATCCGATATCCATACTATTATTATAAATTCGAAAGTAACTCTGTCTATCTGTCTGTCTGTTGCCCTTACCCCAAATAAATTGGGATAAGGGCAAAAAAATGATGATGATGTATCTTGTATAAAAACTGACGCGATTTTCTTTCTGTAAAAATACGTATTACTTAGTGGAAGTTACTTGAAGGTGGTTGTTCCACAAGAAGTTTGTCGTTGGTAGGCAGCTACGTTAGTTGTGGCACCGGAACGACATTTGTGCAAGTTCTTATGGCCTGATTTATTTAGTAAAATGCAGCAGGCGTGTTATGGCCTGTGGCATGTTATAACTTTTTACCTTAGTTTTGTATGGCTTCACGCCTTCTATAGTAATGGTATCGTCTAGACATTGCTGTTATACCGCAAGCATAGTACTTAAATTAAAATCAGTATTTGTTTAAATCGCAACAGTCCATCATATTTTATTTGTATTTAATGGTTTTTAGTAATAACATATAGTGGAGCGCCGCAAGGCATAAAAATTGTAAAATCTCGGAATCCAGGGCCTGTCAATGAATTTTCATAAAAACTGTTCTACTGCATTGTTAAGAGCTCAAATAAAAAAGTTAAAAAAAAAAATTGGCTGATCTTGATTACAACAATTTATAACAACAATTTACTGAAAAATGAGAGGGACAAGGGAAAAAATGTAAAGATATGATATGAAAAAAGTACCTACAGATTTCAATTTTATAGCGAATAAATTATATTTGCATAGTAACTTTAATGTTAATTTATAAATATTTAGCAAAAACTAACGAGTTACGAAAAAAAAATAATTATCAACTAGGTATATACATTTCTAAATTATTGTTCATTATTTTCGTCGTCATCGTCATCGATCTCATTGATGTGGATTGTAAGTGAAGGATTAGTACAGCTGTTACCATTGCATTCTAAGCAAGCTACAGTGCAATTTAATCCACTTTTCCTGCACCCGCAAGATGCTCCGCATCCTGTTTTGCATGTGCAAAAAATCATTTTTAGTAAGGCTTCTGGAGCGGGTAGCTGCGTCATTGTTGGGCATCAGTATTCCGCATTCATATTTCCAACCCCATTCTTCTGGTGATATTTCTCTTCCGAGCCATGTTTGAATTTGCAGATATACTCTTTTGAAGTGTCCAAAAGCGGCATCTGCGGTAGGTGGCAAAGACGATAGTTTAACGCAGGTATTTTTAGCAGTTGCTTTCAAAAAAGAGTTATATCTTAGTATATTGAAATCTTTTATTTTTTGGGGGGCAGCGTATAAAGCAAGAGTGCATGTAACACCAGCGTTAAAAATGTCATTAGCATCTTTGCATTCATTTTTGAAAACTGTCGCAGCATTTTGTAAGTCCAGCCGTTTTTCGAAATTTTTTGCAAACACATTTTTTGAGAAAAAAAAAAATTGAGATCGGGCAAAAATTTTTTTTTAACATTTTTCTATATACTGTTAAAAACACATTTCAAAAATTTATATGAAGATTCATTGACAGGCCCTGGATTCCGAGGTATAAATCTTACGGCGCTCCACTAATATTACTTTTCTAGAAACATTGGATGCGGCATTGAAAAAAATGAAAATAAAATCTAATTGAATTAGTACTTGGGTAGGTACTTGGGATTGGTAGAAGACTAAAAAGCCTATCGTCCATGAAGCTGGGTTTATGACACGTTACTTTTGAGTAGCGTCGTGGACGATGTGCCTTAGTTAAAGTTAGTAATCACTTCAGTATATTTTCGACTAATGAGAAGGAACGCAGTGGGCCTAGTAAACATAAAGTAAATTCTAACGATTTTTGATTAATATCTACCTAATAGGTAGGTACCTAATCATTTGCATTAAGGCGCATCATTTGCATTAATCGCGCGCGTCATAAAGGCACCGCTCGTTGGGCGACTTGCGATGCCTTTTTGTCGCGCGCGATTATATCGCGTGTCGCGCCTGTTTGTAGGAGCCTTAAAGCTTCACGTACTCTCATTACATAAAACATACAATGGTAAAGCGGGAAAATGTTATCTTATTTTATTAAGGTAACATTTTCCCGTTTAACAATAATATTTAACTTTGAGGATGTTTATAAATAGACACGTCTCGAGGAAAATAAATTGATTAATCACGAGTAGGTAGGTCAGCAAAGGTGGTATCGGTCGCGACTTATAGGTCGCCAATTGTAGGTCGTAGTTTCGAAACCAGACAGGTGCTTTACTTTGTATAAATTATTTAATTACCACTTTTCTCGAAATTATGAAAGAAAACGCCGTGAGGTAACCGGCATGTCCTAGAATCAAAAATTCGAAGACATGTGACATCTACCAACCCGCACTGGGCCCGCGTGGTGGATTACGGCCTACTCCCTCTCACCGAGAGGAGGCCTGTTTCCCAGCAGTGGGAATATTATAGGCTGATTATGATTATGAGCCAGAACCTAAGGGCACAACGTTTCCACGAACAATACCAATAGAAGGACATTGGGTAAAGCAGGTAGGTACTCAAAATGTCAGACAAACTCATTGAAAAAATATCCACATAGTCCTCACATTCACAGCAATTAAAACAATAATAATATAATACTTCCATTCCAGTAAGATGCTGTTAGGGATCTTGACCGTTCTTCCGGGATTGTCCTGATAACCGTGAAATACCTCTCCACTCCTCATAAGCACCTCAGGAACCGTTGCCTTCATTGTCGCTATAGGACACTATGTGCTGGCGGCAGTTTTGGGGGACCATTATTGAGTGTGCAAGTGCCCTGCCATTTTATGTGTAATTTAACAAAACCCATAATTCAATATCTTTGTTTCTATATCCTGCAAATAGTCCTACACTAACCGGGGAATGTCCTTGGGTGTACTTACATAGTGCGAACGATATAATCGTCTGTCGGTGCTTAATTTCATTAAAAACGTCTAACGGGCCTCTGCGAGTTGGCTTCGGCACCTAATACGCCTTTCAAAGTTCGGGGACCCCAGGATCCTGAGTAATGTCAAGAGAGATAAAAATAATACTTCATGAAGTAAATATTTATATAAATAGGTACAGATTAGGTATTGTATTATCCTGAAATATAAACTAGTATCTAAATACCATGTAAATTAAATGCGTAGTAGGTACGTGGTATTGTTGTCGATTTAGTAGGTAATTGTTGTTAATTCCCCATATGAGAAGGAATATTATTTTTAAATTACAAAAGATATTATATATTATAATTATGTAAACAATTCTCTGTGTATTGAGATTGTTATTTTTTGTGCCTTTCCTGTTTGTATGTAGACTATGTACCTACTTTTCTAAGGATAATCCCAAATGTATATAATAAACTGCCTCGCTGGTCCAGTGGTCGCAAGTGCTACAGGCTGAGCACGAGGTCCTGGTTTCGATTGCCAGGTCGAGTCAAGTGTTATTGACTTTTTGCATCTGGGGATGCATGAAAAAGCCTCCTTGTGTAGCGCAGTTTCTTCCGCCAGTTACTCAACTGAACCGAGCGCGCGGCGCATCCTGGACAGTCACACCCAACACCTTATTTGACTAGCCAATTCTTCCCTACGTTCGTACGTTACGTTTAAAAAAAAAAACAAAAAAAAAATTCTTCCCTTGCGATTGTAGGGCTGACGCCCGCCTGGTTTGCGACCACACTCCCACCCGGAGTCCGACGTCAAGCAGCCTGCTGTGTTTTGTCGATGCGTAGGAGTTCCAGTGCCCTAGGCATCTTCTGGGCACGCTCGTTCCATCATAGACCTCATTAAGCGCATTCCATCAGGCGTGATCGAGGTCAAGAGAGGGCACATTCTGAAAAAAAAATCTGGTATTTCTTAGTAGTAGCCCATGCCTAAATTTGTTCCCAGTTGATGGCAAAAGGCTCCGCCCCCTATTACAGGGGATTTTAAATAACTAGCCAAATGATGTGGGTGTACTATCTGTATAGGTTCACCTCTGCCAAACTTTTCGGGTATTACAGGCGTGATGTTATGTTATGTTATGATAATGTATCTCAGTAAGTGAAAACAGCCGCACAGGGGGCTTACTCTCCAAACTAATTTTAATTCCAATGAGATGCCAATATGATTCCAATGTTAATTTTACAGTCACGTGATTTGGTACTCTTGAAAACAATATTGTCAACAACTACCCCACGCCAAGCCCGAACCCAATTCCACTTAGTTCTCCAAAATCGACACCCAATCTAAAAATCATTTGGCGCTAGCATCGAACTCAAGAGTACGAAACGTCACAATTCCAATGTCAATCTATCGGAATTAAATTGAAGAGTAAGCACCCAGGTCGGTCGACCAGGTAAAGCTACGCTTGCCGCGGTTGGTCCGTGAACGGGTGATCATCTTTACATACAAAGACCCTCCGTGCCTCGGAAAGCACGTAAAGCCGTTTGTCCCGGCTGCCAAACGTAGATCTTTGGACTGCCAAAGCCTTAACGCCAAGACCCGTAACGACTGCGTTACGGGTCGTCAGAAGCCCGAAAGTATGACACCCAGTCTCACCAAGGGGTATTGTATTACCAGTAACTGGGTTATGGAGGTTAGATAGGCAGTAAAATACTGGTATTCAGCAGCATCCGATCAGACTGCTGGAAGGTGACCCCAACGAAGTTGGGAAGAGTCTAGGCAGATGATGATGTATGTGAGTAAGTAACTGCCACTTTGGTTTAGTGGTCGCAAGCACGACTGCTAAGCATATGGTCCTGGGCTCACTTTTCCAGGTCGGGCAGTGTTATTAGATTTTCCATTAAGAATTCCTTAGCAAGTATGTGTGCAGACACAGGTGCACTTTCTCTTTGCTCACACACATTATCCGATGGGACGGCGATCCGACACGGACGACCGGAGACAGATAAGGTGCAGGGGCAGCGGCTTAACGTGCTTTCCAAGGCACGGGGCTATCACACCGTCAACTTCCAAACTTCGAGCTGTTCCTAATGAATTCTCAATAGAAAAACCCAGTACCACTATGCCCGACCACCCACCCCGCCGCGGCGTTGACTGCGCCGTTGGTCTCGTGGTGGCAAACGCGACTGCCGACCGTGGGGTGCTGGATTTGCAAGTAAGTACGTAGATATTGGATAATCCTGCCAAGTGATCATTCGTGTTGGTTAGCTTCAAGTTCTCTGACCACTGTGTTATCCAGATCATTAAAAAAATATGCATTTCACATTTAATATTTTTCGTGACATTAAACTTGCTCCTACTGCTAAAGCAAACGTGCTCAACATATCCCGCGTAAACTTTACATTTTTCTCTTTTTCCTTTTTAGGTACCTATTAAATCCACTGTACTCTTTAATTAAAATCGTATTGCATTATTTCATTATGGTTTACCAATGACTCGGTGTTGTTAGGAGCTCAATTACTCAGCAAGTGACGAAGCTTTTCACGTCAGGCGTTTTCTTTTAAAAATTAACTAGGTAGATGACGCTGAACTGGTGACCCATCAAGTGAGCATTTAAAGTGACTCCAAGTTCCTTGAATTAGAACTTTCAGCCGCTTCACGTATCATCTTGTCGATTCATTACTGTTTCGGTGTTGAAAGCTTCTTATTCACTTTGTAACCAATTAAACAAGCCCTTGGAAAAAGCCAATATCATTATCTGCCTAGCCTTTTCCCAAGTATGTTGGGGTCGGCTTCCAGTCTAACCGGATGCAGCTGAATACCAGTATTTCACATGGAGCGACTACCTATCTGACCTCCACAACCCAGTTACTGGGTAATACGATACCCCTTGGTAAGACTGGTAGTTAGACTTTCGGGCTTCTGCCTACCCGTGACAGCGGGGATCAACGGCTTAACGTGCTTTCCGAGGCACGGAGGGGTCACGTTATGTAAAGATGGTCACCCATCCACACACCTACCGCCGCAAGCGTAGCTTAACTTGATCGATCGACCTGTGTGGCTGTTATTATTTAGCCACGGGCCCCTCCCTGGAAAAAGCCAATAATTCAGTTATAACAATGACGTCAAACTGGAATGATAATAACAATTAATAGGAAAAATCTGTGTAGGTTTATTGAAGTGGACCAAAATAATTGTTTATTACCGTGACAGTGTATAAATTGATTATCCCTGTTACATTTTGCCACAGTGTGGATTAAATTATACGAGGGAGCAGTACAGTTTTAATCCCGACTCGTAGTATAACCGCATCCAAAATGTGGGGGCGGATATACCCGCACGCGGTGTTGCTAATATTCGCGAATATTATTTTGAAAGCATCGTGCAAGGGCAGTTTAACCTTTCTCATAGATGATACAGGCTCTATGTATGACGACATACGTCAAGTTAGAAGTAGTGTGAACGAAATCAGTAATGTTGTGTTCAATGAGAAGTCTAGTCTGATCGGCAACATGGTTCTCGTAACGTTCAACGATCCAGGTAAATTTTATTATTACTTTCTTTTATTAACCTAAATACATGAAAATTATATTTTTAAATATTAATGTAAAAAGAAATATAAAAACATAGTAGCCCACCGGTATCGGGAACAGGGTCCAAGCTACCGGCGGTCAGTGTTCCAGAGAGAGGAACCTCCTAACAATGCGGGCCGTGTCCAGAAGTACCGCTCTCTGAATCAAGCCTTTGATCCAGCTGCCCAACGAGACCCTACTTAGGTGTTGGTCGAGGCTCTTGGCTATTAAACCATTGGCTGTCACGACTATCGGCACAATGATCGCTGAGTCCACATCCCACATGTCGACAACCTCGCGAGCCCAGTTAAGATACTTGATCTGTTTATCTTTCCCGGCTTTCACGAGGTTCTCATCATGCGAGTCGGTTATGTCAACAATCATTGCGCGCCGCTCTGATCGATCCTCCACCACTATATCAGGCTTATTGGAAATGGTTACTTTTGAATAACGTCGTAGATAAACAGGCTTACATGTGCAGTCGTAACAATTAGGTTAGCAGAATAACTAAATGGTGAATAACGGACTAACTATGACGCGAAAACTTAGCTGCTTACAGCACTGAAGCAACAATATACTTACTTTAGAGGTTTTTTTAATTTCAGATGCTCAATTGAGGGTGGTGACCGAAAATCGCCAAACCTTTAAACGAACATTAGACGCAGTGTATGCTCATAATGTTCATAACATGGACTGTTGGGAACCGTCAATGAATGGATTACTCCTAGCACTAGATAAAAGTAACAGTGACTCCTACATTTATGTTTTTACTGATGCTCCGGCTAAGGACTACATAAACGGCCATTTAGTAAAAGAAATGTGTCAAAAGAAACAAAGCCAGGTAAAGAGTTCGAAAAGGAATATTTAGTAAAATTTTCACCGCAGATTTAATTAAAAAACAGTTTGGTACAAACTCGGATTCATATTACCTAACTATCTCAGCCACATTGGTCTCCATTCACTCAAAACTAAAAATTGTCCCATTCATTTCATCTTGGGGCTGATTATTCCAACGCCAGATAATTTAATCCGAGGAATAATTTTGAATTTTATTTTTGACAGTTGTTCCATATAAAAACTGTCAGACGTCAATTTTGTTCCACGAATAAAAATTTACTGTCTATTGAAAAATCAGCCCTTAGAGGAGTAAATTTTGTTGGGCCAAAACTTCGCCATTTTCACGACATCGTCGGTGCAGGCAGTGCAGAGTTCGCTATGGCTGCATTTTTTGTTTTATAATTAAAAGTGCAGTTAACTTGTTTTGTAAAGAAATAACAAACAAATTATAATTAAAATATTAATAATTTTATGCTTACAGATAGTATTTGTGCTGACCGGCCGCTGTAGTGATTACTATACCGCTGCAGCTTTTGATGTTTACTTCGACATAGCACAAGCATGCTCTGGGCTTGCGTTCGACGTTAGCAAGACTGACGTCGACGAGGTAAATCAGTTTATAATCTTAATACTATCAACAAAAGACTAATTTAAAAAAAAATGGGATCAATCTTCTTTGTCATTTATTTTAGGTGCTCCGCACAATTAAAGAAACAATAATAGGCAACAAGACTGTGATTACATCGACGACAGTACCAGCCGGTGTTAAAAAAGATATTCCGGTAAGTGATATTTTCATGAAATTATCCATGTGTTTTCTTCCGAAACGATAACGTACATAATTGGTAATTTATACTGAAGGAGTTTTTGGTTTTCTGCCCTGTCCAAAAAATCCACCCTGAATAGTTGTACTCCGGGATAAATTCTTGGAAGATATTTCTGTGCATATCTCCCAAGGTTATATCTAGCAGCATTATTGCGTATGACACTCTCAATCACAATCCCTTTCATATTCTTGGATTGTCACAATCACAATCCTTTTCACAATTCATAAGTATTCATTGCGTTACTTTACACTGCTGAGCAGACGAATATTTTGAAACATGCATATGTTTCAAAAACAATGGCTTATGAATCCCCTTCAAAATGGGCGTGCCCCAGGCTTATAAGTACATAACGAACGAAATGTGAGTGTATTAGTATGTAAGTGTAACTTCTGTCTAACCCTCATTTTTAATTTTATTTTTCAGTTCAAATTAGATGACCAAACTGACTATGCCATCGTCTCCGTGTCAGGCAGAAATGTTTATTTGGATATTAAAGGACCTTCGGCTAATATTGAAAAAATTATGTGGAACAACAATGGAAAAGTAAGTTTAAATATTAGTTCTCTCTCTGCACTTGAATTGTCTTCCATATTCAAAACATTAGAATTAATATGTTTTGAATATGGAAGACAATTCAAGTATTCATTTTTAGTATTCATCACGTATTTAAAATGTTTAAACGGGATTCGCTATGGTAGCCCGTGTACTTACAATCATTACTACAACTCTCAAAATTCATATAAGCCTATTGATTGTAGGATTATATGAACTTAGAGGGTTATATTAATGATTTTAATGATTATAATTCTGTAAAGTCATATTTGTTACGGTCACGAATCATATTTTAATCAACATACAACCAAACGCCAATCGGCAAAATGCAACAAAACGTAAGAAAATTTAAATTTAGCGCATCCCCCTTATGTGAATTTGCTGTAAAATTCCACTTTCGATCGTGAGTCTGGAAAGCGGAATCAACATCAGCCAAGCAAAGCATGACTTCAGCAAGCAAGCTTCCCTGTTAGGTTCTTCTTTATATTTGAGTGCAGCTGTTATTGAAAGTTTTACCTATTACTAGAAAATATTTAAAACGCAACAAACCAGCGTGTCTTGTTGCTCTACATACATAATATTCTATGTAGGTATATTCGTATTTTTTTTTGTCAAGATTAAATCTCAAAATATTTTTTTTTTTGTTTTATGTTTATACAACATTCAATAATGGCTTCTTTACATATTTTATTTATTTAAAAATTCTATTGTTCGGGTTACTGATACTCTCAGCAACTAATTAATTTCCAATATTATATAATATTTAATAATTTTTTATGTTTTATTTCTTTTTATTTGTTTAATATTTTATTTAATATTTAATAATATTAGGTATATATTTGTCATGGAGCACCTCCAAAAATCGAGTTGGCGTGTGTAATGGCGTGCAATAGGAGAGGCTTATGTCCAGCAGTGGACTGCTATAGGGTGATGATGATGATGATGATGGTGCACCTCTGCCTAACCCTTTGGGAAATACAGGCGTGATGTTATGTTATGTGTAATTATGTTATAGGTAGTAAAATTAAGTAACGCTAAGCCTGGCACATACGTGGCTACAGTGATGGGCCAGACAAAAACATCCGTTGTAATCGTCGGCAGGACTGATTTCTTCTTTACCCATGGCTTCTCCGCGCTCAAACCCAAGTCACTGGGTGATACGTCACTGCAACCGATAGCTGGTGAGTTCAATAATGTTTTCATTAAAATGTCTGTAAATAGTAAACATGTATAATAGTACTAGCAGCGCTCCGCAGTTTCACCCGCATTAGTGTCGATTCCGTGGGAATATCGGGATAAAAACTATCCTATGCCCTATCCCGAAACTCAAGCTATATCTACACCACATTTCATCTAAATCGGTTCAGCGGTTTAAGCGTGAAGAGGTAACAGACACACTTTCGCATTTATAATATTAGTATCCATAGTACCTATATAGTTATATTAGTCATTGAGCGGAGTTCGCTTAGCTAAATTTTGGGCCAGAGATGTTTAAACTTATTGCGATCGATACGCTAATAAGAAGACTAATATAATACAGTATATCGCGTTCTGTTTGACCGCTTAGTTCTTCTAAACTACTGAATGGTTTTCTATGCGGTTTTCGCTATAATTTAGATAATGGATTCTGGAAGTTTCATGTCATATAAAACATTAAATGATAAATGATTTTATTTTTGTAAGTAGGTTTGCACAGACACTTTTACACGTCAATCATATATTTTTTTAAACTAGATGAGGTCGGCGTTTCCTATCTCACTACTCTGAGAAGAACGGCCGAAACAAACTCAAAGGTCACAGTCTCTTTTAAAGTCCAGACATAATCTTGGTCAGGTTATATGAAGACTATGTATCATGTAGATCATTAATGTTTGACTTAGATAAAGAACAGCTATAATGCTACTCTAAGCTTTATGTTTTGACATATCAGCACACAGTAGATCGCAAGTAGTATTGGAAGCAGTGGCGTGCCTAGGGGTCAAAATTAGGGAAAGCCCACAGATTTCCAACGTATAAAAAAACGGCCAACTGAGGGATTGATATGCGCGCAATCGCTGCAATAAGGTGTGTAGAGATGCCCAACGCCGCCATATCCACACCTCTGTTGAAAACGGAGATCCAGCAAAAGTCTGGAAATTTCTTAAGTCCATGGGAGTTGGAAAAGCACGCCAAGAATCAATTCCTAAAGACTTAGATATTGATCTACTGAATCAACACTTATCATCTTCGTCCCACTGTAATGGGACCATGAAGGCAGCTACTGTTAACTATCTTTCAAACCTTCCAACTCCGGACCATCCCCCATTTACTTTTAGTCAATTCTCTGATTGTGATGTTAAGAAGAGTATACTTTCAATCACCTCTAACGCAGTTGGTAGTGATTGTGTGAGTCGAAAAATGATACTCCCTGTCCTCGACGAAATCCTTCCTATCTTATGCTATATTCTAAACTACTCTATATCCTATGGCGCCTTTCCATCGATGTGGAAAGAGGCCAAAGTCATTCCATTACCCAAAAAATCCAATCCTACTTCCTTTTCAGAATACCGTCCTATCTCCATCTTGCCTTTCCTCTCCAAAGTCCTAGAACGCCTTGTCCACAATCAGCTTAGTACTTTTCTTTGTAAGAATAGTCTGCTGAATCCATTCCAATCCGGTTTCCGTCCTGGTCACAGCACCACTACATCCTTAGTTAACGTCACTGATGACATACGGTTAGGCATGGAGGGAGGAAATCTGACAGTTCTTTGCTTACTAGATTTTAGTAATGCATTCAATACTGTCGATTTCGATATCCTGCTTGGTATGCTTCGCTCGCTTAACATATCTCCGACGGCGATTGACTGGTTTCTTAGTTACCTGTATGGCCGCCGGCAACGTATATGCATAGAAGAGTCTTGCTCTTCGTGGTGTTATACTTCTGCCGGTGTACCTCAGGGTGGCGTTTTATCTCCTTTACTTTTCGCAATATTTATAAACTCCATTACCAAAAAACTTCTCTCTTCCTACCACCTTTATGCAGACGATTTGCAAATTTATAAGCAAGCCGACTACTCGAATTTGGCTCATGCCGTTCATAATATCAACAAGGATTTGGTTACAATCTGTGAGTGGAGTGAGGCGCATGGGTTGCAGGTTAACCCATCGAAGACTCAAGTCATTGTTGTTGGCAGCTCAAGGATGATCCCCAAGATAAACTGGTCGCAGCTTCCCCAGGTTCAATTAAACGGAACTGCAATTCCATTTAGCGAAAAGGTTAAGAACCTTGGTGTTTGGATCGACAAACATCTTTCTTGGGGTCCTCAGCTACAGGACGTAAGTCGCAAAATTTTTGCATCTGGTAAGTCACTGAGACGATTGCGGAACTTTCTTCCAACTGCCACTAAAACTGCGCTTGCACAATCCCTTTTACTTCCCATCCTTGACTACGCTGATGTCAGTTATCCTGATCTTACTGAGGCACAACTAGATAAACTTGAGCGACTTCAAAACTTTTGCATAAGATTTATATTTGGCCTGCGCAAATATGATCACATATCAGAATTTCGTTCAAAGCTCAAGTGGCTTCCATACGTCTTCGCCGGAATTCTCATATCTTGTTTCAACTCTACAGTATTTTTGTTTAATCCTAAAACCCCCACTTATCTTAAAGAACGTTTCAAGTTCCTTCATGACACACATAATAGATATCTGAGGTCATCGGAAAACCTGAGACTAGAGATGCCGATGCATTCCACCAGTTTTTATGACAAATCTTTTACTGTTCAAGCAGTACGGTTATGGAATGACTTGCCCGTGTCGGTAAGGCGTGCTCAATCTTTGTCCACGTTTAAAATTATGGTAAAAGAGCACTTTCTCTCTCCTTAAACATCATCATTATATTTTTCTCTGCTACTGTTTCATGTTTACTATTATATGGATATATTTATATGTATGTGTATAATGTATATATTTATTTAGTTTAGTATAATATGCTATATGTATGTATTTATTGTATTATGTAAATGCTACACCGCGGACTACCTACAGTATTTGTCTGTCCTTCCCCTTTTTAAATCCATCCTAAGGTTGTCTTTAAAAGATCGCTCTTAGCGATAAGACCGCCCATTGTGTCACCCTTTGTACAGTTTCTATATTTATGTCTGTAATTTATTTGGTGTACATAATAAAGAGTATTCTATTCTATTCTATTGACTGATTTTCTTATTGTGTACGTGTGTGTTGCGAATGTTTGACTGGTATTTTTTAAAATATATTTTTTATTGATAGGTTTAAGTATGTTTGTTGTTGTGAATTATGATTTTATTAGGGCAAGCCGGGCTTTTCGGCTTCTATGAAGGTACCGCCACTGATTGGAAGCAAGGGCGGATCGCTAGTTAGATATAATAATTAAATGTTCAGTGAGTTGCAGAGAGAGAAAAGGCCGCGTCTTACATAACCAGGCGACAACACCACAAAACTTCTATGAATATTATATTTTCAGACACCAACGTCCACCTGTCGATATCCGTAACTGATGATCATAATTCAGTGCAGATATTATCGGCGCAAATTTTAGACATGAATGAAAATCCTATGAAAAACCCGGTGCCTCTGACAAAGATTTCTAATAATTTTTACGTAACGGATCCGTTTGTTGCACCATCGCAAAGGTTCAAAATCGCCGTAAGTACCAACAGTTTATTATTATGTAATGAAACCGTGAGAATAAACCATTAAACACAAATATTCCACCAAAAACACAAATAACCACTAAACAAATATTACAAATGTTTATTTGTAATATTTGTTTAGTTTTATTAAGTGAATTGTTTTTAGATTAGTTTGTATGTATTATTTTTGTCTCCTTTACTCTTTCACACGCTGTCTACATCTCTCTTTTTATTGTCCTATCGCAGGTATGCTGGAAGAGATTTCTTATGAAATAAGCATCACCTTTGTACCTATTTTTCTGTTCTGATTATTTCGTGTCTGTTTATATATGTGTGTACATAAATAGTAAAATAAATAAAAAAAAATAAAAAAATAAATAAACACCAAGAATAGTACTTAAACTGGCTTCAACATGAAGGAATATCGCTGCTAATATCCTATACAATGCACTGTCTTATAACTGGAAAGCATCAGCACTATCATTATTGGTACATTGTATGGTTTGTTTGACTCATGTGTTTGTTTCGGGATTCCCGTACTTAGTTGAATTCCGGGAAGTTGAAATCCTGAAACATATGTAATTATAACATTTTTGGAAGCTATTGCATCCTAATTTTTAATGTTCTTTAATGTCTTTAGAGAGATACCTAATTTCCGTATTTTTAAGAACGGTCGCATTCTAATCTCAGTCTCAAGCTGTCAAAAATTGTATAGGGTATTTGACACTAATTGTCACTAAGATGACATTGCGATACGTTTTGAACGTTTTTGGCCTTGTTTTATAACGAGAGTCACTTGTTAATCAAGTCATTTTGATAATTTTAAACCTTCTGTTTACGGAGATATTGAAGTTCAAAACAAGTTTTTAATATTACAAAGAGTCAACTTAAGTTTTAATACCCCTAAGACCCCTGAATCGTTGCATGCACCCAGAAGCATTTTTTCATATCAAAAATAAATTTCGTTTCCCAACAATTTATTTTTGTGCAATGTTACTTACCCCGTTTTGCCAGAATGTGAAGAGTATGTACCTAAGTATTTTTATATTCTGTGGGTATTTAACAAAAAAGTTGATTATAGTTAAAAAAATGGAACTCTTTGACACTTACAATTAGTAAAAATGGAAAATGAAATGCGTTGTGCGTTTTTTTTATACATTTTGTCAGTAATTTTACCATCATAATAGAAAGAAGCTATCGATCCCAAGAAATCTACCATTCAGTACAACCAAGGTCTTATTTTGTTTGTTTTAGGTAAATGGGGTAGTGAAAGCTACGGGCAAACCTATAAAAAGAATTGGTAAAATCCCCATCACACCTGCAGAACCGCCGAAAAGTAAGTACCTAGTTATGATCAGTTTAAACAAAAACTAAAAGACGAAGAAGACGACAATCAAAGATATTTTATCTTTGATTGTCAATCAGCCGACATATTCTGTAAAAATCTCACTTTGACAACTTAGGTGAAGTGAGCTGTTAATAGCTTAAATCGCTAGGGATTTAAGCTATTAACAGCTCACTTCGCATCAGGTGGAACGACAGCTCACTTTAAGCTCACTTCACATAAGTTTTTACGGTGAGTTTTATATTATAGAATAGACCGGCTGCCCTTGGCTCGGTTTTTGTGGCCCTTTAAACATTTTGCCACCTGGTTTTTGGTGATGAATGCCGATATAGTTTTGATTTCTACTTGAAGTTGGAAAGTGTTATTCTCCTGATGCTCTGAAAAAAAAAATAATATACTGGTACCTGAAATATACATATAAATATACTCGTAAATACTCTAACCTAGCTCTGGAGTCAGGGTTTCTCATTATTCTGTAGCCTATGTTTATGCCAACAAAGGATTTATTTATTTATTCATTTGTAGTTTTACCGACTAATACAAAGCCGATCGTCGAAATAGCAGAAGGCAAGGCGATAGATATAGAGTACAATAGCACGATGAAGTTAACTTGCAAAGTGGTAGCGTTCCCAGAGCCTAAAATCGTGTGGATTAACAACAATGGAGGTCTTGTGCCCTCAAAGGTAACATATATATTATATTGGATTTTATTATTATTGTTGGCTGTTACTTATTATGAAATATTATGTAACGTACATTGCTTTATGAATTGGTTATATACAACGTGGAGACGACAAAACGACAATAATTTAAACTTCGTATATCTAAAGAAAGAAAAGAAAGATAGAAAATACATTTATTTAGCACAGACTAAGAGACACACAATACACCAGATAGTTAGATAATAGTCGTACATCAGATAAAAACTAAGATAAAAAGTGCAAAGTCCGATGTAAGAAATTAGCTGGAAAGTGTGCCTCACGGCTGCGCCAAAAAGGCCCAGTTCAGCAAAAATGCCAGACAACTGGTGCCTGACGCTGGTTTTCAACTGGATCTGATGTGTGAGGTATATAATGACGTTCCCAGTCTGCATACAGAAATTCAACCAAATATTTCCAATAGTTTATCGCTGTAGCTAGTCAAAGAGTGGCAAGACCCATAGTCGGTCCGTCACTATTATTTACTTGGTTTGAAAAAATCACTTATTTAATTTCGATATTAGGATTTATCTAATATTTTAAAATATTCATTCGTACCAATATTGCCAGTGTTTTTATTTATTGTCGTATCCACATTGTATATATCAAAATATTATCACGATTCTCTTCTTCTCATCTTGGATAGAAACTGTTGTGATGTCTTCAGTATCCAGACAACAGTCTGGATACTGAAGACAACAGTCATCATCACAACAACAAATACAATTTCAATCGTTTGCAATTAACTTGCAGATGTCACTCCAAGAATATCCATACAAATACATTAGTTATATGGACATATCATACGCATCGAAAGGAGATAAATACAAGTGTTATGCCGTGAACGATCTAGGCAGGCATGAGAAAACTATAAATGTTTTAGTAAAAGAACCTTTCACTGTTAAATCTACCCCTTCAGGTAAGCCAATTTAATTTATTTCCTCCATCAGAAGGTTTCTTGTACGTAACCTACATAGAAGTTCCAAAATGCCAATAACTACAATCTTGGAGTGTTTTATGGAAGTACGTTTTTTTCACCAATTCTCGGTTCATAAAAACAAAAACGAATCGTTTTGCTTACCTATGATAGTTTTTGAAGTGAAACTTCTCTACGCACGCTTGACTTGGGGAATAAGCTGGCGAACGCGTGGCGTAAGCGTTACGAAAAGTGTGATCGGGCGAGGCGAACGGGAGTTAAGTGGGGGATATAAGCAAGATAAAAGCAGTGCGCGCTCACATTTTCTTTCTCTCTTTCTCTTATAGCTAGTAAATGAAATATGTATAATATCTCAGTCAGTAGTTCGTTTGCGAGTTTACTAGCGTTACGCGAACGGTGATTCTTTGGTTATTTTTTTTTCGTAATTCAAATAATTGAAAAAAATTTACTGCAAAACGCGGAGCCGATAAAGATATATATGCAGACCTATATATACAACATGTAACGTAATTAACGCACACCCTCAAACACCCCAATTAGAATATTATGTTATAATCATAAATACATACACTGAATTTTTAATTTAACATGTATATGCATTGTTATTTATTAAATTAGTTATACCAATTCTTGGAGAACTTTATATATACTACTACGCACGCAACGCACACAGTCGCACATGCAGTTATCGCGCCGCTCGACACAACGAAACGAAAAACTACGGAAAAAGGCCGACAATACACGATTGTTTACGTTGAAGAAATATTATGAAACATTAACCGAAGACGTCCGAGAAAAGAATTGTTTATTACGGCCTATGTCTAGTAAACATTATGATTGCATCTTTCCATCACACTTTTCAGGCTTTGGACTGTCGACTCTGAATAATTTCGTTTATTGAATAATGATACAATGCCAATCGGTAATGAACTGTTGAAAATAAGAGGCGATACGACAACATTTTTCAGAGACGGCGTGTTTAAAAGATTGAATCAAAATATTTACAGTAATTTAAAAATCAAATAACTTACATACTGATTGCCTAAACACTATTACGACGCCTACTGATTGCCTATAAACCGACGTAACCGACGCATACTGATTGCCTAAACACTATTACTATTATTAATATACATACAGATGGAGCTAAAGAAGTTTCACTTCAGTCGTGTGGTCATAAGCACACTCGTTTTTTTTTCAAACTGGACATGTAAATAGTCTCGTAAGCTAATTTTACCTGTGATAGCTACTTCCATATGAGTCTACTATGGAAAGCTATGAGGTCTTAGCTTCATTATTGGTAAAGATACAAGAATTATTGGCCATAAATATTTAATGAGGGTTTTTTATACTGATATTTGCTTTTATTGTTGATAGGAATAACAAAATTGACCTACGGTACAGCAGGCACCGTTACTTGTGACGTCACATCACGACTTCCGATGGACATCCGTTGGTACTACGCCAACGAAATGACAGGACAAACGAGAGAGATAGAAACATCTGACAAGTACGAGGTATCTGCAAGTCGTACTCAACTAAAAATCAAGAAGATGGATTTGGATTTAGTTGGCAGATATACTTGCAAAGTTTCCTTGAAAAACAAGAAGGATGTGCAAAAGTCCTTCAATACACGAGTTAAAATTGATGGACTAAGTAAGTACAAATTAGTATTTACGGTCAACAAGAACAAACAATTACTTCTATCAGTAGCATGATCATCATATAATGTTCCCACTCCCGGGACAGTCTTCCTCTCTTCCAGAGAGAGTGGGCTGTAATCTATCTCGCGGGCCCAGTGCGGGTTGGGTAAATGACACGTCTTCGAAGTTTTGGACATGCCACCACTATGTTTCCCTTCACCGTTTTGAGAGCAGTGGTGATGAAAAGTACAAAACACAGCCTGTTACACCACAAAGACAGATATATAGACCTAAATAACGCAAGTATCACGATCTGAATGAAAACCAAGTGTGCCATTTTTTTACTATGACGTGACAAGCACTATTTAGTTATGGGAAAATCAAATCGATTCAAAAACACTGCCGCGTGCGGCACCCGTCTCGCCCCACTCCCGGGGCCTAGCGCCAGCTCTCACGCTCACTCAGCCAGCAGTACAATGCGTGCCACGAAAGATGAGACTTGACACACCACGTGGTTTGACATGCGCAGTACACGATTTTAGGTATCTTTAGCGGTATGAGGTCTGAGTGCGGGACGGGACCGGACGTCATAGGGGCGGCGGAAAGAGCGGGGGAGGCGGGGTCAAGTCTCATCTTTCGTGGCACGCATTGTACCTATGGCAGTACACAGGACTGAGCGCGAAAGTGGCAGCTCACGATTTTTGAAGGTAAGCTGGTGCGATTTTTGGCACGGGAAGTAGTTGCTCTTGCGTTATCTAGGTACAAAGTAAAGCACCCGCCTGGGTTCGAACCCACGACCTACAACTCATAAGTCGGGAACGACACCAGAAGGCCACCACTGCTCTTCTTTTAATACTATCTTCTCACTTCTGATATCTACTGTAGATATACTATTAGCTCTATCGTCCAACAAAAAAATTAAAATGTGTTTTTTTTTTAGTTGTTCCGAAGGTACAGGGAGCAACTGAAATAAAAGTCACCAAGGGTACAACTGCTACCATTGAGTGCAAGTAAGTAGCCATCACATAAGTTGGTTGTACAGACGCCAGCACATCAGGCTACTACAATCTGTCAAATTTCTTTTATAGATTTTCAACTTTATCGCTAAAGCATAAGGTTCAAAGTTGTTTGGGAAAATTTGACAGTTTCGGGTAGCTTGATGTGCTGGCGTCAGTACTTTGTATACAGGGTGGCAGGGACACCGACGTGCAGCCTGTTACCATGGATTTAGTACCAGATTCCGAAGCCCCCCGCGTTGAAACTATTCGTCAGTTATTAACATTTTGACCGCCACAGTCATGTATAGATGACAAACCAAAATGTGCCCAGCACGCCTTTACTTAAGATCAACTTCACAAGGATTCCCATCAATGTATATTGGTTGTTGTATTATATATATACAGTATGTTACTGTTTAAACGAGGGACGTATTGAAACCCACAATTAACCTAACAGACTGTATTTTAGGTCAAAGAAATAAAACTAAAAGATTCGGCTTTACTCTGTGACTGTTCTAATGATGAAATTGGGCATATTCAAAATGTGTTAGGTCAACTGGACCCGCGGGTCCAGTTCGAGTGGGTCCAGTTGACCAAAGACTCCACGGTTCGACTACATGACAGACTTTGACGTCGAGGGCACGTTTTTGATTTTTTTGACGTGTGGCGGTCAAAAGGTTAAAAAACAAATTTGCTATGCCATACATTTAGACCTCGTAGGTATTTTACTTGTTTATGAAACAGTGCGTTTTTTTTATCCGACGAACAATTTCTACGCTAGAGGGTCTAGAATCATTTGATGCATTTATGGTTACAGTTTAGGTACGCGTCGTTGTCTCTGCCACTGTATTTACTTCTTAGTTGTACTTGTGAGTAACAAGCAAGACAACATTAAGCAATCCATTAAGCATGTTCAGGCGAGGCCGTTTGGCAGGCATTATGAATCCTATGAGTGTATTTTTGTACCTATGTGTTAAAGTATCGTTTTTTTGGCATTTATTATGAATTTTATTATTATTACTATTTTATTCTATTATATCATATTATTAGTGTGAAATGTTTTGTAAGTTGTCTTCTATGGGCCTAGTTACCCGAAATAAAATGAATTATTACTATAAACTTTGAAATACTTATATTGAATTAGGTCGTCTTTTTAGAGCATGGCTACAAATAGTAGTTTTTATTTAATTCTTTCAGAGTTGTTAGCGGCCTACCAGCACCAAAAATAAAATGGCTATTTGGGGGTAAATCAGGTTCAACGTTCACTCCTTTAGCTGGTTCTGAAACTGCGATGCGCATAACGAACGTGGAGGTTAAGCACGAGGGAAAGTATAAGTGTGTGGCGGAGAACGCAGCAGGCAAAGATGAGCACGTCACGCCATTATTTGTTCAAGGTAAATAAAATTCAATGTCGATTTACACAACCACAAGGTTCATAGCAACTATACAGGACTACATTGTACTTATGAACTTCTTGATACTTACAGATCTTCCAAAAATTACTACAAAAAGCTCTACGGTATATCAAGCTACTGATGGGGACGCCCTTCTGAGGATTCCTTGCGTAGCAGTTGGTATCCCAAAACCTGTCATCGTTTGGAAGCTAAGCGGTCGTAACATTACTCCAAGTAAGATGCTGAAACTGTGTGTTTCTATTTCCCATCCCTTAATATTTCCAGTCAAAATAATTAACCACCTGCTGTACCCGGGGGTACAGCAGGTGGTTAATCATTATTAGGCTAATTAGTCTATAACGATCCTACTACTGGGACACAGGCCTTCTCTCTGTGAGAGGGAGTGAGCCGTAATCCACCACGCGAGCCCAGTACGGGTTGGTAGATGTCACATGTCTTCGAAGTTTTGGTTCTGGGACAAGCCGGTTCCTCATGATGTTTTCTTTCACCGTTTTGAGATCAGGGGTGATAAAATAATTAACACAAAGTAAATCGCCTGTCTGCGTCCGAACCTACGACGTTTACGAACAGTCGTTACGGGTAGTCAGAAGCCCGAAAGACTGACAATCAGTCTTACCTAGGGGTATCGTATTACCCAAATACCCAGTAACTGGATTGTGGAGGTCAGATAGGCAGTCGCTCCATGTAAAAATATTGATATTCGGCTGCATCCGGTTAGACTGGAAGCCGACCCCAACGTAGTTGGGAAAAGGCTAGGCAGATGATGATGACCCTTCGTTCTAGTATACATAGGTGATTTCAGTGGCGACGCTCTCTTACTTTTCAGATGCGAAGTATGCCATAGAGGACGGAACGCTCGTAATAAGAAATCCGAAGGTGAGCGACACTAACTCGTATACGTGCGAGGCAAAGAACGCAGCCGGCGTAAACAGTCAGACGTTCAAAACGTACATTCGTCGTAAGTACTTTTGGATACTGTGAGCATTTTATTATGAGCCTGTTATGTCCCTCATATGCATAGATTATGCAAAAGTGACCTAGACAGAATTTGCTTTCAATTATGAAATCGGAATTTTATCCAGTTGCAACTTTGAAAATTGTACCGTAGACAAAATGCGTGGAAATGGTAAACCATGGATATACCGCAATTGGACTGAAAACTGAGGCTGTGCTTCACGACAACACAGTATATGTATCTGCCGTTTGAAATCTCACACTTTAGAAATTTGCAATAACACGGAAGATTGCCCGATTTCCCGATACGGACTTCATGGTTTTTCAAACACACGCATTTAAAATGAACAAGCCAAAGACATCGGCGGCCCTCAAAGCAGCAGTATTGAAAAAACTACAGGTACAAGTGAACTTTTTACACAAAAACGAATCAAGCTTTCCGTAAAAAAAAATATTGCCTCGACAAATCAGGTCATTACTTATCGTCGTAATGTAATATAAACTTGCAATTAATGACATTTGGTGTGTAATTATTTACAGAGGCCCCACAAGTATCAGGAGTTACTGCTAAGAAAGTGAGATCCGGAATGCCGGCTAGTATCGAGTGCACGTAAGTGTTTCAATACCGTCAATACTGAAAGATAAATACTAAACTACTACAGAATCTGCTTGTGAAAATCAGTTTTTGTTGATTTATTTATTTAAGTAATACTTTAATAACACAAATGCACAGAGGTGGACTTAATACCATAGGTATTTCCAGAACAAGTGATTAAAGCTCTTGAGTTATCAATCTATATAAATCTTCTATTAGGTACGTGTTTATTTTTATGAATAAAAGGTAGAGACTGAAACTTAGAACAGCAGAGTAATTGCGTAACACACTATCGTATCGTAGCAATGGGTGTCAATTTGACAGTTCAACAACATTCATTGCGTTATTTACGTTGTTGAGCAAACACATTTTTCGAACATATGGAGCAATGGATTTGCAATATGCTTCAAAATGATTCAAATTGAAAGTTGTAGGTTGTAGGGTGCCGTAGGCAATTACCTACTGTTATGTACGTAACTGTACTACTGTTTTGTTTTGAACTACAGAGTTCAAAACAAAACCGGATAATTAAGGACTGCGGAAATTGACCTTTGAGAGCATAATAAGGGGGAAATTGGTTTCGGTAAAGAAACTTTAAGCTTTGCGCAAATACCTATCTAAGTAATTAATAATAAGGATCGTTACCATTAATTTAGCAACTATACCCCTAAGAGTCTTGAAGCTTTCACGGGAGAATACGAAATTATAATTATACATTCTCCGATGGTTTTAATCTTTCAGGGTCGAAGGTGAACCAAAACCAACAATATCATGGCAATTTATGGACAACTCCGGCTCAAAGTTTTCACCAATTCCCGGATCCGACAAAGTGCTAAATTTTCCAAGGGTGGAGAACAAAGACACGGGGCGCTACAAGTGTGTAGCAAAGAATGAAATCGGAAGTAATGAACACATCACAACACTTGTTGTTGAATGTAAGTATCGTCTATTAATCTTACCTATTTATACAGAAATCGTTCTGGAATCCGTCTGACTCTGTGCCTCTGTAAGTATATCAATATCTGGTCCTACACGCGCGCCGAGTACTACTCAAGTCAAGGCACGTCAGTGGTAACAAAACCAGTATAAGCTGACCTTTTATTCTATTGAAACTGCCTACTGCGGTGGGTCAGCTCAAGCTTACTGACGTGCAGCCTGCTGTACAATGTACATACCTGACATTTTTGACAAGAATTCTCTGTAGATTATTTTGCTTCTTTTGTTTCAATGGTTCGTACTTTGTTGTGTGTGCCCATCATGGGCGTTTCCTTTTTTGTGAATGGCGTCTCGCAAGTCAACCTATAAATATAATAAAATTCAATGTCGATTTCCATAACCACAAGGCTTATGGCTTACTATATAGGACTACATTGTACTTTGAACTTCTTGATACTTACAGATCTTCCAAAAATTACTACAAAAAGCTCTACGGTATATCAAGCTACTGATGGGGACGCCCTTCTGAGGATTCCTTGCGTAGCAGTTGGTATCCCAAAACCTGTCATCGTTTGGAAGCTAAGCGGTCGTAACATTACTCCAAGTAAGATGCTAAAACTGTGTGTTTCTGTTTCCCATCCATGTCCAGTCAAAATAATTAACCACCTGCTGTACCCGGCCGTTACAGTTACACAATTATGTAACTGCAACGCCCGGATACAGCAGGTGGTTATTCATTATTAGGCTAATTAGTCTATAACGATCCTACTACTGGGACACAGGCCTTCTCTCTGTGAGAGGGAGTGAGCCGTAATCCACCACGCGAGCCCAGTACGGGTTGGTAGATGTCACATGTCTTCGAAGTTTTGGTTCTGGGACAAGCCGGTTCCTCATGATGTTTTCTTTCACCGTTTTGAGATCAGGGGTGATAAAATAATTAACACAAAGTAAAGCGCCTGTCTGCATCCGAACCTACGACTTAGAACTAGTAAGTCGCTGCTACTACCACTGGGGCACCACTGCTCTCTGGCGTTACAGTGACCGGCACGAATTTTGAGCGCTCGATGAAAGAGTGGGGACCATTTTACCATAGGTTTACAATGCGCAAACCGATTCCCACTCCTAAATCGAGTGCTAAAGATTTGTATCTGTCACTTTACTACTTATGGCACATCGCGTTTTAGAGAGGAACTATGACATAAATATGAGTGACAGGAACAACGGCGATGTCCAACAAAGCCGATATTTTTTTTTACTCGACATTCCGTGTTCATCCCGTGGCTAAATAATAACAGCCGTACAGGTCGATCGATCAGGTTAAGCTACGCTTGCCGTGGTTGGACTGTGGATGGGTGACCATCTTTACATACCGAGACCCCTCCGTGCCTCGGAAAGCCTGTTAAGCCGTTAGTCCCGGCTGTCATTTGTGGATCTTTGACAGTCGTTACGGGTAGTCAGAAGCCCGAAAGACTGACAATCAGTCTTACCTAGGGGTATCATATTACCCAAATACCCAGTAACTGGATTGTAAAGGTCAGATAGGCAGTCGCTCCATGTAAAAATACTGATATTCGGCTGCATCCGGTTAAACTGGAAGCCGACCCCAACATAGTTGGGAAAAGACTAGGCAGATGATGATGACCCTTCGTTCTAGTATACATAGGTGATTTCAGTGGCGACGCTCTCTTACGTTTCAGGTGCGAAGTATGCCATTGAGGACGGAACGCTCGTAATAAGAAATCCGAAGGTGAGCGACACTAACTCGTACACGTGCGAGGCGAAGAACGAAGTCGGCGCAGTCAGTGCGACGTTCAAAACGTACATTCGTCGTAAGTACTTTTGGATATTGTGAGCATATTATTATGAGCCTGTTATGTCCCTCATGTGCATAGATTATGCAAAAGTAGTGACCTAGACAGAATTTGCTTTCAATTATGAAAATGGAATTTTATCCAGTTGCAACATTGAAAATTGTACCGTAGACAAAATGCGTGGAAATGGCAAACCATGGGTATACCGCAATTGGACTGAAAACTGAGGCTGTGCTTCACGACAACACAGTATATGTATTTGCCGTTTGAAATCTCACACTTTAGAAATTTGCAATAACTCGGAAGATTGCCTGATTTCCCGATACGGACTTCATGGTTTTTCAAACACACGCATTTAAAATGAACAAACCAAAGACATCGGCGGCCCTCAAAGCAGCAGTATTGAAAAAACTACAGGTACAAGTGAACTTTTTACACAAAAACGAACCAAGCTTTCCGTAAAAAAAATATTGCCTCGACAAATCAGGTCATTACTTATCGTCGTAATGTAATACAAACTTGCAATTAATGACATTTGGTGTGTAATTATTTACAGAGGCCCCAAAAGTATCAGGAGTTACTGCTAAGAAAGTGAGATCCGGAATGCCGGCTAGTATCGAGTGCACGTAAGTGTTTCAATACCGTCAATACTGAAAGATAAATACTAAACTACTACAGAATCTGCTTGTGAAAATCAGTTTTTGTTGATTTATTTATTTAAGTAATACTTTAAGAACACAAATGCACAGAGGTGGACTTAATACCATAGGTATTTCCAGAACAAGTGATTAAAGCTCTTGAGTTATCAATCTATATAAATCTTCTATTACGTGTTTATTTTTATGAATAAAAGGTAGAGACTGAAACTTAGAACAGCAGAGTAATTGCGTAACACACTATCGTATCGTAGCAATGGGTGTCAATTTGACAGTTCAACAACATTCATTGCGTTATTTACGTTGTTGAGCAAACACATTTTTCGAACATATGGAGCAATGGATTTGCAATATGCTTCAAAATGATTCAAATTGAAAGTTGTAGGTTGTAGGGTGCCGTAGGCAATTACCTACTGTTATGTACGTAACTGTACTACTGTTTTGTTTTGAACTACAGAGTTCAAAACAAAACCGGATAATTAAGGACTGCGGAAATTGACCTTTGAGAGCATAATAAGGGGGAAATTGGTTTCGGTAAAGAAACTTTAAGCTTTGCGCAAATACCTTTCTAAGTAATTAATAATAAGGATCGTTACCATTAATTTAGCAACTATACCCCTAAGAGTCTTGAAGCTTTCACGGGAGAATACGAAATTATAATTATACATTCTCCGATGGTTTTAATCTTTCAGGGTCGAAGGTGAACCAAAACCAACAATATCATGGCAATTTATGGACAACTCCGGCTCAAAGTTTTCACCAATTCCCGGATCCGACAAAGTGCTAAATTTTCCAAGGGTGGAGAACAAAGACACGGGGCGCTACAAGTGTGTAGCAAAGAATGAAATCGGAAGTAATGAACACATCACAACACTTGTTGTTGAATGTAAGTATCGTGTATTAGTCTTACCTATTTATACAGAAATCGTTTTGGAATACGTCTGACTCTGTACCTCTGTAAGTATATCAATATCTGGTCCTACACGCGCGCCGAGTACTACTCAAGTACAGTAGGCACGTCAGTGGTAACAAAACCAGTATAAGCTGACCTTTTATTCTATTGAAACTCCCTACTGCGGTGGGTCAGCTCAAGCTTACTGACGTGCATCCTGCTGTACAATGTACATACCTGACATTTTTGACAAGAATTCTCTGTACAGGAAAACACTATTTAATTAAGATTATTTTTCTTCTTTTGTTTTAATGGTTCGTACTTTGTTGTGTGTGCCCATCGTGGGCGTTTCCTTTTTTGTGAATGGCGTCTCGCAGGTTAACCTAGGAGGCAGTCGGCTGCTTACCCGGTCTATCCTGTGGATGCCCTAATAAATTAATGCCTCCTGCCAGGGCAGAAAGATTGTAAACTACGCGACTACACGTTAAGGTCACCCCTGTGGGTTTGGTACGGACCTCGGCTTAAGGCGTCGCTGGGGCAGCAAGGAACAGGCTGGATCGAATCGTCTACCACGTTTTTACTGAGATCTACCATTTTTTTTTTTTGTGTATGGGAAATCCTCAAATGACTCCTCCCGCTCTGGGTGGAGCGGAAGGGAGTGTCAGACTCTTACTGACTAAAACCCACCCGTGTTCCTTCCTTAGCCCTTTATGTTCCGAGCCAGCGGTAACCCTTTCGGACAATCCCGCTGAGTGAGATCTACCTTGATCACTTATTCTTACAACATGTTCCATTCGCAAAATTTTTGTCACTACATCTTTAACTTACAAAGGTCACATTTTTTTCTTCTTGTAGTACCTACAATACTGAACTAATCTTACTTTTACAGTTGCACCAGAAATCATTAAAAATTCTACAACATTAGAAGGAATCGAAGGAGATCTAGCTTTAAGAATCCCTTGTGATGTCGTCGGTATTCCAAAACCAGTTATAACATGGAAATTAAAAGGCGCCACTATTACATCCGGTACGTAATTTATGAATATACAACAAATTTAATTAACTAATTAGTATCTATCTATTTATATTTATACTTATAATAATGCTGAAGAGTTTTTTTTTGTTTGAACGCGCTTATCTCTGAAACTACAAATCAGATTGAACAAATTCGTTTTGCATTTATGATAGCCCAATTCTTCATCATTAACATCATGCTAGGATCCTTAGCAGCCGAGCAACAGGAGAAAAAGTCAGAAAGAACGCTAAGCAAACACTTATTAACAGAACGCGCAGGCGATGCGATGCGACGGGGTAGGTCGCGAACAAGAAATTTCACGCGGACGCAGTTGCGGGCGGGCTAGTACTTATCGATACTTAATACCAAATAAATGCTAAAGTGCGAAAGTGTGTATGTCTGTCTGTTACCTCATCGCGCTTAAACCGCTGAACCGATTTAGACGAAATTGGGTATAGAGATAGTTTGAGTCCCGGGAAAGGACATAGGATAGTTTTTATCCCGATATTCCCACGGGATCGAAACTTACGCGGGTGAAACCGCGAGGCGCTGCTAGTTGGATATAAATATTGATGGCTGGAGAGGGAGAGGAAGGCCTGAGAATAGATGGATAGTGAGATAATGTTAATTATGAAAGAAAAGGGGGTGAATAATAGCGTGACGGTTGAAGGAAGAAAACATGTTGCGGCGACCCCAAGTAACATGGAACACGGACAGGAATATGATGATGATCAGAATATTTTGAACAGTTACAGTACCCGGCGATAAATATTGCATATCGACCTTTGGAAAGAGACAATCGGCTAATTTCGGCTTCGTAGAGCGTTATCTCTGTCGCACGAAATACAAACAGTCCGGTATCTATTAGGAGCTGTTAAAACAATTATGATTTGCTTCTTTTTATAATATAATTATCTTAGGTGATGATCTACCTGCAAATTTTTATTTTTTTATACTATTTTTGTTCTTTTTTTGTGTGACAATATTTGGCAGTGTGTATATTGTGTTCCACAGTACTTTTATACCAGACAAGCTCTAGACGTGAAGACCTGTAATTGGCTGTCAGATTATCATACTGTTATTTATCACCATTGTATTTAGCTGTAAGTCCTCCAAAGTCCTTAAATAAATAAATAAATAAATAATTATTTTTATTCTTTGTATAAAATACAAAAAAAGGTAAAGGTCGATGTGCAATATTTATCGCCGGGTACTGTATTTATGTTAGATCATGAAGGTTTATTCAGGATCTATGTGCCTAAGTATAGTGGAAACTTGAAAGTAGCTTGATCAGACCAATAAAATCGATGTCGATGGGTTAGCTTGTACAGCGTGTCAGAACGATAACAAAACCGATGTCGATGGTTTAACTTTGACAGCGTTCATAAATTCTTGAAGAAATCGGATAATTACCGTATTAGATGGTGCAAACTAAGTTATTGCCTTCAAGTAGGCAAGACTTATTAGCGCTCGAGTAAAAAAAAAAACATAATCTATCGAAACAAATAAGAAAATTAAAGTACCAATTTTAGTTTCAATCCATCATCATCACAGATTTCCAACATGAAGTAAGTTGGCAACGCATTGAACTAGCCATATTTACCTAATATTGACCGTTCCTGCGAAAAAAAAGGCGCGCGATGACGTTACGAACGCTTGCCTACGCGCATGTATGTGCATTCCTTTCTCTAAATTTTCTTTGTAAGATGTTGCATTAGATGTTTTTTGGCGCATTCATTCAATTTCATCCTATATATCAGCGAACCCTGCTTTATACTAAAAATACTGCTGTCTGGTCATTATTAAGTCGCTAATTTCAGATTCAAAGTACACAATTGAGGATGGAGCTCTAGTCATTATGAAACCGACAGAGAAAGACTCTTCGCAGTACTCGTGTGAAGCTAAGAACTACATTAGTACAGCCAGCACTACGTTCCAAGCAACAGTTAAAAGTAAGTTATATTATTGTCATATCATAACATCACGCCTGTAATCTCCGAAGTGCTAGTAGAGGTGTACATAAAGTAACACCAATATTTCGCCAGTTATGCTTAAGCCCCATGTAGGTAATAGGGGGCGAGCCTATTACCCTCAATGGGGCACAAATCCAGACTCCGGGATCCTACTGAGAAATTCCTGATGGAATAACCGAGTAATGTTTGCTCGACCTGCGAATGGACACCAGCGGTGCTATTCTGTAAAAATCTCACCGTGAAAACTTAGATGAAGTGAACGTGGAATGAGTTGTCAATAATGTGAATTCTTAGCAAAAACAAACTCACTTCACCTTAGTTTTCACGGTGAGGTTTTTATAGAATCGACCGGCAGGACCTAATGCTCAGCACTAACGAGGCAGTTGTGTTATAAGTATAAGCAAATAGCCGCTGCAAGGAAATGGTGGAATGGTTTGTAAATGGGGGGTACTTTGACGAGGAAATGCCATTAAAACCACAGCACGGATATGTTTTCCGTTTTCTCAATTGCAACGGTTGATGAGAGCAATGAATCCAAAATGAACAATCAGACCTCCCTACCTAGTGTTTTCAGCAATTAATATTGTATCAGGACTGCCTGTTTTCTTGGAATATTTTTAAAATGTCTGTATTATCCTTCTGCAGAGCTCCCCACGCACTTCGGCACAGAACATTTCGTGTACTTATTAGAGGGTGAAACGAAAAAACTAAAATGTGATCCTTATAGTTCTGCATCCCAATCAATTAAATGGTTTATAGTAAGTATATTCTCATTGCTACAAAATAAAATGATTATAATTATCGCGTGTATGGCATAGCAACAGTGGTATTGACCCACCTACATTTTCTAGCATTTCTTTTTTCGAAAACTGATATAAAGTCCGTTAACGTCCTGAATCCTTAACTATCGTGATCTTCAACATGTTCCAAAAACGAAACATAGTTTATTGATGGGGTTCCTATAGAGGGGAAGGGCAATGACCGCTATTGCCATGCTAAGACGGGACCACTATAAGGAAAGTGCTTTGGATGTTAATTTAACAATTTACAACACTACCTGTCAACAGTATTGGTCCTTGGCTCTGGACAGAGAGAGGTGAAAAGAGAGAAGGGAGGGTTTAGCACAGCACTGGGGCTAAAAATAAAAAATAATAACAGTACCTACCTTAAATCCAGTTTACTTCATTATTCTTGTTTTATCTAATTACTCTGTTTAAAATTGCAGTCAGTGTTTTTTGTCTGAAAGTCGGTTAAACAGATGAGTCAATGAATAATTAGTTTGGCAAATATTTGTATTTAATAATAATAACAAGCATAATAAATTTAAAGTGTCTTACTGATCTGCGAGTTGCCTTCAGTCCCTCGTACGCCTTTCAAAGGTCCAGGAGCCCAGGATATATACAGTTATTTTTAAAATTTCGTTGACATATCTCAGATGTCAACGAAATTTTAAAAATAACAAGATAAAAATTTTAATATGCAATATTAATAATTTTATAGACAAAAGTACGCCGACGAAACCCGGAATCGTCGATGAGCACCACCTCATCGCCTTCGACTACCATCGCGTCGAGCAAGGATTATTCCTCGACGCCACGGCGAACAATTGTAAGTCAGCAGAGGGATGAGGGCTACCAAACATAATCAGCCTATAGTTTTCCCACTGCTTGGACACAGGCCTCCTCTCTGAGAGGGAGTGGGCCGTAATCCACCACGTGGGCCTAGTGCGGGTTGGCAGATGTCACATGTCTTCGAATTTTTGGTTCTAGGACATGCTGGTTTCCTCACGATGTTTTCCTTTACCGTTTTGAGAGCAGTGAACAATTTACACAAAGTAAAGCGCTTGTCTGGATTCGAATTTACGACCTAAAACACGTAAGTTGGGGCCGTTACCACTTGGCCAGCACTGCTCTCAGTATGATCAGATGAGGGCTACCGAACGACAAGAGGTTTAGTGACAAACCGGCACCAAGTCGAGTCCCCGCTATCGGTGATTGAAATGACCATCACCATCGACCAAATACTATTTCTTGAAAACATTCTTGTTCGTGATAGAAAAAAGACTTACCTATCAATGAGTAGAGTAACTATTTACGAATAATTTGATGTAAAAAAAAATACTAGAAAAGGAATTTTTCATTACGAGAAGCTTAAAAATCTGTTTCAAGGTAGAGATTTTTCGATATTTCGGAAAATTTTGTAAAACTGTAAATCTGTAAGATTTTGCTGAACATATATTGTTTTGGTAGATATTGACCCTAGCTATCACCCCCTGCAGTATGTCGTGCTATTTACTGGACACCCTGTATACATATTATAAATTAATAAGCGAACCATGAAGGATTCTTTATTACCTATAACTTTGTTAAATACTAATTTATTATATACATAAAACTTCCGAGTAAAGCGAAAAGTGACTTAAATTTATAATATGTATACAGGTCGCTTTTTGTGTCTGTCTGTGTGATCGCGTCGTGCTTCTGAAAACAACAACGTATTTTGTTACGCGAACCTTGCATACAATAAAAAAAATCGAAGTAGCAAAAATCGCGCGAAGCATATGAGGGTCACATCACAATCATGATTTTTTAACGATTTGATTGTCTGTCTAAGATTAACTAAAATATGGTTCTGCTTCCACAGACGATAGACGCAGAAATCAAAGAACCATCCATACAAATAACTAATGCTTTATCCACCTACCACGACGGCAACTATACGTGTCGTGTGAGTGACAAGCATGGAAACACACATACACATACATACGTGGTGGACGTCGGTACTGCGCCGAAGTTTTTTGCCGACGCCAGTTCAGTGCTTACCAACTGGCGAGGAGTTATATCAGATATTACAGAAAACTGCGACATTCGAGAGAACGTGAAACCGAAGCCCGTCGTAAGTTTGCATTGCACTTGATTATTAAAACGCTATAAAACGAGTCGTTATGCACTTGGTATAATTATATGTTACACCTTCAGTTTTCCATAATGACAATTATTCTGCCCCCGATAGTTAAAAAGACGTATCTAACAAAAAGTAAAAACGGAGAAATAAATGTTTTAATGAATAAAACGGGAAATCGTATGCTGTCTTCGAGTAAATTAATATTTTACATATTTAAAGTTGAAAATAATACCCTCTAATAATAGGCTTTAACCTGGTTTAATAATAATATGAATTTATTAAATTATTATAATAAAAATAATGAAAAAACAGTTTCATCTTAGCATAAAAAATTAAGGAAAATATTACATACTTAATTGAATAGACGTAAACGGCTAGATGCGTCCTTTAAATTTCAAACGCTTTTGGCTGTACTTTTTTTCTAAGTATTTAGTTTATCTATCTAATAAATGATTTTAAAATAAATGGGCGCATATAGGTATTTCCGCCTTTTTTCTTAAGAATTAGAAAGTATGTAGATAGCCCTTGGCTTAGGTAAAATGTTTATAAAATATTTAATAATCCTTTTATCTAAGGTAGTATATCAGAAATAGTACAGTAGGTTCGTGGTTATCATATAAGTCATAGCCTAATTTATTATTTGTAAATAAAACACAATTTTTTATTCAACGTAAAGTATTAAGACGATTATGGCAAATGCGCCTATGCTAAAACAATTTTACGAAGTAAATAGGGCGCAAGTGGTCAGATGTGGTCTTTTTTTCTTAATGTGAAAACAGTTTTTTTTTAGCGCGTTAGTCGCAAATACCTATTTGCGTCTTATTAACTTCCTTTTAGAAATAGGGGCAAATATGCGCCTTTTATATTACTGAACTAAAAGAAAAACTATAAAGTATAATGACATTATCTACATAAATGCGACTTTTTAATTAAGTTTCACATAAATTCGTCTTTTCATCTTCAATCGGGTGTAAAAAATGAACAGAAGCGCCCTATTTTGTTGTGCTAAAACCGCACTGGAGGTAGTTAGAGAAATATAAAAAATACAGGCAGATGCGCGTTTTTTTTCTGATTTCGGCAATATACATAACTCAAATCTGGAAAAACTGTTAGATGCGTCTTTTTTCCTATCGGGGGCAGTATTAGACTAAAAGGTAGGTACTCTCAAAATGCTGACCTATTAAAATAATGTTTAGACCACGTGAAAATACTTTGGGACCACTAAATGTATAACAGCACGCTATAAGACCTGTAATTTTCAGGTTCAATGGTGGTTTAATGGCAAAGTGTTAACCGACCTAAACTTGGCAGGCCTAGGTCACTATACCTGCAACGTAAGCAACGTACACGGATCAGTACAGAAGACATTTGACGTCAAGTCTTCAGGCAAGTATCGATTAGTTGTGTCTTCACGCAGAAATGATCTTTGAGTTTTGCCAACCTAATAGCGTATTACAATGGATCTGTGCGAGGCCGCCTGCAGCGGGCGGCGGTTCGTGGACGACCCAATCAAAATGTTGTACCCCTCTGGAGGTAATCTGTCTACAATTGACATACGGCTCTGCTCCGTCTCTGTGTGTCATTCGAAGATATTGATACACCCGCCCGCGCACCGTCTAGAGGAGGCGCACGGTGTGCCACGCCTAATGACTCACACCTGGGACTTTAGTAGGACTTCTTTTTTTCAGGATGGTAAATCATCAAATGACCCCTCCCGCTCTGGGTGGAGCGGAAGGGAGTGTCAGACTCTTACTGACTAAAACCCACCCGTGTTCCTTCCTTAGCCCTTTATGTTCCGGGCCAGCGGTAACCCTTTCGGACAATCCCGCTGACCCGGCACTTATGTATAGTAGGACTTATACAGTAAATAAATAAAATCAAGCATATAAAGTGCCCTACCTATATATAGCTCTATCCATCTAAAAACATTATTTTGTTACAGCATGTTTGATAACTAGGAACTTGGGAACTGCGCACATGCAATATATGCCGCTTGTATTAGATGACAAAGGATTATGGCACACATTAGAAAACAAGGAACATTATACAATAGTGGAAAAAGAAGGCAAAATCACATTGTCTTGTCCGAGCCAAAAAGAGACGTCAAATACATTCAAAAACTTCCCTAAAAAGAACACATTAAAGGCATATTGTTATGAAGAAGACTCTTTCGTAGTAGAAGGCAAAAAATACAAGCTGTCAGATTTACAGTGCACTAACAGCATTCAACCCTCCGTTATCAGAAAGAAAGTGAAATGCTCAACGGAAACCTCCGAATTATTGAGAGTGGGCTACAACGTCCCTGGCTTCTTAGAAGCTTACGAAGTCTGTTTCGACACTGAAAAAAGTATGCCCTTATACACTCGTATCATAATGACTGAAACGAATAACAATGGTCCGAGCGCTAGCTACAACTGGTACACATACCCAGGAATAGGCAACAAAAACACTGCGAGAGGATTCACTTGTAAGGACACGATGTCGTCGTGTTGTTATAGTAAGTCCCAGCTGGTGAATGCAATAGACTTTAATGATGGCCCAGCTAAGAGGAGCACGTTCATCGATCCTCTGAATGCAATCCCAGTCTGGCTCCCTTGCAATACTTCAAAGGTAAGTGCTATTATAATTATGACTGAAATAATTAATAAATACCTACATGTTCACGGTTCCATTATGGATCTAACAAGAATATTAGATTTAACCTCATTATGTTTTTCTATAAAGAAAATATCTAAATATTATATATAAAATGTGTTTTTGTTCCACAAAATACTTACAAATATCATGGCAACTCACATTATTTTTATTTTATAAAGTCTAGCCAATTTCATGAATTTACTGTTAGCAGTTTTGATTTAGAATGAATTGTATGATTTCAGCCGTCATGGGAAAACATTAATGATATGGTGAGATCCGTGCTGCCTACCTACACTGACATCGTTACCTGGTCTGGCACGCACACGTTACAAGAGATAAATGGAGCTATTATACCACGATATTTATGGAAGGTATATACCTGATTCTTATTACACAACAACCCTACAGGCTACAATTTTATTTTAGAAGAATATTCTTTATTGCCTGCCTTGTACAGACGCCAGCACATCAAGCTACTACAATCTGTCTTTCTTTAATAGATTTTCAACTTTATCGCTAAAGCATAAGGTTCAAAGTTGATTGAGAAAATTTGACAGTTTCGGGTAGCTTGATGTGCTGGCGTCTGTACATGGCCTTATGTCAACCAAGTATGATCAAGAGGACCGGAAACGTAGCGTTATAATTATGTCGCGGCGCCGCTCAAATTGTGTAACTTACTTGCTCTCGACGCATAATGCAACCTCGTAAAATTATTTTGTATGTTTTTTTTTTTATTTAGAAGTTCAATATGGGTACAGTGCGTGCCACGTAAGAAGAGACTTGACCCCGCCACCCCCGCCTCTTTCCGCCACCCCGATGACGCCCGGTGCGGGACGGGGACCGGCACGCACTGTATGCAATGTTTGCTGACTGCCGTGTTGTTAGTGTAGTGGTCGCAAGCGCTATTGCTGAACATGAGGTCCTGGGTTCGATTCCCGGATCGGGCAGAAGTGTTATTTTTCCATCAGGAATTTCTCAAAGCAGCTTGAAGTCTGGATTTGTGGCAATAGGGTCGTCCCCTATTAACATCAAACATGGGAGTTAAACATAACTGGCGAAATGTTAGTGTACAGACGCCAGCTGCACATCAAGCTACTACAATCTGTCAAATTACTTTAATAGATTTTCAACTTTATTGCTAAAGCATAAGGTTCATATTTGATTGGGAAAATTTGACATTTTCGGGTAGCTCCCTGTGCTGGCGTCTGTACTATAGGTACCTAAACCTTTGCCTAATTCTTCGGGGATTAAAGACGTGATGATGATGTTCATCACTACATAGTATAAAACAAAGTCGCTTTATCTGTCCCTATGTCCCTTTGTCCCTTTGTATGCTTAAATCTTTGAAACTACGCAACGGATTTTGATGCGGTTTTTTTTAATAGATAGAGTGATTCAAGAGGAAGGTTTATATGTATAATAATAATAATGTTTCCGTGCGAAGCCGGGGCGGGTCGCTAGTTAATTATATTATATAGTTCCGTCATAAATTGCCCACGCGTTGAGACGGGCTTTCATGAAGAAACGAATTTAATTGCAGGTGGTAAGGCTCGCCGACGACGAGGCCGTGGTCATAGTCCACGTTAACGATCCTAAGCCAATCGAAAAGGACATCAAATGCAAGACACAAGACATTTGTGACAAATATGAAGATTGGTTTATTAGCAGCGACAAGTATACTTACTGTTGCTCACTGCCAGACTTCTTTAAATCGTTTGATATTCACGGTACCGACATTGGAGGTAATTTATTTATTTTGGTTGTGTACACATTATTTATAAAAAGAAACAGTTTTCTTTATCTATTCATGTTCAATTAAGAACACAACTGTTTCTTTTTCTGTAGGTACCTACTAGGTTACAATTTTGATGTTTTACAGAACTATTGTGGGTAGATTTGATTTTTTGTCGTGATAACATGTTTTGAAATGTTTATGCTAATAATATCCTTTTTTTTAGAATCCATGGATGCGGTGCTGGATAAAATAGATGAAAGTACATAGACAGTTTCTAGCTGTCCAAGTACTATACGTATAGAAGAAATAATATATATCTAATAGGTATGCCATCTGGATTACACATAAAATCAGGAAGATATCACAAAATAGCCAAGTAACTTCATCATGTAATACTTTGTACACCTTCAAATACTATGAATGGCATTTAAGTATTCAATAAAAATATCAATAATTTACACATGTTTGTTTCCTTTTAATATACCTAGCGGTTTCACATTAATAATAAAACCGATATTATGTGCCGAGAGGGAAAACTTACAGCATTGTTTATGAAGAAGCAGTGTATACAATTAGCCTATTTGCGCGGTCAATAGTACGGATACTTTAGTTTAACTTAAGAATACTAGGTAGCGTCACTATCGCCGCCGTTGTATTTACTCTGTGCCAGCTAGGGGAACCGCTATCACTTTCCGAATTAATTAATAGTCTCTTCCTACAATGCTGTATGTTTTCCCTCTCGGCACATAATATCGGTTTTATTTTTGATGTAAAACCGCTATATTGATGTGCGATGTTCTACGAATTAATCAAATTCTGTAGGAATGTATTACCGATGATTGATTAAAATGATGATTGCTTATGAAATATTCAAGATATTCTTTGTAATTTAAGTAGAAGTAAATGTATTGAAAGATGAATTAAGTACGACTGTCTTTATGGAGTTCTACTTCGCGACTATTGGCTGATTTCCGATTACCTCGTGATAAAATATCGTCAATTGGTTGGTTATCTAACCAATTTAAGGAAGCTACTGCTGACCTACAGCTTCCCGGAGATCAGATGCAAGAATGCCGCTATCTTTGAGAACTGTGCTTCCCCCTTAAATCGATTAAGCTTTAGAATAATAATAATTATCCCCTCATAACGAATCTAAAATAAAAGTAGTAAATGGGTCTGATTAAAATGCTTCATGTGACGCGTCTGTTAGATTCATTGGGATATGTCGCCTTAAGGCTCCTTCAAACAGGCGCGACACGCGATATAATCCCAATCATCAATCAATCATAATTCCAGAATCATGTAGGTACTGAATCCATGGTAAGCGGTTGCGCGTCGATGTCCCTGCCACCCTGTATTTTAAAACGACAGTGTCACTTAATTTTTTTTTTCTTTATACCTAGTTCGCGTAATTCTTTCTTTTTAGGTTACGTTTTTATTTAAATAAAAGCTTGTTTTTAAAACTTTTTTTATTTTCATTTTATTTTTTATCCCGATATTCCCACAGGATCGACACTCATACGGGTGAAACCGCGGGGCGCAACTAGTATAACATAAATGTATCTACACATATTGCTCATTTGGAGAAACATCGACGTAACACTGCTATTTTACTTTTTTTACGTCTTAATTTTTCTAAAGTAAATACGTTTCTAAGTGCTTTAATAGTACATTACGATATTAGTGCGTAAAGATGGTTATAACATGCGAGGCGGAATTTCAGCCCGAGCCGAAGGCGAGGGCGTAATTGAGCCGAGCATGTTATAACCATACGCACGTATATCGTACGACGTTTTTTAACACATTTGCGAGGAAACAGAAAAAAAACATTTTATATTTTGTTCATTTTTAATTATTGAAACAGTGAAATTACAATTGTTAAAATGATACGTAGTTGTAGTTGGTTTTTTAATTATGTTTTTATTATTATTATTACTATTCATAATGTCATTGTTTTGTGTTAGGGTAAATGTTGGAGACGACGAAACTTCTTGAAAGGCGGCAGAAGAGCATTGTAATTCGTCATTAGTTTGTAAATAAAAAAGTATCATCAGTAGAAGAGGGGCGCGGCTCAGGGCAAAACTTCTTCGTTTGTGGCTCCAAATTTATTGTCTGAGTTATTTTGGCACTTATATTTGTTTTGGATGGAATCTTTAAATTACCGAATAAACAGTTTTTTTTTTATTTTAAATAAACTCAATCTGTGAATGCACACTGTTGCTTTCCCGCCATTTTAACAGCGCGCTAGCGCTGCCTACTGACTGGCGCCGCGCGGCGATTAGTTCGAAATTTGAATAGCAACAGCGCGCTGCTCACTAGCAGCTGGAGTCGTGCGGCGGCGATCAGTTCCAAATTTGAAATGGCAAATAATGCTGTTATGGAATTTGTATGGACTATAACTTAACTATTTGCTTTGGTATAACACACGCGTTTTTTATGACCCTCTTTACATATTTAAAACCGGTGGAATTACATCAGCTTTACGAGCAAGGGTGTTAAAAAATATATAAGACATTAAGTCATTTTTAGGAAAAAATACATTTACGACGATTTTTCTCCAAATAAGCGAATGTGTACCAGCTTGCCCGCGTCGTACCTAATAGGTACGTTCTTGTCTAGAAAAATACCTACACCTAGTGCGCATTGTTCTAATAAATACCATTTTCTTTTTCATCTATTGATTGTGTAGGTGCTTTTTTATGCGCGTTACAAGTTCAGTGCAAAATGGTCTATGGTTTAAGGGTCAATACACACTGTGACGTGATGCCCCATAACGCTGCGCCACAGCGCTGCGCGCACTTTATAAGATTGCGATACAATATCGAACTTGTGTCCAGTTCGACCGCGCGGCCATAGTTTTAATTAGCTGCAGTAAAATGAAAGCTTATGTGTTACTTAAATTATTGAAATTGGCGTCTTTTTCTATTTTTGCGGTCATTAACCAAATCTTGTTTTTCTAGTACAGAATAGTGTAACAAACGAAACTTATTTGACATGCATATCTCTAAACTCAGTCCGAAAAAAGATATTATGAAGTGTCATTTTACTGCAGCTAATTTAAAGTCAGACTATAGTACACATTAAGTCATACGCGTATAATTTCAACTCAGTGCGAGCGTTCTTCGACACGCATTCAAGCCGCGTATCGAAGTACGTTCGTACTGAAATTATACCTATACGTGTAAAAATTAGGTTCGATATTATGGCACTATGTTAAAAACTCGTGCAGCGTTACGTTTCGGTGTAAAACGACCCTAAGTTTACAGGTTTACAGTATGAGTTACTAGAAAAAAATCCTATAAGTCAATGTTTATTAAGTTGCAACACTAAAATTAAAAAGAAATGACAATTGTGAATTGACATTATGAATTTTTGACTTTGACATTTGTTTATTTCGCTACCTGTCTCTGTGCCCGCCCTGACTTGTCTGCGTATTTTGCTTCAAACGGAAGAAAGGCGATTAAAACAAAATATACATTAAATCTACGAAACTAAAAGATGATCTTTTAAACATGTCTCGATCAAATTTGCCGCCATTCCTACTACAAGAGCTTCCAGATATTACAGAAAGTATAAATTATCCAATACAAAATGTTCAACGCATAAAGGTTAGTCCAAATATTCCGTACAGTATCTTTGGCTTTTGTTCAAAATAAATTGGCTAATTGTCTAAAATAGTCTGTAGGATCTTTATTTAATAAACATATCTGGTTGTAATAAAGAACTCTTGAAACCTCAATCAAGTGATAAAATAATGTCCTATCAGATGCTATCTAAACATAGACACTTTTTTCAATTAAGTTGTTAGAAACTTGGTGAATTATTGTGTTTTTAAATTGAATCGTATATTTTTATGTTTTCCACTGAAAACACATGAATATTATAATGATCATGACAAAGTGGCTCTATTTTTATTTATTTATTTTGCACAATGTACACAACCATAGTTACAAGCTAGGCCTAAACTAGTGAGTACACGACCCTGTTAGGGCGCAGCAAGATAACTTAAAACTACTAATATTGTAGTGAGATCCATTATCTAACATCACGAAAATTAGGAACTTTCAGAATTAAAATATTCTATTAATTAAACTTCTAACTAGCTTTACTTATACATAAAAGGATTATTTATAACACACAGATTATATATCTGTGTGTTAATTATAATATATAATCTATATTAATATATAATTTATATTTCAACTCTATTTTAACATTTTATTGTCCGTAAATACTATCTAAGTAGGAAATCATGCTAGTGGATGGAAAATAGTCATAATCCACAGTTTTGAAACCTGATACTATCATTTTTAAATAAATGCAATCAACTGAAAGAATAGATCTTCACTTAAAATCATCCAATTAAAATTGCAAATAAAAAGCATGCCAATTAAAATTGCAATGAACCGGTTTAACAAATAATATTTCCTCACACTACATGATGCTGGCAGAATTTATGGTTGACATGGGCTCAGTTGCCAAATAGCCAAATAATAGTAATTTATTTAACATAATGGTTTGTAGTACACTAGGGACTTACTAAGTGTGCATTATTAATTACATGGTGTACATGCTAATTGTTGAGTGAAGCGCTGCTTTCATAGCTAGGTCACTGACTAATCTGTATTTTGAAGCTCCTATACTGGTTGAACTGCTCTTGTTCTTTTTAAGTCCATGGTAAATAAATCTATCATGTCAAATAAGTAAGTTAGTGAGGGCCAGTAAGTTGATCTGTTGAAACTATTAGAGGTAGAATTTATTGATTTTGTACTTAAGGCCGTCTTCTCGTCGTCTGTGCGTAGGTATGATAATGTTTCCTCACTCCCCGCATAATAGGTATCTTGGCATCTCTCTCTTGCAGGCACTGGTCGGCCGTTGCGAGCTGCTGTTGTTGAACTGCTAGATTTTGTGTATATTTGTTTCATAGAATTTTTTTTTAAGGAAATTATAAAATGTGTTCACACGAAGCCCTAAAAAACAATAAGGCTTATCTTTTGCTATAACTTTTACATGGTTTAATGATGTAATCTCTTCAAGGTACACGTTTTAAATAGCGATTTAGTGCCATTTTTATGAAAGACGTCCGCTGCTGGACATAGGCCTCCCAAGGGAGGATGTGGAGCAGTGGATGTCTTCACCGCACCTCCACTTCGACCGATTTTGTACTTCTCGCATCCAACGGGCTCCTGCGGCTTTCACAAGGTCTTCGGTCCACCTTGTGGGGGGAGGCCTTACAACGCTACGTCTTCCGTCCACTCTTCTTTATGTTCACTATAGATTACAAGTATTAAATGTATTGGGATGATGATGACAATGATTTCTTGTATAATTTCAGTACACCTGTTTCGACATATCAAAATCGTTAATAGTATTTGGTGCTACCAGTGGAGGCATTTATGTATTCAACCGAACCCCATGTGAATTTGTACAACTTATACCCAACAAGGTATGTGAATTTGACTGTGTTGACGACACGGTTGGCGCAGTGGCTGAGCGATCGACTGCTGCGCTACGTGCCGCGGGTTCGATTCCCGCACGGAACAAATATTATTTTGTATTGCCCACAGGTAGTTGTTCCGGGTCTGGCTGTTTGTGTATGTGAATTTAAATGTTTGTAAATGCACCCACGATACAGCAGTGCGATTCTGTAACCATCTCACGGTGAAAACTTAGGTGAAGTGAGCGTGGAGTGAGCTGTCAATAGTGTCAATTCCTAGGAAAAACAAACTCACTTCACCTAAGTTTACATGGTGAGATTTTTACAGAATCGACCGGCTGGAGTAATTCCTAGTGTGGGGCAACGTTTTTTTAAAACAAAAAAAAAAAACTATCATTTTTTTACCAGTAGGTATAAGTAATTATAAGTACCTACTGAAGGTACAGTCAAGGAGTAAAAATTTTAAGCTATTTTCTTTCTCACATTTAAAATCTTTGTAACATAAAAAATTTGATGCAAGTAAAAATTAACCTTAACCCGTCAAACACCGCGTGTATCCTATGTAATACGATACAATAGAAAATCAAGTGTGTCTCATTAGCGAAGCTGACACTACTTAACATATTTATTCCTGGACTGTACGTTTCTGCCTAACTCTTCGAGGAATACAGGCGTGATGTTATGTGTTATCTATTTGTATAAACTTCAGTCCTGACTGACTGATATATCAACGCACAGCCTAAACCGCTGGTCCTAGAGACATGAAATTTGGAGGGTGTGTTCTTTGTGAAGAGAGGTGGATACCTACTAAGAAAGGGCTTTTTGAAATTCCACCCCTAATAGGGTATATGGGGGGAGGGTGAAATTTCACGCGGACGAGAAGTCGAGGGCAGAAGCTAGTTTTATAATATAACACATAACGAAACGAAGAGAAAACCGCTTAGGCGGAGGTGAACTTATAGTACAGACGCCAGCACATCAAGCTACTGAAACTGTCAAATTTTCCCAATCAACTTTGAACCTTATGCTTTAGTGATAAAGTTGAAAATCTATTAAAGAAATTTGACAGATTGTAGTAGTTTGATGTGCTGGCGTCTGTAAATTAGGGTGTCCCGTTCATGTATGGGGGAAAAAAAAATTCAGCTACGGCTACGCAAGAGGTATCAAAAGTTGCGTTTTGACACATATATTACGATTATTATAAAATTTAATTAGATATCCGGCATCTTGAGGCCTCTACCAGTCCTTGAAGTTTTTCAAATTTGCTATTTTTAGGGGTTCCTAATATAAACTATAAATCATACAAAAATAACATTTAAATGGTTTTTATTAAATTTAAGGGTACAACAATGAGTTAAAGCAAGGTTTAAAATAGTTGAAAGGCAAAATAATCAATGGCAACTTTAAAAACGGAACTGGTTTTTGTGACCAAAATTAGGCATTTCTGAGCGAGATTTTAATCTGTTCCTAATAAAACCATCCCGAGCTGAAGCGTCCGTGACGCTTTGAGAAGCCTCCGTCACTAGTTTTACACATCTTTCCACTGACTGTGTCAGTCCGCGTTTTTCTTTTTTTCATTGCACTACGTAGGTATAATCAAAGAGATTGGCATTGGATTTGGATTGGATTGATTGGTATTTTACACAGACAAAAAAAAACAGCATGTGTGCAATTCACACGTGGTAGAAGTGAAACCTTCAAAAACACTGTATAATGCTTCCTATCTCATTTTCTCCCATGTTAAATCTTATGAATTTACATGTCTCTAAAAAAACAACAAAACAACATGTAAAAACTGTCGCTTTTTCGTGTCTTAAACTTTCAAATCACAACGATTCTAAAGAACATCCTGATAATTCTGATCCAGATTCTGATCCAGATCCAGATTCAGATCCAGATCCAGATTCAGATTCAGATTCTGATTCAGATTCAGATCCTGATTCAGATCCTGATTCAGATCCTGATTCCGATCCTGATTCTGATCCTGATTCAGATCCTGATTCAGATCCTGATTCAGCAGTGCGATTCTGTAACCATCTCACCGTGAAAACTTGGTTGAAGTGAGCGTGGAGTGAGCTGTCAATAGTGTCAATTCCTAGCAAAAACAAACTCACATCACCTAAGTTTTCACGGTGAGATTTTTACAGAATCGACCGGTCCTGATTCTGATCCTGATTCTGATCCTGATTCAGATCCAGATTCTGATCCTGTTTCTGATCCTGATTCAGATCCTGATTCAGACCCTGATTCAGATCCTGATTCAGATCAAACTCAAACTCAAAGCATTTATTTCAATTAAACCATTTACAGGCACTTTTGAATTGTCAAGAAGTCGGTCAGTCAGAAAATTTGAAGCTAGTTGCCCATTCCAAAGCGTAGGTACCTATGGAGAAGAACGGGCAAGAAACTCCATGAACACTCTTTTTAAATGATATTTTACAAAAATATTAGTTAAATCATTACTTTTGATTTTAAAATTATATAATGTGAGAACGATGTAAAAACATTAATAAAAACGTAAGTGTTAAAAGCGTCCAGAGTACAACAAATAGTACTTAACAAACTACAATCCAAAAATAAATTAATTAAAAATAAGCCGAGGCAGCTAAGTGATGACCAGCCCCAACTGACGGCGCCCGTTCACGAACATGACGCATAAATCAGCACCATTTAGCTCAACCATTTTGAAGGGAGCTAAATGATCTAACACACACGCCACCGCACCGTCAGCGAGACATTTGAGTGAGCATGACATACTATCAGCTGCCAGGGCACATTCGAGTCAATGAAAGACATATTATTACCCGGTAAATGGTAGCTATAGGGTACATATAGGGATCTTGATTCAGATCCTGATACTGATCCTGATTCAGATCCTGATTCTGATTAAGATTCAGATCCTGATTCAGATCCAGATTCATATCCCGATTCAGATCCAGATTCAGATCCAGATTCAGATCCAGATTCAGATCCAGATTGAGATCCAGATTCTGATCCAGATTCAGATCCAGATCCAGATTGAGATCCAGATTCAGATCCAGATTGAGATCCAGATTCTGATCCAGATTCTGATCCTGATTCTGATCCGATTCTGATCCAGATTCTGATCCTGATTCTGATCCTGATCCTGATTCTGATTCTGATCCTGATTCCGATCCTGATTCAGATCCTGATTCGGATTCTGATCCTGATCCTGATTCAGATTCTGATTCTGAACCTGATTCTGATTCAGATTCAGATCCACATTCAGATCCTGATTCAGATCCTGATTCTGATCCAGATCCTGATTCAGATCCTGATTCAGATCTTGATTCAGATCCTGATTCAGATCCTGATTCAGATCCAGATTCAGATCCTGATTCAGATCTTGATTCAGATCCAGATTCAGATCCAGATTCTGATCCTGTTTCTGATCCTGATTCAGATCTTGATTCAGATCCTGATTCAGATCCCGATTCAGATCCTGATTCAGATCCTGATTCAGATCCTGATTCTGATCCTTATTCTGATTCTGATCCTGATTCAGATCCTGATTCTGATCCTGATTCAGATCCTGATTCAGATCCTGATTCAGATCCTGATTCAGATCCTGATTCAGATCTTGATTCAGATACTGATTCAGATCCTGATTCAGATCCTGATTCAGATCCTGATTCAGATCTTGATTCAGATCCTGATTCAGATCCTGATTCAGATCCAGATTCAGATCCAGATTCAGATCCTGATTCAGATCTTGATTCAGATCCAGATTCAGATCCAGATTCTGATCCTGTTTCTGATCCTGATTCAGATCCTGATTCAGATCCAAATTCAGATCCTGATTCAGATCCTGATTCTGATCCTGATTCTGATTCTGATCCTGATTTAGATCCAGGATCCTGATTCTGATCCTGATACAGATCCAGATTCTGATCCTGATTCCGATCCTGATTCTGATCCTGATCCAGATTCTGATCCTGTTTCTGATCCTGATTCAGATTCAGATTCAGATCCTGATTCAGATCCTGATTCAGATCCTTGAATCCAAAAAAATAAAAAAAAATGCCGGTAGAACCCTCAAGATATTTTTCTATGTTTTTTTATTATTTTTACGGTAATCTAAAACTAATAATGCAACTTTTGAGGGGGCTTGAGTAGCGAAAAGCGAAAAAAAAAATTTTCGGGACACCCCTGTACATCCACATTTCGCCTGTTATGTTTAAGCCCCATGTGATTGGGGGCGAGCCTATTGCCATCAGCCGGGCACTAATCAAGACTGGGCTGCTACTGTGTACAATGCGTGCCACGAAAGATGAGACTTGACACACCACGTGGTTTGACATGCGCAGTACACGATTTTAGGTATCTTTAGCGGTATGAGGTCTGAGTGCGGGACGGGACCGGACGTCATAGGGGCGGCGGAAAGAGCGGGGGAGGCGGGGTCTCATCTTTCGTGGCACGCATTGTACTCCTCTCATCATCTGCCTAGCCTTTTCCCAACTATGTTAGGGTCGGCTTGCAGTCTAACCAGATGCAGGTGAATACCAGTATTTAACATGGAGCGACTGCTTATCTGACTTCCACAACCCAGTTACTGGGTACTCCTTGGTAAGACTGGTTGTCAGACTTTCGGGCTTCTGACTACCCGTAACGACTGTCACAGATCCACGAATGACGGCCGGGACCAATGGCTTAACCTGCTTTCCGAGGGACGGAGGGGTCTCGGTACTTATGTAAAGATGGTCACCCATCCACATTACAACCACGGCTTAACATGATCGAACGACCTGTGTGGCTGTTTTTATTCAGTCACAGACCCATCGCTGCTATATTTGTTTTTTGGTAAAGGTTTTCGGTTCCATTAATGTGAACGTCCTTTAATGCAGTGCTTCAATTTCCAGGATGGCGCAATCACCCGCGTGGTTATATCCACAGATGAGAAACACATTGGTTTTGCCAATGGTAGAGGTTTGGCCACAGTTGCAGCATGTAACCAATCCCTCAGTGGTAGCCACTCTACTGTTATATCTAAAGAACACCAAGGGAACGAGATTACCGCCATGATTTGGAGCACCAATCATATGCTGTTCATGGGAGATGATGTAGGGAAAATATCTGTGTTACAGCCGCAGAACTTTATTGTAAGTAGTTTTTAGCGTTTTATTTACTAAGCCCCTCATCATCTGCCTAGCCTTTTCCCAACTATGTTGGGGTTGGCTTCCTGTCTAACCGGATGCTGTAATATCAGTACTTAATTTACATGGAGCGACTGCTTCTCTGACCTCCACAACCTAGTTACTGGGTAACAATACCAAAGTCAATGTATTTATTTCAAATGACACCTAAAAGGCACTTTTCAACGTCAAAATGTACAGTAAAATAGACTCGATTCTAGTCGCCCCTTCCAAAAGGGCAAGAAATTCCACCATTGGGTACTCTTTGTAAATGTTTTCAATATTATGTATGCATTAATTATTATGTGAAGACCTAGAATAAAATGATTGTACCCTAATAGGTAAAATAATTACAATCCCTTGCATGACTGGTTGTCGGACTTAATAAGGCCCTTATCATTTTTATACTGCTGGTGTGTGGGGTATATAGGGGAATACGATTGATATACGATAAATACGAGTAAGTAGGTACCTAGTTAAATGTTTGCGATGAACTTAATACAATTTTTCGGACTTGGAGCACAACATATTAGGTTAGGGAGGGAAAAACCGAATGACTACAATGACATGCAGGATGTCGATTTTATATTAAAACAATAGGTAGGGAGTATAAAGCTAATTTACATAACAATGATGCCCCACTTGTTCAGACATGAAAACAATAAGATAATATTCCGGTTTGACGTGTAGTTAATATATAAGTATTTGTTGGGTTTGTTGTGTATTCAATTGTTCTCAAGGACAATTTCCCTTTAATACACGGAATTATTGTGGCAAAACAAGTAATGGTAATAAATTACCTAAGTGTTTCTTCTGAAAACCCTAAGGCAAATAAATCTATACTAAGTAATATATATTTTTTTAGTTAGTAGTAATAAAGCTGAAGAGTTTGATTGTTTATTTGAACGCGCTAATCTCAGGAACTACCTAAATTCTTATTTTTTTTTTTTGCATTTGAGGGCCAAATTCTTCAGGAAGGCTATTAAGGCTATGTAACATCACGCTAGGAACCTTAAGACACGAGCAAAATTAAAAAAAAAACAGTGATCTCTAAGCGAAAACGAAATAAAAGCGCGGGCAAGCGATGCGAGGCGATGCGTCGGAGTGGATTGGGGGAACAAGGAATTTCACGCGGACAATGTCGTGGGCAGAAGCTAGTATGAAATAAACTAAGTATACGATATGAACTTAAAATCAGTCAATCAATCTGAAGCTGACCCCAACATAATTGGAAAAAGGCAACTATGTTGGGGTCGGCTTCCATACTAATCGGATACAGCTGAATACCAGTATTTTACATGGAGTGGCTGCCTATTTTGGCTTCTGACTACGTTTCAACTGTCAAAGATTTACTAATGATTTAAATGAACTTAAAATAAACCTAGCTAAAACATCCTAATCACACTATCATACTAATACATATTATAAAAGCGAAGGTTTGTGAGTGTATGTGTGTTTATATGTTTGTTACTTCTTCACGCTCAAACGGCTGGACCAATTTTGATAACATTTTGTATGGAGGTAGCTGACACCCTGGATTAACATACAGGCTAAATTTTTATCCCGATATTCTCACGGGATCAAAACTTATGCGGGTAAAAGCGCGGGGCGCAGCTAGTAATATTATAAACGCGAATGTTTGTGATGATGGATGGATGGATGTTACTCTTTTACGCCAAAACTACTGAGCGGATTATGATGAAACTTTACAGTAATATAGCTTATACATCAGAACAACATATAGGATACTTTTATGCCGATATTCCCAAGGGATCGACACTTATGCGGGTAAAACCGTGGGGCGCTGCTAGTAATATATATATTTATATTGATCTTCAATATATTGAACATGAAGGGTCAGGACGGCCTGGTGGCCCTTCATCAGAACTCATCTTCTTCTAATTATGTAGGTAGGTGGGCGCGGAAATAGAAATAAATGACTTCAAATCACAATCGACGTATTTTAATCGGCATTCACAGGAATCACGATGTAATTAGGTAATTAGCGATTACTACTATGCGAAATCAACTTAATTAAATCTTGAAATAACGTGATGACGAAGATTCTGAGCGATTCGTCACAAGCGTGGTGCGCGGGCGCAGTCTTGTTCAAAAGTGAGTTTAAGATCGCCGCCCGCACTACCATCGACAATGACGCTTCGCTAGGTTGACTTTGACAGCTAAAAGTCAACCTGACGTCTGACGTTGACGGATGCGCCGTCACGGCCGGACTGACACTCGACCGTCCTCGGGCGATTTTCTGAAACAATGAGTTGCAATCGTACATAGTCCGTTCGGCATCCTGACGGATGACTAATTACAATTATCACAATGCGCTATGATACTTAAGACTTAAGGCGAGTGTCTTGCAACAATTAAGCCGGATGACACAGCCTCGTCACTAAACAGCATGTAGGTTAACTGTTCACAATTACTACTAGACACTACTATACTACTACTATTAGACAAGCAAGTCAATCCTTTGGTGATGTGACCCGGACGACAATATTCGTCTTACCATAATCTGCAAAACATCCAGAACAAGTCAGTCAACTTAAAGGGCTCTGACTCGGACGAAATATTTCGTCTCACAAATAGCAAGCGATCATCCAGGACAAGTCAGTCAACTGAAAGGACTCTGACTTGGACGACATATTTCGTCTCACAAATAGCAAGTGATCATCCAGGACAAGTCAGTCAACTTAAATGACTCTGACTTGGACGACATATTTCGTCTCACAAATATCAAGTGATCATCCAGGACAAGTCAGTCAACTTAAATGACTCTGACTTGGACGACATATTTCGTCTCACAAATATCAAGTGATCATCCAGGACAAGTCAGTCAACTTAAAGGACTCTGACTTGGACGACATATTTCGTCTCACAAATAGCAAGTGATCATCCAGGACAAGTCAGTCAACTTAAATGACTCTGACTTGGACGACATATTTCGTCTCACAAATAGCAAGCGATCATCCAGGACAAGTCAGTCAACTTAAAGGACTCTGACTTGGACGACATATTTCGTCTCACAAATAGCAAGTGATCATCCAGGACAAGTCAGCCCTCTCGAGGGACCTGACTCGGACGACAAATTTCGTCAGATGACGTTAAATAAACCACTGTGACAAGTCAACCAGACAATGACTCGGACGACATATTTCGTCTACCTTCTGTGACGAGTGAAGTGTTCCCGGCCAGCCGAACTAAGATTCACCACTATCACTCGACTTAATCTCTACTCTGTTTCATCAACAAGACTTTTACTTGGCTTTGCTCAAATTCATCAGTAATACTCTGATCCCTTGGCCTGTGTCATGGCATATGCCTTAGCCTCATGAGCGTACTTGATTCAACCAGAGCCATGTAATTTAATCAATCATAACAAAAAAACATCAACCAGAGCCATGTACCATCGGTATCCACATTACAACAATAATCTTTTTCACTAAGAGCCTTAGATACCTGGAAACCCACACACGAGTAAACCACTCTAATGCCACGGCACTCCGGCCGACCAGCAATCACATTGCTCTCACACATCCAGCGCATGGATCCATCCATGTGTATCACCCCTGTGACTACACACTTTTTACTACGGCCGATAGAGAACCCCTACTCGCGTGGTTCCCACCACTCAGGCTTGCTCATAGCTCATCACCACTGTGATCACAATCTACTTCGACTGGTACATAACCTACTGGCATCATTTATAACCTATCGTGAGCGTATTTAAAAATTGCATCGTTAACTAGATTCGGCTATACCTAACAATGTAACCGTTCTTTGCCGTTGTTTACCAGGGAAGCACTCGATACCCGAGTCAAAACAAAATGAAAACGACTCACCAAATTCAAAAGACAATAGATCTGTAGTTGGCTTAATGGCTGTAGTGGATGCAATCCACTGCCTCCTTGGCAGAAGTCTTGAAACTCCTCGCTCGAAAAGCACCGTCCCTGATCAGCGACCACTCGTACAGGAGATCCAAAGAGGGCAGCGCCGTCCCCCACTGCCATCCGGCTCGCACAAGTCCTTGTGTGTTAACCTGTAACCAAAACAATCAACAGCAGTGCATGTTCCACTCGGCCAATTCTGACCAAAATTATTACAGGTTCTGATGAAAATCACAACAAACTCTTTCTCTTAAAGTCGACATGTCGAACAACACCCATACTCATTCAAATAATAGGAAACTCATTAAAATATTGCAATGCTCATACTCTGACCTCCATCCGGCCTTCATCATCACACTTATAACCTCCATCCGGCCATAAGCATCAAACCAATCGACCTCCATCCGGTCTTCAACACGTAACCTCTATCCGGTCACTAACACAATCAGGCGACCTCTATCCGGTCACCTCCACATGTAACCTCCATCCGGTTACAAACAACACCATCAAGATAATCATTTCGAGCCTTTATCAAAATAATTCTTAAAGTAGGTTTGTTCAACATGTTACTTTATTTTTTCCTATAACGTTACAGATTATAAGAAAACTCTTACTATGCTAGGTACTCTAAATCTTAAGTTGACTTCTTAGTATTCAACTAGTCTTGTCAGCGTTACCTATGTGCATGTCAACGTCGTTATTTTACGCAGTCGGTAGTGTGCGTACTTGTACGTCCGGCGGAAGAAAGGGACTTCAAAACATAACGATCACTTGTCAAAACAAGTCCACCACCTTAAATGGACCTCTGAACTTCCGATCTAGTTTAGTCTGATAATTCTGATTTCACTCTTCGTTTTCTAATAACACAAAATAGCCTACCCAAAATTTTACTTTGCAAGTAAAAATGTCGTGTAGAAATGTAATAAAATTTCAAGTTTTGTGCTGAATACACGCGTTTAACCAATACCAGTCATCGCAACAACATTATTAACTCATTTGGCACTTGATTTGGCTGCACAACTCTCTTTTACTAACGAGCATTCAGCACCAGAATCGTAACAAAACAATACAGCTGACCTTTATGTTCCAACGTGTCTGAGCGTAGTTGTACGACGCAAACATCCACTCGCCGTTGCTGCCTGCAGCGCGTGCTCCACCTCCATCATCTGCTTGGCTGCCACTTCCCGTGCACCGGGCTGCGACATGTCCAGGATTCCCTCACTTGCAGCACACGAAGGGCTTCACCGACGGCTGCGGGCTGCTTGGCTCGATTCTTGAAATCACTCCACGTCACTGGTAGCTCCACGCTACGTCCTTCGTACTATTTACGATAGCCACGTTGATACTGCTTCATTTGTGCGCCTTAATGACGGCCACAAGTTGACCTCCTTGCAGTGAATTTTCAGCAAAACACAAATCAGCTGTCGTATTGTGTGCTGTTACGTTTGCACACGCGTCCTATCGCGTTTTCTAATTACGGGAACACTTTTTTTCCTAACACGGCGGTAGGGCGCAACTGGCGCGTCACTGGGCAAAGGTATTCCTGCATACAGCCTATGCCCAAAACAACATTCACTATGATCGCGCATCCGTATCTGGCTTGTCTGGGTTCAACTCTAACAGGTCCACACGATTATTTAATAAGCGTTCGCAGTTTGCACTTTGTTTTTAAAATGTCAACGGTCACTTTCACTTTTAGCGTTCTCATTTTGCGCATGAACCAACACGCATCCCACTTCTGATGAAGGGTCAGGACGGCCTGGTGGCCCTTCATCAGAACTCATCTTCTTCTAATTATGTAGGTAGGTGGGCGCGGAAATAGAAATAAATGACTTCAAATCACAATCGACGTATTTTAATCGGCATTCACAGGAATCACGATGTAATTAGGTAATTAGCGATTACTACTATGCGAAATCAACTTAATTAAATCTTGAAATAACGTGATGACGAAGATTCTGAGCGATTCGTCACAAGCGTGGTGCGCGGGCGCAGTCTTGTTCAAAAGTGAGTTTAAGATCGCCGCCCGCACTACCATCGACAATGACGCTTCGCTAGGTTGACTTTGACAGCTAAAAGTCAACCTGACGTCTGACGTTGACGGATGCGCCGTCAAACATTATGATACTGCCTGCCTGTAATGATAGTTGTATGTGTTTTAAAATAAATAAATAAATAAAAATGAATGCTAGAAATTTAATTGTTCAGTTCTTTAGCGCTAGCGATTACAATAATGTTGCTTCTGATGTAAAACTATGCAAAGCAGTATCAATTCACGAGTCTCGGAAACCAAAAAACCTTCTCACAGACAGTAGCCCCCCTACTCCTTCCTGTAGGTCCTATTATATGGGACCTAGAACAATATAGGTTATTGTAATAGCTATTTGTCTTACACTGCAACTGCTGGAGATAGCGACATCCTGCCTATTCCGGTTAATATAGAAGTAATTCCATTTTTTCAGGCTAAAACAATGTTCCAGAGCTCATCATTAACAATAATGAGTTTGGATTCCCGAATTTGTCAACTGGATATAAAGTCATGCATGCTCCTTGTGTCCACCCTTACAAGGTGTTATATCTGTGACACGTCTCGAGAACAGTACCGACAGATAGGCCAGAAACTCCGGGACGGAGAGTATGGTGCCTGCTTCCTCAACAAGGAAACCAACACCGAGCAACATGCAACCAACCCAACACAAGACTTTACAGAAGTCAGAAAATATAACATAGTCAGTGATGAATCCGGTTTCGCTGTAGGCAAAGACCTGGAGAATACATTGATATTCTGTGCAAGACCATCTTCTAGAGTATGGGAAGCCACAATAGATGGAACTGTTATACGGACTCATCAGTTCAAACAAGTACTTGCAAAGAAACCAATGACACTCGTGTCAAATGAATCTTACCAGAATGAGAAAGTCTTCATAGATGACGTCGCCACCGACGGTGAAGGACAGTCGGTGAATTTCCCCAAAATTGTTGCAACCAACGGTGCCATATTTTCGTTTAGAAAGAATGCTTTGTATTTCTTAAATATTTATGATGTTGATCATACAATTTGGTTTGATAAATATAAAGATATCGTCGATTGTAAAGTGTATCATGACATGCTGTATGTATGGCTGTCTAACGGCTCTCTAGTAAACTTGAAATACATGAAAATAGACAAGTTCTTAGTCAAGTGTTATGTTGAAGAGAAATATGTGCTATGTGCAGAACTATGTGCCTTGTTTAGTGATTATTTGCTGGCGAATAATTTGTCACCGAAATTGCATATTTTAGTGAGTTTGAAAGATAAATTAGACAATGAAGCGTTGCTGAACAGCATTAAAGATGTTCTAGATAAGTTTGACAGTTTAAAGGCTAATGATGCTACTCAAATGAAATCGGGAATATACATAGTTGACAACACTTATCACGCGCAGTCATCGTTACTAGAGAGCGACACAAAACTGAACGAAGATTTCAAATTCAGCTCTCTACCACCAGAAGCAATGCAGACGTTAAAAGATCTGAGCTTGAGTGTGTCTGATAAATTAAATAATAGCAAAAAGAAGTTAAAGGAAAAATGGGAGGACTTTGAAGGGAAAATGAAACACCTTAGCGTTGATAAGCACCAGGAAGTAAAAGACACACCGATCATAGAAAGAAAAGAGACACGAGATCTCATAAAACAAATTGCAACAGATGAAACACTTGAACAAACATCACTTGTATTTGATAATGAAATCATTTACAAAGAATCTAGTCAAAAGGCCATAGAAGTAGACAATAATAGTTTAGAAAGAGATAAAGTGAACAAAACTTTATATCAATATTATAAATTAAGCATAGTTGGTAAGGAAACAGATCGATCGAATTTAGTTGCTACTATCGAAAATTATGCCTGTGATATTAGACGGATCTACACTCTTATGTTACAATTAGAAAGTTATTGTATTAATATAGGAGCTTTCGATGAATCTAAATTTGTACCTAATAATATTTTTCTCAGTTACCTTAATGAATCACAGAAAAAAGATGAATTACTCGATTCTATTATCAAAGACGAAACATTGTACAAATACTTTGTAGATTCGTGTATATCTGTGAATATGAAAAGTCAGAAACTGTCAAACATTGGTTGCGAATGTGGATTCCCTCTGCCATACTCTAGAACTCATCAAGCACCAATATTTTCTGAGCTTATAGACGAATTTATAGAGAAGCAGTGGTCAAGTCAAACGCGGAACCAATGTTACGATATTTGTAAACGAATGCCTTACTTGTGGAGGAAGATTCTTTATTTGAGGAGAAACGAAGACTTGTTGAATATATTGAGGATATTATTGCAAATGTTGGATGAAGGTTTACTACATTCTTTTCTGCCCCAATTTACTTTGGATATTTGGGAGCGCACCGTGCAGTTGTATGCTACACTACATGCGAATATATGTTTAAATTGTTCGAAGAAGTTCAATCACATCTCTGTGAGGGATACGTTGAGTTGGGACGATGTTGGGGCACTTATGATCAAGTCTATCGGTGGTAAAAATGCTATAAAAGTCATGGAAAAATACGCGAGCCTTATAGACGAAGGAGCACTCACTGTGAAGTTCTACCACACGTGTCTGATGGTGACTATGTATGAGAAATATGACGTCACTATTACTGGACAGTTGACGGACACCTTGTATAGTTGTTATAACTTTGAAGACTCTAGGATAGAGGTAAGGATAACATTTTTATGACCTATGGTTTTTGTGCTTAGAGCACCTTTAGAATATTGCATAATTAAAGTCTGTTTTTTAATCTCGTAGACTAAACTGACATTACGAGTGTTGTCAGTTTATTGCAATTCTTAAATATTGATGTGGCACAACAGAAACTTAGCGTTAATAAAATCAAGTATCGTTTTTTTACAATAAGTTATCCTGAAATAATGTGTTTATCCTGAAATAATGTGTAGGTACTTATTTAAAACGTAATAATACAAAATTAATAATGTAAAACATTTTTTTTTTGTCAGATTTCACTGGCATTTTGTAGCACGTCGTGCAGCCGTGTGTACGTACGTGAATTTTAAATATAAAACTTTGAATGAAAATTAAATTCGTCTATTATAGATAAAAAGTTACGATTCAACAAACCGGTATCGTAGGTACAACACTGCACAAAAGAGCTGGCAACATTATTTGTAAATTTGACATGTGCATGTGTCAATTTAGTCTACGAGATTAAAAAACAGACTTTAGTGGCATTTTGTTGGTTTGCAGAATGTTTCGCTTAAAATAGATGGTTCCGATGCCAATAGATTAAGAGTCGACCTACTTACTTTTTCATGCAGCCTCCTAACAAAATGTGGATCTAATATTATTTTATGGGATTCTGATTCAATCAATTAACTTAGTCTATAGCTGTGCTACAACACTTGAGGGGCAATTCTCGTAATTTGAACCTTCACAGTCTGATATCAGTCTAATTCCGTCAAAAATACCTATAATTTTCCTACATTTTGAACAAGTGTTTGACATTGATCGTCGCTGAGATGTGATTATGATTGTGATGTGATATTTTGAACGTTTGTAATTATGAGAATTGTTCTTCTGGTTCACCGTACTTAATTCGTCTCAGACGCCTTTAAAAAAAAAAATAATTATATCTTACTAAGAAGATACTGTAAGTAATGCAATTCTCCTCATTTTCAGATGTGCAGACTTCTTCGCAGCACCATAAATGGAAAACCTAAAAACACAGCGCTACCAATAATTGCGGCAGCAAAGTCCAAACATTGGGGCCTGCGACCACTTACTGCGACCAAATCTACCGGAGACAGCGAATCTACTGAAGAGTACATAACGGACGTAACTATCAGCAATATATTAGACAATTTATCCTTTATCAATAATAACGTAACAGATTGTGTATTATGTGGGTTGCCACTACAAAATATTGTTCTAATCAAAGATGGCGGACTCTGGGTTTTTAAGTGTGGCCATACTTTTCACGGTGCGTGTTTAGATTTGAACAAAGTGAAGCTATGTCCTTCGTGTTCACCTGTTAAATGAATTTTATTATATAGGGGCACGCTTAGCCAATGAGCACAATTAATTTATTTTTTATTTGTCTTAAGGCTTGTTATAATTTTTTTTAGTATAACATTTAAAGCCAGTGTTATATCTTTTTGCCTTTTTGCAGTGTTTTTTGGAATAAGTTTTGTTTGCAGCTTATACAATGAAATGTTGAAGTACAGACGCCAGCACATCAATCTACCCGAAACTGTCAAATTTTCCCAATGAACTTTGAACCTTATGCTTTAGCGATAAAGTTGAAAATCTATTAAAGAAATTTGACAGATTGTAGTAGCTTTATGTGGTAGCGTCTGTACCATATTGCGATCTCGAACGACTTTCTGCTACCAATAGCTATTAAAATGGAATGTGGATTGTTGAAATATACAGCTTTTTACAAGTACCATACTCGGTACATAATTTAAAGAAACCATTTTTGAATTAAGTATTTTCTTGTGTCGTTTTATTGATAATTCTTATACTTACGTAAGTTTTTTGTAAATGCGGTCAAGTGCGAGTCGGATTCGCACACGAAGGGTTCCGTACCACCGTACAATATTTGGCACTGCATATTTTTTTAAAACACGTTTCTATAAAATAAAGTTAAAGGTTACATTTTTAAGTTTATTTTATTTTATTTTTATCACATGTTACAGCGGCCATATTAGTCATTAGTGGTAGTTGACTAGTAGCACTAGTACACAGTAATCAGACACTCTGAAAATTTCAAGTGTCTACCTATTATGGTTCAAAAGATACAGCCCTGTGACAGACTGACGGACAACGGATCCTTAGTAATAGGCTCCCGTTGGCACCCTTTGGGTACGGAATTATAAAAAACGATGTATAAAAAACAATGCATGCACTATACATTCGTTCGACATCGCAAATTGTTTCAAATTTTATTAAGATCATATTTTACGCAAAAGAACTAAATTATTTATAGTTATTGCTTGTTCCTAATATAATGTTTTAACGCAAATACATTGATGTATTATTATAAAGAGAGATAGATTATTATGAAAATCCAAAAAACTTAAAAATATTTTTTAACAGTCTTATGATTATGAAAAATAAAGTAATATTATACAAGGTGTTTAATTAATGTGTGTGTATATTTGATGGTGTACCTAATAGATTATTTCTATTTGACATGAAAAAAAAATCAGCAGCTCCATACATTTATGTTCGCTTATCCCGACAAAGTGTAGGAAACAGCTGATTTTCCCGATTTCTGAAATGGTCAGATTATTCCTATTTATTTTTTATAATCACAAGACTTTAAAATTTTTTGAAGGTTCTTGCAACTACTGGGGCTACTTCGTTCGAAAGTCACGACCAAAGTCACACACGGTATATAAGGTGCCTGTCTCACCCGAGGAAGCGACTAGTTAGCTATCAATGATTTTCTAGCTCAAAAAATGTACAAAAGATTGTAGGTCCCGCGTAAGTTAAAGACATACATATATTAATAGTTGATCGCTTACTGATCACACCACTGGCGAGTACTCGTTTATCGCAGCGACAAGAGAGTACTTGCTCAGCGACGTTCGCTTGGCGGGTAGAACACTCGCTAAGAGACTCACGTTTCGTCGCCTTAGAGTGAAAACCTCGGGAATGCAATACCTCGTAAGTAGCATTTTATGCATTACGGACAATCTTATAGTATCGAACAGCTCTGGCTATAAAAGCGCACGTTTTGCTATTCTACGTCATAACTTGACAAAATGAAGTTATTTTTAAGATTAGTTTTTCTGTTTGATGATTTTCTTTGGCCTACCTACCTCGGTGAAGCGACAATATAAGTGTACCTAATCGATATTCATTTGTTTGTCAACAAAGCTATTTAATGTATTATGTAAAATGTTTTGTTTTATGATATTAGGTACCGTACCTACCTAACGGTATTATAATAAACGTCATTAAATTTGTATAAAAAATATTATATTTTGGGCTTGTTCTTATAGTCTCGACCGGGAATAATATATGTCGAATATATAAATTATGCTGAATCACTCGAAATATTGATGATATTTTGATAATCTCATAGTGTATTATGTAATAAGGTACCCATAAATTATTGTATACCAAAAATAACTTGTATCCTATTGTAACTATGTACTTAAACAATTTTGTATTACCATTGATCGTATTACCGGCCTTTACATTAGGCTAAATGAAATGCTTTAATTTAGAGTAGTGAAAGAAGTCTTTATTCAAATTCATTTCTGTCCAAAAATCAAATATTACTATTATATTACCTATTATAAAAAAACCGGCCAAGGTCGAGTTGGACTCTTACATGAAGGGTTCCGTACCACAAGGCAACAAACCCCAAAAAAAAATCACGTTTTTTGTATGTAAGACCCCCTTATGAACTTTATTTTTATTAATTATTTGTTGTTATAGACGCGATAGGAATACACATTGTGAAATTTTCAACTGTCTACCTATTACGGTTGATGAGATACAACCCGCTGACAGACAGACGGACGAACGGACAGCGAAGGCTTAGTAATAGGGTACAGAATCCTTTGGGTACAGAATCCTAAAAAATGTTGGACCTAATAATCATGAATTTGTGTTGTTCCAAATGAAGGAATCTCCTAGTAATTTGAGGGTGTAAAGTTAACAGTCAAATCTTGCCATAGTAAAATAAATCTTTCTAGCTTGCTTAGTGGCGTATTTGCCTCTCTTTGTTTAATTCGAGACATCGGTTGCGTGAAATCATCACGATTTTATAGCACGGTACATGCCAATAAGAACCCTGTTCAGTTTGCATAAATTAAACACTGTTTAGAATAATCAGTCTATAATGTTCCCACTGCTATGACAGACCACCCCTCTTCGAGAGGGAGTGGGCGTTAATCTACCACGCCGGCCCTGTGCTGGTTGTTAGGTTTCACATGTCTTCGAATTTTTGGCTCAAGGACATGAATGAATGAATGATGATGAATGAATGAATGAACCCTCCATCATTCGATGGAGGGGTCATTTGATGATTTCCCTACCTACCTAAAAAAAAAACCCCTCCTTTAAGTTCCGGGGCAGCGGTAACCCTTTCGGATAATCCCGCTGACCCAACTGTGCACGGCTCTGGTATATACCGTGTTACAAAAGCGTGGTGAATTCACGCAACTGCTGTCTTGATTGAACACTGAAAGGTAAATACGCCGTTTAGTATGGTACTACCTCAAAGGTAGCAATTTTAATAGTTCTCTTTGGTGGCGTTCTGTAGTTTCGGCCTAAGCCCATTGCAAATTGGCGCGAATATGTAAATACATATGTGTGTTCTCTTTTCCTCAAAGTAGAGCCTACCATACGGAGTGACAGAGACATCGACATGCAAACTGAACAAAGAATTCAGCACATGATTAGAAACCCCTAGCGTAGAAATATTTAGTCTGTTATAAAAATAAAAAAAAACAATTGTTTCATAAAAAAGTGCATACCTGCACCTACGCGGTCAAAATGTATGGAACAGCTAATTTTTGCAGTGAAAACTTTAGGCGCGTTGGGCTTTTTTTGAGATGGGGAAAAATACCATCGAACTCGCGACACCGCGCGTGTTTTGTTTAATATACGATTTAAAAAAATACCCGCTTCGGATGTGTTCGGCTGTCCTCGGGATGTACTCGGTTTTAACTGATATCCGATATGTCAGTGATGGATGGCAAAGTATTGTTTGTGTTTTGTTTTCACTTCTGTCGGCTTTCACTCCCGGAGTGCCACTGTGTTTTTTTTGGTCTCTGCCACCCTGTATACACTGCATTTAGCTAAATGTAAAGTCCTTTAAATGACGAACCTTTAAGTGAAAACATGCTGTACATAATTATAAAGAATATTTTTGTATATGCGAGGAAGTGTATCCATATCATGCAATAATTATTTTATTCTGAGACTCGATGTATTTTGAAATCTATGAATGTATGAACAATAATGTAACTATATTCTTAATAAAATTATTTATTCGGTCAAATTAATTTTTATTACTATATTTAAATGTACTCCGATATACGATATGTACAGACGCTAGCACATCAACCTACCCCAATCTGTCAGATTTCTTTGATAGATTTTCAACTTTACTACAATGGAATAAGGTTCATATTAAATTGGGGAAATCTGACAGATTGGGGTAGGTTGATGTGCTGGCCTCGGTACAGCCAAGGAATTAAAATTATAATTAGCACTTTAAGATTACAGACCTTTCACAGTTATTCTAACAGCGGCAACCCAATAGCAACCTTATTGTAACTATGATAAAGATCACTGATTTTGACAGACTTGTCAGTGGCAGCAACCTTATCATAACGAGAATAGAATAGTAGAAAATAAAACAAACCAATATTTTTTATCATTTATTTTTTAATATACTTTTGGGTTTTGGCACAATTTTAAACAATGTGTCCTGGTTTACACTAGGTAATAAAACCTAACCTCTATCTACTTACACATTTGAAACATTTTCGAATGCTAAGTAAAACTGCATACTAAAATGGAAATATCAACAAATTATTGGGAAAATAGTTCAAAAAAACTATTAAAAATAACAACGTTTGTTTTTAAGTACGTAAAATATCAGTTGTGATGTTTAGAATTATTAAAGTAGGTAGGTACTCTTTATGGCAAGACGCGTGAATGCTACCAAACAAATTGTTTTGTTACATTTGTTTTCAGTTTCAATAAATAAAAATAAAACTCGTCCGAGATCCTAACTCATACAATGGAGACACCAAAATTAAGTATCGTTCATTAAATAACCACAATTACTAACGTTTACATCAAAATATACGCGTATTTACATGAGTTCAACATAAAAAATAAATAATTTAACGGCACTGTTCTAAACCCTTACACATTTACTATGAATACACACTACTTATAAACATTAAGTTTCACATACACAGTAAGTTTTATTTACTCATACTAACGCTACGTCACGTCAATTACTGGCATACAGCTTTTATTAAAGAAAAAAGAGGGGAAAAACAAAAACAAGTTTTATATAATTAGAAAAATAAATAACAAAATTCAAAATGGCAATTAACGTCATTGAACAATTTTTTTTTTAATTTTTCTCGAAATAGGTATCTATACAAGTTTGTTTACTAAGAGCTATATAAAAATGTAGATAATATTATGCGTTACTACAGCTTAGTTACTATTATCTACTTATATAAATTGCACGATTCGATAAAGCGAATATTTGTTTATATTAATAATAGTTTAAGGGCGTTACATCACTTGATTTGAGAAAGTACTTATTAACATTTAAGATTTGACTAATAAAATGTCCCATAAGTTCTATTCAAAAAGTAATGTTCAAGAACGGTATACAGTGATGATTTCCTTAGGATTACCCTCAATGTAATAAAATAAATTAAATTTTCAGCCAAGGAAAATTCAGAAAGCTGCAGATACATTGCAATAATCATGTTCATAGATTTATCAATTTACTACATTTAATATTATTATATATTAATTCATATCCAATTAAGTACTTGAAAGTTTAGTTTAGTAAGGTGATGTAAGCCCTAAATTATCCCACTTTATGTCGGTGGGGTTCAACAAATCAATAAAAAGGAAATGTCTTTATGTATTAACAAATTGACAATTTCACAATTGACCAATTATATTTTTATTAAAAAATACTGTCAGGAACAAAAGATTTGATCTGTATCGGCACCAACATTTTGACAGTATGTTATGAAAACAATATTCCCTTGACTACATTTTACAAACTGTTGTATAATTTCCCCTAGTTTCGTTTATGATGTACCTATAAATACAATTTATATGTCATTGGCTATGTTGATTATTCCTTTAACATTAGGTATGTTCGTGTTAAAACTGCTTATCATAAAGGGTCTATTACCAATCTCAACTAGTTACGTCTATGAGTATTTAATCATAACCATTATGCATATAGATCTCACTGAATTTAAATAAAAACAGTTCCCGTGTTCAAAACACTTAAATTTTCAAGCAATCCGCTTCAAATTTTTGGTTTGATACATTTAAATTGCTTAATTGTCTAAAGCAGCTACAATACAAATAGAACTTCGCACTAAGTTTATACATGGCCACGCGATAGTCAAGATCCAAAGTACTCATTACAACTAACACTAAGAACTAATCTCTGAATCTTACACTAAAACCTTTAGCCGAACATTCGAATAAAACTTAATGTAATCTATCTACAAAGGGAATTTTACTTACTTATTTACAAAGAATTCACTTGAACCCGGTTATATCAGGCTAGAATCTACATTATTATATTGATTCAAAATGATATACTTATGTACGTAGATATTTACATTTACTTTCTCTAATTATCTATGTGTTGGTTTAATACAACATTTGGCACAATTTCTTTTATAAAAGGGATCATCTATTTGTGCCAAAAAACTACAATTCTAGTCGAAATATTTTTAGATTATAGGTTGAACCTAAAAAGGGCGCTATTTACATAACAGGAGAACTATACACCCGCATAATACTTATGAATTAAAGAGTAATTTAAGACATTTTTACTAATTTATATTTTCCAATTTCATAGTAGGTACAGTATAGAAAACGTATGGCTCGTTTAAAAGTCTTACACATTTGAACCGTATAGATTAGATACTGCACTACGATTTCTTTCATTAGGGTTTTCATTACTTTTCTTTAAACAAATTTTTCACTGGGAAAATCACTGCGAAAGCACATATCAAATATACGGGCGAAAGTGTCCAAAGTTAGAAGTTTCTTAATTCACTAATGGAATAATCTCATTATTAATAATCAGTATTTTGTAAACGAGAGATCCAATTTGAGACACTGGCAAAAACTCACAAAATAATATAGCTACCGTCTATACGTGTGCCTCCCTTTGTGCAGTCACGGCACGAGGGGGCGGGGTTGAGGGCTACACTAGAGATTCCTGCTCCAAGTCTTGATTAATGTAATCCAGAGTGTTCTAGAGTTCTAGAACTGTCCGCGTTATTACCAGGGGTGGTGAGAGGGGGGCAAGGAAAGGGGCGCGGCGTGCGGGTAGGGCCAGCCGCGCGCCGTTCCTCAATCGTCCTCGCGCGGTGACAGCGGCGGGGAGAACCCGGGGTTCATGTAGTTGCCTCCGTTTGGGGGCGGCGAGGAGTTGGAAGGTCCGGGGGAGGCGAGCGCGGGCGGCAGGAAGCCCAGCTCGCTGCCACCGTCGCGACACCACAGCTGCCGCATCTCCTGCCGGCGCGTACGCATCAGATTTTTGTACTCGGATATCCGCATCTTCTTGCCGTCTACTATGCATGTCCTTTTTGGTCTTGGTCGGTACCTGGAAGTGGAACGGATAATATGTTGGTTTTTTTCTGGATATAATACAAAATAATAATTTTATAGAAATGTATTAAGTATAAACCCTGGGTCGGAAACAATGTTCTTGCATTTCTGTGGTCTCTAAAAAAATATCGATTGAAATAGCTGTAGGTAATCGATGTCGATTGCAGTTGCAGTCAAGGCAAAGTAGGCAGGTACCCAACGATATTAGTAGATAGGTGTTGTCAGTAGGTGGAACATTATGGGTGTAAATTATAAAACAGAAGTAAGTTTACCTATAATCAGGGTGCTTCTCCATATGCTGTTTGGACAGTCTCGACTGCTCCTCATAGTAGGGTTGCTTCTCAGCATTGGACATCGCCTTCCATCTGGCTCCGAGGATCTTGGATATGTTAGAGTTGTGCATATCGGGACATGCTTTCAGGATCTTCCTGCGCTCATCCTTGGCCCACACCATGAAAGCGTTCATTGGTCGCTTGATGTGCGGTTTGCCGGTCTCGTCGCGACGTGGTTGGCGGACCAGCTTCGCTTTCTCTGCATCCTCGGATGGTGATTGGCTCCATGATGATGCTGGAATGTTTAGAATGGTTATTAGTATACGCTCTTGAGATATGCAGAAGTAAAGGTACAAAAAGGATTAGATTCAGCATTGATAGTTTATGGGGGCAGACAAAACAGCACCCGAATTGCGTAACCCCACTATCAATGACAATTAGAATAATTTTAAAGGATATTGTTAATCCATTGCTTCATATGTTTGAAAAAATTGTCTGCTCAACAATGTAAATAACGCAATGAATGTTGTTGAACTGTCAAAATGAAAGCCATTCCTACTGTTAGTGTGTTACGCAATTACCACGCTGTTCTAAGTTCTAACTGCTTTTTAAAGAATATTAGGTAGGTACGGTATACCCCGCGTATTATTACAGTAGGTGGTCCATAGTTCAGGACAAAGATGTTGACAATTTTCTTAATGGCAATTTTCGTAACTTGAAGAAGTTGTCTCTTTGACAGCTCCAAAAACAACTCAATTTACGACCCACGCGATATCAATGCATCTAATCTGTCAATGAAACATAATATGCTTGAGTGATAGGTACCCTACTCTACATGTTATAAAGCGATATAAAGAAATTCCGACGCCGTATAAAATTATGGAAATATAAATAAGATATGAAAATGGTCTGTCGCACAGTTGCTTGAGAACACAATCGGAAGCCGCGCTTAGCTGGGCTATAAATTATCGCGAACTATGGATGTCGGCCGTAAAACAATCGTTAAACTGGGATTTTGTGACTATTTCAAACGGTTCCATTTATATCGAGAGAGTTAACATTCTATTTGGCATTTTATTTTTAAATTGGTAGAACAAATAATAATGTATCTAAAGAATACAAAGTTGAGTGGAGGTAGGTACCTACTTTTTTGTGCAGTAGTCTTTAGGTACCGATTCGATCGATAGGATCTACCAATTATTTCCCTTGTAGGCTAAACTGTAAATCTATTGACGACGCGACAGTGCGACGCGACTCTAGGAGAACAATTTCCATGAAAACTTCTGGAAACTGGAAATTGTTCTACCGGAATCACGTCGCACCGTGTCGCGTCGCGCCTGTTTGCGTAAGCCTTTGTTTTTCTAGAGTTTATTACTCTACTTACCTGTTAGCTTTTGTTCAATCGCGGTTGAGCCAAAAATATGGCTAAGGGCGAGTTTCACCAATGAAACTGAACGTGATTAGCACATCATAAACTGCGTTCAAGAGCTGCCAGTGTCATCATTGTTATGAAATATTGACACTGACAACCATTCAACGGTCCCCCATTTTTTGTTGTTTTAGAAATACTTCCGTTATTTAATTATTTGAAATTCTTACCTACTTATCTAACTATATCTTACCTAATATTAATAGAATCGAACGCCTACAAACCCGTCATAAACAAAACTTGTGAACAAGCAGTCTTTAAAATGACGTTCATTGCCATATTTGTCATTAACAAGAGCCGAGAGATTATAATTAATAGGCAGGTAGCCATGTATAGTAAAATCGTGTTTGTATTTCTGATGAATTCATTAGAATAGATTATTCAAGACAGATACACATAGGTAGGCTACGTTAAACCAGTATCCATTTACCCTTAAAGTGACAGCTTTCTAGTTGAATAAATTATGAAATATAGCAATTGATTGGATATTTATGGCGTACCAGTACCAGACTGACCTAATTTCTTGAGTAAATTCTTGCAACTTTCGCGATGATAAGTTGTTGTTGGCTTCATCAAATAGATTCTTAATTGAATTGTCGCTGTTCTATTGATATCTCCAATACCTATTAAGCAATCGCAGGATAGTATATGCTTTTCAATGTTCATTCTTTGGATCGTCTTTCACGACATCCAGGGTTGGTAATACTTCGAATTATTCAGTGTAGGTTTTGGAAACTGTTCAGCATGTAGGTAAGTATGTAGAACGTATACCTAGGTACCCAAATACCTAGTAACTAATGCACAGGCAGGGCCGTCTTTACCCGGGGGTGCAAGGGGTGCGTGGCACCCAGGCGCAGGGTCTTAGGGGGCGCAAGCCGATCGGGTCATCATTGATCACTCATTAGTACCGCAACGCTCCAGGGCTGTAACCCAAGTCACCGCCTCAAAAAAATCCCTTAGAAAAAATTGATGGAAATCATCCTTTAAAAACGGAACACAAAAATTAAGTTTAATTTATTTTTGCTGGCAAGGGGGGCGCAAGCTGATTTTGGCACCCCGGCCACCTGATATGGTTAAGACGGCCATGTGCACAGGCGTCACCCAGATTAGAACAGAAACCATCGGGTCAGCCAAATCTTTTTCAGATGTCCTAAACAGACCAGGAGACATAATCAACTTCTGGAGGTGGTCTGGTTGGAATAACCACTGACGGTCGCCAAGGCCCACGCACAATGGTTCACCTGAAGTGCTAAGTGCAGAAACCAAACCTTCTATCATAGAACCTAAGAGAAGAGTGAATAAGAAGGACCAAGCATTGTATTGGAGCGTAAGCTGAATTACCTATGTCAGAATTTTTCTTAAGAATTTTAGAATGTAGATTTAAGAAGCCATAGCCATTTCTTATTTAGACGTTCGAGTTTTCACGGTTCTTGTGTTAAACGATAATATCATTGGTGTTTAATTTTGTTTTTGGGAATGCTTTATTTAAAGGTAGGCTGGCACCTATAGACGTTTATGGTGGTTAAGGTGATCAAATTGTTTGTTAAATAGGTAGGTAGGAATTTCAACCTCGAAAAGGCGAGAAGAATCAAAATGCCTATTTAAGTACCTACTTGGTTGAAGTACCAGTGTTCAATTGTCAAAGAAGGTACAGTTACAAACAGTTATGTTAATGCTAGCAGATAAGTGCACTTCGCTACATACAATTCTAAAACCATCAGACTTAATCAGACAGCAGTATTGAGTGAATTACGTCACGAGTGTCGTGCACATTAAATTTCGCACTAATCAAATTCCGAAGCGATTATTGCGACCGCATCCCCCCCCCCCCCACCCCCACACGTCTAGCTATGTGGGTCACACTGGAAAATGTCCGGCTAACATTTGAGCTGACGGATTCGCTACCAAGTGTCCACTCGATTAATAAGCCACCGCGGAAACATGCCGCACTCAAAGCGCGGGACATTCCTCGAATTAATTTGAAGCGCTGTTAGATAATTTATAACATCCTACCGCGCCTGATACGCGCGCGATACACTTCTAATATGGACGCCGATGAGCACACTCTCGCGCACAAAACTCTTCTGCTCTTATTTTTTTGGTCATCACGATTTTAAATCGCGTGTCGCTTTATGACGTCAATCTCATTTTATTTTAGTCCCCGTTACGCGGCTGTCACGCTAACAACTAGTATTAATGACGTTCGGCTGGAATGACGGCAATAATTAGCCGTTCGTGACAGGTCAAGTGCGGCAGTCGGTGGTTCAGATACAGTTATAGGCCATTTCGTTTTATAGTGTAAGTCATTATGTGTTTTATCTAAAAATTTGCGTGACGTTATGACGTAAAATATTATTTTACAGCTGTCACATTTATTGTAACATGAAAGTTGTGGAAATTATTTATATTCCTGTAAGTATAGATAAAACTTATGAAAAGCCGGAAAATTTTAACTGCTACTTCGGCTTAGCATCATTTGCATTATAATGAACTAGGCCTTGGAGATCAAAATCTGCAGAAAGCTTGCGTTATAAATTCTTTTATTTTAGCACGCTATTAAGATTCATAGATAAACTGCAGCAGGTTGTTGTTTGAAGTTGAATCGGCAAGCTAACACAATACAAATAAACTGTCGTGTTTATAATATTAATTTGTACAAAGACTAGTGTGCGCGAGTGTCCAACGAGGCGGGACGGTGCAGCGAGCGGAAGTTTGTGTCTCCAGCGCCATCTATTTCACGTTTCACGCGATTCTCTTGTTTTAAAGGAAACGAAACGACACTTGCGATTTTGTAACCAATTCGGTTTGGGTTCGCGCCAACTATTTAAAGTACTTAGATATTTTGTACCCCATCTTACACAATTATTTATATGTATGAATTATTAAAATGTATCTAATATTTGTAATTAATGTTCTGCAGTTCCTTGGCTACACCAAAAATAACGCTTAGAATTAAAATCTGTGGTACTTATGGCAGGCATTCTATTGTCTCGCAATGAACACCTTTAAAAGATTCTCTTAACTTTTAAAATAATTGGAATGCCTTCGACCATTATCCTCGACGTGGAATGTCATCAAATCGCCGGAGCCCCGGGCGACGCAATAAAAACGAAACTTTATAAACTTTGTAACATAAAACTTGGGCCAGTAAGATTTACAGATGAGTTTCAAGATTACCGGCGATAATTAATATTTCTAAAGTAATTTACGTAGATATCTCTCAGTTTTGTCGGACTTGCAACCTACACGAGATGTGTCGGATAGTGTCGGTGACGGACTAGATTTTACTGTGCAAGTTAATATCGTGTTATGCAATTACATATGTGATTTTCTGGGGTGACACTAGTGTGTCTGATGCTACGGTAACCTGCGTATCTTTCCGGGTGTTGATAAGAATGATAATTATGATCTTGTTTATCCAAGAAGATAGATAGGTACCTACCTATTTACAGCATTTACCTACCGCAACAGTATTTATTATTGATCTATTTACCTTTAATAGGTGTTATTCAAAGCTTTATAAGACTGAAAGGACAAGTCTTTGAAGATGTGTGTTAGGCAACTTTGCGTAACACACTATCAATAGCAATGGCTTTCATTTTGATAGTTCAACAATATTCATTGTATTATTTTTTACGTTGTTGAGCTCACAAATTTTTCGAACATAGGTACATAGGTATATTAGCAATAACCTTCAAAATGATTAAAATTGTGATGATAGTCTTTCACGCAATTGGGGTGCAGATGTCGTACCTAAGAGTTGTTGTATTTGTGAAATATGGAACCTAAATGTTTACAGGTCATATCATGCAAGCATTATAGTAGGTAGGTATCAAAGATATAAATGCCAAAGTTATCGATAATCACCTAGGCAGGTACAAACACACTGTTAGCAATATATTTGAGTAGGGAAACACGATGAATTGCATGGCCTATATTACAGTCGATATTTACCGGAGTATAACTGTTTTACGGTGTAAGATGTATTAATTATATTTAGCAATTAAATGCGAAACATCAAAATGTTTGGCGGCGACACGGGACATTTCTTCATTTTAACATTTGCCGACTATTTATCTAAGACTATTCCTTGTTTATTTTGGTTCCTAACATTTCGTAAGTACCTACACGCAAATTTTGATATTAAAATTGAATTGGATTTACATTATATTGTGTGTTTGATTTGCGTTTGAGTTATTATCCAGTTGTGATTATAAAAGGAGGGGCTCGTGGCTACATGTAAACAGTCGGACGGCGCACGTACGGATCGATCGAAGGTTGCTACGGTTACCGCGGTTAGTTCATTGATGGGTGATCATGGAGACATGTCGAGACTCCTCCCCGGGAAGCACTTTAAACCGTTGGTATCGGCTGTCATTGCTAGATCCATTGATTGTTATTATAAAAGGATCATTTTCTAATCTAAGGCTTCTGTCCAAAAAATATGCACATGAAATTGAGATAGAGAGTTAAACAATGAGCATTTCATGTCCCAAGAAAAGTGTTTATCTAATCTTTTTCTTGTTAGAGTCACTGGCACGACAGTTATTTAAATTTAATTTTGTTGGCCCCAAACTTCGCCACTTCCACGGCGTTATGTGGTGGTAGGGCAGAGGTCACTTTGGCTGCATGTTTCGGGGCACAAAGGGTGGAGCATAGTTTGTGACAACTCCATATCTCCACACCCTGCTGACGTTCTGTCGAGGTAGCCCCACTTTACACACATCTACCCACTTAGGTTCGGAGACGGTTCAGGGACTTCCACCCTATTGTACAAAAAATATATAATTTTTTGTCGAAAAATCGACTGAAACAGTTACATAATCGATCAGAAAACAACATTTCAAAGGACCTTAGATTGAATGTTACTCATTTAAAAATCAGAACACACAAGATTTATTGTTATTATAAAATTGTAATTGTATTGTGATGTCATTAATTAATTCATTGTTAATAGACGCAATATTTTAGTCGCTCGCTTCTATACCTTCTAACAATAATGCTGAAGAGTTTGTTTTTTTGTTTGAACTACCAAAAAACCTTTTTGCATTCTTGAGGAAGGTTATATGCTATTAAAATCACGCTACAACCCTTAGAAGCCGAGCAAAAAGGAAAGAACACTTTGCGAAAACGAAGTAACAGCGCGGGCTGGCGATGCGATGCGACGCGGCGGGTCGGAGGAACAAAAAATTTCATGCGGACGATAGTCGCGGACGTATCTGTCCGCGACTATCGTCCGCATGAAATTTTTAGTCATCTATAAAATTATATTTTTCCTAATGACTGGGTCTTTAAGAACAAGTTATGTAAATGAAAAGCCTATTATCATCTCGCTGTTGATGTTTATGATATTGGAGCATTTTTATTGAATGAATTATGGGGTCAGAGGTAAAGAATTTGCGGAATTTATTTACACGTTTCCAGCTGTGTTTTTGTAACGTACAGCTGGTTTTGCTAAAAAAGCTGCCATTATGACCGCGATCTAGGTTTTTAACGGGCGAATGGCGCTTACGTATTTTTGTGTTACAGAAAGAATTTGGCCAATTTCATGGCTGAAACATGAAAATCAATCATTTACGTATAGTTGACCGGTAAGCAATTTTTTGGCACCCTGTGGTTGAATGTCACAAAAAGAAAAGCTCTATTTGTCTGTGGCAGCTAGATATTTTCAACTTTAGTGAAGTTTCAAGTTCCTGGAAATTGCTGTCAAAATTGTTAAAGCAGTTATGAGATCTACTATATTAATTGACTGTTTTAATTGTAGCTGTTATTGTCCCGCTAGTCATGGTTGAAACTGATGGCACGGAAAAAATCTTTTGTGACGATCTTTCTTCTCTCTGAGTTGAAAGTCGTAACATTTTATACGTATCATCTACGCACGAAAGCTATTAGTATTCCAGTGACATAGTTCCACAGTCCACCCAGAATCCGCGTTTAGGTAACAAGTGAATCAGATAATAATGATGACGTCATCAGCACGTCATTAGCGCGTCTTTGCGCCAAAAATATTAGTACGGCTGTCTAATCAAATCATTTATTTTAGTTTACATTAATGATTTACCCCAATTACTTTAAAATCAACCGAAGATGGTGTTATTTGCAGATGACACATCATTGATCTTTAAAATAGACCGACGGCCACAAAATCTTGACGACGTGAACTATTCTTCAGGTCCAAGATTGGTTTACGGTAAATAATTTAGAACTTAATGAAAAAAAACCAAATGCATTAGATTTAGATTACCGAATGTTAGAAGTAGCGAATGTGAACTCATATTGAATGGCCAAAAACTAGAATTTATTAATCAAACAGTTTCCCTAGGAATCACGTTAGACGAGAAATTACAATGGGGAGACCACATATAACATCTATTGCGGGGCGGCTAAGCTCGGCCGCTTATGCTGTTAGAAAGATAAGACAGTTAACAGATGTAGAAATCGCGCGTTTGGTCTATTTTAGTTACTTCTACAGTATTATGTCATATGGCATTTTACTATGGGGTCGGGCTGCTGATATTGAATCCATATTAGAGGATTATATCCAAGATAAGAATGCTTGGAAACATGCTGGTCCTGCTCCATAGGACAATCTAGAGTCTCGACAAAATCAAACTGTTTCCTAATTTAATTTATATTTTATAAATTTTTATGACATTGGTTCATTGGTTGGTGGAGATCTGTGACTGCAGTAACTCACACACTTGTTAAAATTCTAGAAAAATCATCTACTTTTACAATATTTGTAAATATGTGAGCACCATGTATCTATCACATAATTGATTTACCTGTAATTGTTTCATTTTATATTCTTTTTAGTTTATTGTGGTAGACTTATTTTATTCTAGGAGCATCGCATCGTCTTCGAATATGATTATATTATGTATACAAAACCTTGTAAAACATTTTAAAAGAGTAACGGTGGTTTCTTGCCCATTATTCTCCATACGAACACTACCTTTTGGAAGGGGCGACTAGAATCAATGCAATTTTACTGTAAGTTTTGACGTTCAAAAGTGCCTTTAATGTGCCTATTTGAAATAAATGATTTGACTTTGACTTTATAGCCACAGAACACATTTAGTGGGTATCTAAGGCTAATGAAGACCCGCTTTTTGGAGACAGAATAAATACCTATTGAGGTGTTGGATGGCTGACAAATACTTGTGTTAAAAATGGGCGTGAGCCACTTTTAAGGCTGACTTCTCACCAGAGGTGTGCGATAAAATGGAGACTGTTCAAAGAAAAAGCATACCAATAAAAAAATTGTTTTTATCCAAAATTTTATTTTTAGATTTTTGATTTTTAAATTGATAGATCTTTTCCTTATTCACCAATTCGTTCTTCCGTTATCTGTGGAAAACTAGCCTAAATTGCCTATCTGCGGCATAAATAAACCACAAATATATAAGAATAAAAAGCCATGATTACTCACTGTTGCACGGAGCATTATATTCTTCCTCTTTCGGCATATTATACTGGTTCTCTTCCATAGGAGGGTAGGGCACGAACCGCTGCATCATCATCTGTGGCGCGGGCGACGACGAGCGCTGCTTGCTCAGGTTGAGTGGAGTGTCGGGGTCCTGGGGGGGTGGCGAGCGAGCGCTCGCAGTGAGCTGAGCGAGCTGAGCCGTCGCTGACCATTGGTTTGTTTGCATTGCCTAAAAATTTAAAATGGAAACATGTGATTAGTTTGAGTTGTCATAGATAGAGTTAGAACATCTGGGTAAGCTAATGTAACTATAAGATAATGTTTTAGTATTCCTTTCGCACTTTTAGCTTTCACTAGTAGGTAGAGAAGGATTAAAAATAATAATATAGATGGACATGGTCTATAAATAGACGGTTGTAATATACCTAAGTAATCCTGTATCGTCATGGAAAATTATGTAAGTGAGAGAAGCTGGGAAAGTTTATTTCAAAAACATAATGGATACATAAATCTTAATAATTAAATAATCATTATAGATTCATGGTAGTGTTGTGATCAAAATATTAATGCGTAAAGTAGATCTAGACTAACGCGTCACGCATAAAATTTAACTGAAGAAACAATCACTATCATCAATGACATAACAGTAAAAGTAACGAGCGTTAAACAAGTCGCCGATGACTTTAATAGTCAAAAACTGGATGCTCTCAGCAACATAGGATTTGACGCATCTAATTATGATTTTACATAACAAACACCGGTTGTTGTAAGTAATTAGTTCGAGAACAACTTTCGATTTAACATCACGTCTTCTGATGATATTTATAGTGGTAATATCGATTGCACAATTGAAGGTGTTGTTTGATTTAGGTACCTATCGAATAAAATCGTTTGGCAAATATAAACTCTTCAGTAATTTTGTGATGGCATTGGCATGTTAGGATAATGACAGACTTCAAAGTGGTGAAGTGGGAAGGGGAATTAAAATGTTGGCTTATATATGAATCTATACGTGTGAAATTGTTTAGAGCTGGATTCATCAGGCTCATGTCCAATTTATTTATTTGAAACCATTGAAACAGAACATCTAAAGTCACGAGAGACTAGCTTTGAAAAACATTGTCCCGATGAAAAATAGACCCAGAAGACCAAAGAAATGATTGAAATGAGTTGACGACTACATAGAGAAGTGTGGAAGAAAAAGGCATGTTGCGCCGACCCCAAATAAACCTTAGCAAGGGCTGGTGAAGACGATAATAATAAATTGTTAACACTTATTTAAGTATTTGTAATATAATTTTTTATGTTATTGTTATTAACTTTTTTGCGAATGTAGGTAATTATTCAGTGTTTATGTATAATTTTAGTTTCTACGATTTAGGTTTTTAACTTTAAGTAACAGCTTTGTATCAAACAAGAATGTTTACTGTGCTCTAACAGGGTCTACAACGGCTCTTAGCTCTAAGATTTTTGCTAACATCTTGTGGAACGCAAATAAATGAATACGAATATTTTTGTCTGCAGTCACATTTACTACATTATCATTTTGTCAAGAAATTGGTATGCAAACAGCAATGATCGAAGAATTTTCATTAGACAGCCCTAGCCAAAAGGTAAACACAATGTCAATTATTGCTGTTATTAAACACAGGAAATTAGCCAATATAGAGCTATAGTATATCGTGATGGTCGCTTGCCAAATCAATTTGTTTCATACATGTTCATCCTCGTAGTGATTATGTATTGCGGTTAAGTAATATATGATATAATTACAAAACCTCTAATATTTACAAGATATAACAACCGAAGCTATAATTTTATTTGATATAATGATCAGTTAATATAATAAACGATTGATATAATTTTAACGTAATTAATTTCTATAAGCATAACAGACAATTAATATAAAATCGTTTGATATACCACTCAAAAGACATAAAACCTATTTAGTCTAAGGGTAGTAATAAAAGCTCCGACAAAAAAATAAGAATCGTCCTTACTTAAAATATTAAATCTACTGCCTAAAATACTAACATTCCCACTACTTTTGTCCGAATAAAAATGAATAAAAATACTCAAAACCTTCGAAAAATAAACATGACTGTTTATTGCTATAATACTTTTCTACCAGCTTAAATTACGTTCTACTGAAAACTATGAGTCTCTAATGAATTAATATTTACCTAGGTAAGGTATTCTTATACGCTCGCTCTTGCATTCTATGTCGACGAAGCCCCGCTTAGCGGGGCTCCTATTTCTGTGTAAAGGATTTAAAGTAACCTAACCAAACCTAACCTCGGGGTGCCCTTTGCTCTTTCATAAATATGTTTTCGGAAACGGAATCTGGGTGTTAACCACAATGACACCATGCACCATGCATGCAAGCAAGCATTCCGCATGTAAGCAAGCATGCAGCATGCAAGCAAGCATGTAGCATGCAAGCAAGCATGCAACATGCAGCAGCCATGCAACATGCAGCAGCCATGCAACATGCAGCAGGCATGGTTTCTGTCACGGCTCCGGCGCTTCGGGGCTCCGGCGGCCCTACGCGAGCTTATCATCGCACATGGTTTTAACGCTCACCACCGCAGCTTCGGCTTGCTGGCCGATTTAGCCGGCCAGCCTCAGCCGCGGCGGCGAGGGTTACACCCACCTGCTCCTCAGCTCGCGGCTCGCCTCGCCCCTCCGCGCCTACGCGGGCTTAAATTACACTCTAGGGGTAGGGCAGACAAGACTACGTGGAGTCGGTTTTGCAGCGATTCGTTTCTGTCACTAACTTTTGTAGCACAACATAATTATTGACTTTATAAGACCATATTTTAATCCACGAAGCCACAAAGGCCTTCTAACCTAACCTATCTGAGTCGAAATTATATATTTTAAACGATATACCTAATGACTTTCGATTAAATAAACGTTATACGAAATAAGTTTTAGAGTATAAATAAATGTTTTAGGTAAAGAAATTATATCAACAGTTGGTATATCTCACGTTTATTACCTATATCTTGTGAACGTTATTGAAATGAAAATATATACCAAATAACTTTATATGATATGGGACGTACTCATGTACCTATTAGGTACATTTATAATTTGGTCGTGTTTTAAATGTGATGAGTCGGATATAGTTCGTTGGTGGTCTCACCTCTTCTGTAAGTATCAAATCTGCCTCTGTTTTCTCAACATCTAACATTACTTTAACATCTGGAATTACAGAATCCTGGCATTCCCCTATAGGCACTACTATAGGTTTTAAGAAAGACTTTTAGCATCCAGAGTCTGACATTGTCATTATTCACTTAAAACTTTCTTTTTAAACGTACGTTCACCATTCACCATCATCATTATCATCATTCGGCTAAAAGGCGTCCACTGCTTGGCGCTCCTACAAGCATGCCTACAAAAACTGGTCTTGTCTTTCAGCATTCAACTGATTTTCACCAGATCGTCGTCTGTCTAGCTATAACTCATTCACTAGGCATTCCTATAATATACTATAGTTTCTTACGTTTTGTTGCTGCTGCGGGGGCCGCATCTGCTCCAGCAAGGGCAGTAGTCCCAGCGGAGGGCCAGGGTACATGCCGTGCCCACGCCGTACCATCTCCTGGCGACGCAGCTGCTCCTGTTGTAATCGCTGCAGTTCCAGCTCAGCGGTCACGTTGCCGATATTCTGTAACAAGGAGATGGGATGCATTTAGTTATGGACTTTTGCTAGGTCGATGGGAATTAACGCATGTTTCGAAATTGTAGTTCGTAGATTCTGAAAATGGATTTTAATTTGCACGTTAAATTTTTCGCATGTTAGCTTATGGTCGTGAAGTACAGCAACTTGTATGTAATAGTTGTTATTGAAACGAGAGAAAAAAGAACCGCAATTTCATTTGCGTCATATAATATTTTGACTGTCGTGTCATTAATAAAATAACTTTATATGCACTAACAAAAGGCACCGCGCGGCGGTGACTCCATACGCGCCACGTTTTAAGCTTCGCAACTTTCTGCTATCAGTCTTAACGAGTCTCTCGACGCGATATTTGTTCCACACAATATATTGCACACTTAAGCACTTTCCAACACAAAGAATAAGCTAAAACGTGTGCACAAATCAACCGACGGGACGGTCACTAAATCACGGCGACCATAAAGCGAATTCCCAAAAAAAGTACACCAATTAATTGCCTGGGAGTCGTGACGAATAACACAATATACATTTTATCGGCTCTTCATTAAGACAGTATTGAATTGTTAATGGTTGTACAAAGTAAGACGTTATAAGGTGATGAAATCAAAACAACTCGACGATGTAAGTTTCCGGATGAATGACGACGGCGCGAAATATGAAAAGGATTTGCAATTTTAAAAGTTTCCTGCAAACGTAGTATAAATGCGCTCCTGACAGTGAGAACACATTTAAGTGAATCACTGTCGGAGGAGATAAAAAAGAAAAAGCGCTAATGGAAGACAAAAGCGAATGCATAAATAAACGTGACATAATCGTGCGAATAAAAAGAGCGGCAGAGTGTAATAGGCGTCCCTTCGGCGATACCGCGATACATCGAGCGCCACCGGTAATCGAGCAAGTTTTTCCATCGGCCTGACAAATTGCCGTCATAACCGAACGGATTAAACTTTTTATTAAAAACAACAAACTGAGCATAATGTATGGGCGTAATCGGCAAGGGACAGATGTTCCCGAATAACGTACGCGATTTATCTAATGTAAAAAGACTTTTATTTAATAGCTCTGCGGAGATGTCCTAGCAATTGGCGCTTATATTTTACAGCGGCCCGTCGTTTTGGCATTTCGACCGTATTTTGATAGCATTATTAATGTTAGAGATGATATAAAAATGCGATTTTTGATAGAGGTGACCAGCTGTGGCGTCACAATTTATTGTTGCACGACACAGGTGGGTCACCTCGTCATAAATATGATATGGAAGCGAAACAGTCAAGATGGAGTGGCGTCGTTATACTGATTGAAACAATGGAACTGGTGCCAATGGAAATAGGTGGGTGTGATTTGGCGAGGAGCACCGCCCGATGTTCTGTCAATACTGATGACGATGGATATAAATGGAAGCGAAAACATAATTCTGTTATTGTGTCCTTGTCACTTATATGTTAATAACGATTTCCTTTTCCTATATTTCTTCGCTAAACGAAATGTAGACAGTTAATCATATAAATATTATTTATGATATCTCTTTATTAGTCGCCCTTCTACCAAAGTATACAAGAGACCTTGACAAAAAACCAGAGAAGATCTAAAGAATAGTATTACTGTTAGATGTTCAAATGATGCGTGTTTAATATGATACCAACATATTTGAAAATTCATCAAAAACTTAAAGTTCTATCAAATGTCAACACATTTAATAATACATAACACGCAAGATTTATTGAATACGCGTTTAAAGCTACAAATCCCCATAAATCTATTGTCAATGAAACAGATGCACAAACCCCTTATGATTTATACGAAATCGCGGATTAGCTTGAAAACGTACATCAAAAACAATATAATTGAAGAATATATAGTGGACAAAGAGATCACAGATGAACACCGGACATACCATGACATAATTTATAATGTGGGCGCCGATATCAAAATAGTAATCCCACTTTTTAAATACGCGACTAACGATATTGACCCTTAGGTGGTTACATTAAGAGTTGATGATGCTATATGAAAAGATTAGGTGAGAATACACGGAAAGCTGTATAATGAAACAGACGTCACATTGACGTAAGAGATGCAGATCTTTGGGTGAAATCATAATATTTACCGTCACAGGCCGACGTGCTCTCATTTTTAGATAGATTATTCGAGTAATAGATTTAGGATTTCGGTAGTTTTCCTGGCGACTGAGATTTATCTATTGAAGCTTTAAAGTAAGAGACTATTTTTGTGTAAGCCTTATCAAGGAGGTCGAATCTCATGATTTATGGATGTGTGGCTGTCGACATAGGTATAGGTAAACATAATTATAGTGATTTTCAACATTTTATTTGCTTCCAGTAATTTCAAGTAGGTAGATTTTTCTTAATTTGGGATGATCGATCACCATATGACTTTAATCGTCAGCTTTATGTTAATATTTGATAACCTTTTATGGAAACGAGACAAAAATTAACGACAATTTTGGTAATTCTTGAAAACACGCCGATAGTTTGTATGGTCACCCATCCTATTAGTAGCCTGTCTATCTACTTATCGAACCACAACGAACTAATAATTTGTTTATGCCGTGACCCTAAAGTGTTGATAATTTGAATAATGCAATATAAAAAGGGCTTGACATGATTTGAAGGGTGCGCAGGAATAACGGCGTTACAGACAGTGCAATGCGATGACATATCAAAATGAATCGCTAATGCGTGTCTGAGAACAAGAAATGCGTAGAGTTGCATCTATCATGTTTTTGCATTGTCGATGGTAAAAAAATGGGAGAAAGTAATTTTAACGCGTGAGTGGCTTTTTTATGGTAACTGATAAAGGAAACTATCTATGTTTAGTCAATGTAAAAAAGCGTATCTATTAAATTGTACAATTAGTGCTTTCACTTGTAAAACTTTTTGCTAAACATGAACTTAACTGACAACTGCTAAAAAATCTCATAAATAGGTGAAACTCCACACTTCTTCTGTGTTCTTGTTAAAATATGTTTTAATATCGAAATAGTTTGCATAATTAATCATAGTAACAAATTCACGTTCAACTTAAAATGAATATTCGAGCTACTCTTTGATATGGAAATAAAACAATTTACCTACGCACTTGTTGCAGCCATATGCCCTTTTTCCTATATCGTTGTGATCATTGAACCGACGATTAAGTTGCAGACGACGTTAATTCAACACTTGATAACAAAGATGTGAGAACTGTTTTACCACCTTCAATACAAAAGATAAATTCCGCAAGAAAACAGTCGTGCCCACACATACTAATTAGCTCAGAGCTAAAACAGGCGCCACTAATTTTATAGTAACCATAACTTGGAAAGCGTAGGTATCAAACAAAGAGACGGGTTTAAAATATGACATTAACGAAACACAAATAACTAAAACATTATGACGTCCCCCAATTAAACTGCCAGGCATACAGACTGTACTCCCGGCGTTCCCCGCAGGAGTTCGCTTATCGCATGTTTTATCCCCGATGCGCATGAGTCGCAGTTTCGCGAATGCACTGATCTTATCTAATGTCCGCGGTGATTATGCATTTTGCATAATGGAATCGATGCGTGCTTTGTCTTGTTCGGACCCTGTTTTATATTTATAGCGTTAATATTTTATTATGTTTATTGTGGTTAGTTTGCAAAAATTCGTTAACGAGGTTGTTGCCACTGGGAAAAGGTTTTACGATAATGACAGCTTATCATTTTGACATTAAATTCATTTCGTGCCCGATTATTTTACTCTTTCGGAATCTCGAGGAATAACAACAAAACTACTATAAAAGAAGTCCGATTATTTTACTCCTTCGGAATCTCGAGAAATAACAAAACTACTATAAAAGAAGTCAAAACTCCCTATCTTTGATTGCAAAAATGAGAATGACCCTCCACCATTCCATTCTCAATCAACATGAAAGTCAAAATATTAAGGGTTCGCCCACTTCTGGCGTTGAATTGTTATTAAATCACACAATACTTGACAGTTGTAGGCGCTAATAGTGGCAGCCCTGTTAGAGTGGTTCCGAAGAGTGGCAGCCCTGCGGTTTCTTCAAATTAGCGTAGTGATTGGTATCGGACGACGGTCGGGCACGTGGCGGCCGGAATTAGGTGCCTACCTATTGCGTTTTCATGTTGCTTTGCTAAAGGAAACTCTGTTAATTTCGTTGTTGTTTGTGATTTTGATTTGAAGGATGATATTAATTGTCATTGTACCCAGGATATTGTATTAATATCTTGATTTAAAAGAGTGTTCTTGGAGTTTCTTCCCTGTTCTTCTCCATAGAGATCTATGTACGAGTACGTTTTGGAATGGGCGTCTTCAACTTTTTGACTAACTAACAGACTCTTTGACAATTCAAAAGTGTCTGTAAATGGTTTAATTGAAAAATGCGTTGAATTTGCGTTTGAAATAGGTGATACCTACTTAAAAGTTAATGATTGCTGACTGTGTCATAGTCATATCATAGTTTAACATTGTTAACCCACACATGTGTCTAGCAGTGGACACTGTGGAACTGTTTATTACAACACTTGAAAGAAAGAAAGAAAGAAAATAAATTTATTTAGCACAGATCAAAATACACACGGTACACAAGAGACATACATCAGATAAAAACAAATAAAAAAGTGTAAAGTCCGATGTAAGAAATTAGCAGGAAAGTGTGCCTCACGACTGCGCCAAAAAGGCCCAGTTCAGCAAAAATGCCAGACAACTAGTGCCTGACGCTGGTTTTCAACTGGACCTGTACTGTACTAATGTAAAGGCTCCTTCAAACAGGCGCGACACGCGATAAAAGCGCTCGCGACACAAAGGCACCGCAAGTCGCGCAAAGAGCGGTGTCTTTGTGTCGCGCGCGTTTATACCGCGTGTCGCGTCTGTTTGTAGGAACCTTAATGAGGATTCTACAGGACATGATTCCCATTATTCTTTCACAATCTAAAATTACCTGAACTTTCAACGGGCATAACATAGAAAGCCATTATGATATGACCATAACAATTTCATTTGAAGTCACCTCCAACTCCATGGCTTACAACGCACGTTCCATTATTTTACTGCTTCCCTTCGACATGGGACATATCAAACAAGCGTAGGTAGTAAATCAAGAAATTAAGCTATTACGGCCACATCACAGGTCGGCGCTCCTTTTGACTTGAACGTTTTTTTAATACACGAACAATTTTTAGACTTCCGGACGACAACGCACGGAAAGTAACGACTTTATAATTTGAAACATGTTTTGTTATCTATTATGTTTGAGAAAGCGTTTTTGGGAGGTTTTTGTAAAGTTGTCTTACTGTTTTTTGGGAAAGCAAAAAGTTGGGTTGTGGTTTTAAATGTGAGAGAACTGGAGACCTGTAGAGCTCTGCTATTGTTTTGATTATTTTTAAGTCTTATTATGCAAATGAGCAATTATTATAGTTTAAAACACAATGTCAGATAGAAACAAATTACCTACATAGATTTTTTTTTTCTTGTATGGGAAGTCATCAAATGACCCCTCCCGCTCTGGGTGGAGCGGAAGGGAGTGTCAGACTCTTAGGTACTGACTAAAATCCACCCGTGTTCCTTCCTTAGCCCTTTATGTTCCGGGCCAGCGGTAACCCATTCGGACAATCCCGCTGACCACCTACATAGATACTTAGATCATCATTCTGCTTATAATTTAATTTCAACACCATCTCCATTACATCCTAATTTTTTTTAAATATCTTCCTTCCGTCCCGAAAACAACGGTAACAACCCAAAAATAACTTAAAAAAAACACACCCTGACAAACTTAATATACCCAAAAAGTTACAACTTCAAGTAACAAACATGATGTAAGTTCAAATACGTATAAACAAAAGCTCGGGTCGGGTCCAGCCAACCGATGACAGTCCCACGAGACCTTTACAGACAAACATCTATAACACCCCCCTTTTTAAGACCCCCTTTTGCCTCTCCCCCCTGTCTTGCCTCATGCCTCTTGCCTCTTGCTAGCCCCGGATGCTCGTCCCACTTGAGCTTTTCTTTTATTCCATGCCTACTCTTATGTTTATTTTTGTTTTCCGTTAGCCGGCGGAAATAATGGCGTTAGAATGGCGTGGATGTGCCTACTTTGGTAGTTTTGTTTTAGGAATTGTTTGGGTGGAATATAAAACTGATAAAAAAAGGAAATTATTCAACTTTCTCTAAAATCTTGTCACTCAAAGGAGGATTGGATTCTACAGCATAGACATAATCGGTCTTAATGTTCCCACTGCTGAGACATAGGCCTCCTCTTGGTGAGAGGGAAATTCCTGCAATTGAAAATTAGTCAAATGGAATTACTTAAATGGGATGACGATCAAGTTAGTTTCTGAATGAATTGTCGATACCCGCATGACCTCATAAAAGTTATAGATGACAGTTCAAAATCTTCATTCTTTACAGAATCTTTGACCTACATTATCTACAACATCGCAGGGAGAAATACATCATTTTATGACACGACGATGTCACCCGTGCCAAGTTCGCTGTTTCCGGAACTGCAATGATGTGTGACTCTCAATAAAACGCGGTTTATTTATACATCAAAACAAATACATACATAAAATAATATAAAGATATTATTTTATGTATGTATTTGTTTTGCTTTTCGTACCTGCATCTAAAGAGATGCAGGTACGAAAAGCAGAAAATAAACGCGAATTTCGCATGAAACTCCACATTATTCTTTCGTATTCCCAAGATGACCTTTTGTGGGCGATAGAGTTGTGGAGTGGCGTCATTATTCTGTTCTCATTCAATTCTATATTTTACCACAATTTTTATTTAAAACAGAAAACAAATGAGCATCGTGCATTGAGAACAAACCAGCCCCGTAGAATGTACCTACATTAATTAAAGGTTTTACTGTTTTCAATTACGCGTTTTTTGCTTCGAGAATTCGTACTTATGCAAGTGTATTGAGATAGAAATTATGCTTCTGGAGTGGGTGAAGAGTACTTAGAGCTTTTTTAGGAAATGGAGGTTACAATGTTTATTTTAATAACAAAAAAAGAAAAACCATTTCAAACCAAAACAACTGAAGGTTTTCGTAGAAGGTATCGTATAATTTAGTATTGATTATTATTCAACCATCTACGACCAAATTTAAAGTGAGAGCAACATACCTATTACTTACACTATTAAAAACAACGTTAAAATCTCATCAAGAAATAAGAAGAACCTCAAACGAACCGACATTACACCACCAAACCACAGCACAGTGCAAATTGAAAATCATTGTCTCCACAATCTTTAACGGCTTAACAACTAAAGCATATACCACACTACACCTACTCAAAAGCTTTGTGCACATCAATGGCTGATGCCACAAAAGTGCGAAACCTTACCGCGGTCGAGAGAAAAGATTAATAAAGCTTAGAACACACTCAACACCTGTCCTTTGTCGCTAATGGACCGCCTCTAATCTCGAGGGAAATAGTGCGGTGAGGAAAAATAAGAAAATATCGTTTATTTTATGTTATTATGTTGGTACAATAATGTGTGGTTATATTATTGTTCTAGGGCTTTTGTTTGGCTGTTATTTCGCAAGTTCATTCTTCAATACCTACTTATATGTATTCCATTTCTGACTATATTTGGGTAAAAAACAAATCTTTTTACAATTAAAACTAAGTCCACGTAGGCCTGTGCCGGGATAATGGCTAAATAAAAAAAAATGCAATAATAAAAAGTTGTGGCTAGTGTTGCTACATATTTTTCTAGAGTTCCATTCATATTACATCATGGAAAAATGTTGTTTATTTTGCTAAAAGCATCTATCATAAATAAATCTAGTCCAACTTTAGTAGCCACAAACTCAAGGAGCTAGCCCTCTCCAGACTTGCCAAACAAGAAGCGTCCAAAAATTAAAAGTTACATTCCGGTTCCAACCGGTTTGAGCTGGAAATAATTGGACGAGACTCGAGCTAACCACCCGGATGGGGGTAACAAGCGAGTTATCCGGGTAAAAAGGCAAGACCGGGTAACAAGCCGGGCGAAATGCAGTAACGAGGATGCAACCAAGCTTCTCTCAAGAAGTATGGCTTTGTGGCGTCAAATATTGGCGGGAGTGAACTGTCAAATGTTGGTTGGCTTGTTGGTTGGAAGTTTGTGCAAAGGTACGTCAGTAAAATTTCTGCGGAAATTGGAAGAATATTTCGAAAACCTTCTAAGTTTTCACTAGGTAGGTATGTTGTTAACTATGAGGAGTAGAGAGGTGTGTCATTATAAGGTCAGGGAGCTTTGGTCTTCAATAGCCTAAAAGCGCAGTTGGTAACAAATTTGGTTACGAAATCTACATTCCTGTCTACTATGAAGTTTATAGCCGCCGCAACACTGTTGCCAATTATGAAGACGTTTATTAGGTACTTTATATGTAAACAAAATTCTCATCAAAGGAAATAATTTACGAAGCAATTGATAATCTTCGTCTCAGGTACGAAAATGTGAAAACACATTCATTATTTTCGTGATCTCAATCTACCTTGCCTTTTTCCAGCTATGTTTAAGTCGGCTTCCAGTCTCGCCGGATGCTGCCGAATACTAGTATTTTACATGGAGGGACTGCTTATCTGACCTCCACAATTCAGTTACTGGGTGACACGTTACTCCTTAGTAAGACTGGTTGTCAGACTTTAAGGCTTCTAACTACCTGTAAAAAGACCAAAGAAAAAAAAAGGTAGAAGAAAGTATCAAAGATCTACGAATGACAGCCGGGACGTGCTTTTTGAGGAACGAAGGGGGCCTCGATATACCTACCTATAATGGATCGTCACCCATCCACGAAGAGACCGCGGCAAGCGTAGCTCAACCTTCGATCGACACGTACGGCCGTTATCATATAGTCACGATATTAATTATTTTCGTGATCTCTATTTCTTTAATCAGCACGATATAGTATTGTAATTATTTATATTTAACAACTAGTAACTGTTTCATAAAAATAACATAGTCGTCCGTCCTACATACCAAGTTCTAAGAAGTTGTGTACGTCAAAAAATACTTCATCTCTGTAAGTATACAAACAATTAATCATGAATATTCCAGAAAAAAAAAATATTATTACCGACATAATTATAATACTTGTTTGAAAGAACGAGGCGGAACTGTTTCTAAGAAATCATCTTTTACAAAGTGTAGATACTACATACGTTTTTATGAAATAAAAGTTCCCTGTAATATCAAATACTGAGAGATTCTTTATTGAGGTTAGTCTAGAGACGATGTGTAGGTAGGGTAGTTTATAATAATATGGCAACAGAATTTTGGTTACAGAAATTAACCTATTCTAGTAATACAGCTGAATTGGTTGGTTCCAGAGATTAGCGCGTTTAAAAAAACCCTGTTTAAACGCGCTAATCTCTGGAACCAACCAGTCGGATTTGAAAAAATCTTTTTGTATTTGATAGCTCAATTCTTAAGGAAGGCTTTAGGTTATTTAACATCACGCTAGGCCTCTTAGGAACCGATCAAAAGTAAGAAATAACGGTAAGCGGAAACGAAGTAATAGCACGTGCAGGCGATGCTAAGTCTTGTCTCGTATCGAAATGAGTAATGACAAAACTGCGAATGCTTTGGTAGGTAAACATTTTAGCCAGTTCGCAATGTTGATTGGGCTGACTGCCCAAACTGCCTGAAAAATCTCATACTCCGAAGTTGAATGTCTCTTCCTTAAGGCTGATAGATAGGGTTGGCTGAATGTATGAAGAAACTAAGAACTAAACAATCTACATTATAAACAAAACAATACAAAAATGTAAATGCGTTTAATAAACGTCGGGCGTTTTATCCGCGGTCCGTTGACTGACATGAACACAATGATTCGTCAAACCCGTCAGTCTGACGGCCGTCATTCGGCGGCTGAGCGTGCGTCAGTCTTTTATTTATTGTTTATTAAAACGATTATAATGGCTTCGATGATTGCCACGCTGGCTCTTAGACTATCAATAGCTTACTTTGTAGTTTTGGATGAGATGAACAGTAGTTGCTAATTTGATGCATAAATCGGATACAAAGGAAGATCATTTACAAATTTAAAAAATCGTTTAGTATAGTCTATTTTTTGTAAGAAACGAATTCAACAATGGTAAGACCAAATAATTTTAATACAGAAAAATCAGTTCATTCAAAAAGAAAGAACAACCAAAGAGGAGATAGGAGGAGATGAGTAGGAGGAGGGCGGGAGGGGGGAGGAGTTTACGATAAGGACATCAAAGTCATCATCAGTTTCTGTAAAACAAAAAAAGAAAACAAACTTCAGTGCCAGTTCCAATCCAAAAGTAAAATGTCTAATAATAAGATTATTATAATTCAATCTTCACTATCGATCGGCACATGCCTCTATTTATAAAGATATTAACCTTTTCCCGTCAACAATATGCGGTGAAATGTAAATATTTATTTTTATACAATCCCACTGTAGGTGCTGTGGCCGCGCAACTGAAGTTTAAGAATAGTTCACGAATAAAATTTGGGAAACGTACACAGTAAGCCGCCACTTGCCTTTAGAATAAACATACATAGTGGTCTTTGTGATCTACTGACGGGCATTACAATAAATGTACCGAGGAACGAACACTTAATGAAATAACAAACACCCATCGCTGTTTAGTGTTAACTATCAGACGGATTTAAATACTTCTTTCTATCTAAACACTGGGCTTTTGTCTATCCAACAGTGCGAGGGGCGATAAAACACCATGATGTATCTGTAGAACGATTTCATACCAGCACAGCTATTCACAACCACTCGATACGCTTCCGTGCCGTATCGAACATCTATCAACGTTATCGTAGGAGTCATCTAAACACTGTTCACAAGTCTAAAACCCGAAAATTTTGTCAGTTTCAATCAAATAGACCATCGCTATTCTTCTGACAGCTGATTGCTGTCCCCGCAAGGCAAATCAGGTTATCGAAATGTGTCTTTTTCGATATGTCGGATGGTTGTGAATAGCAATGCTGTAAGAGTGCGGAATTTAATGAAACATTGTTGGAACTGTAGCAGATCGAACGTTTGTCAAAACAAACCGAAAAACACCTGTTTTTCAACCTGTTTCGGCTGAATGGAAGAATAACACGGAATATATGATCTGCTTATTTTCTCTTACCAGTTGTAAAATTCATTGAGGAAAGAAACGGGTTGGGGCCATATATTATTTTCTAGGCTACGAGCACGCAGGCTACCATTGTATAGTACGGTACATAAACTACGCCATACCAACCATAAACTAGATGGTTTTACTATATGAGCTTTCAAGAGATGCGTTTGAGATCTTAGCGGCATACCATATCTGACAAGATGTGGCATAAAATATTTCATAATGCCATAATTTGTACTTAAGTGGCAAGACCAATTATGCACAAATTGCTGAATCCAATTGTAATAAAATAATGTCCAGTTAAAGGGATTCTTGTATTCTGAATTTTATTACTTTGGTGAGTCAGACACAATTGCATAAAGACGTGAAAAAATAATCATTAACTGAACGTACCGATGATTCCGAATTTGAATCTCAATAAAGTTCCAGATTTGTCGGCCATCTTTATAATGCGGGATATCGCACAAAATGGCCGGTGTCATTTTAAGCCCCCTTTCTTCCGTCCGCAACGATTTTAATAACAACATCGCCGCTTTCTTTATTCGTTCTTTTGAAATCTCTTTTAAGCTGAAGTAAGTTTATTACTAGTCAGATCAGGAATTTCAATCTCACATCCTGAGTGAGACGTCTTTGATGTAACCGGTGTGAATTGATGGGGAGATAACAATCTTAATTGTTAGAGAAATAGGGTTGAGTTTAGTGTGGCTCAGAGATTTCATTGATGGTTCTTCTAAAACTAAATTTGCACTCATTAATACTATGAATCTCATTCATTGTAATAGTGTGTTCGCAGAAGAGGTGTCGACGTGCGTTATATATTGAGATTACGTACGAACATGAATATTCTATATTAAACTGGTCTTTCTTGTCACTTAGATCAAATAAAATTACATCATTTATTATGTGAAGTGTTGTGGTGCGTTGAATAGATAATTTGTCATTCTGGGTTGGGGATGTATCACATTCTCATTGTAAAGGCTCGTCCAACTGTGTTCGGACATCGAACCGGGTTTCATTTACAATTTTGGGGACAAATAGATGTATCTACAGTCAGCATAAAAGGGACATCATTTGATTGATATCAAATCAGTGTATAAAGCAATGGTTAAATGTAACATCAAATTCGTTTTCTGCAGGCTTTTGTCATTCTTTGATAGGTTTCCTTCCATTACCGATACTCCTCGCATTTATGGCAGAATTAACAGCGTGTTTATCAGTCTATACTGTTCCCACTGCCGGCCTCCTGTCTGTGAGACGGAGTGGGCCATAATCCATCACGCGGGCCCAGTGCGGGTTGGTAGATGTTACATGTCTTTGAATATTAGGTTCTGGAACATGCTGTTTGAACACGACGTTTTCCTTCACTGTTTTGAGAGCAGTGGTGGAAATTAAATACACAAAGTAAAGTAACTGTCTGGGTTCGAACTCACGACCTACAGCTCGTCAGTCGAGGCCGGTACCACTGCGCCACCACTGCTCTGCACCATCATTCTAGTGATTAAAATTTATCAATATTCCCATGCAAAATTAACAATATGATACACTACATCCTCTACCAACCAACGAAGTGCCGATTAGTACGAATACTAACAAAAACCTAATTAAAATAGGAAATAGAATATAAAACATAATACATCATCTCGCTCGTATAGAATATCAAAGAAATATTATGTCATTATTTCAAAACTTGGTAGATCAAAGAAACAACGTCAATACGGAACGAGCGATCTTCATAATAACAGTCATAATGGGGGCTCTTGTAAAAAAAGTCTAAATTAATTTCCCCGATCCGTTTCTTGGTACAAAAGGGGCTATCTCTTTGATAGACTTTCTTGTACAGTCGCAGTCGTTCGCGGTATGCAAATGACACGAGGTTAGTTTTTTTTCCGTGTTAAAGGAAGGAAGAATGCTGTTAACTATGCTTTTGAGATTTCTTTGGGATTAATCATTTTTGTGTGTAGTTCCATTTTGAGATAAAACCAAGGATATGATTTTTATTTTTTAGTATCACTTCACAATTCTAACTGTCTAGCGACTAAGCTAAGTCTGTTGGGTTTTTTTTTCTCAGTAGCAGCTCTGAGTCTGGGTTTGTACCCGATTGGTGGCAATAGCCCCCCCCTCCCCTATTATATGGAATTGAAACATAATTGGCTAAATGCGTATAGATACACCTGTGACCTTCGGGATGACAGGCGTGATGTTATGCTTTTTCGTTTTATAATGGATTAGCAGCGCCCCGCATTTCACCCGCATAATTTTCGGTGACGTGGGAAGATCGGGATAAAAAGTAGCCTATGTGTTAATCTAGGGTGTCAGCTACCTCCATACCAAATTTTATTAAAATTGGTCCAGCCGTTTGTGCGTGAAGAAGGAACAAACATATAAACATACACACACACAAACTCACACACTTTCGCCTTTATAATATTAGTGTGATTAATGTGATGTGAGGTGAGTATAGATTTTATTAGTAGGTCTCAATCAAAATTTTCCCTGATTCACACACATAAAATCTTTACAAAATAAAGTTAATTTTGGCCCTGACTGTACAACATAATAATTTATGCAAGTGGTCAGCGATTGCTGAATGGAGCCTTTTAATCATAAAATGATTTTCCCCATACAAATAGATCCACCATGAATAGCTCGGGGTCTCTTAAGAAAATGTTAAGTGCATTAAATTCTGTTTAGAATAAAAATCAATTATCTTTACGGTGAGGTTTTTTCAAGCGGAACTCAAAAGGAATTATGCTTGGAATCATTTTCTGTAAGATAATAGACTTAAGACTTTGCGTTTAATGAAAAAACATTTTATGTAGGTATCTATTATAAGTACTTATTACGTACGTACTTACGATGTTTTTACGACTTGTCTGCCTTGCGATTTACTTAAATTTTTCTTTATTATGTCGTTAAGGGGGAAGCGCTAAGAAGGTATCCCGAGAAATTCAAAAAATTCAAATTTTCTTACGTTTTTTGCAATTTGCTGGTCAGTATTAAGTTGTACGTTGATTAAAATATGATTCGCGACCGTAACAAATATGGATTTTCACAATTATAATCATTAGAATCAGTAATACAACTTGTTAAGTTAGTATAATCCTAAAATGTCAAGATTAGAGAGTTGTGTTGATGACTTTAATAATTATAATTCTGTAAATACATATTTGTTATGGTCGCGAATCTTATTTTAATCAACGTACAACCTAATACTCACCAGCAAATTGCAAAAACCTAGAAAATATTTAATTTCGCGGGCTACCCTGGCGCTTTCGCCTTAATATGATTATGTAAAAAAAATCAGACAACTTTACGTAATTTTATTTGTAACTTTACGCTTGTTTCTTTTTTAACAAAAAATAATATCAGATAGTATGTTAATTGTAGCTACAAAATAGTTAAGCTACGTAGTAAAATAGTTCGCTAATTTTATGTGCGTAACATGATTGGTATGATGGTACAGTGCGTGCCACGTAAGAAGAGACTTGACACACCACGTGGTCTGACATGCGCAGAACACGATTTTAGGTATCTTTAGCGGTATGAGGTCTGAGTGCGGGACGGGACCGGACGTCATAGGGGCGGCGGGAAGAGGCGGGGGAGGCGGGGTCAAGTCTCTTCTTACGTGACACGTACTGTAACTGCCTATTATGTATTGTCTTGATTTATAAATTCTGTTTGGCTAAATAATAACAGCCACACGAGTCGATCGTAGGTTAAAATATATCGCTGGCCATGGTGTCATGCGGTCAGTTCGTGGATGGGGTACAATTACATATGAAGACCCCTCCATGCCTCAGAATCACGTTAGTTTGGTCCCCCGAGTCATTCGTAGTTTTTTGACAGTCGTTACGGGTCGTCAGAAGCCCGAAAGTCTGACAACCAGTATCGTACCAAAGGGTATCGTGTTACCCAGTAACTGGGTTGTGGAGGTCAGATAGGCAGTCGCTCCATGTCATATGTGAGTATTAAGCTGCATGCGGTTAGACTGGAAGCCGACCCCAACATAGTTAATAAAAAGGCGTAGATGATGATAGGGAAAATATAGCTTTTCTTCCAATAATTTATAAAGTAATCAACTTCTTATGTATTGTGTAAGTAAATAATGTACCAACTGAATGGATATCATTAATAACAGAAAACAAACATCGCGTAATTTGCTAAAGCTCTTACGAGTACACAATCATCAGAATTCGAAATTCGAATGCCTTTGATTTCAGAACGATTATGTACCGAACGCTAATAAAGTCACCATTTTATTTTGATCCGTCTCCTCCCCCGCCCGCATTCATTGATAGGGCCACAGACGGGTAAGCAAATGAAAATCCACGGCCTAACTTAAATAAGCATCTTATTCAATACAGAGAAATGTAAACAGACAATCAGTTATTTTAAAGATAGAATTTGAATTTGCGAATAAGGGGTGCGCGGTACGCGGGGGAGGGTGACACGTAATTTGACAAACGCTTTGAAACGACTTCGATAAGTAAAGCTAAAGACTTCGTGTTTGAATTTCAAATGTTAATTTTATACCTACGACGGCAAATTGTATGAATTACTTAATTTAGTAGTCTGTGATGGAAATATCTAGATATATTATTATTATTGAGACATTATTGATTAAAGAACATGAAAATTAAGTTTAATTTACATTCACTGGATGTCTAAATGACTATCTGAATATGTTGTCAAAAATTGCACGTAAAGATCGGAAAGGTAGGTAATAAAATTATAATATCTCATCTATTAATTAAGACTTATTAAAACTTGTCAAAATTAATAACAGAAGTGACCAAAAGATATTTACAAAATGCATGACAGGCTCATTAACATAATACCTGTGCCACAAGAAAAAAAACATAGAATCTATGGTTTTTATTTTATCTGTGACATTAATCTTCCCGCCAATTCCGACGAGGTGTTTTGTAGGGTACGCTTTCCAGTCCCGCGGTTCTGTAAATGGAAAGAATTGGCAGCAAACAACACGCCCCGGTCTCTTTGAAACTGTCGAATGTAATCTGTTTTGTTAATTTTCAACGTCGTCTGTCGGTGTTTTTCATCTAAGCCCCGGGAAAAGGAAAGGTTAAGTTCTGTTTGCTTTACCCCGGGAATTATTATTGAGCGTTTGTTTCAGCGCCACAAATAAATGGAAAACATTTGTATTTTTTCTGAAGTGTGTATAAAAAAGAATTTGTTTTGGATCTGATTGACTTTTTTTTATTCAAATAACATTTTGATTCGTTGTTTTTTTATAATGGGTTTTATTTGCTTTGCCAGTTTCATTTATATTTTTGTGACTGTTTACGTTCACATGTAGGTATGATTTAGAAATTATCGACTTAATATCCATATATCAAGTCGGTAATTTCTAAATTATACTTTACTAGTCTGATTCCATAATCAAACTAGTAAAGTCCTGACGTCAGATAGGTAAACACCTACCCACTGTAACCATTTCTTTGATCGACTAATAACCAAAGAACAAACTCACACACACACCCACCTAATTAAAATATCAGTACCTACACAAGCGTAAGACGGAATATTAAACCATTATGTATCAGGGGACTCCTTATTTGAATAAGCACAAATTGTCAAAGAGATTTTATCTGGTTAAACAAAGATGCTCCTTCTGTTAGCTTTTGGCCCTGTTTGGGGGTGCCTATTTAATGGGATCGGGTAATACGCTTGATGATGCCTACGATTTCGTTAACCCCCTTGTTAATAGGGGTTGTTTTGTTTCGTCAATCCGTTTCGCAAAGATAAGGACGGAAGATACGATTATGAAAATGCGGTCGTATGATATTGTAAGCAGCTTATTTTGTTGTCATTGTTGTTAATACGGTTAAGCGAGATTTAAGTGTTTAGGTATTGCGTGCGGATTTATGTGGCTGTTGGAATAATATAATATTTGTGAGTTTTTGTGATTGGTTTTGATGTCCTGTTGTAATTTTTTCGGATTTCCGAAACGGTATGGATGGTTATTGTTCCCTTTAGAAAAGTGTCATTTTACCTTTTTTCTTGCTATTGATCATGAATAAGTTGCTAGGTAGGGATAATAAATTCCCTGGAAAACACATAGGTATCCACACTAATTTCCATGAATAATCTTTACAATAGAGAAACGACAGAATGATCAACATGTTATTAGCTCAACAGTAACTAGAACTGTTTTGATTCCATTTACATACTTGCTTTCATCAAACAGAGCAAATAGAAACTGGGAGCTGTTTCGGGAAATTAAAACTAACAAATAACAGCTAGCATTACGAAAAACACTGACAGGTAATTTAAGACTACACGTGTTCAATCTAAAAGTGCTTGCATCTAAAAATAAGAGAACTATCAACACTAATCACACTCAAAATACTCCGCGTTTGAACCGCAAACAAAAATAGTTTCCCCTCTAAAACATCTCACAATCACGGACAATCATCAATTCCAATTACTAACATCCCCAACGTGAGAAAAACCCGACAAAACACCCAATCACGTCAACCACAAAGGCCGCTTTACACCCCTCCTTCCTTTTTTAAAATCATCTGTCCCCACCGTCATCGTGACGAAAGATAGCAGTGACGTCATTAGCGCCTGCCGCGTCATCCCGACACGATTTGTCGCCGTTTATCGCGCGATTTTTTGCCGCGAACGCGTGCTATCGCCATACGCACAATATGCGTAAATTTTTCGCTAGCTAATGTGTTGGAAGTAACTTTTGCGAGATAAGCGATGAAAGCAAACGCTGAACGCGATTTTTTGTTCGGTAATTTTCTGTAGGAAAACGTTTATGATGCGTTAATTTGAAAAGTGAGGAAAATGTTTCAGGATTAATGAAATATGTGAGTTGTGAATAAAAAGTAATAGGTATAGGAATCTTATAAAATCAAAATACTATACAAAACTCTTCAAAAATAATAAAATAGCCACCCAACCCGGTTACATAATTACAACGCAATCCGACTGAAATCAACAAAGTGGTAAACACCAAAAAAAAAGCTCTGAACCTTTTTTTCTCTCCCAAAATACTAACCCTTGCCAGCATAATGCGGAAATAAAAACATGACTTTAAAAACCATTATTTTCGCGGCACAAAGTTCGTTCGGATACGAGCACGAGGGGTAAACGCGGGCACTAAAAAGCACAAGAGCGCTTCAAATGGCACGCGTCACGGACCACAACAAACGAACGCGGTGGATAGAAACGACAATCAGTATAATTTTAATTAGAGAAAAATTGCCGCGGCGAAATGCGCAAGTACCGTGTGTACAGTCAGATAGTGTGGTCTGTGCTTTATTTTAAATAAATTGACAGATGGATGACAGTCGTCAATAAAATACATAAAATATGCCGATTTGTTGAAACTTTCAGCGTTGCTATCTGTCATAGTTATAAATGGGTTTTCTTTAAGTGTTTTTTCTTTTATTTTTCTAAAGTTATGTATTTTCCAATCTGAATGAAAACTTAGGCTTACTGCTCATTGATTAAATTGAAGTTCACATTAATCAGACACAAGGCATTGCTTTGGCTTTAAAAAGCCTTTTAGACTGGAATGCAGATCGGTTTTTATTAGTAATAAAAATTTAATTCATAATTATCATGCTGACGGTAAAAACTCATCGGAACAATACTCGAGGAACCCTTTCTGCAAACAATTAGCGCACAAGTGCACTCGGAACAACGGCAATAGAGCGTCCCTCTAGCAGCTAGAGTGGTGCAAAAGCTTCCGACTGGCTGCAAACCATCGTGCCTTTGCTTTTACATCCTCCGTCGCCGCCCGTGGCTCAACAGCGCGTGCACATTGCCAGCCGCTTTTGTTTTTAGTCTGTGGGAATGCATAGAAATATTGACGTTTCAAAAAAGTATCTTGTTCTTGTGTTACCTTTTTTAAAATGGAAAATTTTCCATTTAGTTGTTATAAATCGAACTCGAATACACTCGAATTAAAAAAAAACGGTTTATTTATTCTTCTGAATTTCTTTTTTTTAAATCGTCCTCTTAGGACATAAAACCTACTAAACGAGTGAGGTTTGTTGTAGAAAATCTTTTTTATAACTGACTCTTAGGACATAACAATTACATTACCTAATGTTCTACGAATCTGATGGGTTCCTAGCCCCTAGTACTTCTGAATGAAACAAAACATTGCGACATCGATATTAGAAATAGGTTTCAGAAGTGGGCGGCCAATTTTATTGTATGTATTGACAGGTCGTTACTTCATTGTCAGCTGCTATCGCGAACTGTTATCGACTCCCTCGCTATTTTCACGACACGAGAAGATAAGAACGAGGCACTAGATAATACGCCTGCGTACTTTGTTTTTAGATCAATATCATTAACTGAGAAATGGTCTTAGTTATATATTTACAAATAAGTTACTTGAATGACTGATTGACTGACAGAAAACGCACAGCCTTAATCAAAGAAAAAAAAAATTTAAAGGAGACTGTGTAAATTTGCATATTTAGGGGTTCATTCTTTTTTGGGAGATGCGTCCTTTAGAAGGTCGAGGGACAGTGAAAAGGATGTTTTGGAATTTCAGCCAAGAGCGTCTCAAACGTGAGGTTGATGCGAGTAAAATAAATCGCGGGCAAAGAACTACTACTACGTAGTTTCTTTCGCTAATAAAACAAAAATTACTACTTGCTTATACCTAGTTACATTATTTAGGTACTTTATGTAACTTGAGGAGAATACTACCTTATACGACTAGAAATGCAGTATCCATTATCCGCCATTGTATAAAAGTAATTTATTTGACAGCCATAAAGCATTTACTTAGTTGTGCTTCCGTTATAATGTCTTTCTCTTGATTGTAATCATAGCTCTCCAGCCTCTTACTCCATTCCCCATATATTTTCTTTATGAGGAACAAATTGACATTTTCTCCGAGTAGCAAACACGATGTAAGCTTAGAATAAAGCAATAAAAACAACACAGATCAAATAACTCGACTTATCTGGATAACAAAACGAAATCCTTAACTATTACTCGAACCGACGAACATTCCAACAGTCTGATAAGGAAATGTTAATAACAAAACGTATGTAAGTATTTTATGTTAACGACAATGATGTACTCTTAATTAACATCAAGTTTCTTCTGTCCAAAAACAAGTGGCGTGATTCTCAGAATTGTTATCTTACTAATGTTACATTAACTACTAAATGCTAGGCAATAATTCGTTAAATTATGAGAATAGACCATTGCTCAAAGAACCCGAGATTAAAAAATTAAAAAACCAGTTCTGATTGGTCAGCATTGTTCGTTTTTTACAAGATGTCCTTACTTTGAATTTATAGAATGCGTTGGTCAAGATGGTATCGGGATTTATAATTTTTGGCTTTGTCTAATGAGGTTTTATGTAATTTGATATTCAAATGTTAACGATTTTTTAACCTTTTATATGGGCCTTCTTCAGGCCCATTCAGGCTAGTCGCAGAGTTTAATAATTACTTTTGAACAATATGAATCGTAAATTATATTCTTAGTAGTTTGGACACATTAGGACTAGTATGGTGAGATTTAATATCTTTTGACGACATAATAATTATACCGTCTTTTTTCAATATTCAGTAGGAGGCCCAAATGGTGTCGATTGTTCCGTAAAACAACGTATAACAAAACGTAGTCCAACCACAAACAATACTACCGTCAATTTCAAAATAATAATAGGTAATGTGCTTATAACCTACTAATGTAACAAAGCTATGAATTATACTAAGTAGTTGTGTATAATTAATTCCCACAATGCAAACCTTTAAAGCCTTTCTGAACGACTGAATCCTCAGTACATTGTAATTATTGGATGAAAGTAACCTGCCTGTATGATAAATGAGGCAAAGACGACCCGTCATTGTTCCACCAATGAAAGAGCTTTTGTCTATGGGCCGAGACAAAACCCTCGCTCGTTGTCTATGCCCCGCTCGGCTCACTCCTTTGTCGACCGTCGCGGTGTATTGTCGTGCGATGCGTCGGCGGAATCATTAAATGTGTTTAAAAAGAACAAAGAAAAGCTTTGCAAATATTTGCGCAATTCTCACGGCATGAAATACTGTGCTTAATTCATAATTAAAATGAATCGCGGTATCCCTGGCACAATATTATTATGATATTTTACCAACTTTGCATAAACGTGGTTTTTATTGAAGGAGAGAACGACAGGAAATACATATTTTATAGCAATTTTATAATAATGCAAAACATAAAAAAATGTGTCTGATCAGATTAGATGCGGAGTTTTAATGGTGTGAATTTATTAAATATTTTAAGGTTGCTCTCGATTATGAAAACTATTTCTTAACCTCGAACGAAACTATTTGAAACGCGAATGATTTACTGACAACTTTCAATTGCTTAAAAGTTAATTAATTCAACAATGCAAGATCAGTCACACACTGGAATACTAAAACACATGAAAACAATACTTAAGAGCGGCCATATTGTGAAGAGATGCGCGAGCGCAAGCACAAAACCTCATTGTGCGCCCATATGGGAATATATCGCTTGTTTTGTCATCCTCATTGTTGCTGACAGACAGATGGACAACTGAAAAGACGGCCTTTGAATAGTTATGTAAGCAGGAAGGCACTTTGTGAATACTCTTAGTTACGAGGTTAAATATTCTACGCGCGTTTGTTAAATGTTTGCGTTGTTTCAGCTTAGTTTTTTACATCAAGACAACTGCTATTTTTTCGATTATATGTACTTACTTTTCAAAATTCTTTTATTTCTCGAAAAGATTTGTATGAAGATTCATCTCAGTTGAGCGTCATACTGTAGGTAATGTACAAAGCTAACCTTAGACCTTATGTAAACCAACCGGCATAATTATGTGCTGGATTCTTAGATGTATATCTAGAGTAGACAATTCCTCAGGAACCAAATGAATTAGGTGCACCCACTGTGCATAAAAACGACGGACGAACTTCTGAAAAAAAGTACCTACTTTATTTTTTTTATCTTCAAAAGTTAGCATAGCCCAAATTTCTTGAAAGCGCAAGTTTTTCCTTACTCTTTCTGACAAAGTACAATCAAAGAGTTTCATCTGGGTTTATTTTACAGTTATCTGATAAGTACGTGCTCGAGAAAAACACTACCGTATTCTCAATAGATGACCTTTAAGAGGTTGACTTCTGGGCTTCTGAGGACCCGTAACGACTGCCAAAGACGGACTCAATGAGAGCTCGGACCAACGGCTTAACTTTCCGAGGCGCGGAGGGCGGCTGCCCCATTTCAAAACCTAGTAAGGACTTAAATTGACATTTTACAGGAGAGCGCATAAACGTAATATTGGTCAGAAAAAATGCTAATGGTTGTAAAAGAGGTTTTGAATTGGTTAAAGTGACTAGGATTTAAAATGGTCACTAAGGAGTGAATGGTGCACTTACTATATAGGTATCGATGCTTAAATATATCTCCTTTTATGTAAGTTTGAAACGTTGGTGTTTTTGTATTTGGTAGAGACCTTCTAGGTTAGCAAGATTATGCAATAGAACGATTTTTGTAAAAAGTGTCCCTTACTAGGTTTTGAAATGGGACAGCCGAGGGGCCTCGATATGTAATGTATGGTCACCATTCACGAACCGACCGCGACAAGCGTAGCGTATCTTCGATCGACCCATGTGACTGTTTTTATTTAGCTACGAGCCCCTCATTCCAACTCAGTCGACAATCAAATTAATTAAACAAACCACAATCTCCGTTGTTTTGTCCACTTTTCTAGTCCCGGTCCCGCCGTATTCATGCTAATAGTCCAATTTATCACAGAGCCGCTATCCACCGCTACTTTTAACACGGAAATCTTTTCCCTTCGCCTATTAACCGAGTAACAACTACTTAGAGACACCATCCATTTTGTTTTGGAAACAAGTTCGCGCTGGCGAGGATTGTGAATAAATCATATTAATATTATGTTATTTATGTCGCCCCATTACGGATCTTCAGGGGTTTTAGTGAGAAACCTGATTAATAGTATTTTCACTACGGCTGATGGAATATTTTGACTGGTTATTATTTCTGCTGAGAAGATGAGAAACTCATACGGAAGCTTTTTCTAAAGTTGAGAAAATTTGGTGCTTTCGTGTTTGAACTTTAAGGCGTGTAGTTATAGGTGTGTGTGTGTTTCGAAGAATTTCTTTATTTGCAAAATAAGGTCTATCTCACTTATTTAATTTTAATTGTCAGTATTTTCGTTTATATTTGCAATGTTCCTCAATATTACTATATTTATACATATCTTTTCGTTACTGTTTTTATCTGACACAAAATTTTATTTACTTATTTAAGTCACGTACACGTCACGTTGCAGTATAAAACTGATTTTCATCCGTCACCTCACACATCAGGTCCGGTTGAAAACCAGCGTCAGGTAGGTACTACTGTACTACTTACGTAGTTGTCTGGCATTTTTGCTGAACTGGGCCTTTTTGACGCAGCCGTGAGGCACACTTTCCTGCTAATTTCTTACATCGGACTTTACACTTTTTATTTGATCTTTATATTTTGTTTTTATCTGATCTATGTATCCGGGTATTGTGTTTTTTTCATCATCATCATCATCAGCCTATAATGTTCCCACTGCTGGGACACAGGCCTCCTCTCAGTGAGAGGGAGTGGGCCGAAATCCACCACGCGGGCCCAGTGCGGGTTGGTAGATGTCACGTCTTCGAATTTTTGGTTCTAGGACATGCCGGTTTCCTCACGATGTTTTCCTTCACCGTTTTGTGAGCAGTGGTGATGAAATAATTTACACAAAGTAAAGCGCCTGTCTGGGTTCGAACCTACGACCTACAATTCGTAAGTCGCGGCCGTTACCACTTGGCCACCACTCTCTCGTATTGTTTTTTTAGTCTGTGCTAAATAAATGTATTTTCTTTTTCTTTCTTTGTATAGAACATAAAATATTCTTCCCTATGTAAGTACAGCATAAAAGTTACAGATATTGAAGTAGAAATTTTACTGATGATTGAAGCATTATTTCAGCAGGATTGACAGTAGCAGATATCCTAGTACTACTACAACCTAAATAGGTACTATTCTTTGCTTGGATTTTAGTTTAAGACCCAGTCGACGACGATAAATACTTTTATATTTTTACAGTGGCACTTTCTTAATAAAGTGCTTGCAAACATTATAAAAAAGTGTACATGGGGGCACCGGTGCTGAGGTGATAGAAACAGAAAAAGTTTATGCTCTGAATTTAAATGTATAAGTAACTTTCAGTGTCAAAAAGGCTGAACAAACACAGGTGAAAATGACAAGTGACAATTAAAATGTGTGTGACAGTCAACACCTAAGCAATAAAAAGAATTAAATTTTGTTAATGCTATACCCTGCAGGCGCCACTGACGATATGCACCTAACCTTATCTCGTTAATCGTTTGTCAAGTGGGCTGAGAACACACTGATGGTTTTGTCCAATCTGTCGAAGCGTGGGACTGGACATCACCATGGTGTGAACCAGCTATCAGCATTATGTATATTTTTATTCGATTTTTTATTGAACTCCAAATACACGACAAATTAAATCCGACCTTGTGACATAACGTATAAAGTTTGATTTGAAACAGTAATCGCGGGGGAGTATTATCGAAGTTAATCTTTAACGACTGCTTTGTCACACCAGTAGGTCTGACTTTATTGCAAGATAAATTCCCAAATCTATTTCGGAAGGTACGCTTTTGACATATATGATAATGTGTTTGTTGAAACTGAAGCCGTGAAATTAAAAACCATTGCTTGATAATTTTGTGGTAGATTAATTCACGAATTTTTAAAATACGTTCCGTTTTGAATATTTTGATAGCCGTTTTATTGCTCACAATCAAATAAACACATATTCAAGTGTGTATTAAGATTCCTATATGTTCCAAATTACCGTTTATCGGCGCATTATTTAAATAAAAGCTATAAAAATTGACGAAAAACTATAAAAGATAATGTGTTCAATAGTTATATTTATGTATGAGCTAGGTTTAAGTTTAGTAACTAGTGGTTTTTACTTGTTCAAGAATATTTTTATGCGCCCATAGTTTAAGGTAAAAAAGTGACAATGATCTTCAAATGACCCTTCACTTAACACAATAAAATATAAGATTTAAAATCGATAACTTTATTGTCAACTAACTTTCAACAGGGGAATAATGTTGACATAAAACCTAATGGAATTTGCTGGATGCGAGAAGCACAGAACCGGTTGAAGATGAGAGTGATGATCATGAAGTCCTAGTAGAACAACTGTCAAATGTCAATTGTATACCAGTGTTAAAAGTTAGAGAATGATTAAAGAGTTAGCCTTTCGTGGAACACATTCACATTAGCAAAAGGTCAACGGGCATTTTGTTTAGTTTTACTAATTACCAACTAAAACCTTTTTACCCAGTAGCAATATAGAGGTTGTTACCACTTTAATAACACAAAAAATGTTGCACTCTAAAAAATTAAACAATAATCTAACGTGAAGTATTAAATATTCATGTTCATTATACATTACAAGATTACTTGGACCACTTTTTTGTGTATCCCATACAAAAGAAGCAATGTACTCGAAACAGTTAACTTGTTGTGGTATTTTGAAGACTGTACAAATTAACGCAGTGCTGCCATGCCTAATGGTCGTGAAGGCAATTAAAGGCACAGATTAAAAGTAAAACGTTGTGATCTCGAGTTTCTCGGTACATTTGTGGGAAAGTTTCATTGTTAATTACTTTAGAACAGCGGTGTTATATGACTTTATCAGATCTTAGTTAGTACCGTTGATGAGTCGGATTGTTTAGAAGAATTTAGGCAGTGTTGGAAGCTTCCTCTTGTTTGGATCAAGATTATTTCCCCGAATGTTTGGTAATGTTTAGGGCCAATTATTTTTCCAATGACGTGGGAAAACTATAGGTACCTACTGAATATGTTTTCATATTATAAATAAATGACATTTAATAATATAGGTATTTCAGTTATTTAATTTTAGTTTTAGTACCTATACTAACACAAATATGGATCACTACAGTGTCTGAATTAAATAAATAATAATAATAATATTGGTACCTACCGAAACTGGTTTCCTGAAAACTTTTCTTACCGATAGCAGTCTTTGTGTTCGAACTTACCTGTAAACAAATAAAAAACAATTATTAATAACATTCAGAACAAAGAATATGATAATAATATAAGATATAAACTAAATAGCGAAAATGTAGGATATATTTTCATCATCCGACCTGTGGAAAATGGACAAAAGGGAGAAACATATTTCTATAAATGACAAAAGCCCTTTACCACCTATTGTGTTTTACATAAAACTATGTAAATAGGTAGGTAATTGTTATTTAACTTTATAAAAATCGTAAGGTCTGTTCTCAAGAACGGCCCACTAATGAGCATAATATTCATAATATTGTGAGGCTCAAAAGAGTCTTGTTAGGTCCACACACGGGTGTCGACAAGGTAGGACTCTATTAAATTCTAACGTCCTGGTACACACTATGCGCGGCAGTGTTTTCATAAGCGAAAGCGGGAACGTTGTTTCTTTAAACTTTTTTTAATGTAGGTAAATGTTGTAGGTACCTGTTTATTTTTAACCGGGCGATATATTTGCCTAACGGAGTTTCTATGATAATCTTAATGAACTACTTGAAGTAAATTAATACTAAAGCTTCATTTATTTAAGCTTTGATAGCGAAAATGTATTTAACACAAGCATTATTAAGAGAGAATGCTCAAAACGACGGAAAAAACATAGAGAGGAAACCGGCATCTCCTAGAACCATTCGAAGACATGTCGCATCCACCTACCTGCACTTGGCTCGCGTGGCGGACCAATCCTTCTCATAGAGAGGAGGCCTGTGTCTCATCAGTGGGATCAGTAAAAGCTGATATGATGCTTACGCCTTTGCCTCGAAAACCTACTAAGCGAACGAAAGTGATGCAATTACTTTTGAAACGCAAAAGAAGAGTGATGGCTATAATGTGCGTGCACTCGGAATAAAACGACGTATGTACCAAAACGAAATTTCTTCTTTTTTAACAGATAAAATATGATTTAAATTTAAAACTACTTTGAGTAAACTTTGATATGATAATTCTCTATGTTTTAAAGTAAATTCCATTGAATAACTCTTAAGCGTTACGCCGTGATGTAGAAAAAGTAAAAAAATAGATATAACATTGCAATTTTTTTGTATCGAGAAAAATCATTGGATTGTGTATTCCTTTTACATGATACTAAACCAAAGAGTCAAAAAAAAAATATACCAAAATGTTAAATTAACATACTTAACAAGTTACACGAAATAGAAAAAACACATTTTTTTCAACATATCACCTTAAAATATGCTTTCTCCTTGTTAATCATTATAAAATTAAACAGCCTATTAAAAGAAAATGAAAAGCTTTCCAACAAAAGTCATATCAACCGCCTATTCCTCAGTCCACACCGCTCTCCGCTCAAACCTTACACCAACAATCTCAGTGTTCGCGCATTACCCCGCAAAGCCTCCACACATGCGCCCTGAATGCACAAAGACATATAATAACATAAGGCGGCGCGCAATTAAAAAATTTAAGGCACTTTATCGTCGCCCTAGCCTTTAAACTCCCATTTCCTAATGTAAACGCAAAAGGTGGGTAGTTTCATAAAGATTTTGTAGTTAGTGCAGTTTCCATTACGTACATTTTGTCTTTAAACATATGAAACGGTTTTAATGATGATGTCATTAATTTAATATTTTTATGAAATAGTTTATATTAAGTTTGTTTGAATGCTATGCAGTGATGGGCGGGGTTTGTGCGTCAGTGATGATGACTGAAAACTGTTAAATGTTGGTAGGTTTTTATAAAAACCTTTAAAAGGAACTGGATTGTTCCCAGGTACAGACGTTAGCACATCAAGCTACTACAATCTGTCAAATTTCTTTAATAGATTTTCAACTTTATTGCTAAAGTTTTAGGTTCAAAGTTGATTGTTAATATTAATTCCTAAATGACGCGTTATTAATTTACCTGAAGGTCAATTCTCGTACTTAAAAAAACGTTCAAATTCAAGTCGTAATCTCATCTTAGCGACAAACATTGTCAAAAACTTGTCAAAAATGTCTGTAAATTGGTTGTATTTTTGACAGATTGCTACTGAGATTAGAATAGGAACGTTCTTAAAAACACGGGAATTGCCCCTTTGGCCTATTCCGCATTCGAGTTTTACAACTTATCTTAGACAGAATTAGGTATTTTGGTAACAAACATTTCGGTTACCTTCAATTCACTAATAAAACGCACCAATTTTACGTATAAAATAAAAATAAAAGTTAATTTATCGCCTATTTCCCTTATTAAAATGAGAGAATTTACATTTATTCGAGTGTTCCATTCCGTTACCGATGTTGATTAATGTCAATAATTTACTGGACGTTCGGGACACATTAATGTTGGCCCTTGGTTAATTTCCCTCAGTTTATCGTGGTCCTGCTGACAACTGAAATGGCGATGACATCCCGCTATATGACACTGCGGCGAAAGATTTGTGCGCAAACCTATTTAAGGTGACATCGAAATCTATGTTTACGAATTTCTATTTTTTTTTACAACAAAAAGGTGTGACTGTCTTTGAAATATTCGAATTTTTGGTCTGGTATTCGTGGATATTCTATGACAAGCGTTCATCCCGGATATTGTGCTGACATTTGTTTGTATTAATATTTCGAACTAATTTTAATAATAGAGAATTTTAACGTCTAGCACAGCTCCTGTCAAAACTGCCCTCGAACGATGTTTGGGCGTGTCACTAGTCACGATAAAAAATGGTTAAAACTAGAAGCACAAGATAATGAGTCATAAAAAAATAATGTCGCATATAAAGCCAACAGTAAATTACCATCCAACTGTCTAGTAAAACTACCAATATTGTCACGTCATTAAAATCAACGTGATTGCACACGTCACCGAGCAATCACAGACACATCGTAGAATAAATTTCATAGCACAATCAGTCTATAATGTTCCCACTGCTGGGTCACCGGCCTCCTCCCTGTGAGAGGGAGTGAGGCATTATCCACCACGTTAATAAAAAGGCATGATCCACCACGCGGGCCCAGTGCGGGCTGGTGGATTTCACGTGTTTTCGAATTTTTGGTTCTAGGACATGCCGGTTTCCTGACGATGTTTTCCTTCACCGCTTTGAGAGCAGTGGAGATGAAATTAAATACACAAAGTAAAGTGCCCGCCTGGGTTTCGAACTCACGATACCACTGGGCTATAATTCTCACATTATAGTTCTCCATAAAAGTCGTGTCAATCGAGACAGTGCGTCAAATATTTAAATGAACAAAAATAACACTTTTCAATTCCAAACAGTCTATCAAAGAATGAAACTAGCTCAGATAAACACAGATTAATAAACAACAACAGAAGTGTCAGTTCGCGGAATCGTTGATGAGAATAAAGCGATAGCATTTCGCAATGGAAGAGCGTTACTCGGAAATACGTTACGATCTCATGGCTACGGATGCGATGCCTCTCTCTTTATTATTCCAATAACAATCGTAATGAGTGCTCTGGTCAAACGTAAATAGCAACTTCATACATTTGAATGATGCCAATGTAAACTCTGTTCTATGGATTACTCTGTACCGTTTAGGGTTATCGCTCCATTTTGTAGTTCGTGAAATCGTAACACCTTGAATCTTATGAGTCAGAAACCAGACTTGGATTTAAAAATATTCATAAGCAATCGTCTTTAAAAATCAGATCATTTTAATATTTGATTGCAAAGTATTCAACATCGTTTTAAAACTGTTTCGTGTCCATCATGTTCTTAAGATTGTTTAACATCATATTTTTTATTCTACACATCGACCGTTGCCTTACAAAGTCTTTTACAAACATTGTCCTAGGCTTTTCCTATGTTGGGGCCGCCGGCCGGCTTCCAGTATGAACGTTTGCAACTGGGTACCAGTATTTTACATGGAGCGACTGCCTATCGGACTTCTACAACCCAGTTCATGGGTAATACGATACCCCTGGTCAGACTGGTTGTCAGAGTTACGGGCTTCTGAAGACCAGTAACGACTGTCAAGGATCCAAGAATGATAGCCGAGACAAATGACTTAACGTGCTTTCCAAGGCACGGAGGGGTGCAAAGATGGTCACCCATCCTCGGACCAACCGCGACTAGCGTAGCTTCGATCCGACCCGTGCAGCTGTTATTTCTTACTTATTATAGTCTATAGCATTTAGCATTTTGTAACCCAGGACATTATCTCCTACAGATACCACACAATATTAATTACAAAACGATTAACTTTTTAGGTACTATAGTAAGATACATGGTTACATATTCATAAAATTTACGGACAACCCTAAAACAGCGGCCGGTGCACATCAAAGGCGCACCTCACACTGCCTAGTTTACATTGTAACCTCTGCAGGAATGTTTACACTGACATTAGACTACTGACCTCTTATGACACTCCGAGTGTGACGAACTGTCGACAGCGGAAATCGATGGTGTGACGTGACACTCACGAGAGTCACGACACTTGACATGCTCGCGTGAAATTACGCGCGTAGGGCGACCATGACGTGCGAAAAGTAAAGATGGTAAAATTGAAGACTATTTTTTTTTCACGTTGTTTTTTGAAGTAAAACTACTTTAGGCCGTTGGTCATTTTTCGAGATGGGAAAAAACTATTGAACTCGCGCCACTGTTACCGTAACCGAAACCGCTTCGGATGTGTTCGGCTGTCCTCGGGATGTAGGTACTCGGTTTTAATGTATATTCGATATGTTAGTGAGTGATGGCAAAGTATTAGGTTTGTGTTTTGTTTTCACTTCTGTCAGCACTCCTGCAGTGCGATTCTGTAACCATCTCACCGTGAAAATTTAGGTGAAGTGAGCGTGGAGTGAGCTGTCAGTAGTGTTAAATCCGAGCAAAAACAAACTCACATCACCTAAGTTTTCACGGTGAGATTTTTACAGAATCGACCGGCAGGAGATTATTTTTGTGATACTTATTGTTTTTACCTGACTGCGCAATAGCAAAGACAGGGTTATGTTTTTTTCTTGGGTTTAGCTATATTTGTTTCTACAAAATACATTTAAATACTTTCCAAATTCACTCTAATCTGCAAATTGTCCAAAAAGTTAGCATAGCCATAAAAACGTACCGAAAGGTTTTATTTTACCAAGATGTTAATATGTAGAAATAAAGTTAGCGGCAAAAGAACAACACACCCGCAATATCCGATTTTCAAAGCATTGCATTGCAAAATAGTATTCTATAAAACACGATAGTGCTTTAGAATTTTGTAATTAAAGCACACACAAGCAAACTAGAACAAATCCAAGTAAACAAGCGGATGCTTCCCCCAAATACCGCTCTATATTAATGAACCTCCTTGTTTCTAGGTTACAATGTGGTAGGCGTGTGTAGACTAACAATATTCATAATAATAGGATTTCGTCTTTGATGTGTCACATCGTCAAACGAAACGAAATTATGACAGGATATTTAATTTAGTTCAACCCTGACAATGTTGACGGTTCGATCTGTCACTGATATTCATTAAGAAAAAATGAACGCAGAATTAATGCCAGAGTTCGTGATTTATTTGCGATCAATATATTATTTTCAGTGGGTTGTCTACAACATGTTTTTCGCTACTGTTGTGCCATTTGCGAGCCGAAGAGTGAGCAATTTTTTTCTTCTGTTACTAATTGTACAACATAATTCTTGTTATAAGAACGACTTGTCATAATTCAGTCTACGATTTTTTGTCACCATTTTTAATACTTCAAAAGATTTAAGTCCCGTTGAATTAATTCTAATAAAAACTCGACGCTTGAACAGTAAATCAGTTCATCACAAAACAGGCAATAAAGTCGAAAGAAACCTAAATTAAGAAATCTTAATGTAAAACCAGAATTCAATCAACATTACCGATGTAATCAAAACGAAAAAAAAACAGTTAGAGGCCAGCCAATAAAAACGTTTGTACAGAATTGTTACCGTGCGATGTTAAGATTAAGATAACAGTAATACAAGTAGGTAACTAAATACATTTCTTTAATGCCCTGTTCTTACTTTACACAAACTAAACGTTTAACGAACTTCGTCCCGCGTCTTGAAAATTTGTGGTTATAAAAATGATGCAGTGGTAGCCCAGTGGTAACGGATGCGACTTACGAATTGTAGGTCGTAGGTTCGAACCCTGACATGCGATTTATCTTGAGTAAATTATTTCATGACCCCTGCTCTCAAAACGGTGAAGGCAAACATCGTAAGGAAAAATTTCCTAGGACCAAAAATTCGAAGACATGAAATCCATCAACTAACACGAGCCGGCGTGGTGGATTATGGCCCACTCCCTTTCAAAGAGAGGTGGCCTGTGTCCCAGCAGTGGGAACATTATAGTCTGATTAATGATTATGCATGCAGATGATAAAAAACTTACTGAACGGTAAAAAGTTTTGCCAACCAGTTACATTTCTTTGCTACCTGTTTTAGGTTAATCACATTTTTTTTAAACATTCTGGTGGCTGGTGGCGGCGACAGTTTTCAAAATGAGAGCACATTACACTTTTTTGTGACATCAATCATGTTTCTTTATCAGTATCGGCTAGCTGAATTTTTGTGTAAGACAAAAATTCAGCTAGCCGTCAAAATTCTACAGTCCTATTTGGTATAGTTCGCGCGGGACTAGTTGGCCGCGCCTTAGGTATGTGAGCGGTGGGACGGAGGGGCGCGAGCGCTGTCATGACTCAGTACGTGCGTTGCAAACAATAGGTAACCCCGCCGCCCTCAGCCCCGGCCTCACCCAAGGCGCGGCCAACTAGTTCCGCGCGGACCATAACACTGAAATCTTTTCCCACAATCCGGCTGCTTCTTTCCAAGATAAATATAGTTTAAAAAAATCATAAATCTATCTTTATTATTAGAATATTTAACCTGGAGAACTAATCGTAAAAATCACCTAAAAGTCAAAGACTGTCAGTAAAAGTGAAATTTATAAAACATAAAAAAAGGAATGCGCCAATATCAATCTATGCAATTTACCTCGCGTGTTGACTCACAGGTTAGCCTATGTATTTTTAAAACGCTATATTTTAAAGAAAAACTAATGGAAAACTAGATAATAATATAATGTTTTGTCACAATAGAGGGGAGTGCTCGTAAATCCGTCTCGCTGGGCTGAAATAAAATCTATTCGAGTGTGGAATACAAAAGTAAATGACGCACCGAAAGACAAATGTCGTATTATTTTGACGGGAGTCAAGACGTTGCATAAAAACGTATATTAACGTAAAGTATACTAATAAACCTACTCGGTTTTATAAAACATTCATAAATCTTATAATCTGGTTTTTGAGATTATTAGGTAGGTACCTACGCTAATCACACTTAATTAATTTTGACGAACAAGACCATAAAGATTTTGACTTATCATGTCAGTCATTTAATTTTGATCTATTGTGATCACCGTATATTTGCCGATGTATTTTAATGAAACAGAATTGAATTGATCTGTTAAATTATTTACTATTATTATACCTGCTAATTTATATGTAGTGTTGTTCCAAGATATGGGACAGGAAATGGTCGAGTATATTTACTTACACTTACCTACATCATTGTGACATATTTATTGTCATCGTTCTGTCAACGATTGAGATATGTATGTATATATCCTTTTTACTCATATACCTACCTATTTTTTTTTGCGCTGGCAATCTAAATCTTTCACCACTTGGCAATAAGGGGTGATATCGCCATGACCTTTACTTCATGTCATAAAAAAATATTGTAACACGTTTTTACTTTTTCCGAGATTTTTAATCTTCAAGATTAAGTAACCGTCTTTAATATACCTGTTCGGAATCCGAGATGTGCAATAAAAGAGATTTATTAATATTCCTCCTGTAAACAATGCGCGGTAGATTTTGGCCGCATTCTCACTCTCTCGTAAAAACCGTGAACGTCGTCGTCACGTTACTGCAAAATTATAATATTTTGGCCATAATTTTCTAAGCTTTATGTCAACGCATTTAGCGTCGACGATAGGTTAACGACTTCGCAGGTCGACCACTCCGACGATTGATACCCTAATTTATTGCACATTAAATTCTTACATTCAACACCGCAAGTATATGAAATTTATGTTTCCTTATCTTTTCCTCACATTAAAAAATGCAATTTATTATGTCAGCTCACTGAAACAATAATTATGGTACTTCAAACAGAGTACGTTAAAAAGATCTATTTCTGTGAGGATAAAGAATAATCCGAAAACGACGGAACGTTGCGCATTCCCATACACACACCGACCACCAACAATGGAGGGCAATTAATAAAAACGGCTTTTTAAAAAAGGAACCGGGACGAAACGCGCGACTCCCGCGCACCTTATGTTAGCAGACTAGGGTTGGCAGACTAGATTATTGATCTTCTCAAGACTATCTTCCTAAGACGACAAATTCACCCGAAAGATAAATAAAGAATATGTCGAAGTGTTCTTATTCAAAAATAGACCTTCCTAAAACATAACTACAACATTATTTTAAATCATTGGTGATTTCTGTCAAAATACTGGCCAGGCTCAACTTTTTTTTCTATAAAATACTGATTCTGTGTATTTTTTCAGAGTTTAGCAGCCCTATAAGTAACGCATCACGAAATATACGCTCATCCGCGCACTTCGCACGAGATCACGTTCCGCGCATTATTTTGATGAATTCCAATTTCGTAGGCACCTACGCCATTTTGTTTTCTTTTCTTTACGGTCTTTTGTTGTAGGGAAGTCGTTAAAAGGGTATTTATATTTAGTATAACAGAATGTAGAATTTAGAAAAAAATGTTGTTTCATTTTTATAAACATTTCGCATGATTCAACATCACAATTTCTAAGCAAATTACCTTAAAAGCACTTAAATTCGCATTTCAAGACCATAACCGGCACTAATTCCAGTGTAAAACCGTCTTACCACTATTAAAATAATACCAGGAGAAGTGGAAACAATAAAGGTAAATCAAAGCAATTAAAAATTCATCAAGTGTACAATTGAGAGAGATATAAACAAAAGTTTATAGCTACTATTAATCACACTGTTAAAATCTGGCGTCAGTTTTGTAGGTGGCTATTGTGCGGTGTTCCTTTCATGCACAGTGTGACAACCCGTAATAAATCGCAAGTGTTGCCATCAGTAAAAATGTTACAAGAATTACAAGCCGGCCTTTTCAACTTTCAACCAATTATTAACAACTTACCTGGTTTTTGTTTTTAATTTTTTTTTGGCGTGGGTAAATGTGACTTGGTGTAATGTTCTTTTTTGTTTAAGGCGAAAGCGCCAGGGTAGTCCGCGAAATTCTATTTTTTTTCGTTTTTTGCAATTTACTGGTCAGTATTAACTTAATACTGACCAGCAAATTGCAAAAAACGTAAAAAATAATCCCACAGAATGACTATTTCATGAAATCTTGACAGTTTGGAATTATACTAACCTAACAAGTTGTATTACCGATTTTAATGATTATGATTCTGTAAATACATATTTGTTACGGCCGCGAATCATATTTTGACCGACGTACAACTTAATACTGACTAGCAAATTGCAAAAAACGTAAGAAAATTTGAATTTCACGGGCTATCTTAGCGCTTCCCCTTTAAGTACACACGGCGACACATCAAGCTATACATTTCCAGTTTTAGCTGACCTCGCACTGTATAGGTTTTTCGTATAATCAGAAGCCAGATTATACTGGTTTTATATAGTTTGTTGTGTAGCCGTGCGTACCTGCCTGTATTGTATTCATGTTAAAAGTTTATAAACGGTGGTGGGACATCTAACATGAATTCAGCACATGATTCTTAAGCCCCTACATTGAACTGTTTTCGTTGGTTATTAAAATACTAGCAGCGCCGTGCGGTTTCACCCATATAAGTGTCGATCTCGTGGGAATATCGGGATAAAAACTATCCGATGTCCTTTCCCGGGACTCCGAATATCTCTATACCAAATTTCATCTCAATCGTTTCAGCGATTTAATCGTGAAGAGGAGACAGACAGACACACTTTCGCATTTATACGAGTAATTTTGTATGGATAGTTAGGTGTTCCATACATTTTCACCTCGTAGGTATTGTACTATGAAACAGTTGATTTTTCTTTTGATATAACTGAAGAAAAACTTCTACGCTATAATCATATACTGAAGTCATGGTCTATTAAGAGTCTGACACTCCCTACCGCTCCACCCAGAGCGGGAAAGTGACGCGAATAACTACGGTGTAGTGATGGAAAAATAAATCGATATTGTTATCTAATTATCGGGATTTAGAAAGGTGACACTTTTTTTTTCAGGATGGGAAATCATCAAATGACCCCTCATTTGATAATTTCCCATCATGAAAAAAAAAATCATGGTCACTGTTTTCGCATCGATTTCACCCCGTATAAGATGATTATGAAAGGAAAATTATTAATTTTTTTAATATTTGATATTGGACGTATTCGCGGAATAACCAAATGCATGAATACGGCAGCATTATTACTAATATTCGTTCTTTGAAACGATTCTGATAACTTTTTTCACTGTCAATATAATAAGAAAAAGCTTTTTCATAATTTTCATAGAACCTCTGCTAATTAGCACGATACAGCCAACTGTCACAAAAGAGAGAAAAAAATAATGAAAATGTAAAGCTTCTGTTTCCTTTCAAAAAGAAAATACTGAAGACTTTTTTTTTGTGTTGAAAGAGAAAAAAAATAAGAAAGAAAAATGGAAAGTCCGATTCATCCGGGCGCTCGTTGCTCGGTGCTCTATTCAGAAACAACTTATTAAATAAATTAACCGCAAGTTGGTGGAAAAGGAAAACTAAGGCGGCCCACGTAGCTGCGAAGACGGAGCGGCAGCGATTATGTAAATATATCAATAGTAAGTATCTCTATCCACTTTTCGGAAAATTTCAAGATAGTACGGGCATTTATAAAAGCAAATATGTAGCAGCGCCTCTCGGTTTCACCAGCATAAGTGTAGATCCCGTGGAAATATCGGAATAAAAACTATCCTATGTCCTTTCCCGGGACTCAAACTATCACTATACCAAATTTCATTTAAATCGGTTAAGCGGTTTAATTGTGAAGAGGTAACAGACAGACAGTCAGACACACTTTCGCATTTATAATATGTATTAGTAGGATAGATGAGAAGCAACCGGTGTAAGTCCGGCTTTAAGTAATTTCTTTCAGTAAATAAAGAAAAAATATACTTCTGATTCCTTACAACAATACTTGAGAGAAGCCACAGCTAATTTCATAAAAAAATATCGGAAATAGGGCCAATTTCCATGTTTTCAACGACTGTTTCCTAGCATAATGAATAAAAGTATTTCCTCTCCTAAGCAGCAATGGATCGCAAAGAACTGATTGATAATAGAGTAAGACTCCTCTGTCGATACTTTTAATTTTACTTTACTTTTGTCATAGAAATAATGTTACCAATAAGTATAACTTTTATTTTAATATTCGCCCTCGCCCCCGCTAATCAGTGTGACCACCTAAGGCAACAGCTCCGCTTCGCCGGGACAAAGCTGTTAATTCCTTAAAGCCCGACTCCATTCTGTTCTCATTCAATGCGGACTGTAGTCTGTGGCGAAGAAAGACCGCAAAAATAATTTGAAAGTGACGCGAATAACTACGTTGTAATAGTGATGGAAAAATAAATCGATATTGTTATCTAATTATCGGGATTTAGAACGGTGACACTGGTATAGGGACCGTGATGGTAACAAAAGCTAGAAGATTTTTCTTAAAATTTCTTTCTGAATATCATAATTATGACTCAGTGCGACCCCGGAGCCACATCACAGACGATGCCTCACCTCTTGTCGAGCTCTGCAATGACACCTGCACTATGGAAAACCATTGCGAGGCCAACGCTAATGCTATCAAAGTTGCCGAATTCTGGTCGAAGCTTATTTAAAATAAGCACTAGGATTTATTTCCGTAAGCGCAAAAGCACATAGGCTCTTTGTTTGGTGAAAATGTCTTTACCAATAAATGCAGACATAACGAGACAGTCACTGAACTCGAATTCAAAACCCACTATAAAACTCCAACCAGCTTTTCTCTGCATGCACACAATTTTCTTTTCAGCTCATTTATCGATAAAGTACACAAGGATGTTCGCATCCCTACGTCGCCCCGGGAACGCGGCCCAGATTCCCAACTTTTCATCATTCTCCTTGCCTTCCCGGCTCATTGTGTCCGTGGGAACCTTTATTGCCCCCATTGAAAGGCATGAATGCCGGCCAAGAAAAGCATTTGTGTACTGAATACTTACAAAGAAGCATGTTTCAGTTGATTCCGTTCCTGTTTCAGACGTCTTTTCATTTCGGTATTTTCCGATTGGGGCAGCTCTATTGGCTACGGTCTTGTTTTGTATCGGTAAATGAGTTTCGCACTGCAGAAAGGTTAATTTACTTTTCAGTATGGTTTTGTTTGTGAACGTAGGAGGTCCTATTTTGGTGGATATTGTATGGCTTTTGATTGTAGTTGGTACTTACCTACCTACATCTATTTATGGCTTTCTGTTAGGATTTATTTGTAAAGTTTATGCTCTTTTCTCATACTTTTATCTCTTGTTATTTTCCTATAGTTATTAATGAAATACTACAGAATTGCCATATAAGTACACGTAGGCCATGTAGGTGTGGTAACAGGTAAGTAATATCAGGAATTATTTCAATATACTTAGACAATGATATACTTAGTATTTTTTTAAATTAATTTTGTTAGATAACCTTTTTCCTTATACTACAATGTAGGTACCTATTCAACTTCAATCTATACAAACCACGAAAATAGCACTATTTTCAAATCTAGAAGCCTTGGGAATAAACAATTAAAAAAAAAGCAAAAGAATTCTCAATGGCACTTATTTGAAAATGCCATTCAGGGTTTTTCCTCACGAAACTTTTCCAGCTTCTTCGGGTAACTAAGCGTTCACTACTTAATTACGAAACAAGCCCCTTTCAACCTCGTGCATTTTCGTGCAACTTCGTCAAAAGGGGATAGACAATTTTCTTTTCCTTTTTTTTTTGCACAACAAGGCTGATTTTCGTAGAACCTTTGCTTGGTGTTAAGGTGCGTGTAGCAGAATTTTATTGTTGTCATTATGTTAATAATAAAATTTATATTTAATTTGCTTACGTTTAAATGTACGATGATAATTATTTGTAACTAAAAGCAATGACTAAAACATGTTCAATAAATCTTACTTGTCATATTTTTTTATATGGCAATAGACTTTGAAGAGGTTAGGTTACAAAAATATAAACGTTCATGTTATTTTAAAACGCGATTGATGCAAAGTGACACTTTTCTTATACAACCACCGACTAAGTAGGTATAGTTTTTACTTTCTTTTCATAAATGGAAAGGGTTTTTCAAAACTTCTGTTGGCAGATGGCAAAAAGCACTAAAAATGTACAAAACAGCTTTCATATGCAATAGCAATGAAACTACTACAAAGTTATTAAAATGTATGTAAAGGAAATGTACGGCATATTTGATGGGCACCAGCAGATTAATACTGCCATTACAGGCTAGCTACCATTTAGCTACAAAGGTGAAATCGTGCTACTGTGAATGTAAGAAGATTATCCTATCTAGCTGTAGGACCTAAATAACATTGTAAATTGTGTTATTGCTTTTAATATGTATGCAAATGTTAAGCGGGAGGTATCGCTGCCTCGAATATTGTCTAGGATAGGAAATGTGTTGGATTTAAATGAAGCTACCGATAAAATGTACTACTACTATGAACAGTTGCTTGCAGATATTCTAATGTGCGTTATTCGTTAGTTTGCTGGTCAGTAAGGTAATTAGTTGAAGTTTTGTAATGTATGGGGTCATTTTCACGCCTGTTTTGTCTGTAGTGATGTACCTATGTAGGTTCTGAAGATCGATTCATCGATAGTCGATAGCTTATATATATAGAATTGATATTATTCCGAATAGTGGATTATAAGCATGCCGTGCGTGTGCTGGATTCAATTTCCATTGAGCCTGTTTGTTTAATAAAAGTAACATAAAAATATAGGTACTTATTGAAAAAAGAAAAATTCCTGCCTCAATTTTCTTATTCAAAAAAGCAACGCCCTAAATCTCTAACGAGTAGGTATGTAAATTATAGCTAAACCAACACTATGTACAACAAACAATTAATTCATGTATTTTCCCAGATTTTTACAACCGCTAACGTTGCTCGGTATAAAACGGCTTATGAAAAACCAAACATCGTAAATGTCTGCGCTGAAACGACGCCAGTAAACGTCTTGTGCAAACCATAAACTTCTATTTATACCTACGTTCACCCATTGTTTTCTCAGTGACGACTAGCGAATCAAATTATTGGCTACAACACACCAAAGGAAAAACGCCCGTATTTTCAAGAGCTATAGGTTATTATCGCGTGAAAAACAAATAGAGCCGTGCAGAAGTGGGGATAACAATTGTCTATTGTGTTGGCTATCTCTTTTGCGCATCGCGGCGGCGACTTTGTGTGAGGAGGACAGGTGTATAGTGCTGTTGCCTTCTCTCACAATGCTCGGTGGAAATGGGCACGCCTTTGTGGCGAGGATTTTCTTCTATTCGTCCGTTTAGACCGGTTTAGTGATGTGTTATAAAATTTTGTGCGCATGTCTATTTGGTTATGATTTCACGGTGTAATGCTGAAGTTATCCGCTTCGTGATTGTGGGCGGGTAACAATATATTATGTACCAACCCATAACAATAGAATAGGTGTACCTACATAAAAAACAGTCTTATGTTCCAATAATAAATCCAGTGGCAACTGTTCTTTTCATAATATTATGTCCTTAAAAATTTTGAATCCGCCATTTTCTGTATGCATTTTGGTTATCACAGGTTTTAAAAGAAAATTTAGGTAAGTAAAGTAAAGATCGTATCAGTTCGTTTAAACATAGATCCATAGATATACAAATCAACTCAACATACTATTAAAATAGGTACTTATAATTATAATAAGAAAAGTAATACACACGCATTTAAAATATAAGAATACGTACCTATCCCATTAGGTACTATGCTAATAAACGTAAAACCATAATCGTTAATCGTCGGCATTTTCATATCGGTTATTAGGTACCTACAATTTTCCGTAAAACCGGAATCGGTCGGACGCCGCTTCAAATTCTGCAATGCCTATATTCCATGATTTTAAAAGTGCATTGTCCCCAACACTATTTATAAAGATGTGCCTATAGGGAGATAGATTTTGCAACGAATTTAAGTCTACGATGCACAATCAGTTTTTATTTTGGCTTTCTTTATTTTTATGGAACTGAGTTTGTTTCCTAGATTAGCTTTGTTTATCAAATATATTATACTTATGCAGCCTTACGATACAATTTCCTATGTACCTATGTGTTTTTATGATAGAAAATATGCCTCTGAGAAATTCTAGATAACGACAAAAGCAAAAACACAAAAAGCAAAGATCGTAAAAAATGCACAGGTTTTTATGTTGTTGACAAACTATTAAATAGCTGCAATAAATCGATTAAAACCATAGAGTAGGTACATTTAGTAATTTTAGTGCCAGCGTTAGGCAACCTCTAAGCTATTAAAATTCTACTTAAGATAACTTAAGTCGTGTTTCTAATTTGAGTGAAACATGTAAGCGGTTAAAATACTTAAATAGTGTAATACGTGATGTATGGTGTGGTTCAGAGGAACAAATAGGGGTGATGGCGGATGCCAATCATAAATCCTTTCTCGATGACTAATCGTTCTGTCAGTAAACTAATCGATAAACTGTATATCGTTTCGAAACTTTAAAGCTGGCTGTTGAAGTAGGTACCTACCCAGTGTTCTTTAAATAAAAAAATTATTTATTTAAAAAAAGAATGACTGAATGTTGAAAATAGTATTTTTTTTTATCAATCGGACAGGCTATGTTGTTTGTTAGTTTTACACAATTTTTGGCTAGTGTAAAAAGTCTTAATGCAATGTAAGCGACTGTGGAGCAGTATCGCAAACGATGGCTCATCTCTTGTCGTGCTCTCTGTGCGAAAACTCCTGCACTATGGAAAATCTTTGTGAGGCTAATGATAACACAGTCGAAGTGGCCAAATAGTGGTCGAAGGTTATTTAAAACAGATAAATGGAATTATCGATACAACGAAGAAGGAAAAGAATGCAGGCACATAGAAATGCTGCAGGATTATTTTTAGAATGTCAATGACATTCTAAAAATAATCCTGCAGTATTTATAAATAATCTTTAAAAATAAAATTTAATAATAATCTTTGTGAGGCTAATGATAACACAGTCGAAGTGGCCAAATTGTGGTCGAAGGTTATTTAAAACAGATAAATGGAATTATCGATACAATGAAGAAGGAGAAGAATGCAGGCACATAGAAATACTGCAGGATTATGTTTAGAATGTCAATGACATTCTAAAAATAATCCAGCAGTATACTAGCGTTGATACTAAAACCGAGATTAAATAAACCATTTCGCTTCGGCTGTCGGTTGAAAAGGCACACCACTAACCACGTTAAGGGCGAGTTACCATTAACTTTTAATATTATCTTTTTAATTTTTTTAATCAAAAATGTTGTCAACACATGTCTGTCCGTCACTCCTGTAGTTTTCTTTCAGAAACTAATTGGTCTGACACGGTTTAACCCCTCGAATGTGGAGGGTTATATATATATTTTTTAATTTGAAATATTTTTTTTAAAGAGCAACTTGTTGACTCGCTTTACTGGTCGCAGTTGACGGTTAATGGGAAATGACACCTTTTAAAAATGTTTCTGTTTTAGTTTTGATGCGACAGTTGATTCTTTGAAATTATTAAAAAAATTGAAGCTTTTATATTTTGATTTAATATAGTAGTCGAGGTAGGTTCCTGTATTTTCAGTACCTAATATCTCACCGGGTGAGATCGCTTTTTAACCGACTTCAAAAAAAAGGAGGAGGTTCTCAGTTTTTCGGATATTTTTTTTGTCTACTTGTGTTTAGGTTAGTAGGAGACATAAGTAAAGTCCGTTCAAAGTTATTTCACGGAGGAACCGTATTGTAACGAGAATAAAGATCACAATGATTTTGACAGACACTGACAAGTGACCCAACAGAAACCTTATTCATATTAAGTTAAAGATCACTGCGATTTGGACAGCGATGCAAAATCAGAGGTAAAATAACTGCGAACGGCCTATTTTACACACAGTGCTTAGGTTAAGTTACACTTTACAGTTAGTTGAATTACTATCTAGCTTTAACTATCATGTATGGAGGTAGAACAATGGAATTTGCTAATAGTTCACTTTTATTACACACCGCGTAGATATCAAAACAAGTACCTACATACCTAGATGCCCAATATAACATGAGATGTTTTATTATTTCTTTCATATTATATATAAGTAGGCCCATACTTTTATCGTCCCTTATCCCTCCATCACTCGCAACAAAAATAACGGACACACAAAGATGGCCACCCTACTAATTTATTTGTTTTTAATTTTTAAAAACAGAACGAGGAAGCGGACCAATGAGACGCGTCCTCCGACTGATTGTCAATTAGCGACATCAAACGGGCTTTTTGCGAATTAAGCGGTTGTTTGTGTTCATTTTTTGTCCGGTAGCCGTCGCGCACTGGCGTTTGATGCGTTTTTCCGTTTATACGTTTCATTTTCATATTTCCGTTTGTCTGGCCCTATGGGGAGGGCACAATATAGGGTGTCTGTGTGCATATGCCGATGCTTTCCATTTATTTCGGTGATATTTTAATTCGTGTGAGTGCCCTCGTAGACGTATAAAAATTTTTGATGTTTGTTATTTTTTTACCTAGTCGCTAGAGGTAGGAGGAGGAGGAGGGGGGGAGGTAGGAGGTAGGGTTATTAGAAAGTGTAGGTTTTTGTACGGGTTTAAAGCTGGGGAATTCCTGGTGAAGTAATTATGCACGTCATGCCTTTATTTCTCAAAACAATTGTACACTCACAACTCGCCCATATCAAGCAGTAGGTAGGTATACAGTATGTTAACTAACAGAGGGCGTTCCCGTTAACCCGCAATAGTATAGCATCCATACATGCTAAAAAAAATATTACCATTCGAAAATAAAATGTTTTTATTTTTTTTTATATTAAAATATTCACTAAAAATCGTAAATTGATACGTTAAAGAAACACTCTGTACACACGTACTTGAAGGACAGCAATGTCGGAATTTATTTATGAATGACGGGCGCGGGTGCGGGCGGGGCGGGGCGGCCGTCTCACTCGGCTTCGTGAACTCTCGGAAACGCTCGGCCAGCATCGTGCGCATTGCGTTTGGGCATTACTCGAATACTATTCCGCGCTACTATTTTGATTTTAAACAGGAGGTTTCGAATTTATTGACAATTAATTATTTTTTTTAATTCGGATTATTTTATGCTTATTTTTCTATGCTGATATTTTTATTTTAATCTATTAATGATATAGATTAACGAGTTTAAGGGAACGCCCTCTGTTATTTAACATACTGTATAGTCCAATTTAGGTAGAAATTATGACTTCGTTTTGAATGAATTATGGAAAAATCAATGACTTCTACAGTGATGCCTACTAATGACTTGCATACTATACCTTATTCAAAACTTGCATGATTAAGTCTGCGAATTTAATTTGAATTGAAACCGTGCGTATTGGCACGTAATTTTACATTGTTCTTTAAGCATCTTTGTATTTTGATTACTCTGAATTTACCATTAGACACATACTTAGCTTTATTTTGAAGTCATACTTTTATGATTAAATAATGTTTCCTTATTTTCAGCAAATGAATTGTAATTTCGGCCGGACCATCAGTCAAAATGAAACACCAACGGACCAAACAAAACAGTCTGGCGTTCTAAAGACAAAACATAAAAAAGTCTATGAATCGAACGCTCCGCCATATCGAACGCTATTCCGAATGCACCCAACACAGTCAACAAAGGGACGTTCTGAAAAAAACGCGCGAATACGAACGCGGCCCACCATTAGCCGCTCCCATTTGCACCGCTATAGACGGGCCTCTTCAATCTATACCGTCAACAATTGTAGGGCTGCTGCCTGTGTTGGGAAAATTACACAGCTTAATTAGGGCCTAGCACTCCCCTGCGTATCTACTTATTTTTAGTTGATTCATACAATTGAAATTAGAATATGGTCCAGTATTTAATTCAGATTGACGACAGCGACTTTTCAATTCTATAATAAATAATCTTCCTCTGCCGAACATTGGCATATTGTGTTAAATATTACAAATTAAGTATTGTTATATTAGGAAAATAAAGAAAACATCATCATCTTTCACCTGAAACCGCACATGAAAGATAACTTTCCAATCGTTAAAATTACAAATGGATCAACATTGAACGGACGGAATTTAAATACAGTTTCAGAAAAAAAAAAAAAAAAATTTCTGGCAACCCTACACAGAGGGCATGTGATCGAGTGTTGTTCGAGTTTTTATCGCTGATTAATTAGTATGAGAGTGTCTTTGTTGCCGGCTGCACGGGCGCCGGGCCCAGCACAATATGCATTCAACATGAAAATTGATTCGAAATGAAAGGATACACGCCATTGTATACATTGCTAATTGAAAATGAATGTGAGCCCAGTAATTAGGGGCTATGTAGCATTCGATGTAATCTATCTATTGTTGTAAGCTTTGTGAAGTTTCGTTTGATAAATATTGGAGTGATAGCGGAAAAAAAACATTTATTTTGATTCGTAAATAGATAGGTACTTAGTGGAAATAATAATCATAGTATATTTTGACAAAACTTTAATAAAATATTTTATGTATTGTTGAAATTTATCATAATAACATTAATGTTTTTGTAGGCGTTAATTTTTATCGTAAAACTATCACATGAACGAATAAATTAGCTGTTATTATGGAGATGTACCTTCATCTCCATAATAACAGCTAATTTATTCGTTCAAAGATTGAGCTAAATAAACATAAAAACAAAAAGGACAATGCTACTTGACAGCCTCGTCTAAATAACAAAGTCTTTTAAAAGAACCATGGGCCCGGAACGAACCTAATTTGTAAAAAGGGTAAACAAAAAGTTGGAAGATGAGGGAGGAATTACAATGAAAAAGAAGCCTGACCCTACATCGGCCCTTTTAAGATCAAAACCAGTTGTCAACTTTTGATTATAAACCTACTGTTTTGTTTTTTCTGGCTATAATAAATATTACAATATTGGCAGCAGATTTTAATTTGTTAATGCATGATTTATTAAGAAGCCATAAAAACCGTTCAAAAGGATTAATCGGTTGAAGGTCGTAATTACAAAAACAACTAAAAAGCGATTGTGTCTCGCGTGAATCCACGTTCTATACAAAGAGTTAATGCAGTGTTTTGATTAATTTTCTGAAATAGAGATTTTGCATTAAAAGAAGCCATAATTTTTCCAATAATCCAAATTTGACGTCTTAAGCACCAACCGTTGCAGTTAAGCCTAGACACTGGCATGTCCTAAGTTTTACTTTTCATATAATTCAGCACAAAGGAGCGTGCTTATTAACTACGATGCATCATACATACATTAAGTTTAACTACGCAGAAAGACAAAACGCCTTCACAGGAAATAAATTCCGCAATATCCCATAACAATTATATATCAATGGCATTGTAGAAAATTTATGTTATGATGCACAGTTGGACGCTTGTAAGTAAAACGACCATTTAAACGACACCGTGGACTGTGGAGCTGTCAACTCCATAAATGTGCATGAAATGGAACAATAACCACGAGTTTACGAACTGAACGTAAAGTTCCAAAACAGGAATAAACCGTCATTCCTTAGCCCTTTTCAATTCGTGACCTAGCATGCAAAACAGATGTCTGGCGCTAGATAAAAGCCTTTGAAAACAAAGTATTACCACTCGTTCCTAAGTGGGGTGGAGAGGTCAAACACAATCGTGGACCTTTATTTTAGTATTCTTGCTATTCTAATTAGTGAATAATGTGATTGGTTTTGCTTTGCGTTCGGTCTTTAGAACAATCTGGCGCTTAGTTCGGGCGTCAAGAACTTAAGAGGTTATTACGTTTTTAACCCTGTTTAAAATAAATTGAGCGTATGATTTATGTACAAGGAAAGATATTTTATGAAAAATGCCGCTAAATTACTATTAGGCACTACTTGGAGAAATCCCAATCAATGATTAACTAGAATTAGCTAGTTCTAGAGTATTACGAGTAATAGCCAACCAATTTTATATTGATTGCATACTTTTCAGACGTTTGATAAATTAGTACTAGTTTAATGTACAAAAAAGTTTAATTTAAACCGCAATTACTTAACGTTTGGACATTTATTTGAGTGAGAAGTAAGTCAGGCAAGTCAAAAGGAAAAGAACAAAAAAAATGCATGGACATAACAACATCCACTCTCAAAATACAGTCAAGAGTTAACCGTGCGAGGTAAACTGGTCAAGATGTTCGAAAGTTCTAATTAAAAATCCCTTTGCCGCGGAAACAGAAGAAGACGCAATAATCCTGCACCTATTTATCTCGCGTGATGTTAATCCGACAAACTTCATTACAACAAGTTGGCAGCTGAAAACGAGGTCATCTATGTACTTTATTTTTAATACAAAATATGAAATCAGATAGTATTGAAGACGTGACAAAAATTGGTATCAGCCATTTTTCTAGTAGATCAAACGCGTCAACAGTATTCAGATCAATTTTAAATTCGTAAGCCGAAACTGATGTGATATGTCTGATTGTTATTAATATCAGAAATTATTGGGTCACCTAAAATTATGAATATGTTGAAATGTAGGAAATTCTTAGACTAGGAGTCAGCTTGTTCATTCTCAATCTGATTTTTAGCTTCTATTTCATCAGTAAAGGAAAACCTACCCAACTTTTTACTATCTTCCCGTTTTCAAGTATTGTTAATACTTGTCACATCTCCTTTCAAATCATCAAAGACTTCTTTACTATTCTTACCTTGGCGTGTTCTTGTTGCGCCAATAGCTGCTCCCTCACCATCTGTAGCTGCAGTATCATCTCCGACAGCTGCCTCTCCTTCTCCAGCACACTCTCACCAGCCAGTGCTTGCAAAGCTGCTGCGTCCAGTACTGCTCGTCGCTCGCTGTGGACAAGGAGGTAGGGTTTAGCGTTTTATTATATGATGGAAGAGAAAATATTTGAAATATTTTCTAAATCATTTGCTCCATGTATCAGTTCTAGATCTATTTACCAATAGCATTCTTATTCCGTCTAACTTTATCTTGCAACTTAAATGCCATAAGGCCAATTCTCGTAATTTAAAACGTTCAAGATCAAGTCACAGTCTTATCTCGGCGACAAACAAAAGTAAAAAAATTGTCAAAAATGTAGGGAAATTAGAGTTATTTTTTACAGATTCAGACTGAGATCGGACTGTGAACGTTCTGAAAATTACGAGAATTGCCCGAGGACTAATAATGAAACTAAAAATGGTGGATAGAGTGACTTTTTGTTTGCTTAGTATTTTTTAAAAAGTAGAGTCACTGCGCAAGCAGCCAGTGCTAATTTTCATACATATTCAATAAGCATTCACCCTGAAAACAGCAGTCCCAAATTACATACAATTCTCAAATTAGAATGAGAAGCAAAAACTCATTTATATAAACAAGCGTTTGATGATCCTTGCGCATAAAGTTTAATGCAATTTCGTAAACTAACATTCCGTGTTAATATGACGGTTTGGAACACAAAATGTATAACATTATGTAACTTTGTAACGCAGACGAATTCGCGTGAATAATTCATGGTAGCGGTAGGACGGTGGTACTGTATGATATCAACAACAAAGATTGGATGATGGCACGTTCATGCGCTACTATACTTTTAGAACTCGATAAAGGAAGAAAACATGTTTTGGGTTTGGGAAAATGTTTCCAAGTTTTGTGACGGACGACACTATGGCTACTGATATGCGGATGCCATGACTATAGTTCTTTCAGAGCTATTTTAACTCTAATTTAAATTTGCAACTCTGTTCAAATAACAGTGATCTTTATTCTCTTTCTGCCATTGACAAGTCTGTCAAAATATTATGATTATATAAAATGTATGCAAAATATTGAAAGAATTTTAAAAGAGTAACGGTGGAGTTTCTTGCCCGTTCTTCTCCATACGAAAACTACCTTTTGGAATGGGCGACTAGAATCAATTCTATTTGTTGTAATTTTTGACGTTCAAAAGTGGCTTTTACGTGCCTATTTGAAATAAATGCTTTGACTTTGAAAAATCATTGTGATCTTTATTCTCGTCACAATAAGGTTGCTGTTAGGTTTCTGCTGTCAGATGTAAAATAACTGTGTCAGTCTTTCTTCTCAGAAAAGTCAGTTAGGAAACACCGAACTCATCTAGTTTTATTAACATAATTTATTTTTGATGTGTAAAAGTGTTTGTAGAAACCTACTTACAGAAATGAAATAATTTATCAATATGTAGATAAAGTCTGTTATTGCATAATGACTATCATATGTGATGATATAGATAGGTATTGATTTTCGATTATAATAACAGCCGAATTACGAGCTTATTGATTTTGGTTTAAAGTCTTCCAGCTAAGTAATTCCTCCTCAATGCTTTTCTCTCAATACCAATACGTTTGAAACTTTCCAGTCTCCTTCCCACTTCAATTTGAGTTCCGTAGTAGAGGCACGTTACTCCGGGACCGCAAACAAATGCATCAGAGGACGTCTCTGAATTATTAATGCTGTGGTCTGTACCAACCTCCTCTCTTTCAAGAGGTTATGACATAACCTCTTAGTCTTCCGCTATGAATTCTATTGGCTTACATTTTTTATCATTTATTACACTGTAATGTGGGACTTTGAAGTTTCCTTTTTTAGAAGTTTGTTTTCGGTTACGTTAAGCTAGATGAAGATTCTATGTATTGGAATATAAGGAGTTAGAATGTGGGTGACTCAATTTTTATTAAGTTTAGAAAGTATTTATACAGAACTTCAAAGGAAATTAAGTTACTGTTTACTTATCTTCATAAGGATAATCAATTCAAATTGATTCATGATCATGCAAATATTACAAAGAAGCTTGGTTTTAATTTGAACTGATTCAGCAATTTTGAGAAATGATCAGTGAGCCTCTTAATTGCAAAAACATGAAGGTATACAATTGTTTCTCGCTTGTCAGAGTGTTTCACAACCTTTTTATTTTCACGATACAAAAGATTGGACCACTTTCTCAAAGAAAGGGCTCATTGTGAAACCAGTTCGGTGAAATAATAAATTAACGGTACCTAATTAAAGATCTCATTTTTTTTACTATGAACCACTTTATAATTCTTGAGAATTATGTTTGAGCGAAATTTTTGGGTACGCAGTGAAAATTGTTGAATGAATTTGTGAAATAAAGTTACATATTAGTATTAAGTTTTAAGATTTATTGGCTTTACAAAGTAATCAATCAATTGGAATTTAAATTGCGAAAGTACTTATTAATCGACCTGTGTCCTCTACAGTCATTGGAAGTTTCTTTTTTTTTTCAAAATAATTAACACTGGTCAAAAAAACTAAATATTACTAATAAAAATTATGATTACTTGACGAAATCTACAACTAAAGAGATTGATACAGACGCCAGTACATCAAGCTACTACAATCTGTCAAATTTCTTTAATAGATTTTCAACTTTATCACTAAAGTATAAGGTTTAAAGTTAATTGGGAAAATTTGACAGTTTCGGGTAGCTTGATGTGCTGGCGTCTGTAAAAACCTACTTACAGAAATAAAATCATTTATCAGTTGCCAAATGATCTGAAAACTTTATGGGAACGATGAAGTAATGTAATCACAAATCCTTTATGTATTTATATCCGGTATACATTAATTTATTAGTCATTCAATTATTATAGAGGGGTAATAACAGTCGCACGGGTCAATTGATCAGGTTAACCTACTCTTGCCGCAGTCGGTAGCGGATGGGTGACCATCTTTACCCTTTCTTCCTTTTTTTTTCTTTCTTCACATATTTTTCCTCCGTGCCTCGGAAAGCACGTTAAGCCGTTGCTGCCGGCTGTCATTTTTGGATCTTTGACAGTCATTACGGGTCGTCAGAAGCCCGAAAGTCTGACAACCAGTCTTAACAAAGGGTATCGTGTTACCCAGTAACTGGGTTGTGGAGGTCAGGTAGGCAGTCGCTCCATGTAAAATATTGGTATTAAGCTGCATGCGGTTAGACTGGAAGCCGACCCCAACATAGTTAGGAAAAGGCTAGGTAGATTGAGTCTTTAAATTATTCAATAGGTACAGCATTATGATGGTCCAAACTCAGTTACCTACAGAATCCGAAGTAGCGTTCGCTTTAAAAAAAGTATGTACCTACACCATTTTGCGTTTCCTATCTAAAAACCGGAGTATTATGAAAAGCAACAAAAACTCGTATAAAATAAGAACAGTATCGATCACACGATTCAATTCATGTCACTCAATTCACAGAAATGCATTTTATTTTCCTGCTCAGTGGATCGCCACTTATGATTTATTGTGTTTGTTTCTCTACTTGTAACCCCATAGAAATCGAAACTAGATACGTTTGTGGGAAACACACCATGTTGGTAAGGGATTGGGTCTTTAATTGTTTGTCGTAATTTTTTCGAGGAAAGTGGAGCAGCTTCGGAATGGTAGCATAAACTCTTTGGTAAACAAGATTTATAATATTTAGGTAGGTAGGTACCATACTTAAATAAGCGACTTAGATTGTGAATATTGTAGATTTCAGAACCTTATCTCTTGAGATCCCCAGAAGGGGTGGCTAGGAAACAGTCGCTATGCAAACTTTTTACGAATCAGCTCACAAAATTATTTCTGACAGGCCAGTTTGCCAGACTGTATAGGTGGGCACATTATCAGATTTTTATGCTTCTGATAGCTCACAAAAATCTTATAAAATATCAGTAGCAGCTATATGAGATGACGTTGATGCTGATACATTTTAAATTATACCTGTGATGCCCAAAATAGTTGACCCCAGATATTACTAAAAAAACTAGATCGACGTACACTAAAAGCCAAAAACAATACACTTAGTATTAACTACATTAGAGAGGGGACTCGTAACTAAACTAGGGTGAACTAATAGACCAATTCACTACCACTCGATGTTTCGTTTCGATAGAATCGATTCGATTATTCCGATTCGTGGCGCACTGCCTGCGTTAATTTACTGTTTATCGATGTTTGTTTTTGGAAGCTCTAGTTTTTTTAGCTTATTTTGTGTGCCACGATAGTTTTTATTTTTAGGTTGATGATAGTTTTATTTTAAACAGCGAATACGCATGTATTTGTCGGTTGCCAATTACGGTGGATCATGTTTTTTACAGGCAGACGTTGCCATCTTTTTTAGATATCCAAATAACAGACTCTGATTACAGAAAAACAATTTCATGCATTGTTTTGATACTCATGGGTCCACTTTCTCTGGCTGTTGATAAATCATTTAACCAATCACAGCAGTTTTCACGTGCTGGATCGTTTGTCACATTAATTTTGCGATAATTTTCGTTCGAGAAACTTGCCCATAGAGAGTTAGCGACAAGTACACATTTCCCCCATCCTAGGACAAGGATTAAGAGACAACATCGTGGTCTGTTAATAGCTTTGTTTGTACCAAAACAAAAGGTAAAGAGGTGTCTTGAAAATCTCAAGGGTTGCGTCGGGAACAGGGGTGACGTCATTAAAATGGATGCAAGGGGACCCGCGCGATGAATTTTGACATTATACAGTGGGTTTCTTTTCTATGTTTGCGAGTAAACTTTTCTGGGTATCTAATACCCCTTTTGTTGTTACTGATCCCATTGTGGTTTGATTATGGGCAGTCATGTACTGTTTAAAGACAAAATTCTGAATTTAGCTTTTGTTTTAGTTGACTGAAATAATTATAATTATGGGAAGGCTAAACAATGTATGAACTAATTTTAAAACATTGATTAGCCTTTCCTGAATTATAATTCTTTTTAACATTATGATAGGTACCGGGCCGTACCTTTCCTATTTTCCCAATAAATCTTTCAGAATCTCATTAAAATAGACTAAGACGCGTCGATCACTTTTGGCCTTTAAAAACTTCGCCAATTACAGGCAAAGGAAATCGGAGCACTCTATATAATCGAAGTCGGACTTTTAAAAGAAAGTCGTTAAAAAGCCGATCCGATATTACGGGCTTGTCACTCCCACCTGTCGATGGCGTGATTGTAAAAATATTGTTACTGTGTACAAGAATAATGTCGTAACTGGCAGGTTTAATGTCGTATTTAATATTGGGGAAACAGCTGCAGTTTTGGGTTAAGAAAGTGGCGTTTATCTTTTGTTTTTTTGCTTAGTTATTTTGGAGAAAATATGTAAATTGTATAAAGTTAAGTAGTTATCGAAATCAAATGATTTACCAGTATCATTTTGCTGTCTAATCTTGATTTAAAATGCACAATTTTGTTTATGTTAAAGCTTCCATAGGCTTCTGAATACCATATTGGGAAGGGTTGATTTCCCGGTTGTGAGGCACTGGAATATCGTTCACGGATGTGGAGGTGCCATGTAGTATCGCAATTTTAAATTATAATAATAAATAAATAATAATTTTATTAATATATTGTAGTTATAATTACTTATTATTTACTAACAATGTATGGAATGTTATTTACTTTAATCTGAAATAAAATTATTAATAAAAGTATAATTATAATCTGCCTCTAATGGTCCCACTGCTGGGACTTAGGCCTCCTCTCAGTGAGAGGGATTGGGCGAAAAGTTCCACTTACGTCGTTTTTCTAATAAACACGGATACAATTTTATAAAATCAGTCTTTTAAAAAAATTCTTTGATTTCATCCCTACTTGGATTTCGATGAAAACCCTCAGCATCAAAGCTGCGAGAGAAAAGGAAGCAAATGAGATAATAATTGCTTTCCGTATTATTTGCAGACGTTTCCTTTGAGGGGCATTACCTATGGACTTGAAACCGTATCTGTGCGATAATTGTACATTAATTAGCTATCGATTTGAGGGTATTTAGAACTTTTTTCCTGAGATTTTGGGGTCGTTCTAATTAATTTCGGAATCACCCTGTGTTTTTTTTTAATTATGTTTTTAAGTCTTTTTTGAATGAGAATAACAGAATGAGGTTTATATCATTGTTGGATATTTTGAATATAATAAATGCGACCAGTAATGATCTGTTTTTAATATGAATAGACTCGTAGGTACATTGCGTAAATTAATTGGGAACTAAGTAATAGTTTTTACACAATACCAAAATAATATTGAATGGGGATTGAATTATTGATACTGTAGGAAAATATCATACAAACGTGATATTAATACAGTGGTTTGCAATTTACACACTTTCTGAGTATAGGTACTCTAGAAGCACCGTAGGTAGATTTCATTATTTCGGAAAAAAAAATTGCGCGTGCAGCACCGTATGATAGAAGCGAAACTTCTTAAATAATAAAGAATAAGAGAGATTTAGTGTGAAAGACAGAGAAAGAGAGTTATACCTTTCTTCTCTCTCATGTAACAAAATTTGCCTAAATGTGACGCGTCCTTGAAACTCTCAATTCTCGTCCAGTTATCAAATCGCCTCCTAAGGTGAAACTTCTTAGGCGGCGATGGAATAAAATTCAAAAATAAAGTAGATAGGCAACCTGTTTATTATACGACAGTTTATAGACAAGGACATAGACAACTTCTCTCCCAGTCTCATCTCCCACAATAAAGCGCGATTCATTTGTTTTTCACCGTCTGTCAGCACGACGCACATAAACTATGCAAAGCTAGGGTTGACGGCGTACAGTTTGTGGGCAACAATAAAAAATCCCTTAACGCGAGACAACGGCCGCTGTAGGGTTATCCGTCTTGTTTGCCCCTCGCGACAGACATGGCGAAGTAGTGTGGATGTGACTTTTCTAGTTTAGTCAAAGATCTCTATGAGAAGATGGAAGAACAAGTTATAGTGGCAGTAGGAAGGCATGATCACTGACGTTCGGATAGACGGTGGACGGCGGGCGTAGTTGGCGGTGCCGCGAATACGCAAACGTAAGGTAGAAAGAACGCCCTTAGGCTAGATGGGTCTTCGCAGGGTTGCAGGTCGTAGCAGCTGGATGCGAGTTGCCGAGAATAGAGTTAAATGGCGTGCAATTGGAGAGGTTTATGTCCAGCAATGGACTTCTGTAGGCTGATGATGATGGGAAGGCATGATGATCAATATTGGCTTTTAGCATGCAATTTCTTAGTCTGTGCTAAATAAATGTATTTTCTTTAATACTTGCATAATAACAGGCTAGCTTTATTATAGGACGTAGAAAACTTGTTTCTGTATTCTTCACAATCCTATACGACATACAGAATCGTTTAGCTAAGGAGTTGGTTTCGTCGTTTCTTTTCTCAAACTTGAAAGTTGGTGCAAAGTCAACGAGTTTGGTGTTATCATCGAATCAAAAGGAAATTCTAATTAGTTTCCTATCTAACTAGTCTTATACAGTACCTATCCGAATCAACGGTCATATGTCCATAACGGCATCTTTCTTCCATCTAAAAGAAACGTATCCTTCCTTACCTTTCCCCCAACAATACACTCATTACGAATTTAACAACTTGCTACCGACATACTCAGTCATGTAGCCCGTTTTTATTGAGTTCGTCATTGCTCGGCACCGCTCGGCAATGTTCGGGCCTCCTCGACGCGGTACGGTACCGACTAGGGGGACTGATAGCATTTTAAATCAGGTTAAGGTCAACAACAGCCGGATTTGAACTCTGCGCACTTTGATTCGTAAAAAACTGGCGAAAACGGACACATTTAGATTTAGATCTTGTTTAGATGTTAAAGATAGGTTTAGATATGTATGGAAGTGGAAATGCATGGCAGGGAAGTGTTTGGACTCGGAAACTGTATCATTTCCTGTGAGGATCGTTTTCGGACAAAGCTGGCGCCGGCTATCGGCAAAATGGACAGAAGAATATAGGTACCTATATGTAAGCGACTGAGTGTGATGAAGAATATGCTAGTCGACCATAAAAAATAATTGGAAAATATAGTTTTCAGTAAAAAAATACTGGCCGAGATAATTGAAAACGAAAAGAATGTCAAATTTCTTTAAGAGGGCGCCGACCGTGCAGTGGCGCCCTCATCGTTTGTTTGGTTATTTCTTTTATTTTAGAATGAAAATGGAGAAAATAAACACGTTAAGTTGTGCTCCACAAGATTATACGTTAATATTATTATAAATAGTAGTTTTACATTGTTTAGTTTTATTATAATCACTAAACGGATAATAGTGGCCACTATTTTCCATTACGTATGATAGCAATAGCAATCATCAAATTACGTCTCGATTGTAAATTGAAATAATGTTGTTCTCCGATAATTTTTATGAAACCGGAATGCGTACCGTTTATTTTATTGATCCTGATACTAATTAAGGTAGTTAGATAATTGCAGAGGCTTATATTAAATGATTAGAGTTTTTTATTTATTCTCTTAAAATGTAATGGCGTTTGTGATGTACGATGTGGTTGCTAATAGTCCTGTTTCGTCGACTAAGTGATACTGCTGAGAGTGAAGCTACCATTAGAGGAAAATGATGGAAATCTATAAAGGGTCCTGGTAATGCCTTTAATAGTTCATTTTGCAGAAAATGTATGTCATCATCATTGTCAGATTCTATGGTTTTAGCTATCGTTCAGTGTAGTTCTAGCATCAATTTTTTTTCGATATTCAAAATTGTAAATCGTTAATTATGAATGAGATAATTGACACATTATGAAGTAAATAAAAGTTTTCCAATTATTTAATATTGTGGTAATGTAGATACTGCGTCGTTACATTACTTATTCAGTTTTAGCCCTCTAAAGAAAACAAGTTAACTCTAGTACTTATCAGCTTTAAACGACCGTTTCCCACCACTTATCTTACTTACTTATCTTTTTTATAAATTCCTCTTTGATTAAGACCTTTCCTGTTTCAATCATTGCTTTCACCAATTTACGATAATACCTCCGTTTCAACAAAAATGGTTGGCTATTTTTCTATCCCCTCATACAAACCAGTTTTATTTATACGAAATAGTTTCGACAAAATCACTGCATAAACCACCGCTCAATAAATAAAATGGACCGAACCTGTCCGATTCAGCGTCAATAAAAACACATCCCAAATGTAAACGAGAACGATGCATGAATTCTTCATTTCAAATTGTATGGCCATGTTAGGGCATTATCATTTTTAGTGCTTGCCACACTGGTATATTCAGATGGAATTTTTGATGCACTGGCGACACAGCCGCGCTGCGATTGGCCGCCCTGAATATTGTATGAACCAATCACCACGTTGCGCTTAACGTTGCATTCCAATTTGAAATCGTGAAGGCGGGAAACAGCGACAAAGTTGTGTGTTTTGCAATCGCGTGCAATAGGCATAATTTGTTGTTACACAATCAAATTGGTTTTCCGTACAGGTATGTGGTGGCATAGCGCTGGACATAATTGGAAGGCCGATTATTAGGACGCAGTAAGATAATTTCCTGCGTTTTATTAGTATTGTAAGTACATTAATGTCTCTCAACCAGTCAGCGCCCAGGTTAATAGTAAATTAAAGTGTAGTAGTAATTATCAATGACAAAACTCATGTTATTTCTCGGTGTCGTAAAACCGTGTACTTGAAATAAAAGAGAACATAACACTAAAGGATACATAATTGAAGATGATGATGTTACTTGAAATTTTATTTAAGATTGGAAGTACCTATAATGTGGAATTTAAGACGTATTGTCGTAATGCAGAAGCGTCGGATTGCGTAGTGATGCAGAGGTAAAAAAGGTTTTACCGACTAAAATAATAATAATAATAATAAAATAATAAGGGCAACACTGATACGTCAACAACATACATTTTTCATTCTTATCTTTTATTTTCCTGTTTTTATTAATTTCCCGTTTTTATTGATATCTTATAAAACCTTTTGGAATAAATACATATTAAATCTACAAACAAAATCAAAAATACAATGAAAAAGCTTTACAAACACAGAAAAATCAAAAATGACGCCTGTCAAATTTGACCTCCGAACAAAATACTCGTAAATGAAGATAATGAAGATAATAATATAGAATGTTGACGAGATCAGCAGCACGCCGTGCACAACTAACACCTCCGGACTCGTCGCTCAGCTCCGCCCCGCCGCCGCCGGAACCCAGCCCCATCGAGAGTGCTGTAACACCGGCCGTGGCAGTTGCGTCGAGCTCGAGCGACGAATATTTTTCCCCGCCGACGTCGCCAACACCCGTACGTCGGCAGGGGAGAGGCCGGCCACCGAAGAGCTTGGGGCTTAGGGGCCATCCGACCCCGAGCCGGGTCCCCGCTACCGGTGGTTGTGTGCAGCGCATGAGATGGACTCAGTCTATGAATGAGAACGTCATGCGCGCATATTACGGGTCTACAGAGGGGGGAATTAACCTCACTGCGTACCGCGTTAGGATGCTGTCTCTGTTCCAGGAACTGGAACCAACCGTCAACGTTTCGGCCCAACGACTGTCGGATCAGGTGCGGGTCATCCAACGCAATCACAGGTTGGACGATATCGCACTTGATAGGCTGCGCTCAGAGGTACTGAGCAATCACATCGTCTCGACTTCGGCACAAACTGCGGCACAAGCGTCAACTGTTGATGCCATCCCGCCGCAGTCCAATCATGTTGAAGAAGAAGATGATAGGGTTGCCACAGTAAGTAGCCAGTACAACGTCCGACTGAGGAGCGCACTGGAGGATGCATTACGCGAGTATAGATCCACTCCAACCGAACTTAGACCCCGATTACCACGGTTACCTATGCACAAGAAAAATAGGGCGCTGGTGTGTGCCTTGGACTCGCAGCTCAAGAATTTCTTTGAGAGCAGCGAGGATCTTGTTGATACACACTCGATCCTGTATTGCGCAGCTGTTGCGGCATGTCGTTTAGCTAACGTCAAGTTCCCAACTTATGACGAAGCTACTCGACCAAAACCAACCGTACCAGTCTGGCAACGTAGGATCGAGGGTCGTATCGATGGGGCCAGGGTACTCATCGGCAAACTATACTGCTTCAGGGAGGGCAATACACGACCACGAGTGATGCGCTTTGTGAGGCGGGCATTCTCGGGGACTGGAATCAATCCTCGAGAATACATGTCCCGTGTCACAGAGCGCATCGACTTCCTGAAGCAGAAAGTTTGTGCATGGGCGAACCGAATTCGGCGGTATAAGCGGCGGGTTGATCGATACACGCAGAATCGCATGTTCCAGAGCGATGAAAGGTGGGTATATAGAGCTTGGGAGCGACCTGAACAAAATGTGATAGATGTATGCCGCCCGGATGATGCCGCCACAAGTGCATTCTGGCGCAGCATCTGGTCGGTACCCGTCTGTCACACTGAGGCTGGCTGGATGCAGGATATCGAGCGAGTGTGTGAGACTATACCAGTAATGGATGCAGTCATAATTATGCCATCAGACGTTACCAGTGCGGTCCGTCCTTTACCGAATTGGAAATCGCCAGGACCGGACGGACTGCACAACTTCTGGTTGAAATGGCTAATCAGTTCACACACTTGCTTGGCATCTCAGTTCCAGTCATCCTTAGAGTCTGGGTCGCTACCGCAGTTTCTAACAACAGGCGTTACCCACCTGCTCCATAAGTCAGGTAGTCCCGCGGAACCCAAGAATTATAGACCGATCACGTGTTTGTCGACGGTTTATAAACTTCTTACATCAATTTTGAGAGTGAAAATTAATACGCACATTGAGAATAACTCGATTATGTCTGCCTCTCAAAATGGATGTAGGAATGGGTCCCGCGGTACTAAGGAGCTACTCCTCATAGACATGGCCATTAGCCAACAGGTTCAGCGATCCCGCAAGGATCTGTCAACATGTTGGATAGATTACAAGAAGGCCTACGACTCGGTGCCACATACATGGCTCATGAGGGTGCTGGAGTTGTACAAAATAGATGCAACTCTACGCACCTTCCTTGAGTCGTGTATGGGGCAATGGAAGACAGTCCTTCGTTATCCAGGATGTCGACAGATCCAGGGGAATGATGAGCCTGTATGGATTAAACGGGGAATATTTCAGGGCGACAGTTTGAGTCCACTTTGGTTCTGCTTAGCCCTGAATCCTCTAAGTACACTACTGGAGGATTCAGGTCTAGGTTATCGGTTGAGGAGAGGTGGTCAGGTTATATCTCACCTCCTTTACATGGATGATTTGAAACTCTTTGCCCCCAACAAATTGCGTCTGATGGAGCTACTGAAGGTAACTGAAACTTTCAGTAGCGCCATCAGGATGGAATTTGGTGTGGACAAATGTGCAGTCATGCATGTAAAGCGAGGGGAGATTATGGAATCCGAGGGAATTCAACTCTCGGATTCCATAAACCTCAGATCCCTCTCCTCATCCGAAAACTATAAGTATTTGGGTATGTCGGAAGCGTTAGGCATCAATGATGCTGACATGAAGCAATCATTGAAGGAGCGCTTCTTTTGTCGCCTGAAGAAGGTATTAAATAGTCTTCTTTCGGGCGGAAATAAGGTGCGCGCCTTCAACGGTTGGGTCATGCCGGTTTTGATGTACTCTTTCGGCATACTCAAATGGACTCAGACCGAACTCGACGCCCTGGATAGAAGAGTCCGTACACTACTGACCGCAAACCGGATGCATCACCCACGATCATCGGTGATGAGACTGTATATCCCGCGGAAGTGTGGGGGTCGAGGCTTTTTAAATGCGAAGACCCTCCACAACCGCGAGGTATGCAGTCTCAGGGAATATTTTTTAAAAGCCGAAGTGGGTATGCACCGTGATGTGGTCGCAGTGGACAAGGGGCTCACCCCGCTCTCCATGGCTAAAGAGAACTGGCGCAAACCTGTGGTACTTTCTATTGATGACCGCAAGAAGATATGGCAAAGCAAGGAGCTTCACGGACGCTTCTATCGGGCTCTTCATGAGCCCGGTGTAGATTTCTTAGCGTCCGTATCCTGGCTACGTTTTGGTGACCTTTTCGGGGAAACTGAAGGTTTCGTCTGTGCAATTATGGACGAAGTTATCTTAACGAATAACTACCGGAGACATATTATGAAGGACGGGACGGTTGACGTGTGTCGGGCATGCCACCGTCCGGGTGAGTCTATCAGACATATTGTCTCTGGTTGTTCTCGTCTGGCTAACGGCGAGTACTTGCACAGGCATAACCAAGTGGCCAGGATTGTTCACCAGCAACTTGCTTTGAAATATAAGCTTGTGGATTCTGAGGTACCGTATTACAAGTATGTGCCCGACCCAGTTCTTGAAAATGACCATGTCACGTTGTACTGGGATCGATCTATCATTACTGACAGGACTATTGTTGCCAATAAGCCTGATATAGTGGTGATAGATCGATTAGCGCGCCGCACAATGATTGTCGATGTTACCATTCCACATGACGGTAACCTCGTGAAAGCTGAGAAAGAGAAACAAATTAAATATCTCGACTTAGCACACGAGGTTGTTGACATGTGGAATGTGAGCTCGGCTATCATTGTGCCGATTGTCGTGTCGGCCAATGGTCTTATAGCCGAAAGCCTCGATCAACATCTATCGAGGCTCTCGTTAGGCGGTTGGATCAAGGGCCTGATTCAGAAGGCAGTACTCCTCGATACGGCTCGCATTGTGAGGAGGTTCCTGTCTCTGGAGCCCTAACCACCGGTAGCTTGGACCCTGGTCCCGACACCGGCGGAAAACTATTTTTTTATATTTTTAAATGTTTTTTTTTTACTTATTTTTATATTTTAAGAAATATTTAAAAATGTAATAAAATAAGAAAACTAAATAAATAAATGAATAATAATAATAATAAACTTTATTGCAGACCTCGGTCCATAATGTTAGTAATACATGAAACAGACTTACTTAACTAATATTAGTAACACACACAATCAACAAGTACAATACAAATAAAAACAGACAATAATATACAAACACAATGTAGAATAACCGAACATAAAAGACAGGTGACAGGTCGACTCAAAGTAGCTACTGTGAGTCGACCCGTGTGTGCAGTCTCACCCATCTGCCAAGCATCGGGCAGTCCCACCGATCACTCAATGCCCTCAACATGCTGTGGGAGCTGACATCAGTTCTGCGTCGGAGAGAAGCGCATCGTTTACGTATGATGCATAAAGCCTCTTGCCGCAACGTAAAAAATTCAGACCTCAAGGTCGGAAAAGCGCTAAACAAAACGGTTGCGTTCTTACAACTCTATGTTGTAGATAACAAAATTTGCGCGTACGAAATCCTCATTTTTTTCCAGTAACTATGTTATTGTTATAATTAATAATATCTCTAGAACAGTGCACTAATTGTTCTGTTATTTATTAGCGGGCCAATCGGCAAGATAACCTCTGCCACAACCGAAATTATTGTTCCTATATTTTGTGAATCGCTATCTGTTATATTGTTATTGTCTCCTTTCGTAATTGGGGCGTGTGCCCGGTGGGAAGTTAATAAAAACTGCAGTCCTTTTTAGCTATAGTTCAATGGTCATTAGTTGATAAACTGATGATGACATTATTATCAAATGATACAGAAGCGCGCCACTTCTTACTCGGGATCCTGAAGCATCTATGGAAGCTTAGGCCAGTGCTTCGATTGAAAAAATTGTTCTGCGATTTTGTGTGACATCTTTTAATTTATCCTGGTATAAGATTTGTAGGAATGACCTTGAAAACGACTTAAGTTCTTAACCTTTTACTCTTTTAAAGTAGAACAATATAAACGTTAGAAAGACAAGAAAACACACAATGATAAAAGAAGTATTATGATGTAATCTATAATTGTAAATGTTTTTGTCATTTTTGGGCCACAAAACACAATCACTGACACATTGAACTGCCTATCAAGACACATAAAAATTTAGTGGTCTGGTAACATTCCAAGACTAAACGTGGAATAATTATTTCAATTATAAGCCAACTGCTCTCTACCGTAGAGTATAGACCAGGAATTGGATCTACTAATAGAACAGGACTACATTTAACTGAAGAAATGGAAAACTCAGTTACTCTAAAAACCGATTTAGCAATAACACGCCTTGCACATGCTATTTCAAAAATAGACATGACATTCATTACAAATTGGCACACAAAACATTAAGATTACTAACATTCCAACAATGAAAACAATTTCAATTTGCACAATTGTAGTGTTCATGTAACAAACGAACAATTCAGTGAACAACGTGAGTTCTGTGTTCCTATGTGTGGGGCAAATCTTTGCAGAAGGCGACTTTGTGAATACTATAAAGAGTTATTGTGGTACACAAAGGAGTATTGTCCTAGCCTTGTTGATTGTCTCTGCTCTCGTGACAGAGACATGTTAGGTGTAGTTTACCTTGAAAATCTGTTTTGTTCAAGTATTGATTCGTTTGAGTGATGGGATGTTTTGATATACATAGAATAAACCAGCGGCGGAAAAAATGAGATCGGGTTGTGCTGTATTCTTTGCGATACTAAGCTTCTAAAAGGATCGATATATCATCAAACCTATACCGTATTAGTTCAATTATGAAGTCATTAAACGAATTATCAGCTTCAAAAAGCGTACTCATCGCTACGTTAATCCTATACCTTTTGGTAATTAAGGTATTCTAAATTACCTTCAAAACATCAACTTTGAAATAAAATGAAAACACTATAAAACACATAACTTATTTTGTCACTCCCATCATTATTCGTGTGTTAAAACATTTCTCATGGTATAACAACAAAATCGGTTGGAACGCCCCCAGGCCTCCATCATCGAGTTTATAAATAAGATATTCATATTAACTAATGTTACGTCTTCTGTAATCTGTAACATTATATTGTGCTTTCTGGTTATATATCACTGTACAAATTATGACTTTGTCTATTGTTAACGTTTTGTTGACTGATATGGCACAAGTGAAGAGCTTTTAGCTGAGGGAAATGTTGATTGAAATCGCGGTAGATGATAGTAAAAACGATATAATAGCAACACACCCTGAAAAATATTACCATGGATGATTTTGTTCGTTTGTATGTAATCTTATCCCTTGAATTGTAGGTCTGAGGACAATGTCGTTGTTCTCTGTTTCATTTATTTTGACGATATTATGTTGATGGGTGACAGTAGTAGGTGACTTTGTTGTTTCAAATTATAGGTGCTAGCTGACAGTTGTAAAATGTTGTTGAATGACTTTGTGTGATTAAACTTCACCTATTCATAGGTGTCCCCAATGATTCAACACAATCGTAGGCTTTTCTCATCCGGATTCTACCAGCCACTTTGTGAGTATCTTCCTTATTGCCTTCATTAGCAAACCCGCTGATCTCTCAAACCTTACCCCACAATCCGAACCCAAAGCCAGCATAACGGAGATGGATTGTAGCACATTACGGGCTCACGTCTTAATCTCGTCGGCGGCTATTACGGTGCGTTTAATTAGTGCAGACAATAGCCCGCGCTGGGCTTAATAATACGCCAAAAGTGGCCCTTATTGTCTCTGCTATGACTTATTTATGTGTTAGGATTACAATTGTTTAACGTGTTCTATAATTGACGGTGAAATAATAATTATTGTTGTTAGAATGATATATAGTGATTGATTGATTTCGTGTTTTGTTTTAGTTGTTCCTTGTTTGAAATTAGCTACGCTAATCTCTAGCAGACTTGTATCTGACTCAACTCTGCTGATTAGAGTTAGATTATTACCTACATTTCTATTCATTATCTGTATAAGGTCAGTATTATTGGAACAAACCTAGCTTTTATCTGCATTAGGAAGATTAGTATTTTGCTTTCAGTACTACCCGAAGTGAATTACTAAATGTACTTTGCATCCCGCAAATAATTAATTTGTAGTTCAAATAATGTTATCTTACCAACTTTAGCATGATGACGATTAATCAAAGAAATATTTCATTCATTATTTTCCTTTCCTTTATCACAAATGTTTACATCTCAATTGAAAATACATAAGTACGACTATGTTTCTCCTGGCAACGAACAACAACATATCCGCGACTACAATCATAGTTATCAACAAAAGCTATTAATTACTGATAATGCCAGTGATAAGGTTGGCACGTAAATATTGACATATATCACGCTTGACACCGCCTTAACCTTTGTTATAATTATCTTCTATTATTGAACATAATCTGTAACTATTAAAATCTGTTAGTAATTTGTGCATGTACCTACCTGGCATCGTTTTATCTAACCATGAACTAGGTTTCTTCTTTCCATCACCATGTCCAGGGAGCCTACCCTTTAAGCACTAAGTCCGTATTATCTGCCAAACTTACGGGCCTTTTCTACTCTGTAATCTGCATCATTTTCGGACTTAAGATTAGTTCGGGGCACGGATATAAGATTAGTTCGGGGCCCGAAATAATCAATGAAATTCGACAGTTGTTCCTACTCCATATGTGTTTTTGCCCGTCCCAAAAAGTTAAATAATCGGGTGTAGGATTCATTTCAAAATTTTGAGCTACGGGCCCGCAACTTCGTTGATGGAAATTTAGAATAAGCTCCCAGTTGTGAGGTTATTATTGTCCTAATAACCAACCCATTGGTTATCGCAGGATAATATTGTAATCAACACAGATGACTATGTTTTCCATTCTCATGAGAAATATGGATACTCACCTAGCCTATCCTTATGCAAAGTATTGATTCCAGCGAGGGCGCGTCGCTTGCGACGCGCCCTCGCTTACGTTACGTTACGTTACGTTACGTTACACACATGCACTTACGTTGTACCAGGTGGGAAGCAGAATCCGGAATTCTAGACAGATAGCAGTTTTCTTAAAGCTATCAACATTAGTTATGTTCTTAAAAATTCAAAAATTTCGCAAAAAATCTTCAATGATATTAGAAATCAGTCTGAATTTCATTCAACGATTGTATGTCCATCGAAATTTGTTGCTAAGGACCTCCAGATATACACAGACGATTTACATTTAATTGCCCAAGATTGCAAAAAAGATGCGGGCAAATCTAGTCTGTATCAGATTTCACTGCAGATCCTACCTGGAACCCTATTAGTTCTGCAATTACCTTCTATAATAGTTCTATTTATATTGGCACCGCTAATGTCTCTGGACTGTTGATTAATCTACGGACTTTGATACCATGTTGAGTTCCGGGCAGGTTTATCATACAACTAATTGCACAGAGTAATAATAGCAGATAGAAAGGCTAATAAAAAACTAGTTTCCGATATTTATCCAGACGTTTTATCTCAATTATACTTCGGTTTATAAAGCTTTGATAATAAAATCATATTTTAGTGAGTCCACGATGCTGTATGACTAACGTCAATAAAATTTGAATACAACATGGCGGATAAAATGGCGCTGTTTTCTGCAACATAGATAATTTAGATGTCAATATTGAATTTGATAAAAACATTATTAATATTGATGGTGACAATTATAATAACAACTTTATCCAATACCCTAAGGTATTGGATAAAGTTGTTTAAGCCATTCGATTAGGCGAATATGGCTTTATAATGGAAAAGTGTGTAGGCATGCCAAGGGTTTTAGTAGCAACATTATTTTAGTCTCTAGAATATTTTAACAATAACAACCTATTCTGTTGAGACTAAAACAAAAATTAAGCGTCGTAATTCTGACCTTATTGAGCTAATTGGTTAAATCCTAAAGTATGTTTAGCATATTGATCTTCAGGATTTTGTTTCGCTAATGGTCATCATAAAATGCTAAAATAATCGTAATCAAAAACAAGACTTTTGCTTTATTCTGATCAATTGTAATCAAAAACAAGATCATCTTAATAGATGATCCTTGTTTTTGATAACAATTGATCGGAATAAAGCAAAAATTCCTGAACTCAACGAAGCCACGCAAATTCTCAAAGCGAACAATGCCTACTAAAAAGAGACTAAAACAAAACGCTTGACGAGCATTTAACTGCAAACGAGCATAATTAGTCCGGTGATAATCTCACGCTTAGCCGTTGTCTTAACGCATTAGCATCTTGCCGACAATAAACGGCGGAATTGTCGCATTACACATTCGTTGAGCGCTAAATGACGACTTCCAAGGAAATGTGCCACATACAGACGCAGGTTGAAATAATTAAATCTTATAATACATACATCATTATTATCAACATCTACGGCTAAATATGACCCTGCCTTAATTTTAACTTCTTTAGCTAAATTAAGATTAACTTTGTAAAAATATACTTATTAGTTTTTCTTGTCTGTAGCCCCAGGCAAGACTTTATTGAAACTAACTTGTCCTATTTCACTTAATCATGTTCACACTTAATAACGTTAATATACTTATTCGAAAATAACGGTAATGATTTTCTTACTTCAATGAAGCTGTAAACCGAATAATTAATATTCATATTTATCGTCGACCGTATCATATTTTTTAAGCCCTTTACAATCTTCGGCCACAGTTTTAACAAGGATATTTAAATTTAAGCATATTGGTTTAATTACTACTTATGCTATTCTCCATTAAAGTTATAGGCTGTAAATAATTCAGCGACCACTTAAACTAGCGTAAAATTATAATAGCATTGGCTATGAAACTGGTAAGTAAACGTGCTGTAGTTTTATAAATAACATGTTTAGATGACCTTTTTATGGTGGTTATTGAACTATGTCATGATGGTATTAAAAGGTAACCTGTTTTTTATAAGAATACATATTGGTTTTTTGAAGCCTTTTTAACGATTTTATATTAGGGTGAGTCATTAATTAGATCGGTATGAATAGATGTACTTATTGAATTGAATTTGAAAGTAGTATTCACAAAATAAACTTTTTTAACCTTTAAGTATGGACGTGGAGTCTCACAGGCTACTCGATGTTTTCGTTTTCTTAGTTTCACCTATTTTCCCCCACTACCCGCGATTGAGCGGCTCAGTAGCTTTTGTTTTAGTTGTAAAATTACCAATGAGGGAGGAGGTTGCGTCTTCCGATGTATATCACGTAAGTAATGACCATCAAAATATTGACCGGAGCCTGTCAGGCTACACGTCCATTGTTGCCCTATGATATATTTTGTATGGGCGATTATGTTTGTTTCAGATTTTGTAGTACAAAATGTCAAAAAACAATAAAGCCGGTAATTTTAAATCAAAACGACCATCTGCAAATTCTGTTCAGGGCCCTGTGTGAAAATTTTTTTTAATACACGGTTGCCAAGAGAGCTGATGTTGACTATGACTCGAGTTTTAGGTAATTATATGGTTACAGAAGATGTCAAGGATCAAGAAACCAGTCAAGGAACCAGAAGAGCATGTAGAATCTGTCCCGCGAAAAAACATAGGATGACTACCTATGTTTGTGTTGGGTGCACCAAACATGTGTGTCTCCAATGTTCTAGACCTTTGTGCACCGACTGCCAATAAATTCACGTTATTAGACCGTTGTCAAAATCTTTTATATGTGTTATCTGAAGTAATTGTTTTGTGTTTTTGGTTCCTTATATATTATATTTTGAGAAAAAAAGACTCATTTTGTTATAGGAATAAGTTTGACTGTTTTTAATACCTAAAAATGTAACCTAAGTAGATTTGGACTGAAAAGTGCCATAATTTTTTATTTTTATAATTTCTATAATTTTTAAAGTAAAAGTTTATTATATAAGTACGTTATTTTGTTACTAAATCCCATAACTTTAATATTCAATCAGGTTTATAGCGATCTTATATCAAATTCCCCAAAAATAATGTGTGTGCATATAGGAGCCTGTGAGACTCCACGTCCACAGTAGTGTTATGAAAAAATGACGTCCATACTTAAAGGTTAAATGGAATTTAAATAAAAGTATCATCATTAACAAAAGTATGTTACATTGGAGCTGTCTTTGAGCCTAACCAGACATAGTACTATCTCAGATTTTTCTTCAACAATATAATTTTTTTATAGCAGGTCACCTCTTAAGTACAGTAGCGCCTTTAATATTACCTCAACATCTACCAAGTACAATAAAAACAAAAAACCCCAAGCAAACCCGCTGAGCGCAACATACTAACAACGTCCTTTACGATTTCCGTCACCCGAACTCAGTGGACATACTTTAACGTCGGAATATCTATAAAAGCCTAGTAAAACATGCGTTTAACGCTTTTATAGTAAACTTGCGGTGGTCCTAACATTGTTTTTAATGTGCAGTAATATGGCTAATTAAATTCTGGTAAACGACTAACTTGAAATGGTGTAAGTGTCTCCGTTTTATTTTAGTCGTCGGCGGCAGTGCTTGTTAGAGTAATGAAAACGGGTAGTGTGTTGCGTCATAGCTTTGTGGACGAAACAAAAGGGATAGAGAAATAGGCGTAATGTTCATTGGAAATATTGATTAATATTTTTTCGATTCATTGGTTTTATGTAAGATATTATAATCTAAAGAAAGAGTCGTAACAATATTCCTACAATTCTCATCACTTTGTGGACTGATTTGCGATTGCAAAGTCATCTGTCATAGTATGTGTATTTGATCAACCTATATAATTTATAATAAAGTAAACCGATGAGAAATTCATCAATGAATAGAAAGGAATGCTTGTTTTTGTTGGCAATAAACAATAAGTCAATGAAAACACATAATTTGGTCATGCAAATAAATTATGTGTCGTCAAACCGTTAATTTTGTGTATGTTTTTTTCTTTTCTTATCTAAGTATAAAGGTTGCAGGGACATCGACGCGCAATCATCGACTTTACCATGGATTCATTATGTTCCCGGACCCCACAGCGCCAAACATACTCGTTTTCGTCGGTTATTAAAAAAAAACCTGCTCCATATATTTTGACCGAGTAGGTATTGCACTTTCGTAGGAAATAGCTGTTTTTTTTTAAATAACAGACGAGAAATTTCAGCGCAGAGGAGTGCGCGTTGATGTCCCTGCCAAATTGATTAGTTTTAATTAGTATTCCCTACTAGGGAATACTAATTAAAACTAATCAATGACGCAATGGAAAGCATACCGGACCTAGGAAACGAACCCTAATTTCACATAAACATATTATCACTAACGAGATGAATAATAAATTATCGTGTAATAATGATTTCCGTATCTCTTTGTAAACAGACTGTAACAAAACAATGATAAATGTTGATGTAGGAAACTATATTATTGGCAATAGAAGAAGGTGACAAGATCAATTAGATGATAGTAATGTAATGTCTGACTTGTTAATGAGGTAGTGAACAATGATAGACAGAGGACAAGCAATTGTTACGTATGTGTCTATAAATGTGATTGATAGGCAATGGTACGGTTAATTTATTGTTGTATAATGACATTATATTGAAGCGGAAGAGAAATCTAATCATTTTTGCAAGTAATATGTTTTAGAGGAAATTATATTGTAACGATTTCTATAAAAATTTATAGATTATTTTCCACAAATAGATAAGGTACGGTCAGCATCAAAAGTCGATTAACACTTTAGTTTTTTTAATATCGGTTATTGAGCAAAATATTTGTTCGAAATTGCAGCAGAAGTATAATGCGATTTTGAACAAATATTTTGCTCAATACTCGTAACTGAGATTTAAAAAACTGAAGGGTTAATATTTTGCTCAATAACCGAGATTAAAAAAACTTAAGTGTTAATCGACTTTTGATGCTGACTGTACAACACCTTATCGTTTTTTGGAATATTATCTAATTTAAATAACATTTTCTTCGGTGTGGCTATGGTTTGGCGAGGCCTATGTCTTGCAGTGGATGTCTTTTGGCTAAATAACAAATGATTTTATTTCTGTAAGTAAGTTAGTACAAACACTTTTACACGTCAATCATATTGTTAAAATCTAGATGAGGTCGGCTATGATGATAATATAATTTGATAATCAATCTATGTAATCTCTTCTAAAATAGGGTTACCGAGAGTGACGAACTATGAACTCTAAATAAAACAAAATTTTACTTACTTGTTCTTATTGACAGGCGTGGTCGACGGGGTTGGCCTCTTCTCTTCCTTAATCGTACTATTGTTCATTTTTGACGTTAACCTCTTTAAGACGTCGTCCATAGAACGCTTATGAGGATTACTCAACGACAGAGCGCTGTTGTGGTTCAGCAGAGAATTGTTATTGTTACACAGTCCCAAAACCTTCGCCTCAGCCCCAGGACTACTGCATTCTGACGAGCCTCTCCTTCGAGTCTGCAGGTCGTTCACTTGATGAAGACTTAAGAAAGATGATGGGACTAGAAGATTATTTGTCATGTCTAATGTTTGCTCGAATCGTTGTTTCTTTGACGGTCGTTCGTCTTCGTAATTCGTATCCTCCTCGCTTATAGAACTCCTTGTAGAGCAACTGGGTGAGACCTTGTAGTAGCTATGCTGCTCGTTGTCATCTGACTCCTGGTGGTCAGGGAAGTCCAGGTTGGCTGGGCCAGCTTCCTGTTTCTCTGTGTCGGCGGCACCTTCTTGCAATTTCGACGGTGGTGACTTTCGTTTAGATGACATGTTTCTGAAAAAGAAAGCCACGATTAGTAAGTGAGTTATGTTGAAGAGCAATCACAGACTAACGGAAAATATGTGACATTTATTAAGTCTGATAGACGTACTAAGTGCTGTCAAGACTCAGGACTGGTTAATAGCCAGTCAGTGACGTCAAGTCTAGAGATGTCCTAATTATCCAGCTCTACTCGTAGCATGACTGTGCTCGTACAAATACTTGTTTAATGCAAAATACAAACACGGTTTACAAGCAGTATCACTGTTTGATCGAGATCTCAGGTCAGACGTCAAACGTAGTATTTGTCACCCAAACTCCCCCGACTAGTTACGAAACTCGCTTCGTTAAAGCACCTAATTGGGCTCTACTAATTGTACTAATTGCAGTTACTGCCTCCTTTGGACTTAAGGTGTCCGCCGGTCCATGTTGCCAACCACTCGAGATAGATCCTTAAATACGACTTTAATTTCGTTGGTAAAACCTATTTTGTTAAGGATTTAGAAGGGCAGGGAGGGTCTCGTTAAATTAGCTGATATTGTGTATGTGTGGGTGTTAGGTTATACTGGATTGGCCGATATCGTGTGTGGTACTCTAAATATTACGTGTGTGTGCACGATTATAGACTAACATGTGTACTTTGATGCTGATTTGAGTTGGAAACGTCTTCATTGATTGTGTTAACAAACAGTTCCTTTGCGCCTAGTGTCTGGCGGCTCTGCTTTGATGTTTGTCTACGTATCTGCTGTAAGTATTGATGTGATTATTTTGAAACGTTTACGCGGTGTCATCCTTTTGCCGGAATGTTTCATCCTTTGAACTTCAGTGACAAATGAGGTAAACAGATTTAGAGGATATTCATCGTTAGGAGTAGAGCTATTTAGACTATTTTGGCATGGTCGCAATTTCTTTTGTTAATGCAGGCACAGTTGTAGTTACAGTGCAGTTATATTAGTTCATAATCATCTTCTCGTAGCTCATAATTAGCACATCTTGAAGAACAATCGCAAACATTTGAGCACTTTTTCAAAACGATAAAGTTAATCTTAACAAAAAAAAAAAGAATGAAAAAAAAAAAAAGAGAAATGAAATGAATGACTATTTAAGTAGTAACACTTACTGCAGCAATGACCTAAAGTCCTTTAACACTAAATACTAAGAAACTAGACATAATCCATTAACAATTATTTACATACAGAATATTGTTTATGTTCCCAAGTTTACCCAAAGTCTGCAAAGTTGGGACAGATCTGACAAGTAAATGAAGAATCAACATTAAAATTTTATGGTCTAAGTACACGTAACGTTTAATTTAGTAAAAGTTTATATAATTAAAATAGTTTAAATTGAAGAAATTTTGAAATTGAAATATTATTTACAGTTTTGAATACATTTGGTGTTAACTTAAATATTTTGAATCACACTGAAAAGTGAAGTTATTTAAAAAGGAATAGTTGAAATTGCTTTTATTTTGGATAGGTAAGCAGTTATTTTATAGCGGACGTTAGTGAAAAGGAAAAAAAAGTCCCCTAAACGTCAAAAATTACACAACCAAAACCAACCACCAACGTACGATACCGACTTTATCGATTTGAGCACAAAAAGATATCAAATCGATATTCACGTTAAAAGACCTGTTAGCACACTGCCACTGGCAGCACAAATTGTGTTAGTGCCTTGAGACTAAAGAGGGTGATGGTGAAACATGAAGCTATGAAACAAATGAAAGCAGCAATTTTACAATGCAAAAAGATCATTATTCAAATTATAAAAAATCTTCAGAACTATTTTCCACTGCTGTCTGTATTTTTCTTAACAAGAAATGGTAGAACACCTTTTATGTTAAAGCTGCATTGCGAATCATAATTACATATCTAATTATATTATCAAGGAATGACTGAAGGTATACATTTAAGGCTCCTGCAAACAGGCGCGACGCCCGAAGCGAATCGCGCGCGACACAAAGGCACCGCTCCTTGCGCGACTTGCGGTGCCTTTGTGTCGCGTGTCGCGTCGCGCCTGTGTGTACAAACCTTTAACCTCTAGTTTTGCGACCGCCGCCGGGAGACCTACTCATATCAACACGTTAAGAATTATCAAATTTAAAAATGCTCCTGTTAACATCTGAATACATTCTCCCTTCTATTCAAATGAACCATTCGATAATGTCAACCGCTTGTTCTTAGCTCAGCGCCAATAATTCAGTTTGATATGGCTGCGCTTCGGCGCGGCTGTTGTCATAAAATGCAAAAAACAACTTAGGTAGCTACGTACTGTAAACGTTGTCTGCAAAAGGAACCTTACGTCATCAGAGGGCTGGTAAAATGTACTTAGTTTTCTATTATAAACTTTTAAATTTGATTCTTCTGGCTGGGATCTAGACTCTATGCAAAAACAACTTACATATTTTTTATTATGTTTTATTAAGTACGTTGAATAAAAAAAGAATGATCCATCACAATTTGTGAATAGTTCAGACAGCAATGTCAATCCACACTTGACAATCGACCATTACAATCTAATTTCCGACTACACACGTCACTATTATTGAATAGTTCCACTCCTTGAAAACTTATGTTTCCTTAAGATAATGCAATACCACTCTTATTCTCATGAATATAAGATTCATGACAAAAGAATTGAATAAATATGTCAATTGTAACTACTAATTTCCTTTTCATTACTGTCACAATGACGTCACGCGGTGGCGCGAACAATATGGCGATTCGGCGGGAAATTTGACAGGTCTATATTACGTTCGGAAATGTTTATTTCTCTTCATTTCATTTTCGCGTTTATGATAATGTGAGTCATAATTTCTGGTGATTGACATTTACATATATCTGTATTATAGGTAGCAGGAAATTCGCGTCAAATTAAATGCACATTATTTTTTAAATAATGTCAATGCTCATAGCATCGATCATGCCTTAATGTAATGTTGACTGAAATATATTTTCAGACGAATTTACACTCGTGTTTAATTTTTTTTGTATTTTATTTCAAGCGAGTAAGAACTTTATTATTATTCATACTTACAATGAAATGTTTCAGCGATATTCCTTAACTAAGAGGAATCATATCAGAAGTTGCAACAGTTATTGACAAAATGAAGTAATCAGAAACAATAACTCGTAACTTCAATGGTGCAACTCATTCAATTTGCAGTGGGGTGACGTCACAATGACGTCAGAGAATTGCTAGCAAATTGTTTTTGTAAACGCCTCCCCTTGTTAAATGGTTTGCTGGCGGTGATAAAAGGGTTATCTTTGTTGATTTTTTTTTTTTTTAACTGAACATGAAGGTGATTGATTACCAGGTCAACTATCAGGTAATTAAAAACCAATTACGCATCTCTTAAATAGGTACCAACCTAGTTTTTTTGTAAATACTTGATATTCTAGTAAGAATTATGATGAAATAAACAGATTTCTAGATTTACACTTTAACTTTTTTTAACAACCCTGAAACATGAAAATTCTATTCGGAATCGTATTGGTCGCATCCGCATGCTGTAATAAAACCCGTCGTAAGTAGTTACTAAAGTAAGTTGACACCCGCAGGGCACAGCAAGGAATTGTGACCCTTCCGTTCAGAAATCATGATACGGATTCCACTGCCATACCAACACAGTAGGTATCCTCAATTACAACATAGGATCATCCACCAAAACTGTCCTTTCACCATTCTACAACATTCTTCCATCAACATAGCAAAACAAGTCGCACCAGCATATCACACTTGCAACCGACTTCTAATTTATACGAGATATTAACATGTGCATCCGTTTAGAAATTAATCAGCGAACGACGGACGAACGGACGGGCCTTTAAGTAAAGGTAACGAGTGCCTAGCCCCCAATCTATCTGACGTAGGAAATTGCCGACTCCCGTCTTAGATAAATGCCTAGGCTAAGGATTCCTACCCGGTTTGTGTATGTAGGTAGGTACCTATTAGAGTGTCATCTGGTGTAACTAAGTTGTTGGAACTCGCTCTTAAATCTTGGAGATTTGTTGATTGATTTATTGAATTGCTTATGCTTGTATGGAAAGGTTAAATTAACAGAAGGGACGATGAGACGATGATTTTAATATGTGCAACTTATGTGGTATGATTCATTGTTAATCGGATCTTCAAAAGATTCCGGCAGTTTTTCCCAAGTATTTTGGGGTCGGCTTCCAGTCTAACAGGATGCAACTAAATACCAGTATTTTACAAGGCGAGACTGCCTATCTGACCTCCATAACCCAGTTACTGGGTAACACAAACACAATACTCTTGGTAAAACTGGTTGTCAGACTTTTCGGGCTTCTGACTACCCGTAACAACTGTCAAAGATCTACGAATTATAGCCGGGACCAACGTCTTAACGTGCTTTTCTAAGTACGGAGAGGTCTCCGTAGGTAATGGATGGACAGCCATCCACGAATCGACCGCGGTAAGCGTAGCTTAACCTTCTATCAACTCATGCTTTCAATAAAGGAATCTCGGTTATAAATGTGCTAATTTTAAGCTATAATAAGTTTCATTATAGTTACCATCGTTTACGGAAAAATTACATCAACGCAGCCAATGAGCACTTCGAAAGGAGCCGTCATAATAAAAACAGCTCAAATCAAATAAGCGAATAAAAGTCCCGGAGAGTCAGCCGAATACAATGAAAATAAAAATTAAATAGAAAAATATTGTGAAGCGTCAGTAATTGAATGAGGAACGAGAAACATTTTCTTTCCCTTGGACGAGAAAAGAAAAAATCGTCGGCAGAAATCTTCCCGTAACAGAATTATTCCTATTCTATAATAAGTTTATTCACAATAAGGCGGAATAAAATGTTTGTAGCGTTCCTTCAAATTAGGTTTTGATGTGCTTATTTTCTTGTTTGTTCGTTAGCATTCCAATCTAGTTCTAATTTGTGTCGAGAATTTATTACTTTATTGGTCTGTAGTGTTTTATTTTTTTTTCTATAACCGCCAATGTATTGGAATTGTGGAATAATGCCTTAAGTGGGTTCTTACTTACTAGATACCTAATATGTATTATATACCTTTTCAATCCACGTGAATTACGTGCATCAACGTGTATCCCAGACAGACATTTTCCTAATGACGCATCTATTATCTCAGAAATATCAAAAATAGATTCATATTTTCTCAATAGCAGCCCGATGAATGCCAATAATTTGCCAGAAAAAGTTATTTCAAAGAAAAAACACGAAATGGCATGTCAAAACAAGCGCTGCATCGCACAATTGGCTCCTATTGAGTGAAGCGAAGGGAGGTGGAATTATCGACGGCAAAGTACAAGAAACCTCCCTAGTACAGAAACCCGAACAAAATGTAGTTACAAGTGTAACAGCCGAAGAATCTTAGGGCTGCTAGATGTGGCTTCATTAATAGAGCAAATTAGAAAACTTACAAAATGTTTTTCATCCGTTTTGGTTTGTGTGTCATGTTTTAAAATAGGAAACCATTTATTTTATCCCATTTTAAAATAACCATGACTTGAACTGCCAACTGGAAAGCAATAAACTCACAAAAAACGTTTTGTTTTATATACTTTTTCCCGATAATCAATAACAATTGAATATTGTTTAGTTTATCTAACCGCAGATAAAGAAGAAAACCATCAGTTAAGCCAAAGTCGTTAGATCTTAGTTTACAACGTGTTTGAAAAGGTTCCAGAAAGCAAGCATAAATAATAAATTTTTTAAAAATATAAGTGTAAATAGTGGATATTAAAAATGTGAACGAAGTCAAAACATCCATTCCATTCTGAAATGCTTATATAATTTGTCATGTGTTAACCAGAAACCAAAACTATGTCTATGTTTTGTCCCACACCACTTACTGAACCTTTTGATCTCTAATAAAGTAAATTTCTTTTCGAAATCGAAATATTACTTTGTATTAAATTGTTTCTATAAAACGATTACTGTGAGCGAAATTGAAATAATATACCTACGTAGCTAGTTTACTTTCCCTTGCTAATAGAATGTTATATTTTTGTAAAGAAAAATGCAACACATTAGTTTTATTGGTACTTTTCTTTACACCTACATCCCTCCTATTATTTAATACTTTCTTTGTTGCCAATGTGAACAGGTGTAGGTATTGTATGAAATTTAAAAAATAAAAAATATTATTGTACTTTGTTTTTTTTTATTACGTTTTTAATTTATCCGATATATTTTTGGGTCAGTAGGTGATGTCGTTTCTAGTGAAATACATATTGTTGTGAACATTTTCTTGTGCTTGACAATGGGGGAAATTACCCATTGGGTGCGCGACAACGCGAGTCGAGTGGGCGAGCCGGCTCGCTAGTATGGATACTCATTTATATTTAAATGTGATCGTTTATGTGTTTTATATTAATGGCTATTGAGTCGTTAATATTTAGATAATACGAGATTGTTATACAATCTCCGTGAAAAATGGGAAATTTCTGTCTTTCTGATATCTAAGTAGGTACTTACTGTAGGTTCTACTTTACAATGGCTATGTGGCAACAATTTCAATTAAGGTAAAGAGATTAGCATCTGTAGCCAAACTAGGCATAGCCTGTATTTCGGCTATCAGCACCATTCCCCTCGAATATTATAAAACAAGAATAGGTGCCAAGCAAACGAGGCGTATATAATTAAATCAGTACTATAGAAATACAGAAAAATAGTAGAAAAGTAATCTAGATAAGTAATTTTCAAATAGGTAAGTACATAATTAATGTTAGTAGGTAGGTAATGTAAGGTTAGTAGTGTTTTGTCAAAAACTTTAGTATTTTCATATGTTGAGTGAATTTTCACGGTTTTCGTTTGCGATCGAACCATGACAAAGACAGCTTTGCTGCCAGAAAATTATTCTTAAGGCATTCTGCTATGGCAGATTTTAGATAAAGCTTATGTTCATCTAGACATCTATTATCTACTTGTTTGCTTGAAATTTTAAATCCAGGCCCCCGTAGACAATCGGAATCATTTCCATGAAAACTTCGTGGAATTTGTTTCACCAGAACTGCGTCGCGCCTATCTGCGAGAGCTCTCAGCCATTTCGTTTCGTCATAAAATAAACAGTTCTTCAAGCAGAATCCATCTCCACACTAACTCCCGACCCTCGGAGGGCACTGAGACGCTTTATGATTACTCGGTGACAAACAATGCAGTTAATACGACACAATGCCCAATCACCGGCCGCCATTGTTCGGCGCAGGTTGCTACTTTGTGCCTTTAATCACGGCTTGGGCATTTTTCATGGCAATTGATTTTGGGTAAGAAGAAAAGCCTCTGTTGCGAAGAGGGAAATTCTATTGAACTGTTTACCTGCAGAAACGTAATTAATGCACTGTTTTATTCTGTCATCATAATCCATATTAATATTTTAAATTCGAAAGTAACTCTGCCTGTATGTTACCTTTTCACGCCTAAACCACTGAACGGATTTCGATAAAATTTGACAGAGAGATAGATTGCATCCCAGGGAAGGACATGGGATAGTTTTTATCCCGATATTCCCACGGGATCGACACTTATGCGGGTGAACCGCGGAGCGCTGCTATTATTTTATATATTTTCCTTTCAGGTGAAGAAAACAAATGAAAATATTCAGAAACGAGTACTTATCAACGGTACTTTGTCAAACCAACCTTCTTTGGTTTTAAAGGAGTTTTACTTTTTATGATCTCAAAAAGACTCTTTACAATGCGTGCCACGAAAGATGATACTTGACACACCACGAGGTTTGACTTGCGCAGAACACGATTTTAGGTATCTTTAGCGGTATGAGGTCTGAGTGCGGGACGGGACCGGACGTCATAGGGGCGGCGGAAAGAGCGGGGGAGGCGGGGTCAAGTCTCATCTTTCGTGGCACGCATTGTACGTGTGGCATCTTGGGCAATTCATTTCCTTGCTCACTGTCTTATGTTCCTATGACCAGGAGACCGGTTATTGCATAACTACCAAATGCCGACAAGCGAAACTGTGACTGCTCCCGAAACTACACTATTCCACAAAATATTACCTTCCACCTCACTACTCCAATCCTCTCACAACATCAATATAAGATATAATATCAACAATTAAGGCGTATATAGACGGTACGACAAGGCCGGGCGATTTTCCCTAAACAAGCCTGTCTGATGAGTGTCATTGTGTTCCTTAGGTCACTGCGAAATGAATTGCTAGCGAAACGAACGAAATGAGAATGTAGTGCAGCTAAACGCTATTCAACGCGCTCACTTGTTTCTTTTTGCATTTTTTCATAATGTCGGTTGTCTTTTCATGATGTTACGTCACTTTTAGAGCATAGTTTTAAAAGTAAAAAGAGATGGGAGCAGTGTTGTCATTAGTCTATTGTAATAAGATACTTGTTATGTATAAAGGCACATACAACTCGTAAGTCGGGGCCGTTACTACTGGGCAACCACTGCTCACTGCTTACTACTAAATACGTAAGTACAGACGCCAGCACATGAAGCTACCCGAAACTGTCAAATTTTCCCAATCAACTTTGAACCTTATGCTTTAGCGATAAAGTTGAAAATATATTAAAGAAATTTGGCAGATTGTAGTAGCTTGATGTGCTGAAGTCAGTACAATGCGAAAATTAATAATCATCAAATGATTTTTTTATGATAGGTAGATACTTTGTCACAAGCCAGCTGCACCAAACCTCAAGTTTCAAGCACCACCTTTGAAATTCATCACTTTTCCGATGCAAAAAGCATAGACGTCAATAAAAGCCAACTAATTAAAAAAACCTACCTCCAAATCGATGGAAAATAAAACCATTTTCCAACAACTTAAACACAAAAACCAACAGTAAAAGGGAACAGTGGATACAAAATGGCGAAGTAGAAAAATAGTTGAACATAAGTGAGTGGTGCTTTCGAGTCAAGATGTGCTCCAGAGTTTTGCAAAGGAACGCTCACAACTGAGGAATTCGGTTTATGAGAACTACTTCAGATTTCCCGATCCTTTGTACAAATGAATAAGTTTGATTGTTCGGCGATGTGGCTGGAGTTGTGGAAATAAGAGGCTTGGTGGAGGCGTACTTTGCATATAAAGGATAAATGGAAATGTCATTATAAGTTGCGTGGTTATGATGCATGGTTTTACGGCTTTGAAGTCTAAACGAGGCAGCACTGATGGGATTTGTTTAACTAGCGGAGATACGAATGAAGACAATGAAGTAAAACATCTTGTAGAAATCAGGACGCAATTGGGCACTGGCACGCGGTGCGCAAACAACAAAATCACCTTCAGTAGTGATGAAATTAGAGCCTTACAGCCCGGTGATAACACCGTGATAACCCGGTGATAACACCGGGCTGTAAGGCTCTAATTTCCTCGACGCAAAGCCCACGTAATAATAGTATCACGAGGGCATTACGATTAACCTATTCAAACGTCGTTTGACTTGTAAACAAAAACAATAGTTTCCATTGATAAAAAGGCATTGCCCGACCAAAAAAGTTTATTGAAGCGCAAGTCACCGATTGTCATTCGGCTACTGTAAACATCACTTTGTTTACACTGCTCGTCTCATCTCCCTCCCCTTCGGATAAAATAAACAAGTGCACATCCTTTGACAGTGCAACACAAACAATTGTCCAAATCATAAACAATGGTTCACATCGCAAATATAACCCGGGTCCCGCACAAAGTATCCCTATGTATAAGGAACCATTCATTCTGCCAAACAAACTCCAACCAACCATATGCAATAATTCCATACAGGACGAGCCAATACGATAAAGCTGTAAACCCGTATCATGTTACAAAGGATTCTAAATCCAAAATAGATGGCAGTAAAACCGAGAATTAAATGACTAACGTAATAGATGTAAATCCTTGGTTCGCTGACAAAGAACAGAAGCGATTTCACGACATCAAAGTGGAACACGACATATTACGCTACAAAATAAACACCAGAATAAATACATCGAAATGTTTGTTCGGAAATATTCGGCAATGGGGTGATCATATTCTAAATTATCTGTTAAGTGAGGGTAGTTTCACAACCCTTTTGGCGGCAGGATTAATTTGCTGTTTGTGTACGTACGGTTGTCTCTGTGAACGGATTTGCAATTAATAAGACTATATGAACCTTCTGTTTGTTCATTTGTATCTAACATACCTTCCTACATATTGTGAATCAGACATTTCTATCCGCAAACATGAGCATACTATAATAGCAGTATTAAAACTTTTCTAACGAACCCAGATTGTTCGCGGGGCGTCTGCGTTGAAATCCGAGAGCAAGCTCAAAAATGGTAGGCTATAATTTGCACATAAAACGTATCCTAATGGCAACGTACGTGATCACTTATTCGGTGGACTCACAAAGCGGGCCATCTTCATCTGAAAGCAGACTCTGATTTAAATACATTATTCTTGTAATAACAGCCGCGCACCGGACGGAGGGAGCCCTATTGAAGTCGTAGAATACATTATTTTAATTCCTACCACCTCTTTGTGACCCCATCAGGGAATTAATGGATTCAAAGCCTTCTCTTCCGTTCGACAAAGAATAATTTACTAAGTAAATGAACGGACAGACAATCGCGTTAGAACCCGAGTTTTGTTTCGATTGTAGATTAAAGAGCCGTAGTGGATGGTGAATCTGTGAAAGGTGCCCCTTTCAATCTGAGCCTTTGTACGCGTTATCACTGTTAATTTTGGAAGGTCAATGAATAAAATACACAGTAGGACTTCATTATTCATCTCCGAGCTTTGATTACGTTTAACATTCAGTAAAATAAAGGTTATTTTATTTTTTCGTAGAGGGCGTTTCAATAAATGCTGATTGAAGTTTGTGTGGGGGGGTTCTATTAAGATATTGCATCGTGAACAGCGAAGCAATAATCTAAATTGAAATAGGTTGTGTCTAAGATGTACAGAGTTGGTCTCAATTCAGTATTCATTGAGAGCGGTAGAATAGAGGAGCTATCGAGAATTATTGTCAAATCTCAGGGGCAATGCGACCCGGTCGGAGAGACTCGACTAGGAAGGGCACTATTGATGTTTCAGACTAGTAGCATTTGCTTAAGTGCAATAGTTTTACACATCTCAATGGAATTTTGATCTGATGGCTTTTACGCACAATTATATTTTAAAAATATGTACTTTTAAAAAAACTTCGTGCCAGTGTTTCTCAGCAGTAATGAAAAAAAAAACCAAGCTGTAAACAGGAAAACTGGAATTTATTTATTTTACAATTTTTGAAAAACCTAAAGCTAAGCGGTACAATTATGCATTTTCCTACTATGACAATGTTTAACATTAAAAACCTAATCATTTACGCTCTCGATCATACTTAATATAAAATATTTATTTTAACATTGAAAGCCACTCCACCCCTTCCTTGTAAACCGCGAGACGTCGGCTAAGGGGTAGCGTAGAAGATCGAGTTAACCCCTGGGGTCAGTTATTGTGTCATCACAGACTGACATCTTACCTTACTTGGTACTTAAACAGAATGATCTATATTAGTTAAGTGATGGGTACACTCGCGATACAGTAAGAATAATATTATTTTGGTAAATTGTAACATAATCATTAAGGATGCACTTGCAAACAAGGACTTTTAATAGGAAAAACATAAAACTATATTGTGCTTTGCCAAACCATTTATTAACATTCCCAAAGGACAGTTATTAAAAACTTTAATTAAGATAATATTTACATAATATAAGCTAACACTTAAAACAATAATATGTACATGTTATGAGAAAAGATGCAAAATAATCATAGGGCATCAAAAAAGTCAACAGGAACAGTGTCCAAAAGGCTGGCAGCATTGCCACGTTATATGGCGATGCTAATTCTTTGGCCAAGAAATAGGCCAGCCCTCTAGTCACGTGAAGAGTCAACTAACCGCTTGGAGATATCTCGAAAAACCAAGTGGACACTCGGACCCCATGGCCCTAGTGTTTCAACCCCAAATTGCTCGAACATACAGTACGATTCACGAAAGATGACCACAAATGGCGGCCGTCTGCGCACGTAAACTCATGAAGAAAAGAAAAATAATATTTAAATGATAGTTAAATAATTTGTGTAATGTTGTAAATGCTTGTTATGCAAATAAATCAAACGTAAGTAATTTAAAATGCATCTTGTATCCTTTTTTATGCCTTCTGCGCCGTGGTCATCTTTCGTGAATCGTACTGTACGTACGAGTATAACTCCCAATCAGGTTGGAATATTAAGCACAGTTTTACCTTTTCGACATGCTTTAGGGAAACTAAGGTTTGAAATTATTAGTCACAAAACATTACGTGATAAGTTTCAGCTGAGCTAAGAGGTAAATAAATCGTACCTATTGAAATGCATCATTATAAATACCTTCTGATTTATCAATGCTTTATAACCACATTAGTTAAATAATTTATGTACACCTCATCAGTCCGAAAAACTGACGTCAGAACCTATATTTTAGGCCAGGCAGTGTAATTGTTGCGTAACGCACTATAAGTTGCAATAGCTTTCATTTTCACAGTTCAACTACATTCATTGCGTTATTTACGTTGCTGAGCAGACAAATTTTTCTAACATATAAAGCAATGGATTAGCAATATCCTTCATAATGATTCAGAATGTGATAGTTGTGTGTTACGCAATTAAGGCTCCTTCAAACAGGCGCGACACGTGATAAAATCGCGCGCGACACAAAGGCACCGCAAGTCGCGCAACGAGCGGCGCCTTTGTGTCGCGCGTCGCGCGTCGCGCCTGTTTGCAGGAGCTTTAAGGTGCCGGTTTCTAACTTCACATTCTCAGTTCGGAAGCCGGGTAATAGTTTTCTTTTCTTGTCTTACTTGGCAAATAAAGAATGGCTTTATTACCCACTGGGAATTTAGGTTGAAAGTTAAAACGGTTAATTTGAAGCAGTTTTTCATTAAATTCCTACTGTAGGTAAATTTTTCCCCACAAAGACATAATTCCAGATTTTCTTATCAAATAAGTAGAAAGTAAGTAAAAGTACCAAGTATGTAAAATAGGTACACTGTAAATAAAATCCTTAAATAGAAAAATGACGGAGTATAAAAAAAGCTCCTACCAAAAACCACACAATTCAGTTTAACACGAAAACACACAGGGAAACGTGGAAAGTTTGCATTAAATAATATCGAATGATTTATATATTATTCATCCAGTCGGTTCGGGGAAGCCACTACACCTTTGTGAATAATTTAGGCCGTAGACACATATTATTTTTGCAGGGGCCGGCCGCTCTGCGTTTGTCCTATAAAATATTATCATTTGAGGACAACCGGAGGGACGAAATCCTTGATGTTAATCTATGAAGGACAAGATGGTGTAGACGTGTCGATCTTGACAAAATATGAGTACTTACATAACTTTTTTTACTTTAGTGGGATGGAAAAAGGAATTTTTGTTTCTTAGAATACCTACTGAATATTTTTGTTTATTTAAGAGTTTTACCCTAACCCAATTATAGTTTCAATTCAATACCAGGGCACTCAACATGTAATTAACAACCAAACAATAGACCAAACTAACTGATTGTTTGATACAAACACAAACTACACCGTTCGCGTCCAAATGACATGGAATCAATCTGTCGACACAATGGCTCAATCTGCAGACGCTTCTAACTGAATTACTTCAGAAACCTACGAGTTACGACTAAAACCATTATTAACCCCTTTCAAGTCACAATCGCAATTTGCGGTTATTTGTCAACCCGTTAATGCAAAGTAAACGAATTTGTTTAATATTTCGGCTTTATTTTGTAACGTTAAACGTGTAACGCTAAACGTTACGTTTGGCTGCGGTTAGTGATTGCTTGAAAAATGCTTGTTTGCGGTTAAAGCATATTGTGATGGGGTTTTATGTTCTTGTAATGTTGGTAAGTGTGAAATGAGCGGCCGTTTTGAAGATCTTATGTGTAAATGTTTTGTAATGGAACGTCTGAATGCACTTTCATTTGATGTCGAATGTTTAGACGAGATGGGGAATGAAGTAAGGTTAATCTTTTCTCGTATGAATGAACTTTATGAAAATGGCAAACCAGACGGCAAGATGGTAGCTGGTCATACTGTCTAGGATGCAGGACGTACATTTAAGAATCGCCTTAGATGCTATGGAGCAGCCCAGTGGTAGCAGCTGCGAAGTACGGGTTTATAGGTGTAAACTTTGTGTAAATATTTCGTCACGATTGTGTTTTTCAGAAATTCTACGCCTAATTAGAAATATCAAAACAATAACATTAATATACCTGGACTATTTCACCACAATGCTTTGAGCAGCTTGCCGTAATGAACGTCGCATACAAATGAATTAGTCTCTGAACACGTCAGCGGCAAACTGTCTCCAACATTAACAATTGTATAGAACAATACGCTTTCGCTGAACTTCAGAACAATAACAATACATTATTGAAATGAATAGAGCCACACAATATGTTGAAACCAAGCGAAACTACACGAACACAGGAATTTCCAGAGAAGTCAGGCTAGAAATTGTAAATTATTCAATATGTAGTTAGGGTAGTATATGGAGACTAAGCGCCTGCTTCTTAAGAATAATAATGTACGAAGTCAACTAATAATGTTAAATTTCTTAACCCTTAATGCAGTAATAAAGATATACTTAGTGATAATGACGGAGATACGATTCAAAATATTTTATCTGATCTCAAAGGCAGAGAGACAAAGAATAAAATATGGAAAATCAATAAAAAATACCGAAACGGCTGTTTCGATGTGGCTCAGGAAACAGACACATGGAAGAATTTTGGGGCCTTTGTCCAGCAGTGGAACAGTGTAGGTAACTAACAAAATAAATAGACACAATAATCCAACTGATGACGATTGTAAAGATTTTGTTACCGAATTTCCTTTAGAAGAAACATTATCAATTATCGAAGCACAAACAACCAACAGGATAAAAGCACCCAACTATACAGTCAAATCGAATAATTACATAATTATCTTGATAATCGTGTGACCAATGCCTTCGCAATAGACTTGTTTGAACCCAATAAGTGTGAGATGAAGTGGAATAATCGATCCGACAAACAAGAGGGCTCCGCGGTGCGTCGATACATCGTATACGATTCGATACAGACGTTCGAATTAGAATCGATTTCCGTGACGTGTTCACTTTGGCTTGTTATGTTGTTAGGAAGAAAGGCTGACGTTGTTGTTGTTTGTTTTTTTAAGACGGAATTGGAATGTGATAAAGTTTTCCTAGTTGAGATCGCTTACTTTTTGAATTCATTCACATCGTTTGCTTTTTGATGATTCATGCAAGTGGAGATGAATAAATGGAATTGTATTGATGTTGAACAATAAAATTGATGTTCCAAAACATTAATACGAAACCTCAACGTAAAAATTATAAGAACAATAAAAAATCATGTGTGGCCAGTTAGAGTAACAATGATATACCTATATTTTTTTTCTTTAAACTTGTTTCTTGCTAATGAGCGTAGCGTGTAAGAACGATTGTAGCAGTCGCCTGAAAGACAAATAATCATTCAAATTCCTGAAGTCACTCCCATGTGTTAAAGTGCACATTACAGTAAGAATAGTTATTATGCTTGTCCTGATGATGTCCGCAATAAAATATAGCATTGATTGTTGACATTTACAATCTTGACACAAACATTTTGTTTCCCGCGGGGAACGACATTAGATACAATTTTTTATATCTTCCTTTAGATTTTAATGAAAATATCGGACATTATCAACATCCAATGTCTGGGAAACATTACTACTTCCATCGGCTCTTAGACATCAAAAAGAATGTTTCTATCGATAACCATTGATTAGACCCTCTTGTCACATCAAAGACGAGAGGGTCTATTGTGTGACCTCCAATAATATTTCCAACATTTTTTCTCAAATAATTCCTATAGTAAGTGTCTTATACAATAATAGGATCAAACACGAAAGCTCTCTGATTGTAATTGAATGGACAACTCGTAATGATATTGACGTGTGTAGTGATAGTATGTTTAATGTTGACTTTGACGATCTGGTGATAAATGATGTGATTTTGTTGGACACATACCAAGTGTTACAGCCTCTTAAAATTATATACGATGTACGAAGTAACTTTTGTAATAATACCGGACACATAAGTAATTCTGACGAATTTTAAAAAAGGTCAAGATTGGCATAATAAACATTAAATCTTTGCTAATGGCACATTAACGTATTATGTATTGTCATTTATATTCTTTGCGAAGTGAATAACACTCCTGAAAATTGTTTGACTTCGTTTGAAGTCTTGCAGCATGACGCTGAACAGATTGTCAGTTTATTGCACGGGATAACGTTTTATGCACCTTGAATCTTCGAGCTTCTCAACCATTGTGTTAAACATATTATTAATATTCAATTACACTTTTTAGAAACGAATAGTCTTGACAGGAAAAACCAAAATCCGTGACTATTTCAAAAAAGTATCGTTCACTTTGTTATTATAAGCAGTATTGTGTTTGGCACTACCGCCATGTCATCGCCGGTCACTTGTCACGTTGTCCACACTAATAAATATCCTTCACTCCTAAATGGGTTCGAAGAAAATAATAAATTATTATCATTGACTTTCGCAGTTTTTTACATATTTAATGTTTTAGACATCAAAGGGGCCTGAGTGGTGTGTGCAATAATTGGTCAATGTTAGGAGGCAACGACGCATGGCCTGCGCACACGCAGTGCCAAATTGAAAATGGCGACAAAAAGAACATTGTTTATGTGACGCCTTATTAACGAGAGATTTATCGTTTACGTTCCTCTTAAAAGTATTCTGTTGTTATTTTTTTTGACGTTTTAATTGTGAACCAGATTTTATCTTGGAGCTTTTGCTTAGTTACGAAAAAAAATAATCATAATGTTTGTATAAATAATGAATTTTACCAAAAAATATATTAAAATAAAAACGGCGTCTAATAATATAATGAGCTCAGCAGACCGCACTGAATACAATCGGTCAATGTTCCAGATACAATTTTTTACTTTGTCAAATTAAAATTACCCAAACAACGTCGCATGCGACTTTTAAAATGACACATGAGCCATGCAACCGACTAGCTGTCACCTCCACCAATATTAAGAGCCCCCTAAAATACAGGACGTGTCTATATTAACTGGAGAATTTGACAGCAATAGAATTACGAGCAAAACAGCAATTTTTATATCATTAAGTCGATATATCACGGAAGATATTCACGAACAAATAGAATGTGATGTTGGCACAAACCACACACAACAAAGAGAGTGATAAATAAAATTATAGTACGGTGACAGGGGTGTCAGTAACAGGAAAATATTCCACACAATCTTCATTATTAATCTCCAATATTTTGTAATCGTTAATTTTGGTCTAAAAGAGTGTCCACGGAATTTCTTGCTCGTTCTTATCCATAGGTACCTACCTACAACGCTTTGGAATGGGCAACTAGCTTCATCTTTCTGACTGACCGACCCCTTGACAATTTAAAATTGCCTGTAATTGATTTATTTGAAATAAATGCTTTGAGTTTTTGAGATTGTCACACCTTGACATTTTGCTGGAATTAGAACAATTGAAAATAATTATGATATCAGTGGCTCCTTATTCGGAGCTTGTGAATGAAAAATTTCATATGAGTTGTCTTGTAGATAGTAATTATGTATATGAATACAAAATTAAAATTACTTTTGGTTAAACCGGCGGGGCAATTGCGTAACACATTATCAATCGGAATCGGTTTCATTTTGACAGTTCAACAACATTCATTGCGTTATTTACATGTTGAGCAGACAAATTTTTCGAACTTATGAAGCAATGGATTAGCAATTTGCTTCAAAATGATTCAGATTCTGACTGATAGTGTGGTTACGCAATTAGGGTGAGGATCAGAATGAGGAAACAGAACTATACATTAACAGGTAACTAACTCATACTAATAATACAAGGTGGCAGGGAGATCGACGCACAACCTGTTACTATGGATTTAGCACACGATTCTGAACCAATTACCGCGTTTACCGCTTAGGTACCGCACTTTTCTATCAAACAGCAGATTTTTTTTTTCGCTAGGTCTAGAATAATGTGCTGTATACAAGGTCACAGTTTGCGCATCGATGTCACCACCCTGTGTGAAAACTGTCATGATTTTAAACAATGATAAAATTCAACAGTTTTTTAAAGGGACAGTCTCATTTATATTCGGTCTTTCGGTCTGTGCCAACCCTAGACGAAAACAACTGACATTTTCTCAAACATTGTATGAATATCGGTGCCATATGCACTGGCCTAATATCACGAGCGTCCATTGATATAGTTTGTCCTTTTAGTATGGTGATAATTAACATATTACCCGCTTCTGTGATATAACATCAGCTCAGTAATAATACTGCCAGTGTACGTAATTTCATAGTAAAATTGCAAGAATGAGATCATTGTGTGTGTATGTAGACCAATTATTATTGTAATTGATTATTATTTCTTGGAGAAAATTGGTAGTCTTCGCATACTGATTCAGTTTATCGTTTAGTATAGAATATACGGTTATTGTTAAACACTGGAAAACGATAACAACTTAATTTTTGACCAAACCTTTATACAATTTGTTATTAGTATCTTATTCTTGGTCGCATACTTCATTATACTGAAGGTCGTGTCCCTAAAAGGCCTTCGTGGCTTTATGCACGTACGATGTTCTTCCACTTCGCTCGGTTCTCGGTTTCTTTAATCGCGGTCGAAACAGAGAGTCCAGTGAGGGCGGTTACTTGGTCCACTTGGTTACTAACCAGCGGTTAGGTAGGTGTTATGAGTATCTTGTTATTTCTTATTAAATTGAAACAAGAAAAAACTATGTTCTTTGTACTTCAGACTAGAGAAGACGATTGTGGTTTTAAATCTAAAGATAACAAAAGCAAAAAAATTGGGTAAATCTGAAGATCGCTCTAACATTACCTACCAATGAGAAATACTTGAACATTTTATTCAATCGAAAATAAATTTTGTTAGTCATCCACTAGTAAAAAATATTGCTGACAAGATTCTGTTATTATGAATAACAAAAAAAGCTTATAGGAAACGGATGTTGTTATATTTGACTTTGTGTCTGCATATTATCTGTTTAGTTTTCAATAAAAAATTCACCAGACGTACATTAGTTTTCAAAAATAATATTCTTCTGTTCTAATAAATATAATCGTAAAATTGTTAGTTCAAGGATTATAATAATATCTGTTGATTTTAAAATTAGATGTAGGTACGTTTCACTGGTTGCCTGAATCAACTTCTGTTACTAGTTTCATTGCCGTTTTAAATATTATACATAAATGAAAATACTATAATACATTAGAGGCAGTAGTCTTAATCCTGATTCCGACCGAATTTCGGATATAGTGGCCAATCTCAATGAAGATGAGCCCAATATGCAAGATAATTATAGTGCACAAGTGTGTACGCAAACACTCTCTGTTCCTTTACTTATATCTCTAATAGGCCGATGAGACGGCAATCCGACATGACCGGGTTGCTACTAAAATATACCTGATGGAAAAACTCAATAAACTTTGCCGGACATGGAAATCAAACGCCCAGCAGTCTCGTTTGCGATTACGAGAACACCAGGTCAGTCCTAATAACAAATTTATAAAACCACTCATTGAACAGACACCAGCACATCAAGCTACTATAATCTGTCAAATTTCCTCAGTAGATTTTCAACTTTTTGGCAACAACATAGAAGGTTCAAGGTTGATTGGGAAAATTTTACAGTTTCGGGTAGCTTAATGTGCTTGTCTGTACCTGCAAATTCTGTAGCATCATCTTTTTATGCTAAATAGTCTAATGTTGATGACTATAAGAGTAGAAAAAGACCAAAGAAATGATGGATGGACTGTGTGAAAGAAGATATGTATCGAAAGGGGGTGTCGAGATGACGTCTAATAGAGAAGTAGGGAAGAAGCAGATATGTTACCGCCGATCCCAAAAAAATTGGGAGATGGGCAAGAGAATGATGATGATGAGTCTTTATTGTTTTAAAATAGGTACGATACAAATCAACAGGAATTAAACTTTATTATCAGATACCTACTTAACATTTTTACATCGTTTCGTTTCACATTTACTGTGAATTTGTTTGGCAGAATAAATTTTCCTTTCTGTTAAGTTATTATCCCAGCAGAAGGAATTTCTGGAACTGCTTTCAGTTACTAGGTACTACGAACCGTGAACATATTATGCAAACAATTGTACTTTTGTGAATCCAAAGCTTACATATTGATCAATAGAGTAAAAATATATAAATAGAATGATGAATATGATGATGCAGTGTCTAACTTGAAAGTAAAAATCTTTTAAACACCTGATAATTACAAACGCGATAATATCGACAAATCAGAAACAAAAAACATTATAATCAACGCAAATTCATTGTATAAAAATAAGATAATAAGAACAACGAACAATAAGTTACAGAACAAAAGTATACAAACAAAACAGAAAAATATTTGATAAAATGTACCGAAATAACTAATACTTTGTTGTTTTGTGGTAAATAGGAAAATACCGCGCTCTTAGATAAACTAGAAAATTAAGACTGGCTTATATTGTTCGTTTTTGATCTTACGTTGGTACTGATTTTGAAAAACAGGATAATTAACCATATGGTTATTGCAATTTTAATATTGTTAGACTTGAAAGTTACAAATCAAGAGTCATTACTTAAATATTTCTAAACTAGGTACCACGAGAATCGAGCTGAATGGCGTATATTTGGAGAGGCCTGTATCCAGCAGTTGACTGCTGTTGATGATGCCCCAGAGGACCCAAAAGTTTAAGATCAGTTCCATTTAAGAGGTGACGAAGTGTACAGATTTCCGTGACAACCAAATAATAACAATTATAATAGCTTGCACTGATATCTACTAACCTACATTGACAAGCATAATTTAATTGATAAACCAGACGAAATGGGAAACAATAACTCCACTTAAACTATAAAAAATATAATTATCTTTGGGTCACTGATCGGCTGACCCATATTTTGGCCATTCTGTAGACTTTAGATAAGTTATGGATTCTTTCATAATAACTTACTATTAGTAGCAACTGATTAGTCTCGCTCGACTTGCGGCAAATGATAATAAAACTCTTGAATGCTGCAGGTTTGTTTGATTTGATGTTTTTACTTAATGCAAGGTCAAAATTATATCTGAAATAACAAAATAAGTATATAAATTGATTGCGGTTGGTGAGACCCGCGAATTCAGAGATAAACTAACCTTGAACCTAACAAAGGCAGGCTTAGTTTATAAACCAGTGTTGCTGGACCTGATTTTACCTTAGGAAATACCTGCCAAACTACCCAGGTATATAAAGGATCATCTACTGAGATTAATCATTCAATTGAATCAGACAAGCAGCAATACAATGAAACGGACAAACGGAATGTTCCAACAGGACAGCTCATGTAGAAGAATTTAACAAAACCAAATCGGTCAACTTGAACTTGCCCAACAGTGGACCAACAAAAGCATTGTGAGGAAGATGTAGCATTAGCTTTTGTTCACACCCCAGCACGTGTGATCCGACTACCGGCCCTCAAAACGTCATTATTTGCATACCAACTGGTTCCGTCTATACGATATTAATCAAAGGTTTTATTAGTGAACATCAAAGAATAAGCACAATGCTAAGATCTCTTATAAGGTACCCTCAATACTATTGTTACTTTTGTCTGAGGTTGATTTATGAGCGGCCACTGTTGTTGGCCCAACGTATTGTGATGTCAGTTTTTGTTCGCCCGCCGACATTGTACTACCCCTTCGACGGTCCAGCGCGGATGCCTTTATTCAGGTTGATCTCACTTTGATGCTTCTAACTCGGTACAATGCCCCGTGTGAGTCACAACAGATTTTACATGTATGGAATTTGCATAATTCAAGATGTCCATGCTCGCGTACATAGTAACCGTTCTAATGGATTTATTTTTGCTTTTGACGAGAGATTTTATAGGATTTTTATTTCTGATAACACTGGTTATTTATTCATTGTGTCTTGGTAAAACTGTTATTTCTTTACGGTTATGTTTCAACATAATACATATATAAAAGTATTCAGAATTATGAAAATATGATTGCATCGCCACCCTAACCTTTGAATACTTTGAAAACTGTAACTTACGTAATCATATCATCAAAAATTCACAAGTAACACCGATTTTAATTTTACCTTCCCATCTTATAACCCTTTGTCCTTCATCAAGTCCTTGACCGTCCATTGTGAGCATTGTGCAACACAAAAGAGCGGCTGCGATTGAGCCCGGCATGTAATTTTCATGGTTCTCTCCTCACATTCACGCTTCTACATCCACTCGCTTCCAAATCATTACGTTCCTTACCTTTGTGTCTGCCTTCCCCGTCTTTATTACGCGGTAATACTTCATTGTACACATCTTATTCTTTATTAGACACAGCATTGTGAGCACTCTCTTGATTGGCTCTCAGTTTTTTTCAACACACTGTTTTGAGTAACGTTTGCGTCATCAATACTAATGATTGCAACCGGTAGCACAATACTTATTGTTGTGCTGGTTTTTATTTTGTCTGTACAACTTTTTTCTTCATCTTCAGAATTTACATCGTCATTACATTTAGTTGGATTTTTATTACTATATTTTAGTAACAATAAAATATTGTTGGGATCAAACAAGAGTCGGTGGGTTGCGGTGCGGGGCTTACCGACTGATCAATAAATATGTCAAACTGATAAACAGTTTGCATAGATTATGATATCCCAATTATACGACGTGATTTATTCGTGAGTATTGACTTCATTATGTAATCTATCCTAATTTTTGTGATGGTTTGTGAATACGCGAATAGATATTAATAGGAGTATATTTATATATGTATTAATGTAATAAATCTTAGTTAGGGAAATATAGGCAAATAATTTGCGACTATAGCATTCTTCAATTTGATTCCGTAACTTGCAGCTGTATACGCAAATAAAACACGAAAGCGTGCTAACATACTTCCATAAGAAATAAACCATCGATACAATATATAAAATTTGATAGCTGAAACTATATAAAATATATATAAACGTGTAAGAGATCTTTGTCCGGGCAAAGTTTTGTTCATAACGAAAATTTAAGTCATAAAAGTTTCATTATAATCTCAAAGATAGCAGAGCAGTCGTATGATTGAACACCGTGCAAGAAGTGCGCACGACCATCTCCGAACGTAAGGGGGACTATACACGCGCGACCCAACAGCTGTTTGAGACTGGACAAATATAAATGTCCTTGGTACATGAAATTTTGTAGACCAGATGTTTGTCATTTCATTTGATTATAAATAGAAAGAAGATTTTAAAATTAGGATTTGATTAAATTAGTTTTATTTGCTGTACTTCATTTTGTTGTTTTTTTACGTTTAAGACCCTAATGTTCTTATGAGTAGTGGTGGCCCAGTGATAACGGCCGCGACTTACCGAGTTGTAGGTCGTGGGTTCGAATCCAGACAGGCGCTTTACTTGGTGTAAATTATTTCATCACTACTGTTCTCAAAACGGTAAAGGATAATATTGTGAGGAAAACGGCATGTTAACAGAGAGGAGGCCTGTAGGTATTCCAACAGTGGAAACATTATAGGATGGTTATGCTAATACTCTAATTTTCTTACACGTGTCTGATGTATATTAGGCTAAATAAATTCAACATATTATAGGTACCTTACAATATCGAAAGCAATGAAACAGAAGTTTTATGTAATTCTTTATAATAACTCAAAATATTATCTAACAGTGATTTCCATTTACTAATTTACACTAAATAAGGGTTTAAGTTAAATTGACTAGACATTTTCATTCGCTATCCTCGTGTTAGATTCTAAAATGGTTGTCATTAATAAAATCTCTAAATTTAAGCTAAGCTTATTGAAAGTTGTCACCATTAAATTAAATTTGTGCCTGAGATTAGATCTTAGCTGTTAATCCTATTATATCTTATTTACTGTTCTTTATTTGCTTTACATATTTAATATATAATTCGTGAGAGTTTTCGTCCTTTATGGTCGGCGGAGACTGTCTTTTTCCTAGTCATATCATCATTTGATTGGATTTCTCTATCAGATTTTCAGGTTTAGTTTTCACCATAAACGCAGCGACGTTACCAGTCATCGTGTGTAGAGTTCTTAATAATCTAAATCTGTACACAATCCAGTCATAAAATATGGCTCCAACAATAAAACAGAAGTGGTCCGTACTACTTCAACACTGGCAAAAGTGCTCTATATTCTTAGAAGGATGAACTTTTTATTACCATGCACTGTTTAATTTCTTCTAATCCAACAGATTATGGTGTATTTTTGTATACGTCGTTTATTTCTACAATGTTTTTGTTTTACAATTTTTCCGTGCTATACATATTTTACATTGTTATCTTTCTGATCATTAATATGCGTATAAATAACTTTGACTGTTTTTGGTGATTAAGTATTTATTTATATTTATTCTGGTTTTTGTAAAGATACCCGCGGCAGATGTTTTTGCAACTTGATAAAGAAAAGTTATGAGGGTTCGGAACAAAAGTAGGTGCCAAATATATAATAATTTTGACTAGGTATCCACCTAGTCAAATTTTAGAAAAAATGCATGGCTCTTATAGTTTTAGATTTAAATAATCTAGAATTGTAAGTATGTCGCTCTCATAATATCTATACCTATGAATATATTTTCCTCTACACGTGTCTACAAAAAACTGCCGGTATACCTAAAGATAAATCCGAACAACAAAGCACCTACATAAATACCCAAACATTTATATAAGTATCTTACATTTAACTAAGAACAAAGTGCTACGTCACTGCAGCCAGCCACTAAATAAATCAGACGAGAACAATATTACCCCTTTATTATTATTTTTTATGAATTATCGCCTACATCTGATCTCTTTTTATTTTCTTTTGTGTAACCACCGGTAGCATTCATCATGTTAGCATGTTAGTGTTACACTCTTTGTAGTGACGCCCCTAGATGTGATTCGATTTATTTTTGAGTTTCAGTTTTATCGATATTTTCAGCTTCAATATCGATTAATGTTTTTTTAAGCTTAATTGAGGTATTCTTCTATATAATTGAAGTTTAATTTATGATTCTAATTTTCAGTAAAGTCCCCAATCCAGCAAAATCCAATTAGACAACAGTGATATTGTCTCCGTACCTATTTCTTGTGTTGTGACATTAGTTTTGTAATTAGTTTCACTTTTTCCGATGGCATCCCATCACATCGAAGAAACTCCTCTACAATCGGTTCCAAATATCGTATGCTCCCATCTCTATTCAACATTAGTCATAAGAATTCGTTTTGTTCCACCGGCACGGCTCATTTGTGCGGATTAAGACGCCCTTGATAATATCCAAGATGGATTCTGGATTCCAACACATTCTTTCTATATCCAAGAGATTTGTTGGATCTTAGAGTATTAGGATGCAAATGTATCTTGTGTGTAGCAATGCATATTAATGTCAACAATTATTATTGTAAATATGTGTCATTTGTTTCTTGTAATTTTTGCTTGTTTTTGTATGTGTAGTGGCTGTTTGCCGTTTTGCAATTGAGGATGATATGATTATTATTTAGTTAATCGAACCAGCATCATTATTTTCACTCTAAATATCTAGTTGTAGCTAAATTATACCTACTATTACTTGTCTTCTGATGTGGAAAGCTACTGCAGCACAAAGCTAGTCATTACAATATGCTATAAATTTCAGCGAAACATCTTGCATTACCTTTATCTCAATTTCTCACCATTTACTGAACTTCGACCCCACCATTCAACAATTATAATCACAATAATTAACAACCATTAAGACGACGAAATGAATTTCTCCGACATAAAAATAATTATTTTACGCATCTCCGAGCAAAGCTATGAAACAACCAGTTTGTTTATTACGAAACAGTTTCATAAAGTGTTAATAACAACAAACTAGTAGTTAGAGTTAAAGTAATTAACGCTAACCTTACATTATGTGCTATTAACAATAAACGTGGACATGCTGTTAACACACATATTGAGAACGCCGGCGTTATGGATTTTCTAATAGCAGCCGTGAATGTATGAATTCAATTATATTCTGTAGTTGAATTTCCTGTTGGAACTAAATCAAAGAACAAGAAAGTAGTTCACAAAGATGAACAAGAAAATGTAATAGATATGAAGTTTCTATTAGTAGAATCTATTACACGTATAGTTGCTGTATCATTTAATTAAGATTCCGAAGGTAAGACAGGTATTTTTCCCTTCCAAACGATAGTATAACCGTTGGCAACACAGAAATCGTCCACACAGTCATGAATGAACGTTTATAATATGTTATATTCGCGTTCACAAACTGAAATAAACGAGCGAACGGAAACGGCCGTAATATTATTAGATACGACAATTCTATTATTTTTATTCGTAACATATCTTGGTAGATTTATACGTGAATCTGGCTCGGCTCGGTATGGTAATGATTCCTAGAAGCTATGGCGTTTTACACCTAATTGAAATTCTTTAATGAGATCATTCATGGAATATGTTTTGTTTGTTTTTTGGGATATGATTATGCGTTTGGAAATTTTGAATGTGCTGGTTCAGTTTCAGTTATAAGAATTGTAGATGTGTTGATTGTTAACGAAAAGTTTATAGGTATACCAATTTATTGTACTCGTGTAGATTTTGAAATCTAAGTATTTGCTAAATCATTGCCATCATGGATTACCACTTTGTAATGAGCATACCTAATGGTATGCTCATTACAAAGTGGTAATCCGCCTAGTTTTTTGACATTTCCCTGCCCGCAAGCAAACTTTTTCATAAATAGCAAGCGAAAATAAAAACTCTTGCATTTATAGGTGCTACTTTAAAAATAAATGCCGCGCTCCATGGTCTTCCAGTTTCAAATATTTTGGCGCCGGTAAAAATGACATGGCGCATGTAAAATTTATTGAAAATAAGTCTTGTATCGCTTTGATCTATATGTAAATCATAATAAAAACCTATGGATCCCTGAATATCATCAAACATGTAAAATAATATAATTAATAGGTGATAGGAACATTTGTGTTCTTATTTTTGGTGAGCAAATGTCGTATGTATGACTGGGAGCATCTTTCATGCGGATCGCCACGCATTATTTATAAGAAACACTGTTCTGTTCATTGTTTCATAATAAAACATTAATTTTGTCAACGGCCACAGCTGAACGCACCGCGACAATATTAGAACTTCCGTTCGAGAAAAAAACGTTCGAGATTCGATAAAGTGTAAGCGAATGTGACCGCTGAAGTATTTTATTGTCATACTGAATTGTTCTATCATACTGAAAAATGTGATTATGGCTGTATGGTTAAATTATGTTTATTTTCCAAGCTCACATTGAGGAACATAAACTTGCAAATAATCCTAACGAAAACGAAAGATCATTTCCGCCCAGATTTTTATTTTACTCATTTTTTTTACACCGTTATAATAAAATGGTATAGAGGTAGATAATGTATTCATGTGAAGGGTGGGCGTTTTGGGGGACTGTCTTTTGTAATTTTGACGTTCGAAAAGTGCTGATTCTCAGCCTAGTTTGAATAAATGACTTTTGATTTTGAAATAAAAAAAAATCTTTTTAATAATAAAAAGATGAAAAAGACACTTAAAAACTCCCAAGTTTGCGGTCTCACTTGAAAATTCGATGGGAACCGACTCAAATGTCATGAAAAAGTCACCCAAACGGTTTCGCACACATGCAAATCTTGTACAACTCCCAACAAAAAAACAAAAAGCTTTTCAGAGGGACTCCGACAAAAACAAAACTACACGTGCAACTAAAATGGAAGCAAAAAAGGTCAACAATATGCCTAATCTACAATCCGTGTCACAGGCTAAAGGTTACGGAAGGTTGGACAAAAAACCACCACAAAACGAACCATGTTCAGACGCAATCGACCGTTAAGACACTCATCAGAGATTCGATTTTATATCCTATTTCTTTCGTTTAGGGTTTAAATTAATTATGATTTCAGGGACAGAATCTGAGTGGCATTGTTCGTACCTTAGGGAGTAGTGACAACAGATTTTTGTCTTTTTTTCACTCATTTCACATGTGGCATCGCAATCCTGGACGATATGTGACACATGTGGCGGTTTTAAGTTACTTCACAATAATGACTGGCTCTTCAGTTTCTCATGCTTTGTAGCTTGGAGCGTCCATTACGAGATTTCGGTTGAGTCTAATTCCAACTGGTGTCAATGCACCTTTCTTTTTGATGTTCACCTTTTACAGTTTTTAGTGGAATATGATAGCTCTGGTCATCAGTCAACAGGTGATGTTTGTTTTGCAATTCGTGACAATTCGTATTCTTTCCATAATCTTATAATGCGTAGGTGGGTCTTCCAATAGGTGTTGTTGTTTCTGTTTCATCTTTTGTTATATTCATATCAAGAATTTCTAGCTCGAAAACAATGTCTTTTTAAACTTCATCAGACACTTTTCACTAAACTCAAAAGGGTTAAAATCCGAAAGAGAACTTAAAATGGCAGCCAAAATAGCCCGAGCGCTCCCTGCGCTACATCATCCAATATTTTAACGACACAAAACAAAACATATAAATAACCATTGCACAGTAGTAACAACTACCGTAACGTATCTGGACAATAAATTCAGATGCAGCCATAAATAGACCAATAAAAATTATTTTACGATACACGAGTGAGTTACATTAAGACAATGTTGAGGGTACATTACACAATGAAAACATTATGGTTTAATTGATTTGGCCACAATGCTCTTTATGTGAACACTGTGCGTAACAAAGATGTTATTGTTTATCATGCAGACGTCTGGAAATACTTGACCGAAGACAAAATGGCTTTGTACCGATGGCAGGCGCCAACGGTAATTTAATATGGATTCTAATTAATCAGGTTTGATTCTGGTGTTGTGTTTGGGCAGCGTGAGATACGTTGAGGGGTTCAATTTTTTGATTGGTCGTAAGATTAAAATTTTGTTATAGCAGAAGTAGAAGAAAATATTGGCTTAAGTAGCGCCAACTTGCATATCGTTTAAAAACCGTGTAGTTATTTTTAGACCTGGCAAGATTTTCGTCATCTAGTGTGACTGAACATCAATCTTCTGTTCTTTCCAGAATTAGTAACAAATAGTTCATTTGCTGGCCATAGGTTTTACGTATTGTTTGTTAAAATCCTATCTGAAGTTGAAAAACTGATCAGACCGCTCCACCTAGAGCGGGAGGGGTCATTTGATGATTGAATGATGATGATGATGATCTACAAAAAAAAAGTTGAATAACTGATCAAACCGCAGGACAGCAGGCAGAACCTACTATACCTATTGTGTTGGGCTACTTATTGTATTCTAGGAATTATTATATATACACTTACCCACACTTAAGTATCAGATTATTCTAGTGAGGATTACTATGAGGATGTTATTTACCTGAAAAAAAAATGATTACCTATTGAAAGTATATCATAACATAATACGCCAATATAATGTACTGTTTCCGAAAATAATCGTACCTATATACGATTATTTTCGGAAACAGTTTTATTTAGGTATCATGGGTTTTTCCATAGATATCCGAGGTTTTTCCCTTTTCCACATTTTATATTAGTGGGAGACGACATTCAGTTACCACTTCCATCAAGAAAACTGGCAATATTTTCATATTTAATAGGGGACAGAATTGTCACTAGTCCCTTATGGAACCCCCATACGCAAGTTATTAAAAAAGTGAAACTATTTTTTTATGGTTGATCTCATTTAATAAATCCTTGTGCCTCGGAAACACTTCACAAAAAAAAATCAATACCTACATTAACTCAATAAAATCTTAAATGAATTAACAAAGCACCCACATGGGTCTCATAAAAAATGGCAAGCGCAGGATTCGAATAGAAATTCGATATTATTTTTTCCCAATACGCGATGCGTCCAGATGTGTTAATGCACTACATGTGTTCAGTTTATCTCCAGTACAATACGGCTGGATGCCTGCTCATGCCTTGTCTTGCTCGAATTATTTATAGATACCATTCCATCTTTTGTTTAATTATAATATTATTATGAATCAATTTTTTCCATTGGGATCGTAGACTGGTACGCTTTCGAAGCTGTGCCTTATCGCTGACTCATTGTTTTTATTATGGAACCTTTGTAGGTTTATGTTTTGCATTCACATAGAACGGGTGTATTGTATTACAAACATTTTATATGTTATTTTTTAATTTTCCCTGATCTGCTAATATAGTCTCACCCCTTTACCAATAAACGTTGTAGTTATAGCGTCCGTATAGTTACACGACGCTTTGTTTTCTTCTTTCGAAAGTCAAGTTACTGACGACTGACAGAGATAAATTGGTGTGTAACTATTCATCTGATATAATACGTTTATAAGTAAGGGGGTTATGGTAAATCTCTCAATATCATCAAAACAATGAGTAAATTTATCACCCAAAAATAATATACGTACAGGTACAGGTGTCCAGGGTGTCTGTACTAAATGTTTGACGTTAGCGAAAATGTTAATGCTGAAATAGAATTAAATGGAACTCAAGGTCCAAGAATTGAAGAACTTGCAAGACATAGAGATGATAAGACAAGTACTACATAACTTAACACTCACAATATTAGTACTAAATCTTTCACACCCGTAACAGTCCCTCTTAATAGCCTTAATACAAACATCATTATTCAGCCCTTACTTCATCCCCATCTTAAATCAGCAGATGTCAATGATCAGCGTCGTTAAGTACGCACGACGGTATGTCAAACTGTACACATCCAGTATAAGCAGACCTCTGCTTGTATGGAAAGACTTGACAGTGCGACGCCAGCTTATGTTGGAAAGTATAGCTTGATATGTCGGCCAAAGAGACATTTGAACAATAGTTTTAGTGAGTGTAAAATGAACCGATACTTGATAGTTTCTGTAGAGCTCATAAAATCTGTCGTTAATGCCATAAAAGGAAAGAACCGTGTGGAGGGAGTTATGTTCAGGAAATGAAGGAAAAGAACTCTTTATGAAGTTAGCTGATGTTTAACTAATGTTAAAATTGTAGTGTTCCTTGGCCTGTAAGTAGCTGTTGGAAAGGAAAATGATATGAAGAACAAACAAGAAACGGTATTGCAGCCATTTTAGGCACTGTAGGCAGTTAATTGTTAAGATAATTTTGATATACTTAGCAAGAAGGTAATTTGATAATATAGCCAGTGATAATCTCGTCATTTCTTGACCACTTTAAAAAATTAACTAAAAAAGTGGAGTATAAAAACTGAATTTGATCATTTATCATTGGAATCAAGCTACGAACTCGAAGAAAATGCAGTTTTTATTGCATATACACACTTTGACTTTGCACATTTTGCCGAATGTCAAGCAAAAGCAATATGAAATCGTTTAAAGAAAAAGAAATTGAAAAATCTAGAAGTAGACTCGCTTCTAGAAAAAAGTAAAAAGAGGAATGCAGTAGGTATAGCAAATACTGGAAGAGAATTTGCAGTACCTATTTCAAGAGTATGCCACAGAAAAAATCTGGTCAAACGCCTGTCTGTGAACGGAAGTCCTATAACAAACGCCTTGGATTATTATGATAACATTTTTGACCATAAAATTGAAACTATTACGTACATAGACGCATAATAAAGAATTTTACGAGCTAACATCGAACGCAAACTAAATATCTACAGGAGGCAGGATTATCAAACAATGTATGTATGGCTTTAATCTAAGAAGCAGTTAAAACATTATAGCGTTTTTATTATTATAGATTTTGTAGAGAATTGATATCAAGGTTCTTCAAAATGTATATTGAGGTTCCCCGAGGATGATCTTTACGGGACACTGAGGATAACATGTATACCTACTGTGTTCAATTAGCAGATTTTTCGATATACAAGTTTGTACTGTTATGTTGAAGGATGGCGAAGGTGGTCTTTGGCAGCGTTCTATATAATTAGCAGTGGGATGGTACAGCCTAGACTAGAAATAATATAGGTAGACAACAGTTTGACGTTGCAGTGGACAAAGATCATAAAGTGCCAATAATTGCGGCAGAAGAAAACAGTGTCAAAAGCAGAGATGATGTCCATCATAGTTTGCCAATGAGAATTTTGGATATAAAGACAGGATCCTACTACCATTAATTGGACATGAAAGATTTTACAAATGATCATTGTTAATCTGGGTAAGTATGGTTTTATACCGATGGCGATTTGATACGCGGCGACGATTCTCCATTCAAGCTCATAAATTGATAGTAATTTACCACATAATTGTCTCTTAACAATATTCTTAAGTGCATATCAGTATGCAAATTAAATTATAGAGTAATAAATTACTACCCCCGTTCATGAAAACACGAGTTCGTTAAACGCTCAATAAATCTTAGTTGTTAATGTCGTGTTCTTTTAAACGAAGGTAGATTGTAATCGTTTTAAAGTTAACATAAAAATTTCTTCACCATCATTTAGTTCACTCCTGAATACCTGATATCTATAAATATTTTCTTTTCCGCCACTCCTGGGCAATCATGTTCTTTTTATCGTACTATCCAATCATTCAGATTTATAAAATCTTACTAGGCTGCTTAACTGTGAGACAGCCTTAACTGTGAAAACCGTGATTCCTATCTCCTTGCCAGGCACTGTGACCACCAACAAACTTCTTACATACGTCTTCGAGAAATGTTATTAATAGAACCTACCTACATTGAAGTCTATAATAATAAAGTCATAATTTCCCATCTGTCCAGTAATATTATCATAATAACCAAAGCTGAATTAACCAACACGTGCAGCCAGATTTTCCTCCAGGTTTTTTCCAGAGCCAACGATATAATTATTCGATTCTAAATCAATCTCTATACAATACATGAGCAATATGTCAATCGATTTTGTTCCGACAGGCATTTTTCTCTCGTACAAACAAACAGACGTCGGTTCGATAGTAACGTGTTTACTTTCAAACGTCACTTTAGCTATAAATTATAGGAAAATCACATTAATCTTTGTTTGTCTCAATTTTGGAGCGATTCAGACTATCGTGGGTATTACTGAGAAGTTTGTGAATGACAATACTAAAATGTTATGAGGATTTTCTTGGAACTCGTTGGAATGAAATTATATCATCGAGTCACATGTAATACTTTAATAATAGAAGATTATAATTAATCTGTTGATATGAGCCATTTTAGTCCTGTTGATTTTCTTAAAATTTGTGCATATGTTCTTTGTTCTAGTTTTAGCAGGTGTGGTGCGATATATCCACAAAATAATGTAAGTATATGTTAAAAGCACATCACTCCAAATCGATTTCTAATTTTACCGACATCAATCCCACAAATATTAGGACAATCATCAATAATAAGATCAAACTTGACTCGTAACTCGAACTAGACCCTCTTTCACACGTGTCCCATAAAGGTATTTCTTTAGAACAGGGTCGAATGTCCCTCGACAATTGTACAGGAAACTCTTTATTTTCTATATCCACGCAAGAGAAGAGATGGCACGTAGAAGACTTGCATTGTGAGCTCAATGTGCAGATGAACAATGGAAATTATATGGTTCGTATTGATAAGACTGGTAATAATATTAGCTAGTTGGACAGAATATTCAACGTATTCATATTTTGTAATTTATACGTAGGTACTACGTATATTGGAAAGTCCATGTCGAAACTCACTCTTGTGACAATGCGATTCTCAATTGTTTTTAAAGTCAACTGTCGCGGATTCACACCATTCGAGTTTTGAAGTGATGTTCGGAGAATAATCCTACCAAATACACTTATTAATATGATGTATAGGATAGGATTATTGTGTCCTATGTAAAAATGTCCTAACCTATTTATCTTGTCTCTCTCTAGGTAATCATTATCGTTCTATTTAGGAGTACTATCAAATCTTTTAATATTACCTGTCTTGTATTTTAACTTTTTACTCATTTGGCAGTCGCCCCATCCTTGTTATACGAGTATGAACAGTCTTCGGGTATTATTTTACGCGTACGAAACGCTGACAGGCTGATGCGATGGATCTACATGGAAATCGTAATTAGTTTTAGGTTCATTGAACCTTCTTAAATATTATATAATTATTATTATATTATTATTATTTTCTGCGAATAATGAAGGAAAGCTTATTTTCCATTAACGACTACATTGTCGTGATAAAACGAACTACACTTCGCGCGCTCGCTGTTGTACAGTGAGACATCGAGTTGGGTAACTCACCGTCCGATCAGGACCAGGCCCGTGCCGGACGGCGCGTACGTGTTCCACGCGCGCCTCAAAGAGATGTCAGCATCAAGGGAAGGGGCCCGTCAGGGCCGAAGCCTGCCGGGTCAGCGGGATTGTCCGAAAGGGTTACCGCTGGCCGGAACATAAAGGGCTAACCCAAGTAACATTTTAGGTCATTTTAGGTTTTAGAAAGGTTTTGAAAAGGTTCTAGAACCTTTCAAAACCTTTTCAAAACCTTTCTAGAACCTAAAATGTTACTTGGGAAGGAAGAAACACGGGTGGGTTTTAGTCAGTAAGAGTCTGACACTTCCTTCCGCTCCACCCAGAGCGGGAGGGGTCATTAGATGATTTCCCATCCAGAAAAAAAAAAGCCGTCGAGTTGGGTGCGAAAGAGAGCGCGCGAAGTGTACATAGGTCGCTTAATCGCGACAATGTAGCCGTAGCATAACGAGAAAATCCTCAACGTTGAATTTTTTTTACCGAAAATTAAATAATTATGTTTTACAGTTGTTTATTGATAGACCCAGGTTGATAAAAATAATAATGAAAAATAATGAGCAAAACGATTCCTAAAGGACATAGCAACAAGCCATCCGTCCAGACAAACACATGAGAATTCAACCAACATTACCGATTTGCCTGCCATAAAAAGCATATTCCACTTGGCACCGTCAATTCTTTCCCCACCGACAATGGCACTTCCTTACCATTCTGTAGTCGCCCTCCAATAATTGTGCAGTAACTACACAATAAAACACGTGCTAGCAAACAGAAGGGTTCCGTACGACAAATAATAGGGACACCTAAAATGCACACCTACTGGGGATTCTTTCCTTCGGCTGGGAATGGTACAAGTGAAAAACTGAAGCGGAATTCTACGAGCATGTGAATCAACTGGAAATGTGCGTCATCGGTTTGTGTTAGGACAGTTGATGATTTTTTCGCGATTACGATGTTGGTCCCATGGAGAAAATGGTCCAGGTTGATGGTCTGTACCCATAAATATGACCACACTTTTCTGAAATATGCTGTACCTATAGGCACGAAATACCTACTGGTTATTTTAAATACTAGATAAAGAGGTAAACCGGTTTAAACCAGCATGGAACCCACCCAATGGAAACCCCGAGGTTGGAAAAACCGTATCGCAGGTATTTCTGTTTGAGGTTTTCCAGTCGATTGCGCAAATGTGTTTTAAGTGTTTTGAATTGTGTCAACTGGTTCAGATCTATCGATATTTGGTAGTTTATATTGTAATACTCGTATTAGATTTATCTAAGGACCAATTTCATTTGTAAAAAAAACTTTTTTCATGAAATTACTAACAAGTTTGTCCATCACAGAAAGATTAAAGTGATTTTTGCTGATCCTTCTGAATCAGTTAATATATATACTTGCAATAATTCCACTCCTACATGTCAAGGTCAAATCATACACCTAGTTCAATAAGACCATTAAAAGGCACTTTTAAACGTCACAAATAAAATAAAAAGAGAAAAGATGATTCTAAGTAGTTTCCTCTTCCAAAAGGTAGCTCCGTATGAAGAAGAATAGGCGAGAAACTCCATAGTTACTCATGAACAGTACTGCTGGCATCCGAACCCACGACCGGGGTTTTCAGCCTGATCTTTGAGACGGTTTTGCTTGACTATGGATACCTACCAGTGTATTCTGTTAAAAATCTCACCGTGAAAACTAACGTGAAGTGAGCTTGAAGTGAGTTGTCATTCTACATAATACTAGGGATTGACAGCTCACTTCAGCTCGGTTTCCAGGGCGCGATTTTTACAGAATAGGTCGGATGATTAACCCGCGCGTCGTTTATAACTTTCGAACCAATTCCTCTTTGTACTTTTCTAAGACTCAATGAAAGAAACGGAAGGCGTTGTCTACGGGAATCGTGGAATTATTTGAGGGTTAAGTCGAAAGGGCGCTATCCATTGTGGGGCCGTCAATGAAGTTTATTTAGCATAAAATTCTGTTCAAATAAATTTTAAAGAGGTGTTAATGCGTTTTGTGAAGTATGTGTGTAATGTTTGTTGTTCAAGTTACGTGTAATTTAGGTTACTATCTATCCTAAGTGGAAGAGTCTGTTTGTTTGAACGCGCTAATTTCTGGAAGTAGCAATCAGATTTGATCAGTCGGGATGAAAAAATCTTCATATGAAGAAGTCTGTATATAGGCTATTTAATATCACGCTAGGACCGAGTAGAAAGAGAAAAAAAATAAAAAAGAACGTTACGCGAAAACGAAATAATAGCGCGGTCAGACAACATGGCAAAGTACTGATGTGGTTTCTTTCAGATATATCATGAGTCATAAACATAACTGACTCAGTCAACAGGTAGGTACTTACATATACTCAAAAAACTCTATAGAAATATCCTTATTCCTTTAAAAATAGTATAGCCTTCTTTTCATCAGGTAAGTACCTAAAAGGCACCACAATAAGGACGTTATACCTAAATGTATTATTCACACCGCACAGTGATCCAAATCGACAAAGCTGAGGACAAAATACGAAAATTCCATTCAATAAGCATACTACGTATTTCTATTACACATGGTATTCACAATGGGACGAACAAAGCGGAGACGTGGAGGGAATTAATAAAAAAAAAATCGAGGGCAAAGGTAGGGTGGCGGTAATGCTGCCAGTTTGAGTCAACCGAATGTCACAATGGTGACGTGAGACGTGACCTACCTATGTGATTTGGCCGGGTAGCCCCAAGTATTTGTCTTGTAAATCGGATGGGTGTGTCGGATAAGAATCCTAATAATAGGGTTATGGTGTCTTTTTCTTTTTCGGATTTTTCAGCTGGGAAAGTTTTTCGAAAGGAAGAGTGAGAATTGTTCCGTTTCGAATTGAATTTAGATCGTTTCAAACAGTTTTGAACCAGTCTTGTCATCCTTACAAATTGGAAAGTAGAAGTAGGTACCTAAGTACAATATTGTGAGGAGTCAAAGTTTGAAGGAACGCATAGTGGACGAAACAAAAAAAGTTTTGAAAAAAGAAAGACACATCTTCAAATTCAATATATGTAACTGTATCAATTCTATCTCAGAAATTACAAACATTATTTTTAAATGTAAATCAATATTAACCAATTACCGGTTGTATAATCGCATACAGAATCAACACGAGAAGTAGGTACCTAATATTATGGTCATTAGCGAATATTAGCCAATTTGTTGCAAGGAACAAATGTATTCAAATTAAACCTGATTGCCTGAGATTACGACATTGCTTCTTAGAAATTATAAACCTTCTAACTAACCCATTGAGTGATAATATATTAAATACACTAGTCCCTGCCCGTGACTTCGCCTGCGTGAAATTTCTTGTTCCCCGGCCTGCTCTGTCGCATCCCTACGCCCGTCCACGCTAGGTATTAGGTAGGTACTGCGTTTCACATTTTTTTTTGTTTATTAATTAAGGAACTAAACAAAATACAAACATTGAACATCACAAAAACCTCAATAGGTTTGTCCGGATGTTGATACACTTTAAGCAATCTTAAAAAACTAACTTAAAACTTAGTTATTGTACGCGTTCTTTCTGTTCTTTCTGATTTTTTTCTCTTCGCTTGGCTCCTATGGGTCCTGGCGTTATGTTTTGGCATAGGTAGGTTACCTATATCCTTTTTCGAGAATTGGGCTAACACATGCAATTTTTTTATTTTAATCCGACTGACAGTTCCAGAGATTAGCGCGTTCAAACAAACTACAGCTTTATTATCTATACCTACTAATATTATAAAGAGGTAAAGTTTGTAAGTCTGTATGTAGGGGGTAATCTCTGAAAATACCTGTCGGATTTGAAAAAATCTTTTTGTATTTGATAGTCCAATTCTTGAGGAAGGCTATAGGCTATTTAACATCACGCTATGACCCTTAGGTGCCGAGCAAAAAGGAAAAAAAGTCAGAAAGAACGCTAAGCAAAAACTAAGTAGGTAATAGCGCTGGCACGGCGATGAGATGCAACGGCCACCCCGTTGCATCTCGCCCCCCCCCCTCTCGTCCCCCCCTCCCTCTCATGTGGGGACAAGAAATTTCACGCGGACTACTTCTTCTCCATACGAAAACTACCTTTTGGAATGGGCGACTAGAATCAATTCTATTTGTTGTAATTTCTGACGTTCAAAAGTCAAAAGTCCCCTTTCATGTGCCTATTTGAAATAAATGCTTTGACTTTGACTTTAATGAAGTCGCGGGCAGAAGTTAGTTAGTAGATAAGTAAGTAGATAGTAATAAGTAGATAGTAACGTAACATCACGCCTGTAATCTCCGAAAGGTTAGGCAGAGGTGTTCCTACTTACTTATAGGTATTACACCCACATTTCGCCAGGTGTGTTCAATAGGAAGGTACCTACAAAAGGCAGCGAATCTAGACTCTGGGTTGTTACTGAGAAATTCCAGATTAAAAAACCCAATAACACTTAGTATAGGTACCTGATAAATAGATAAATTAACTTAATAAGTAAGTAGTAATGTAAGATTAATATCGTGTTATCGATCATAATATTATCTACTAGCTGCGCCCGTACCTAAATGTCGATCCCGTGGGAATATCTGGTTAAAAAGTAGCCTATATATTAATCCAGGGTATCAGCTACCTCCATACAAAATTTTATGAAAATTTGTTTGAGCGTGAAGAAGTAACAAACATATAAACACACACACACTCACAAATAGTGTGATTGTTTAAGTACATACCTACTAGCTGACCCGACAGACGTTGTCCTATCAATATTTCAATAAGGTCATACAAAAACACACACAGAAGAAAGGACGTTCAGTTTTCCCGAATTTTCAAATTTTCCAGGTAGTTTTTCCAAATTTTCTTTCCATAAAACCTAATTCAGACTATTACGAACATTTTAAAATTAAAAATAGCCAAACTGGTCTTGCCGTTCTCAAGTTATAAGTTCTCTCAACAATAGCATTTTCATTTTATTTACATATTTTATATACATAGATTATTTACTTCTGGTAAGTACTGTTTAAGTCTCAACCATGGCATATTATTGAACTCAAACAAAGAAAATTCATTATTAGGTATAGATACGTGCAAATCAGACACTAACATTATGTAAGAACCATACCTACAAACTAACAAATTAAAAATAGGTAACGAGCATATCAAACAAAAATAATTAGGTTTGAAGAACGTTTACTGAAATCGAAACATATTTCAAAAAGCATTTCAGTCAAAAGTCAAAACCAAAAGTAGTTTATTAAAATCTAAATGAAAAACCCTCTCAAAAACACATTACAGACAGCACCCGTTAACTTGAAAAGTCATAAACATTAAAAGTCGCATCGTGACCGCAGTGTTTGATTTAAAACATCTGAGGACAAAAACCACATCCTATAGATTTTATTAAAAACTAATAAATCGTCTATTAAAATCAACCGCATCTTCAGTTTTACGAACTTTTCGACGTAGCCTATTTAGTGTCTATGGTTAAATAGATCTATGGTTACTTTTTTATTAATATTCGTCGCATCCGGTGCATGCAAAGGTTTATATTCGATTGGATTTACGACTGTTTTCATTGCGCGGTGTTTTAATATAAATACGTTGCCCGTTTCCTGTTGGTTAATAACAAAAATAATATTTATTAAAAACAATTGGTGTAGTTATCCTAGTTACTGGAACTGGTACGCGTTTATTATTGTAATGTATAAGGTTTGTGGTACGTACGTCTTCCTAATGTGCTTTGACGGTTGTAAAGTTTCTAATATCTGTGTAAATTATTACGGAAAGAAAATATTTAAAATTTGTGCCGCATTGTATACAGACGTGTGCCTGATTTTTTTTAATGACACCTATTACAAAACTACTTTGTATAAAAATAAGTTTTTTTTTTTTATTGCAACAAAAGTCCAAGGGGAGAAATATCATTATGCGTAGTCAAATTCATTAACACTGTGGCTAACGTAGTTACTTAACTTAAAATCCACAGTGATTTTTAAACAGTAACTCAATTTAACGTCCCAAATAATTTTCCGTGAAATTTTCAATTAGGTTTTAAAAGCGGAAACTTAAAGAAGATAACACGCTTTCCTAGAATTCTCCTTCTTTTATCTTCTTTCATATTTAATAAGTGTTGATAGTAGCCATCATATTTTAATGTTTTACCCCATCCATTGAAGTGTAACACTACCATTAAATTCTACCTACTGCTAATTTCCGAAACAGAAAAAAGTCAATAAAAATAAAACTGGTACAAGATCTGTCATTGACACTATATTTTCTTTGGAGTGGATACAGTGTAAAAATTACAGATCAACAAAAAATATGTTTATGTAGAATGTACAGTCACTAGCATAAATACGTTACACTTACGTAAGATTAAAAAGCGATTACCTCCTAAAGTATTCATAGAAATTTTATGGTATTCCGAACAAAGTATTTTCGAAACCAAACTTTTATGAAATATGTCTTTTTTCAATGTTCGCATCGTTAATTTAAGAGAAAATCATTATTTAATTTTGCGTAAGTGAAAGGTATTTACGCTTGTGACTGTACTACATATCGAAGAGTACATTATGTAGGTATGTTCGTCTGTGTGTATATGACTCGTAAAACGGAGGCGCTAATTGATGAGTGTCGTGGCGAGCGGTGATACGCCCTGAGTTTGACAGCCCGACAACCGAACGAATTTCCTATACTAATGCTGGTCACAGAAATAGCTTAGAACATTCCTAGCACTCATTACCATCAAAAACACACGATACGAATTTGTATGGAATAGTTTGCCGTATCTCGACGTAAAAGGAACCATTCTTTTTAAGAGCGCTATGACGATTTTTTCTTGTTTAGAGCGTTTGACTCGAGTTTTGATTTGTGATTATGGTTTAACTAAAGTCACAATAGTAAAAAAAATACATGCCCGAGAAAGTTTAATTCCTTCTTTTGGGAGCGCATTCAATAAATATTTCAGTTTATTTACATAAATTAGTAAAAAACTTGTTCCTGCAAAGGCTGTTTCATAAAAATTTACTTTCGGGCATCTCGCGATGCTCTGTTACATCGAAGATATAATAGTTTAATAATTTATAAAAATGTCCACGGTACAACTGTATCTTCTACTTTGGTATGCATACATCAATTTATTATGTTTAATACAGTAATACACCAAAAATAATTCCGTAAAACAGAGAGTTAATGATATTTTTTCAGCCGAAATGATATTTTTTATCTCTGAATATTTAATAGAAATTCAAACAAAAAGTGTTTAATAACTAAGGTTACTTTGTCACCTTGCTTGAAAAAAAAAAATACTCTATTTTGAAGTAAAATAATATTTTTAAGCAATTGTTTTATGCAATGCTTTTTTATCAATATAAATCTCGGGATGCACGGTCTTAGCTTTAGTCCGCGCCGAGCGCTTTCAGAGGGAGGACGTGCCGCTCACTCGCTGCTGCCGTCACGTGATCTCGTTCGACAATTCGCCACGAATAAAAAGCGTCCAACACTTCTTGATACAAGTGAGTTTTTTTTTTTAATTAGTTATGTTCTGATTGTAATGTATATAATATAATTATTTTCCTATGATGTTCCAACGCGAATATAATTGTAGAAAAAAACATACGTAAATATAGTTGTTGTTTTTAATTTTTCTGACTTTTTTATTTATTGTCATCTCAAACTTTAATTTAATTAATTATTTTCAGACAATAGTTCACAATAATGGGCAAAATAGAAAAAAATAGAACTTTTGGTGCTGTCAAAATAAAAAAAAAAGTTTTGACCGATAATTTGAAACGCGCAAGAGAAGCTCAGCGGTAAGAATTTTATGAGGAGTGCGTGCTTCCTGAAATCATAGATTCGAGGAAAGCACGGTCTATGCCGCTTCGGAGAATATTATTTTAATTATTTTACAATTATTATACTGGTTTTTTATGGTTCCGTACCTTAAGGGTGCCAACGGGACCCTATTACTAAGGCTCCGATGTCCGACCGTCCGTCTGTCTGCTAGTGTCTCATGAACCGTTACAAGTTCACAGTTGTAATTTTTAATTTTAATAAAACGACTTTTGATTTGTCTTTTTTATTTTCTTTTGACTTTTTTGACGTGACAACGTCTAATAAATCGATGAAGCTGGCTGCACACACGAAAAAAACATGACTCATGTAGCGTTACCTCGCGGCCTTGCTCTGCTGTAGCGTTGTACGCCATGGCGGCTTGAAGTGCAAGCGAGAGCGCGGAACGAGCGATGAGAGACAGATGATGTCAAACGCTGCCAAATCGGCCTCCGCGTTCGGCAATTTCATTAATGTTTTGTTATGACGTTGTCACGTTAAACTATCGTCCGTAAACCGACTTTACAGACAACCGATTTTTATCCAAACTGTAGAAACAACATCACATTGCATTTATTTCTATAAATAAGTACTAAAATGTCTTCCTACCTGCTAAATAAATTACATAATATATTAAACTTCGTAAAAAAAGTAGGTACAAAAAGTATTTTATAAAAGTAGCAAAAAAGTATTTGTAAGTAATGTTAGAGGCTGGCAACGCGCAAGTAATGCAGCTTCTGGCAATGCAAGCGTCTTTAGACCAGCGTTGCCAGAATGTTACTTTTGTAACATTTTACGTTACTTTTGACCCTCTCATGTTACCTCCATGTTACACGCCTCAAAATGTTACTCTTAAGACTTAATAAAAAATATTTCTCAGAAAACAAAAAATAAATTTGAAACGGAACGCATACAAGAAAGGTTTCGTTCGTCATGTTGGCGCACTTGATTGTCTTGATTTTGTGACCAAATTCTGACGCGACGACAGCGCGAAAATCTTTCACTTCGTTTGTCGTATCGCATATTGTAACGTTACAGTTACCTGGGTAGAGTCCAAGAAACTGTAGTCACATTGTGAGCACTCACCTACCTAACTTTCAGTTTGGAGGGGAGCACTGTTAAAGGAAATAAGAGGACGAGTTATAAGAGTTTATTATTAACTAGCCTAGGGGGTGAATAAAAAAGAGAACAAAATAGAACTGGAGAAAAGTGGGCTTCTGGTCTGTTAGTGGCCGAGGGACATCAGCTTCAGGCTGTAGAGGGCCGAAGGAGGACCTCGGTCTTCAGGTCGTAGAGCGGGGCCGAGAGACGTCACTCCTCAGGCCGTAGAGAGGGCCGAGGGACGTCTACCCTCAAGCCGTAGAGGAGGGCCGAGGGACGTCTACCCTCAAGCCGTAGAGGAGGGCCGAGGGACGTTTACCCTCAAGCCGTAGAGGAGGGCCGAGGGACGTCTACCCTCAAGCCGTAGAGGAGGGCCGAGGGACGTCTACCCTCAAGCCGTAGAGGAGGGCCGAGGGACGTCTACCCTCAAGCCGTAGAGGAGGGCCGAGGGACGTCTACCCTCAAGCCGTAGAGGAGGGCCGAGGGACGTCTACCCTCAAGCCGTAGAGGAGGGCCGAGGGACGTCAACCCTCAAGCCGTAGAGGAGGGCAGAGGGACGTCAACCCTCAAGCCGTGCAACCCGAAGAGCCCGGTGCGGAGTCGCCTTGCTACGGCGTCTTCATAGTCGCTTCGGCTGTAGGAGGGAAACTGCCCTCCAAAAAACACTCCTACTTTTCCCGAGCTTGTGGCCGAGCTGAGCTCCCAACGTAGACTGACCAAATTCACCACCAGGCTCCTGACATCGACTTTTTAACATTTGAAAATAGATTCTAGAACAAAACATTTGAAAAGAAATTCTAGAACATAATAAAAAGTAAAAAATAATGAGGTCGATGTGATTTACCTATACGACCTACAACTAGCTCCAGCAATAAATTAAAAATAAAACTAGGCCTGTCACTAACTGAAATTACAAAGGTAAACAAAGATATGATAAGCCTCCAGGAAATGAGCATGAAGCTACCTAGGGAGGACTAATGCTTAAAATTTACAGGTTAATATTGTCACAAAAATGTAAGTAAAAAAGCATGTAAAAACATACACATTACAATATTCACTCACTCACGTGAATTTCTAAATGACCCATCCCGCTTACTTAGGCGAGTGAGCGACGGCCTAGTAGTGGCATCCGTGTTGGTTCAGTTCAGTTTGTTATTACGATTCTTTCGAAGCCTACTAAGGGGACAGCTTTTTTATGTAATAAAGTGCCATGTTATTATTAGTCGTTTTCCACAAAAAATAAGGTAATGTTACTTTTCTCGTGAAAATGTTACTTTTTGAGCTCTCTCATGTTATATTTGACTATCTGTCACTGGCAACACTGCTTTAGGCTGCGGTAACTACACACCATCAAGCGGGCCGTATGCTCGTTTGTCACTTTAGTGGTATAAAATAAAAATTAAAAGTGAAGTAAATTTGTATGACCCTATTGTAACTCAAACCGTTGTAGGTAACACTCATCGGTACAAATAATATTTCATGAACTATAATATTAATAACAGTAATTTAATTTATTTCGAAAACAAAGGCTCTTGTTGGTTTGATCCTGGCGTCCGACGCATAGCGGTTTGTATGTGTGCATAGCGTTCTGCCCTAGACGCACACGTGCGCATCTGCTGCCGCGCGCCGTCGAATTTACCTAAAACTGAGCACTTCGGTTTTGTAATAACGCTCTTAAGCACTGTGGTGTTTTTCAGGGTTCCATACCTACCCAAAGGATAAAAACGGGACCCTATTACTACTAAGACTCCACTGTCCGTCTGTCTGTCTGTCTGTCACCAGGCTGTATCTCATGAACCGTGATAGCTAGACAGTTCAACAGAACTGTTCACAGATGATGTATTTCTGTTGCCGCTATAACAACAAGTACTAAAAACAGAATAAAATAAATATTTAAGGGGGCTCACATACAACAAACGTGATTTTTTCGGCGTTCTTGCCTTGTGGTACGGAACCCTTCGTGTGCGAGTCCGACTCGCACTTGGTCAGTTTTTGAGTAGATAGGTAAGTTTTGAACAAAACATTAGGATAAAGTATTGGTTAATTCAAATTGTGTCTTTTTTACCAACAAAATCAATCTCCTTCTACTGTTAAAACATCAAAATTAGATTTATAACAATAGAAATTCAATTCAAAAACTAGGCGAATGATTCCAATTTGTCTTTTCCTATGTAGAAGAGTCTATGCAATGATTTTGAACAATGATGTGTTAAGGCTCCTACAAACAGGCGCGACACGCGATATACTTAACCGCGTGCGACACAAAGGCACCGCTCGTTGCGCGATTTGCGGTTCCTTTGTGTCGCGCTCGATTTTATAGCGTGTCGCGCCTGTTTGAAGGAGCCTTTAAGATGACGGAGGTTGAAAATTAACGCCCTTAGAACCGCTAAACTTAATTACGGTAATTAAGAGAGCTTGTAACTGATAAGAGAATTTCTTTTAACCGGTCAAGCCCCGCGTACCCTATGTAGTAAGATACAATAGAAAATCAATTGTGTCTCATTAGCGGGGCTCGATAAATGATAAATTATTTTATTTCTGTAAGGTTTATAGGTACTACCTATATTTTTAAAACTAGGTGAGGTCGCCGTTTCCTATCTAACTCTTTGAGAAGAGAAGCCGAAACAAACTCAGAGGTAGGTTCTTAATCTTGGTCAGGTCATGTAAAGACGATGTAGATTGGTTTAAAAAAATGGTTATTGTCATATGCGAATGCCAATATTCTTGTTTATTTTTAGAATTTTTCTCCTGAGAATGAGAAGAGTAGAAAATATAAAAAGGTAGCGTATCAGAGAGCTTAGCGTTACAATCTGCACAGGTTAATTAAATCATTTCCTGCAATCGATTCATAAAGGGGCTTACATGACCTAAAGCGCGGACTCTGTCAGACTGCATAGAAAAGAAAGGGAAGCGCGATGACACAACACTGGTACCTACCTACCTAACTTATTGCAAAATATGAAGCAATTATTTAATTACAAAAAATCAATTGTTTTGGACTAAAAAATTAAAACACTAGTAGGTATTTTAGTATTTTGCTTGTAGAATAATCTGACAAAAAATCACAATGATTGTATGTATATTAGTATGGTTTTTATTGTAAAAAAAAGTTTTTAGCGATTTTTTCTATCGTATCAAATTAGTTGTATTATGTTTTCAACACACTATCTAGCTAGCATATATCCTGAAGAATATCATATATTTTTCTGATTTTGTTTACTGTGGTCGATCATATATTTTTATTGTTTCTAAAACTTGCGTTTTTTTGTGTTTAGGTCCTGTGAGCCCCTTAAATCAAAAATCCGCCCAGATACTTGCATACAGCGTGTTGCAACACAAAGTCCAATAAATTAATTTCTCAAACATTGCCTCATTAAGAAGACAAAAAGTTCCAATTAAATAGGTAGTCCCGAATTCGTGCATACTTTATTTCAAGCGCCCAATCGTATTTCTCGAGACCTCACTGTCATTAACAAATTGACACGTTTTTATTACTAAAAAACAGTGGATCATTAAATGAAATTTAAGAACGGAATAAACAGGGCTCCGAACGCCGAACGATTTCGACAAACAACAGATCAATTCCCGTTAATTTACCGCCTACTTAATTTTTAAATTTAATTGCGGTAATTTCGAAGTCAATTTACCTCGACAACAATGCTGTCGCAGTAAAATTTTACCATTGTGGCGGTCATTGTAAAAGTTTTGCTTGTTACGTAAAGAGATAAGTACCTACGAATTAAGGAGTGTCACTTGAAATTAGTAGTCGTTAATGAGACTAAGAGGTGAGACTGAAGTGAATAATCAGTGTTCAGTTCAACCTACTTGAAGATAAGTAGGTATGTATAAATTATTTGAATCTGGCTGGCCACTTTGTTTGTCTATGGTTTGAATTTGAACTAGTTTTTTTTTTCAAATTTGTTTTCTTTTGAATGAATAGGTATATTGTGCTCCAGTTAGGTACTAATTTGATCATCATCATAATCAGCCTCTAATGTTCCCACTGCTGGGACGCAGGCCTCCTCTCGGTGAGAGGGAGTGGGCCGTAATCCACCACGCGGGCCTAGTGCGGGTTGGAAGATGTCACACTTGCCTTCGAATTTTTGGTGCCGGTTTCCTCACGATATTTTCATTTACCGTTAAATAACTAATTTAATAAATTAGTTACTTATTTTAAAATTTTCAACAGCATTCTTATTTCCAACAATGACACTGATTTATTTTCAAAATACTGTCAAGTCACCTGTAATATTTGTGTAACAACAGGCCGGTGTTGCTGAATTACAGAATTAATAAATAATAAGATTTATTAAAATGTTCGTAAGTAATAAAATAGTTGTAATAAATATATGTAGGTAATTAAAGAGATAATGAAGCTCAATTAAGGATTTAATATTAATAAGTTACTCCAAGTGATAATCTTTATGTAGTGTTATTATTTAGTTTATTATGTTATCCATAAAATTACAAAATGTGTTATTGTGTCTTATAACACAATAATATAATAAATATATAATAATAATAAATTCTCAGTAAAATGACTAAAGGTTTGTACCTACCTATTATGGAAGTTATTAGTTAAATATTCGCGAGTTTTGGTTTACGCTATAACGAGTAAAATAATTATGTGAATTATAAAGTACCTATCTGCAAGAAAACCAGGTAAAATCAACTCATTAATTGAAAAAAAAATTAACCCTACAGTCTACAGCAAATAATTGCAAAAAAAAAAACCTCAAAATCGCATCGACTTTAAAATTTACTTCCTCAAAAATAATGCAGTGAAGATTTAACTATTGATCACAAATGCCTAATTTCGTACAAATAAAAACTATACAATAATACAAGCAAACGAAGAATCTATTGTATCTTAAATAAACACATCCGAAAAATGTCAAAGGTCACAAATGACATGTCCAGTAATGCAAACAGGTTTCTATACAACTGTACACAATACTAGCACAGTAGGTAGGTATTTTATTTATAAAACATGTCGCCACAAGAAGATTTCTTATAACGGATTAATAAGATAAAAGAAAATGCTAACGTTTTTTTTGTCCACAAATTTTGACCGTTGGCCCACTGTGCAAGTTGTAACTTGTAATGGAAATTGTATAATATTATGTAACTTTTAATTTTGATCAATATTGTGACTTTTAATTAAATTGCTTTATATCAAGTCTTATTAGATCGATTATTTATTCAAATCGTAGGTACCTACATACCTAATACATTTTTGATAGGTACCTAGGTACCTACCTACTACAGCAAATCTACTCACATCGAATTAATAAAATTATTGTCTAAGTTGGTAACTCTATTTAAAGCAACACAAAAGAAAAACTAAGAAACAAAATGTTTACTCCAAATTAAACTTCAATACTTTACACTAAAAATATTAAACAAGTAATTTACCTACCTTCAGGTACAATACCATCGTTCCTCTTGCTTTTCCAGACATCAGAAAAAATAGAAGTGCGACGAAAACTTATAAAATAAAAAATAATGTAAGTATAACAAAACTAATACAACACGTTAAATCGTCCGATCACACCGTTTCTTTGGCATTATTTTCACAATCATAATTATCTAGTTCTAACTGTTAAAGTCACAAACTAAAAAATAACACACAAGCAAAAAAATAACACAAAATAAAAACAATAGTCCAACACAAAATATTCGCAGTAACGTTCGAGTAAAGAGTTCGTGCGACCGCTCCGCGATCGAACGCGTTCGAAAATTTGAAATAGGAACGTGATACACGTCTTGTGAACGCGCGGCGCCGATACACAATGCTGGCAGATCGAAGCGGGTCGACAATACGCGCGCGCTACAATACCGCCCCCCGCCCCCCGCCCCGCTCCCACGTGCGACAAGGACGCACCGACCTAATGTCACTGCCCTATGAACAATGCCGTCCTTCGGAGCCCTGTTCTCTCAGAAAATGAATCAAACATCATATTTTGACCGCGAAATCTACATTAGCACACTAGGAACTGTCAGCCTGGTAGAAAATTCGGTGCAGTTCTATTCATGACATCGCTTACAATCAATTGTCTATGCGGAATAACAGCTTTCATCCCGCGGAATCTATACAAAGCCGTTCAGCCCATCCTTTTCTAGCGGCCAATGTGTGCGTGTCGGACGGTCGCGCTCTCTCCCGCTCGAGCGCGCGCGGCCGGCTAGGCGAGGTTTCATCTCGCTCTAAGCTCCGCCCCGCGAACGTCTTTGAGTGTGGCGATCCCGCACAGTGTGCGTACCGCGGTGAATAGCCGGGCATTGTGAAACCATTTTCGCACACCACAATGAAACTCAGGTGGGTGTGCGCTCTATGAGGGCGTTTAAAAAGTCAATATAATCTCCGTTACGTTTGTATTTGTGGAGAAAATTTTCTTTATTCACGAATGTTGGAGGATCTAACTGGGCGTGTTATTGTGCCATTGTGTCGTGAGGCGTGGCCACAGGAAAACGTTCTATTGTATGCTGCTCCGATTGTGCTATTGGCGAGCTCTATTGTCGTGCGGGACGATTTCCCACAAAACCTGTAAAGTGACGTCGAAATGGACCGAATATCTTGATGTCACCGTCTCTTTTGATATTTGCATACACAGCTATTAATCAACGACGATGTCGTTCGTTCGGTATTGAATTACAAAGACACAATGAAAAAAGGAAAAAAATGAAAATTTATTTTGAATGTCAATGTCGTAACTTCTATTTATAACGGAGCACGATTTTAGAGTAACTGTACCTAACTGGGACGTAGTACGACGTAATCCCTGAAGATCTCGCCCGATTCACGGTTTCTAAACGATTTAAAACCAGCATTAAATTATACTGCTGATTTTAGGAGTAAAATCGAATGAAAATGAAGAGATTTTGGTACTTACGCTATCAGAATCGTGCTCACAATAGCTATGAAATAAACATTATTAACACATTGAAGGACACTGAACGAGACACAATAGAAGTTTTATTGTTATTACGTCGAGGGGCGTTCAGTGTCCGTCAAAGTGTAGATAGTCATTTAAAGAAAGAAAGAAAGAAACATAGTCATTTAATGGGACCGTTTGTCAATTAAGCATCTTGTACCACTACCTACATACCTACATGTTAAATAAGACAGTTACTCTCAGTAGGTACCTTAGAATCATGAATATTCAGGAATGAACTTGATAGCATAATTTCTCTCGACTGCAGCGTTTCCACGTGCAACTTTTGAAACATTATCTCTTTAATTATCACTTTTTAGAGTTCCGTACTCAAAAGGTGCCAACGGGACCCTATTACTAAGGCTCCACTGTCCGTCCGTCTGTCACAGGGCTGTATCTTTTCAACCGTAATAGGACACTTACATTTTTTACAGAATTTGAATTTTTACGGTCGCTATAACAAGAACCAATACAAATTAAAGGGGTTCATACAAGAAAAGTGCTTTTAGAAAATATTGTACGGTGGTACGGAACGGAACCCTTCGTGTGCGAGTCCGACTCGCACTTGGCCGATTTTTAATGTAGATTGACTCTTTATTTTAGTTTACGACACACGGTTATTTTATTATACGATTAAAGTATAATAAAATAAATATTAAAATGATGTAGGTAATATGAGTAACTAGTTAAAAAGCAAGTTATTTTCGTAAATAATGTTAATAAGTTAGAAATTAATGAATCGGTGTGTATGTTTAGCTAATTAGTGTGTTAATTGACAAATTCCCATGTTTTGAGAATTAAAAAAATCTAATGTTTATTGAAATGATTAAATTCTTCTGTAAATCATTTTTTTTTTCCGACGGTGTACCGTATTCGAACCAATGTGCAAGTTTTTATTTGCCTTTTACACTTAAAATTAACGGTACAATTATATTAACTTGATTTATAGTAAGCTATTAAATTAATTGGATAAACCCTACCTAGTAGCAACATTTTTTTAGCATGTCGAATTAAATAACGATATAAAAATCCTCTATTTGGTTTAGCGGTTACAAGTGTGAATGTCGAGTTGAGGTCCTGGATTCAATATCGTCATTAGACTCTTTTAAGGCGAGTACATGGCCTAAAGCGCGGTCTTTGTCGGACTGTATAGAAAAGGAAGAGAAGCACGATGACACAACGCTGGTAATTTATTGCAAAATATGAAGCGATTAACTATTTACAAAAAATCTATTGTGTGGACTAAAAAATTAAAACACTAGTGCTTTAGTACTATGGTTTTTATTGTAAAAAGAAAGTTTTTAGAGGTATTTTCATGATTTTTTTCTATTACCTATATCAAATTAGTTGTATTATGTTTTCAACACACTATCTACCTAGCATAGGTATATCCTGAAGAATATCATACCTATATTTTTCTGATTTTGTTTAGGTAGGTACTGTAGTCGGTCGTTATACTTTTATTGTTTCTAAAAGTTGCGTTTTTTGCGTTTAGGTCCTGTAAGCCCCTTAACGATATTTTGTCTGACTGCACTTTGTAGTTATAATAATATTATAATACCTGTGTACCTTAGTTTGAATATCTACATGACGTACATAAATAAATGCAATAACTCACGTTTTTTCAGGGAGCGTAGGCAGAAACTACACAACACGTTCATACCTACATCTGAGGGGTAATTGCGTGACACTAACAGTAGCACATTTTTTGAACAGTGATAGGTATCCTTCAAAATGATTCAGATTGTGATTGAAAGCGTGTTGTAATTAGAATGCTGGTCATACACGCAAGCCGATTGGGAGCACTACCTATCACGCACTTGAGCTTTCTGAAGAACATCACCTATAATGTCACTAAAGGTCAATCTAGGGCGTCCACTCCCCATAGACCCCATAGGTACCTATAGGTATACCAAAGAATAGCGAGAGGTCACGGAGACTACCAGTTTAAATCAATAAATACGTTATGTAAGTAGGTACCTAAGTAGGTATCTATTCCAATGCTACATACAAAATCTAATTTTGCGTGGATGTGACGCATATTTTTTCCCAACTTGTTCTTTTTCTTTTCTTCGTCATGTTTACCGCAAATAAACGTATTTTCTTTCTTTCTCCTTTCTTAAATTAAATCATGTATTCCTTTGAAAACATACTAGGTACTCTCATAAAACATACCTTTGAGACCTTTTCCACCCAAAAACATACCTACATAACATCCATCTTTTGTACTCAAAGGACAAGAAACCTTCCTTTGAGGACAATGTGACCCACATAGACGCGCACGCGTGTAAGAATGTGTGTCTCGGGGGTGTCCCCCACTCCCCATCCCCCATGTGTGGGGGTATTATCTACCGGGGTTGGGGGGGGGGCTGTGTTCCAGGCTTTTATTAGCCCCCGTACGGGGGTAAATTACTTTTTGTTTGATGGTTTGTAATGAGTATTTGTGTGTTGTGTTGTATTGAGGATTTAATGATTTTTGTAAGATTGTTTTGGTATAAGTATGTAAGTTTTGGAACGAAATTACTTATCACATGACGTTATACTATAGGTCTCACATCTCTGCAAGTCTGCACACTTGGGGCATGAGAGCTAGACCTAAAAAAGTGTAACATTTCGATCATCCATGACACTTTTGTTATCTACGTACTTAAGGCAACTACATGACCTAAAGCGCGGACTTTGTCGGACTGCATAGAAAAGAAAGAGAAGCACGACGGCATGACGCTGGTAATTTATTGCAAAATATGAAGCAATTATCTATTTACAAAAATATATCGACGCCCCCGGGGAATAAACCGGTAATCGCAAAAATCAAATTTTACAGGAAAAATGATTTAGTGTTTTTGGGGTATATCTCTTCAACAAAAGGTAATTATGACAACGTTGTTACATGACGGAAAAGCTAATTTTTACCCGAAAAGTTTAAAGTATTAACTGTAACTATTAAATTTACACAGAATTAGTTATTCACCAAAATACATATTACCGAAAATGGTTTCATACAATTTTTAGGGTATTGATATCTTACGATCCGGACTTATCCATATTATTCCAGTAATGTTAACTTACCGAATTATTCTTGTAAATTTCTTAAAAATCATAGGCATAATATTGCTTTACTGGATTATTAAACGTGTTTTTTCATTACAGAGAGAGATTGTAATGTTCAGTTACCGACTTATTATAGTAAAATTTTAAATAACCATAAAGGGGTAAAGTAGTGTAACCCGTATTTTATAGAAAATTTTTGGTAGTCATATTATCGTAATCATTAAAAACCGATTATGTAAAATAAATTTGTCGTCGGTATCTTCGAGGGAATAATTAAAGAAAACTCACAAAATGTAATTAAAATTATAACGTTTATTGAGAACAAAGTTCTTATTGAGAGCACAAATTACAATCAATAAAAGTATAAAAAAGTAGCCAAGTAAAAACATTAATAACTAATCGGTATTATCATTGGCATCATCATTATCATCGCGATCATCACTATCTTCTACAAAACTTAAGGATTCATAAAATGCGTGGTAATACCGTGGAATCGCTCAACTATTGCACAGACAGTAAATCTGTATGCAACGCCTTGCTTTTAGGAAGAGGTTGATGATAAGCACATGCCAATACAGTATCTTCTATCAAAGTATCTGTCTTAGGTTTTCGCCCACGTCGTTTGGTTTGAAATGAATTCGAAATATTGAATTCAGAATATTATACCACATCAAAATCATATTTAAAGAAAACCTTGTCTTGTTGGGATGATGATACATAAATTTCCATTACATCAGACCAGCGTATCGTGTTCCCACCTATATCGCGACGCCAAATCAAAGGATTTACCAATTTTTTAATGTCTAAAATATCTGTTTGCTCCAATTCTTTCACAGTATATTTTCTCCCGAGACTTTGGATCTCTATCACAATCAGCGTATTTTTTCTTTGGTAGATCTGAAATCAAAATAATATTATTTAATAAATAATTGCCAAAAATTCTAAACAAAAACTCAAAAGATTATGGGAAAAAAAATACTATAAAAGAGTTGGGAGCTTGGGAGCAAACAGACCTGAATGATCCTCAGTGACCGTCAATATGGCTTTCGCCGGGGACGGTCAACTGGCGATCTTCTTGTGTATGTCACGCACTGTTGGGGTGAAGCCATCGAGGAACACGGCGAAGCACTTGCTATATCGCTTGATATCTCGAAGGCCTTTGACAGGGTCTGGCACGCCGGTCTACTCAGCAAGCTTCCTGCTGATGGCATCCCAGCTGATTTTTGTAGCTGGATATCAGACTTCCTTAGTGAGCGGTCGATCAGAGTAGTCGTTGACGGCTGCTCCTCTGACCTTATGGCTATTGATGCCGGAGTTCCTCAGGGGTCTATTCTCTCTGCAACTCTTTTCCTGCTGCATATCAATGACCTACTTCAGCCTGGTATTGTTGGGTACGCAGATGACAGTACTGTTTCAGAGAGATACTTGTCCAGCACAAAGGCCAGCGGGGCCGAACTTCGTTTCTTGAGAGAGGCCATGGTGGAGCGGACAGATTTGACCTTAAGCCTTGTCTCCCAGTGGGGTGCTGACAATTTGGTTTCTTTTAACGCCACCAAAACACAGGCGTGTGTTTTTACCGCCAAAAGGAGACGTTTCGACCAGACTCCTACTTTTCGGGGTACATCTGTTCCTGTAACAGATCGGCTCGAGTTCCTGGGCATGGAGTTGACATCTAGTCTCAACTTTGGCGCCACCATCGAGTACAAAGCCCAAACTGCGGCCAGGAAGCTGGGCATCCTTAATAGGGTGAAGCGATACTTCACGCCTGGACAGCTTTTATAACCCTTTACAAAGCACAAGTCCGATCCTGCATAGAGTATTGCAGCCACCTTTGGGATGGCTCAGCGAAATACCAACTTGCCGCGCTTGACTCGGTAGAACGCAGAGCTAAGAGGCTCATTGGAGACGTAAAACTGGTGGATGAACTCCGCCGAGAGCGAGCAAGTTACCGCTAATATGCATAGTAGGTGAAAATGTATGTCCCGGGTGATACCTGTAACAGTGCATTACCGAAAATGTGTACCACAAAATGTACGATAATAAACCTGTAACCGCGTTAACCAGAAATTTTGCTGAAATATTTTACAGTAATATTTCTTTACCGAAATGTAGCCACAGAATTTAATTTGTAATAATGTATTTCGTTATTTTTCTAGTAAATAAAAAATGGAAAATTTCCAAAGAACAAAAGTGTTATTAGGAAAAACGTTGGAAATTACCGCAGAAAAAATTTGAAAAAAATTGCATATGTGTATCCCGACCCATAGATACCGTAAATGGTATAACAGTAAAAAGTCAGTAATAGTATAATACAGGTTTATTCCTTGGGGGCGTCGATATTATTTGGATTAAAACATTAAAACACTAGTGCTTTAGTATGTTGCTTGTAGAATAATCTGACAAAAAATCATAATGATTGTTGTATCATATTAGTAAGGTTTGTATTGTAAAAAGAAAGTTTTAGAGGTATCTCTATGATTTTTTCTATCGTATCAAATTAGTTGTATTATGTTTTCAACACACTATCTATCTAGCATGTATCCTGAAGAATATCATTATTTCTGATTTTGTTTACCTACTGAAGTCGATCATATACTTTTATTGTTTCTAAATCTTGCGTTTTTTTGCGTTTAGGTCCTGTAAGCCTCTTAATAAAAGTGCTATGATTTGGATCATGACGATCTAGCTCTCATTCGCCAAGTGTGCAAAGCAAAATGAAATTTGTGTCAACTTATGGGGTTATTACGAAACACACTAACAGTAGTAAAGGCTTTCATTTTTACAGTTCAACAACATTCATTACGTTATTTACGTTGTTGAGCAGACAAATTATTCGAACTAAAGAATCAATGGATTCGCAATACCTATACCTACTTCAAAATGATGTATATTATTTAATTCGCAATCAGGGTGCGAGTGCCATAATAACTGTCGACTGTTTTTCATTTGTTTGTCAAACTCAATAATGTCAAACTCAAAAATGCCCGCAATTAGTTTATTTGAAATAAATGTATCTCAAATAAACTAATTGCGGGCATTTTTGAATTGTCAAGGTAAATTCGCCTTTGAATTATAAAGGTCAGTAGTGGATTTAATATTGAATTTGGTCCCTATTATTAGAATATAGGTACTTACAGTGTTATTTTTGCTATTACTTACCTTGTTTTACAGAGCGTCAAAAAAGGTTTTTTTTTTCTCGACATATCAAGCTATCCATTTCCAGTATAAGCTGACCCCTTAATATACGAAAAGCCTATACAATGCGAGGTCAGCTAAAATTGGAAATGTATTAATAGTTTGATATGTCGTCGTGTATATAAGTATGTTCTGTTATAAAGTTTACACAATTTCAGATGTCAATGGGGAACCATGACTAATGGGGGAGTCATGGTTCCCCTTAGTATTGCTGTAAACAATACTACTTGGGTTAGTGAAATTCTCACGCTAAACCACAAACATTGTGTTTCCGAGTGCATACAACCCGAATCTCTTCAAAGTAAGAGCGAACAGGCTTCTTCTGGGTGAGCTCACTCCATCGTAGACTTTGTCTCTGTCATCTCTGACCTAGACTAGAGTCAAGAGCAAACCCATTACAAATAATAAAAAAAAAAACACAAAACTACAAACTTAACAACTTACAATTACCGAACGATACGAACACTACCTTTTGGAAGGGGCGACCAGAATCAATTCAATTTTACTGTAAGTTTTGACGTTCAAAAGTGCCTTTAGTGTGCCTATTTGAAATAAATGATTAGACTTAGACTTTGACAAAGTTATTTTAAACAACACTCTCAATTGATAAACAAAACAAAAAGAAAATGCCCAAGTTACAGGTAAAATTCCCCCTTTGGCCCCCCTTTGTCCCACTAATGAAGATTATCGACTAAGGAAGCAACCGAAACCGGGGCCAAAGCAATTACTTGATTGGGTTCTGGTGTTTCGTTTATCCCCCTACTCCCCCAGAGAGTGGGTCTGTTTGACCCGACCCTACTCCTTTACAAGTTCGTCAGTTTCAAAGATTATTTGCCCGTAAAGAGATTTCTGAATTTTGATAATGTTTTCTTTACCTTGTCTCTGTTTTGATTACCCATAGACGTTTTAATTATTTTGTTTCCGATAAAAAATGGGATTATTTTGTGGTTTTTAGATTAGGGACTGGTTTTTAATGCTTATTTATTACTCTAAAATGACTATAGGTAATATATAGAGTCAAAATATAAAGAAATGCAATCTCCACTAAGCATTAATATTAAATGAAATAGTCGTGAAATTAGAACATTATAATTTAAATACAATAAAAATAAAGATGAAATAATAATACCTATCTTATAAATTAAATGAATAAAAAATAAAATGCAGTTTAATTTATTTAAAGTTATTGAAATGTTGCAAATTCGTTAATCAAATCCAATCTCCCGCAAAATCAAGCTATTAATTATTTTTACCGGTTTAATTTAAATATTTATTTCAGCACGTATTTAATTTTCCATAAAACATTCTGTCACAAAATAGAACACGGTAAGCACCAAATTTTTCAACGAATAATATCGTTTTTATAGGTAATTAAATATCGAACTTCTTCCGTGCAAATCCCGAAGTTACCCGAACGCCGAAAATTTAAAACTGGAAGTCGCTTCACCTTAACCGATGTCACGAGAGGGCGCGCTGGCTAATTGGCGTCACTTAGCGCGTCCGCGGCCTATCTATTTAAAGATCTTTGCCTCGCTTTGAATCTAATCCGCGCGAGTCCATGTCTCATTGTGGCATTTCCGCCTCTGTTGCGCTCAATGGTGGCTGTTTTTTTGTTTAATTAGGACTTGAGACTGGTAGCTGATTTAAAGGTATTGTCCGTTTTTTTGTCCGGTAATTCTGTTGGGACTTTACTTGGATGGTTAAGTTTAGAACTGGTATTGTCTGTGCTTTAGTGGGAGATTTAGTGATTGTAGATTTTATTTTGCTGGATTTGGGGTTTACTATAGAAAAACTACAGTTTCTTAAGCCTATCGGTAATTAAGAATAGAGTACCTACATACGTATAAAGACACTTTGTAGGTACTCTCTACTACACACTTACTTAAAAAACATAAAAATCGTTTCTATGAAGGGACGTAGACTTACTGACTGTAGACTTACTCCATATTATACGGAGATTTTCTATGGTAAACCTTACAACACATTATAACAGGTCTACACAATTTAGTACTCATATACGAGTGTAACATGTAATATAATTACGTTGTACGGTAGTATCTAATCTTAGAAAGTTAAGTCATGTAGGTAATTTAACTTGTCGTAGTTTCAAACAGGTACCTACCAAGTTAAGTATTCGCCGTATCTATAATTAGCAGACTTATGTGTTAAGTGTCTTAAAGATAAGTTAATTTTATTAATTAAAACGGTAAGTTATTTATAAATGGGAATGAATTATCTTGGGACAGCAGAATACTTTTCATTGGTGATTTTATCTCGAATTATATTTCTTGTTCTGTCTTTCTAGGTTCCTTGGCGATATCTCGTCTGTCTTTATTAAACTTTAATTCACCCCTTCCTTCAAATAATATACAACACGTCAGTTGATATCAACCCTCTCCTTATTTTCCACATAACGGGTTCATTTTCACCCTTCCATTTTCGTCCCCATAACATAAAGTTAGTTTGATGGGAAACTTACTCCTCACTGAAGGGTTTTCCATGCGGTTTACTTTTATGATGGTATTAGGTAAGGAATTAGATGAATTGTGCCAGGGTTTATTATCACCCTTTTGGTCTGAGGGTGACATGCCAGATGTGTCACGATTTAAGTCTGTCTAGTTTAGGAGTCATTATAAGGTCGTTCTGAAACTATTAGATTATCATCATAAATGTATCACTATACCTAATAGTCAGATAGGCAGTCACTTCATGTAAAATACTGATATTCAGCTGCATCCGGTTAGACTGGAAGCCGACCCCAAAATGGGAAAAGGCTGGAAGATTGATTATATTGATCTGAATTTTAGTTAGACTACAGTAAGACGTTAATATAAATCAGTTATGAAGAAAGCTACCTCGGTAACTCAATCTGCACCCTAATTGCGTGACACACTATCAATCGCAATCCGAATCATTTTGAAGTAGATATAGGTGCTGATCCATTGTTTCATATGTTCGAAAAACATATCTGCTCAGCAACCTAAATAACGCAATGAATGTTGTTAAACTTTCAAAATGAAAGCTATTCCAACTGTTAGTGTGTTACGCAATGACCCCGCTGTAAGTAAAGAATTTCTGGCAGAATCCCTAAATACCTATTCTTATAAGAGGTGATGAGAAAGACATAAAATAATACACCTTCTTCACACACACATTGACGTAAGTAGATAGGTATAGGTACCTATGCCTACATGAAAACATATATGAAGAACCTTTTAAGAAACATAAGGCTTTGATGTTTCACTGCCGCCTTTATTAAATTCTGCTCGTTATTAAATTCCTTGAAAGATTAGGTATCTACCTATACATTTGATACTTAGATAATATGTGATGTTGCTATATAGGTATTTTAGTAATTAGAAGACTAGTGGTGGGTACCTAGTTGAAAGACATGACATGTGACAATAAGATATAGGATTCACCCCAAGTGATTAATTTGTTTGGAGGTACCACCTGGCTTGTCAACCATGAGTTAAACAGCTGTCATTGTTTAATGTGATTCTGAAAGTTTCTTGAAATTCTAAGAGACCATATGATAAATTTTTTCTTGTCTAACCTAATTACCTATATCTAGATCTTACAGTAAGTATCTGTTGCAAATTTTCTTCATATCCTGATAAGTTGTTTAGTTGTTTTGTTTACTCTTTTATTTTCAGGCGTGTTATTAAAATCATCATTATCATTCCACGCGTCAAAAACCGAATCCATAGTCAAATTTGCGCCAATATCACAAACCCATAATGGCCAAACATCTGCATCTGTTTAACCGCAAGCAACTGGTTAACTAGGTACAGCGTGTCCATTTTATTAATTATCTTATCTGTCATCAACGACCAACCAGGCTATCGTTGACCTTTGCTGTCCAATCATTACTTTGGCTAGAGAGACCAACACCGCTGGTTCCCATGACCCTGTATTGACCTTACAAAACGGTTAGTTAATTTATTGAAAAATTAATACTGTTTGTGGGTAAATGAAAGTGCGTGTTTATTTTATTGTTTCCAGCAGTGAAAGTTGCTGTAGACACGAAGCTTGAAAATGTATGTGTTGAAGCCTTTCCTTGGGAGTTACTGAGTCTATTAGTGGCTATCTGACGTTACTTAAGTAGTAGTTTTTTAGTAGGTTGTAGGAGATTAATGTAGAAACTAATTGGATTTTTCTTTCAGTTTCTTTTTCGGATGATGTTCTAGCCATTTTCTCTACAGTAGTTCTAAAATTGAATGACGCTTCGAACAAAAACCACATAAGAAAAATATGTAAGAATTAAATCATTTAAGCAAACTTTTCGGTCCAAAAATAGAACCACACATTAACTTAAAACATCCTCGATCACGAGTGACAATAATAGATTATCACACAAACTTCAAACCAAAACAATATCAACAAAATAAATCTATTGAAAGCTTACATCAATCCCCAAACGTTTTACGTACATTTGACGTAAAAAGTAGGTAGGGGAAGCCCGGGCAAGAAGCATAGGGCGGGTAAGAAGAATAATTGATTTTTCTATAAATATATAATAGATGGCGCTTTTACACTTTCTCAAGTCGTGACACATGCGACCGGCAAAGCCATGACAGTTCAATCAAAACAATACGCGAGTGCATTTGTTGTGGAAGGAAAAAAAAAGAATTATCGTTGTTTTGTTACGATTTTTGTAAAGGTTTGTACACTAACTTTTTGTATTAATCATTAGTTGACTGTAAATATGTTTTGTTGATTTAATTACACGTTTATTTAAGTATTCAATGTGATCGTTTCTTTTTGTTTATCTACCTAAAACATTTCAAGTTTTGACTTGTTTTAAATATTGGCGTGTTGGGCAAAACGGATATGGGCAAAACGGATAGGTATCCGTTTTGCCCGTTTAGTGATTTCATGATCTCCTTCTTAAGTAAGAAAAATTTTAACAGTTTTTTTTGACAGCTAAAGTTAATTTTACACAAATCTCCGTTTAAGTACTTAAATTTAGGTATTCATATTTTATATTCAGTTTCAATAAAATCATAAAAATTAACGACAAATATTTGTTTTAGATGGTGTTTAATTATAAACGCTAAAATTGATCGAGCAGCATGGTCAGAAGAAACGTTAGACAGAGCAGTAAAAGCTGTTAAGAAGAAAGATCAGTTTATTTACAAGGAGAAAATCATCCAGCGCCTGCAGTGAGCCTTACACCATTTCAAATTAGACCTATTCCAACTATGGCTGCTTCTAAAACAGGCCGCAAACACAAGAGGCAGAAATCAGCGGTGTTGACGTCAACTCCTGTCAAAGCTGAGCAAGCATTAAAATTTGAGAAAGCGAATATTAAGAAGACCAAGATTTCTGAGTTAGCAGGCCCCAGCAAAACTAAAACTAAAAGATCCTCATTCAAACAACAAAACCAAAACCCGAAATCAGATTTTTACTGTTTAGTGTGTGCTGAGAAATACATTGAACCACCAGTGGAAGATTGGATTCAATGTAATCAGTGCAAAAGTTGGGCGCATGAAGACTGCACTTCTTATGTGGGAGTTGGCAGTTACTTCTGTGATGAATGCAACGACTAATTTAAAATGATTACAACATATCCTTTTTGCCCTTGTGGCGTATCCGTTTTGCCCGACCCCTCCGGGCAAAACGGATAATTGATACTTTTTGTTAAACGTCATAATTTTTAAAGAAATCGTTTAAGTTTTTAAAATTATATGATTATTTTCCAAAGATTATTAAACATAGTACAAATTAAAAGTACAAAGAGTTCTATTGATTATCAGATTGTGGTTTTATTTACACTCTCCCTTAACATATGCGTCTTGCCCGGGCTTCCCCTACTAACACGTCGAAATGGCACCATTAGCCGTACTAATCTCTATTTGTGGACCCTCTGCAACATTACCGCTGTTTCGGTCAACGTTTTGCCCATATCCGGGGTACCGCAGGGGATGTTTCTTGGTTCTTCAAAGTTGTGGATCATTACTAGGCTAGGAGAACATTGTTTTAATATTCACACAGGAGATGATTAAAAATTAAATAATTTGTCACCTTCATCATTTCAGCCGAAAGACGTCCACTGCTGGACATAGGCCTCCCCCAAGCATCATCTCTTCGACCGGTTCTGCGTTTGCAAATAAAGCAGTTTGTGTTGTGCCGGAAATATCTACTTAACTAAAACTTCTCCCAGCTTAGTTTAATGTGAGATATCTGATTTGGATCATATTTCTTAATATTAGTAAGATCCTAATATTGATTAGGTAGGTATATGAACCGGAAACGATCCGATGTACCTAACAAAAGATGAACACAAAAGGCTTTGTGATATTCCTGAATAGGAAACCGGTTTTCAGCTACGGAACCGAACCCCTTACGACCGACACCCAGCTGACCAAGTTTTAAACGATGCTTTTACGGAAAAAATAAGTAGCTGCCATTTCCATTTGGGGCGCCTAAGTGGGCGCGATCTTTTTTTTAATTTATTACCAGTTTACTTTCTGTTTTAATGTGTTTTTGGCTTTTAAAAATCGTCTCTTTCCCGATTTGATTTTATTATATGTTTACTATTAAAATTGTATTTTCCGACGCTTATATCTCTCTTTGAGTTTTAATGCTTACGTTTCTTTGTAGATTAACTACAAAAAATTGGATGAGTTTATCGAAAAATCTTCCAAATATTTCATCATAAACGACTAGCATAATTTGCTTAATCGAGCATTTTGACTAACTGATATAATTTATTGACTAACCATATCGGAATAGCAAATAAATAGAGATTTCCTTAGCAGCAATAGAACACCCAAAACTCCAAATAAAATCTAATGTTCTATAAAAAAATATAAGAACTGTTGGGCGGTACGTCCCGCTACGACAATAGGGCATTGTGTGGTGGGCGTGGCCCATTGTGCCAGCCAGCCAATCAGGGCGTCGTATTCAACAATAGCGCACCGAATTGGAATGCCGCGTCACTTCTATTGTCGGATTGGCGATGTCTGAGTATTGTTCCGCGTTTAAATTTTTTGATTTGGCATTTACCGTGTTCTATTTCGGAGTAGGTATGTTACTTTGTGATTTAGAATAGGTTTGTTTAATTTTAGATATTTCGGAACGTTCAAAGGAATAGGTACATGGATAGAAAATTGGTAATACTGGTTTGTCTGTAATTATTTAAATTAAGTAGGTACTTACTCAATTAGATATCTATAACGAACTTTCAAAGAGCACATTTAGATTTTCATAGGAATTGGTTAGGTTCCAATCTAAATAACTAGGCTGGTATAGGTACTATACATTAACTAGGTACCTACTATTGTATCTAAGTATAAAATAACACAAAGTTAGGTGTGCCCATAATATGTGATAAGTGCTAAATTAAATAATCATCTACTTCTAGCTACATATCGGTATAATTCCAAACGATACAATATTACAAATAAGTACCTACCTAGGTAGGTACAGTAGGTAGGGTCTACCTAATACGAAAGTCTCTTCCCTAACTAACTGGGTAGGTTGTCCCCACAGGACACCACAAGTCCACAACTAAACAGCCAACCCACTAGGTACATACCTACACCTACAAAGAAACCACTTTATACAAACACAATCTAGAATTCCACTAAACAAATAAAGAAAACAAAAGACAATCGCTGCCACGCCATTCAAGTCAAACCAGACAGAAATTCCTCGCAGAAACAGAAACAGAAACTAAAAAGATTCATTGATAACATCAACAGTATAAAAAGTCCTAATAATAGTACTTACCTAACTAACATATTCACAGCACTTAACGCCTGTCCTTAAACTAGCTTTAAATAGAACCTCTATTTATAGAACCTACATAGAAACACGCCTAATAAGTATGTCCACCGCTTTACAAGACAATAACCCGGAGTTAACGCGTTTAAGTTACGTCATCTTAGAATTTTTTGTGCGATGTTAACGTAAACGTGAGTATTGTGCTAAATTCAATAAAGACTCACCGAGATTCTTTATTTAAATTTACACAAGACGATAACGCGCATCTAAGTTTCAGACCACGTTAAAGTAACGCAGCGCAACAATTTTTATCCTAAAACGAACTAAAACGCAAACGATAAAAGCGATCCGCAAAACGGACTTCAATATCGAACACGCTTGACTACGTTAACGTTACGTGATCGAACGATTTTCCTCACAGGCCGAACTTAAACGCGCCAGTCGGAGTACATTGCCGTCTGTAGTAACGAGAGCACTCATTAAGAAGTGCAATAGGCATAGTATCTGTGACCGGATGTTCGGAACAGGTGTCGCTGACTGCCCCCCCCTGTACCACGAGACAGAGCGATAGGCGATCGATGGAATCTTTCGTTTGGAATGGCTTTTGATGTTGTGGTACGGGAGTGGTGATATTTTGCTAGAAATGTTAAATATATTGTGGTTTTTGTAAGCCGTGGGTTTGTAAACTTTGTAAATCTGAGATTTGGTTTAGGATCAAGGTCATCTTTGAGTATTTTATTATCAGTCCAAATAGGTCTTGGACTTTTCCATGTGATTTTGAGGCAAACAGATTTACCTACTGAAGATTACCCTACATTTTATAAGTAAGTAATTTAGTTATTGGTTTCATGGTAGCTGCCATCTTTGTAATACTCCTTTCCCAGCTGATACCATCTCCTAGTCACGTTCTACATTGGCTAAAGGAAGTGTAGGGATGGTCAAATATTTCCTGGACACCACATTGACAGAAAAACCTTTACTTTACCCATCCTTTCTTTTATCTACGAAAGATTAGATCTTTCCTGTAGTTATGTAAACAATCTTTACAATTTGCTCTACTAAGTAAAACGTTAAGAAATGTTGCGTCATGAATATTCCAAACGCAACTTCAACAGAATTCCCTAGTTTTTAGAACAGCTAGAATATACCGCATACAAAGAAGAATACATTCCTCCTGTATTCTGCAGCTTTGCTTCATTTCGAATAAACGACTCTACACACACAGGCAACCGTTAAAAACCTTATTAACCAGTTACATTTGACCTCCCTTTGCCCCTGATACTGCACAGAAAATGGAGGACAGCGGGGAAAAGTAATGCATTTTCATGGCTCTTCCTTAAATGGACATTGTGATGTGAAACACCAACTTTACACAGCCGTTCTATTCACCCATATTCAATCGTCCTAAGGTTGGTTGTCATTTGTTTTGTTGTTGAAGTAAGTTTGTGCTACGTTTCGTGGTACATGTGCCTCCTCCTCACACTCCTGGGCAGGGTGCCCACCCCCCAAGCAACGTCTTGGAAATGTTTGGTCTTGCCTCCATACATGTTTTGTTTGCCTTTTATTCTCCGTCTCTTTTATGTGGGAACAGATAGATAGCTACGTTTTGTGTGGCTGTGTCAACTTTCTGAAGGTTTTGTTCGAGAAATGTTCGGGGAACCTTTTCAAAAGTTTTTGTTTGGTGGTAAGGTTGGGAGAATTATTACTGAGATTGGGAGGTAAAGAAAAGAACTTGAGTATTGGCTCTTTGATGGAGAAAATACAGAGTTTTTGTAGCCACGCCTTTGTCTTATGGTATCCTACATATAGTGAAAAGTACAGAAAAACCAAGTAGGTAGTTATGATATCCTACCATATTTTCATTAACGGAGAAATAGGAACCTGTCTACATTACCCTCTGTTGGCTAAAATTAATTGGTATGTTTGGTGAAAAGGTCGTGTTATTAACCATTATCCAATAATTTTGTATTGACAAATTACATTAATACCTACTTCAGAACCTGTAGCGCCACCTGTCAGCGCATGCATGAACTACAAATGTGGACCAAACATGCTACACATCAATGTTTGTAATTAATAAATCATGATTTTACCACTTACTTATGACTATTATCATCAAATTTTTTGTGAAATCTTCAACTGAAAAACTTTTTCAACGAACCACCTACCTACGAGTATTCATGACCATTGACGCTCTCAACTCTTACAGCAGAAAAATATTTAAATACTTTCTTCAATTTTCGCCAGAACAGATCGTAAAATACTAATTAAAGCGCAGGCCTTACTTTGGAAAATTGCTGCTAACATAACATAAAAATAGAAACAAAAGTAAGTAAATAAGGGCAAAAAGAGGACAAAAAGTCCATCGCATGGTTGGGCAGAGGACAGAGGACATGGGGGAAGCAAGAGGGACCAAAAAGTAAAAAGTGGGAGGAAGAAGTGAAAAAGAGCAGCCGCGCCTTTGTGTGGGCACCCTCCCAGGGTACGGTCAGCAAGAGAAGTGGAATTAAATGTATTATTAATGCATGGTTTTACGTTAGTTGTAACGACCCTTAATGTAGTTAGAGAAATAATTCGCTAAAAATGATACCGGCCAAATAGTGTCCCACTGGCACGGCATAACGCCTTTCTCATAACTTGGAAACCTTTGAAATTTGGTAGGTAATCTAATTACAGTTACGCAATATGCATAGATTATGATCGTAAGGTAGGGCGCCCTCAGGCTAGGTGGAGCGACGACCTTCGCAGGGTGGCCGGTAGGCGGTAGCAGGTGGATGAGAGTTGCCGAGAATCGAGTTAAATGACGTGCCATTGGGGAGGCCTATGTCGAGCAGACTGCTGTAGGTTGATGGAGCGTGACGAAATGCGTTAGCACTCCAGCACCCCGGCTAAAGGTAGGAGCAGGACACCGTGTGCTTTTAGTCAGTAATAGTCTGACAGACCCCTTCACCCACCATGGAGGTGGACATCCATGAGGATTTACACAGGATAAAAAAAAGGCTGTTGATGATGATGAATATGCGTATTTGGACGGATTCATTTCCTGAAATTAGGTGCGGTTTAAATAAAATAAATAGGTCATAGTATTGACTGACATATGTAAAAAATACGATCTTTTCTCAACAAAAGTTGAAGATCGATAAAAAAATGACGGTCTTCTATTTCACTATTACAATCCCAATTAAGTTAACAAGATTTTATTATCATTTCGATTAGCAATTAAGTAAAATGTTTCACCGTTATTCCAATTTTCCCGTTGTAAACTAAGAAAAACAAAGTCACAACAAAAATTAATTAATTAACCCATGAATGTTTATTCAATTGAACACGTTGGAACGTGTTCTTTCCCACTTGTGTCAATATTACAACTATTTGGAAATTATGTAAAATAAATTGTTTTAATTGAGAAAAGTGATTAATAATTGTGCTAAACGCCTCAATCGTATGGGGCGTTAATTATTTTATGGTAAAACAAAATTGCTTAATGCAAGAAATGGTCGGTTTTTATTGAATATAAAGAGTTATTTACATTCGTTTTCACGCTGGGGAGGTGGTGATAATTTGCAGTGAATGTTTTATTTATGCGTACTTTTTATAGTGTTTACGTACCGTGTTTACTTATTACGGCGTAACTGAGAAGGCTTTTTTGTGTTTTATTCAATACAATTTGTAGGCTAAAGTAATACAGAAGTTACGGAGAAAATTATACAGCCTGGCAGGGACATCGACGTGTAACTTTAACCAAATCCAAATCCATGGTAACCCATGGATTTAGTAGATGATTCTGGAATGCTCGGAGTCTTTTTGAAGGATAAAATTAGGAATGAAATTATCCGGATAAGAATCGGAGTTACCGACTTAGCTTGCAGAGTAAGCAAACTGAAGTGGCAGTGGGCTGGACATGTTTGTCGAAGGATCGATGGCCAGTGGAGCAGACGAGTCCTGGAGTGGAGACCGCGTATTGGCAAGCGTAGTGTGAGACGCCCCCCGGCTAGATGTACAGACGACCTATAGAAGGTGGCTGGGATAGACTGGATGCGGAAGGCGGAGGACAGGGTGTCGTGGCGCAGCCTGAGAGAGGCCGATGCCCAGCAGTGAACTGCAATATGCTGAGTTTATATGATTGAGGTATTGCACTTTTCTATGAAACAGTTGGTGTTATTTGTTATTTGACGAAAAATTACTACGCTGCCGATCATGTGCGGAATTCATGGTTTCAGTTTGTGTGACGATGTCTCTGCTATGTAGTGAAAGGAATAAAAACACACGTCGGCCATTTACCTTGTGATAGCAACTAGCTTCATATTTTCTGACTGACCGACTTCTTGACAATTCAAAAGTGCCTGTAAATGGTTTAATTGAAATAAATGCTTTGAGTTTGAGCTTCAGATAACTTAAGCCTACAAATTCATTTAATATTTAATAAAATATTATGCCGAACAACTAAATTACTGCAGATGGCAAAAATTGCTCTATACCTATATCTTCAAGAAAAGATGATCTTAAAAAAAAGACAAAGCACCACGCCTGTATTCCCCGAAGGGTTTGGCAGAGTTGTACCTACTACAGACAACTACTTGGGATGCATGAGGAAGCCTTCCTCGTGTAGCGCAGGTTGTTTCGCCAGTTACTCAACTGAACCGAGCGCTCGGCGAATCCTGGACAGTCACACCCAACACCTTATTTGACTGGCCAATTCTTCCCTTGCCGTGGTAGGACTAACGCCCGCCTGGTTTACGATCACTCTCTCACCGGAGTCCGGCGTCAAGCAGCCTGCTGTGTTCGTCGATGCGTGGGAGTTCCAGTGCCTTAGGCATCTTCTGGGTTCGCTTGTTCCATTATAGACGTCATCCATCGCTTTCCATCAGGCGTGAACGAGGTCAAGAGTCCATTAAGCAATAAAAAAAAACTACATTTCGCAAATCTCCAAAAAAAAATCACGAAAAATAAAAGTTAACATATATTTTTCTGCTATCGCTACATCACAGATACAACTTTGTAAAACCCGACTCTGGGGGAGGCGAAATTAAGAGACACTTTGTGTCGATTCATAAAGGAATGTTTACATGCATACCTACTACGTAGCGACATAATTAACTTTCTTATTATACTTAGGTATGTACTTAGAGCTAGCTCAGTTTCAAGTATCTTGCTTTCTTCGAAATTGTGACGAGATTTTGAGAATTTTAGTTCCTATCTTACTACTAAATTTTCTAGCGCAAGATTAACATGAAAAACTGGTACCTACATGATCTCTGTTTCTTGAAACTAAGAAGTGAAGTAACTCTTTTTATTTGCTGTGTTAATGCAAGAAATTACAGCGGCTAATTGATATTTCACAGACCTGATTGTATATCATTTCATGATTTCACAATGATCAATCGATGAGTAGCTTTTTGCTAGATAAAGTGGGGAGCAGTCCAATCCAATTGCTAGTTTCATGTTAATCTAACTAACATTATGCTGTTTTATTTCTGACCATATTCTTCTCAAATAGTGTCAATTTGGGACCTAGGTTCTGCATCACACTCTATCTTAACTGAAGGTAAAAAATCAGCACTTGCAAAAATACCTTCGAAAACAATGGCCAACTTCTCACCACAAAGAAGCTCATTACACCTGCAAATCTGCCCTGCAAATTACCACCTTCAGGCAGTTCGTCAGCGCCAAGAGAAATCAAAGAGGTCGCCAAAGCAAATAAAGGAGCCATGATAAATGGGAAGGCGGCCGAAGTGACGCGATTCGACTGTACATCATAATATCATTGGCAGCCGCGTTTAATGTGCGCCTAATCTATTGTTATTTATAGGAAGGTGTGTGTAGCATATGGGGAATTTTGAGAAGCGATGTCAAAGAAAGAAAGTAAGGAACGAAGCAGTGCAGTGTCGTGTTTTTGTGCCGTAGGTATACAACTCTTACAGTCTCCAAAATATAATTCATGACCGTCTTTGTAACTCCTAAACTTTTTATTTATAAATTCTATTAACCCAATTTTCATAGAATTTTGCCTTTTCGCCGCTGCTTAGGTACCCATTGAAGGAATCCTGTATTGGGAACGCATATTGTTTTAGCCGTCTTTCTCTTGTTCATTTACAAAGCGTTTAACTACCAGTTATGAATCTGGCTAGGTACGGAAGCATTTTCAACTTTGTCGTTGCATTGCTGTAGGTACCTATCGGTGTGAATTCGATAGGAAACACAATATTTTTTTTTTTAAATCTCAGAAGGCATCCCGTTTTCTCCTTTTTATGTATTTCCTCTGGCTCTGGAACGTAACACTTTTTTCATCGTAATTTTAATTAATTCATCTGAAAACCTTACATATACTACAATTCACGTTTGAAGACAAAACGTGGTCACTTGTGAATGAAACAAAAGTGTTCCGGTCCATCGCAAATGTCACGCGGAGCTTCAGGAATATATTATTACGAACAATAATAATAACGGGAACGCTAATGTTTATTGTATGTTTCGTCATTATTTGTTTCTATTGTATAATAAACATTGGCTGGTATTATAATTGGGTTAGAAATAGGTTGTGTGATTTAATTATTTAAATTGGCACTGGTATGTGCAGTAGATACAATATATTCATTCAGACTAGTACAAATATTTTAGAGAGTAAGTTATGACGGACTTTTTAAAATATTTGGACTAGGCAAGGTATAGGTTTTTGACAGCCACCGGTGTCTGTTCCAAAGACGCTGCCTGATAATAATAATATGACAGGAATATATGTAAAAAAGTACTTATAATAATTTGACAAAGGAGGTATCGTTAGAAGCATCTTGGTCGTCCGCTGGTTATAGGCTATGTGACGTCGCACTAAGTTTAATATGTCGCCCTCTAGAGGACATAAAGTAATGAATTTAAAAATAAATATTTTAGGATGGTGCCTTGTGGGGTATCAAATGAAAGGTCTCAATAAGCACATTTCAAAAATATAAATATTAAGTACTGAATAAAAAAAAGGTTTAAAAACTAAAACCCGAGTAATCTTTTTTATTATTTTTATCTGGTTTTTAATTACTCGAATTATATAATAGGTATCTGATCAAGTAATTACATGGGAATTTAATCACTTGATCAGTGTGCTGTAAACTTCTGTTAATATTACAGTCCATAATGTAAAACAACCGAAACACAAGAATAACTAGTTTAACGATTCCAGTTTAACGACACAAAATATACGACACGACCTATAATTTTATTATTATAATGGGCACAGCACATAGCATTGTTTATTACAAAAACAATAATTATTAAATTAATAATGACGTTTAAAATAAAATTTGAAGTTTACGATTAAACATAAATGTGTAATTATGGAAAAAATATGTTGCTTTAATAAATCTTTAGTACAATAATAATAATATGCGGTGGCCAAAATACATGTGGCATTAACATTTGACACCGCAGTTTAAGTGCGTCTTCGTCGCCTAATTGGTCATAAATTATTATAATTTGCTGTGCTGCCCATCCCGGGGAGTTTGCGCCGTGAATATGATTATTAGATGGGCTAGCAAAAAAAAATATGTGTAATTATGATTTATAGACCGAAAGTAAAAAAATCTAAAAATTTTTTATTTTGAATTTTGAGATTTCCTGGTTCTGGTTTATGCTAAATAAAAATGAGCTCAAATAGAAGTTACTCCTACATATTTAGTATAATTTTCTTCTTTTTTGGTCCTGTGGTAAGAATCTGGCAAATGTCAAATCCAGATTCAGGTTAAGACTAATTATAAACTGACGATGTACAAGTATACTCCAGTCAGTCAGCATCATAACACACATTGTTTTGTAATGCGTCCGCGAGCTCTGACAATAAATAGAAACTCCATTACGCCCAAGAGAGACAATACAAATACCAACCACGTGAATCCAATAATTAATACCTGCCCTAGAATTCTGAAGCACTCCGATATAACCTCAATGTTATTTCAATAAATACGACTGATGCCAACAATGAGAGGTGCTTTGACAGCGGCATCCGTTTCATGTGTGACTTACGGTCGTCGAGTCAATTGTCTGTGCTAAATCTGTGTTCAAATAAAACTACAGTTTCGTCTTACATTGTAGGGTAAGCGAGGCGAGTAATATTGGTATGGTGGAGCATGAGTCACAATTATCAGAAGAGCATTGTGTGGGATTTTTTGGGTTTGTTGCAGAGTACCAGAAAGCTGGAAGAGTTTCTTTTTCATGACTGTCCGTTACGTCCAAATACTGCCGTTCCCAACGTGCCAATAGTGTTATATCGACGGCGAGAAAACTCAGCTGCTAATACTGCCAAGTACGATTGGCCAATCACGTACGTGCTGTCATCCGATCACGTGCTGTGATATCATCACGAGATTTTTCCATTTTCAGAGACTGGATTGGTTATCTAACTATAAGAAAACTGCTGAAGTAATTTGTAGGTTGAACTGTAGGGATAAAAAGAACAGATAAAATGGACTAACCATTTTATCTGTATTTTTATCACCCAAAGAAGTTTAGAAAGAGAAAAATGGTTTTTGGGCAGGTACAAGCTTATTTTCAAATATTTTCCCTCTTATCGCAACCAATCGCATATCTCCATCTGCATGGAAAATCTAACTTATCCAAAGAGAGCTTAGTTCAAGGTAGGACACTTGTTTTATTTATTAACTTTTACATTGTTGTTTTTGGTTGACACCAGATGACAGACCAGTAGGGGGTTTATGTGCTTCGGTGAAATGGTTGGTAAACATTCATTTGAGTAAGTCATAAGTGGAGACTTTTTGGTTGTGGTGGAACAAGCTGAAGACTAAAATGGAATTGTTTCTGTTAGGGATATTGATGAGGGTGGTTAATATGTGTCTGATGGGAGTGATGATGATGAAGAATCTAATAAGTATAAGGTTCCATAAATAAAGAAGAATTACATATGAGTTAAATTCTAATAGAAAACTTGTTAGAAATGTGAACCTTTGTGTGTGGATTAGATGTAACATTAATTTAACAGATGTGAAGAAGATCCGGATAAAAGAAAATATTTAACTATCAAAAGATTCCAATTTCAAAATACAGGAGTTTCCAGAAAAAAATGATTCCGTTCTTCTACGTTTTTATCCTGCTATTCAAATGAAAACTATAGTTAGGTTGCTTTAAGATAATGTTTCGCTTTGATCCTCAGCACGACTCCTGCAAGAATAGGGTATTTGACAAGGTTTTGCAATCCATCTTAGATTATTTAGTGGTGTCTAAGGAACCCACAAAAAGTAGTTATTTTTAATTCTTTGATGTTTTTCGTTAAAAAATCAAACTTAAAAATGAATGGTTTAAATATCCCGCCAAAACGTTAGTTTGAGCAATATGGCGGCATTAGCGCCTGTGACGTCACAACACAGTAAACAAAACACACTTCAATAACTCAAATCTTTCCTAAGTGCTTTGGTACTGCTTTTTTTCTACTGTTTAATAAGAAAATGAGTTACAAATGGTGTGCAGTGCCAAACTGCACCAATACGTCAAAAAAAAACTCCGGAAAAATTGTTTATTCATGTGCCGAAGAATGCCAAAATGCGTAGAAAGTGGTTACAACTTGCTCGCAGGAGCAAAGTCCTGATTCACGACGTAGTTGTAGGTACGTACCCAATAGCATCGTTACCATAAGATTCTCGTGCAGCCGTGAGAATGGAAACTAATTACTTACTAGAAGAAAGAAAAAAAGAAAAGAAAGAAAATACGTTTATTTGCGGTAAACATGACGCAAAAAAGAACAAAACAAAAAAAAAACAATAAAAAAGGTTGACATGCGTCACATCCACGCAAAACGGCTATCGCTCAGCATTATGCTGCGACCCTATGCAAGACAGAGCCCCAGCGCTGGTTTTCAGCGACAGCCTGTGTTACTGTAAACAAAATTTATTCTTTATAACCTAAAAAACTATTACTGAAAGAAAGACTATTATTTCACCTTCGCGGGATTAAGGTTACTTACGTAGTGTTATATTTATGGTACAATACATTGCTGTTTTTACATTTCTCAGCTCTGCAGAATAAAAATCGGGGTTATTTTTGAAGAACATTCCAACCATGATTGCGTCCACTTTGGGCAAGTTTCTGCTATCTGCTTTCACAAAATTGACATCCATGATGTAGTGGAATACCAAAATATACGATGGAGATTGTAAAATACCACAAATTTTCACGATAATATTTTAAAATCTTATAATAAACAGATCAAAAATCGTAAGACTGCAACAATGACAGATCTGACTACTGTGTTGTGACGTCATCTTAGATTCAGCCAATCCTGACTGTTTTGTATCACGTGACATAATTTAGAAATTAATAACTTTTTAACAGGGTTTTTGAAATAAAATAGCCATTATATTTAAGTCGGATAATTGCAAATACCTTTATAAATGTATAATAAATGTGGATCACAGCATTTAGCACTGTATTATTCATACTGTCAAATAGCCTATTGACACTCCCGTACAAATGAAGTACCTATTAAAAAAACAAAAGACGTGAGCACCTAAAATAGTCATAACAAGTATTGTAAGGCGTACGACACTGCATTGACATCCGCATTTATTACTGACCATCATTCTCAGAACCAGGCGAATGACAACAATACTGGCCTGTTTGACGACTTGTCGCAGCGCTTTTATTGGGCTCTCTACTGTTTGAACTCTCCTCCTGTTACTGTCTTACTACCATGTCTTATGTCTCACTGATGTCTTCATTTGCAGTCTTTTTAGGTTTCTTAGTAAGACTATAAACTTACTTCAGTCTCATAGGACAACAATGAGGTATTGTGTTTCTTTGTACAATGTCACTGGGAGAGACAATAAAATGCATCTGGATAGTGATTTTCTCTTAAAGAATGTATGCTTTTACAAAGAAAATTATATTTGCATGAAATACTCTTTTCTTCGGTAGGTAATAGCATTCTCTTGTCAGGTGCAAACTACTGCGATTTCTAAATCCTCTATCTGACGTGGTTAATATGGCAATGTTCCTTGTTATTTAAGTCCTATTGGTTAGTATACAGCCTCCGTCTAGCAGTAGACATAACTAGACAATCATAGCTAATATTGATCATAAATACAGATACTCGTATTTTATGAGAACGGTCTAGGTACTCACTGTCATTGCTATTGCATGATTCTGGTTCAAGAGCAGTTTCACTTTCATTTTATTCTTCTATACTTTGCTTGTGTTACGTTCCATGTAACTTGGCGAAGAATTTACTTCTGAGATCCAAGACGGCAGCTAAGTCCAGAAAGGTATGAAAGTATAACGGTCGAGTTCCTATAATTATCGTCAGATTATTATATTTCTATGAGGAGACCACCAGCACTTTATCAGCTGTTAAGGATTAGTATAAATATTTCACTTACAATACATTCGTCGTTGTCACAGTCCATATATAGTTTGGTTTGTGGAGCGTGCGCCCGCGACTCCTGCGCATCGTTTCCGCTTATTATTGCACCGCGCACCGCTGCGCACTGCTTTGTTTGAATATCATACTCATGCTCTTGTGAATTGGCTAGTTAACTATATTAATTTATTGCTTTAGATCAGTTTTCCTTTTGTAAGAACTGTACTTCTGGTATTTCTATATACTCTTATAAGTAACAAGATCATTCAAGACCAAGAATATTACCCTCTTTTTTAGTTCAGTCGCGTAAAGAGTGATTTATTTATTTATTTATATTTATAAATAACAAGTAACAAAGGACTCAAATATGTTAGTAACAATATTTCTTAACAACTACGTTAGTAAACTTAACCTACACATGTTACCTATCACTGCAATATAGTTAGCTCAAAGTCAACACCGATATGGAAAGCTTGCAGCAGCGATTCATTTACAAGCAGTCCACTCTGCTCGCGATACACCGCAACAGTTGGGGCTGGCTCGCACCTGGCGCACCAGGAAGGCGCATCTCTTTCGCATCGTAGCGTAGAAGCAATCGACACGAACTTCAGAAAACATCCCTGAAGCCCTATAGAAGCGGAACAGCCCTATCAACACCCGGAACGCATTAATTTATTGAAAGCGAAGGGCGTTGTACGATTTTTGAGTGTAATCTACCCACAGGCTGTGCGTTTATGAGATGTCTCATGCCATATTGAATCATGTGCGATGGAACTGTATGTAACCTTAACCTTAACTTGCCCTGCTCATGAACTTCTCACAAATACCTAATAAAGTTGATTTTGGGGAATACATTGTAGATTTCGAAATTATCCGTTCAAGTATTACGTAACGCAATTTTTGAAGATTTTTGACCCTCCCTCCCCCCCATGTAACGCGCCGTAACGTTTTTCTGTACCCCCCCCTCCCCCTCCCTAAAGATTACGTAACACCCAAGTGACCATTTTTACCTAAAAGTCACGATTTAGTTGCGCAATATCTATCGGAAAATCGCTAAAATACCTTTATTATTATTTTAATCGCGTTTACGGTAATAATAAATGAAATAAGAGATTTCTAAATCAGAATGCATGCGTATTTGTTTTTTTACTTGACTTTAATTCCCTAGTTTTTTATTTAAATAAATAAAACAATGTTACATAACGCGTTGTTCAAACCCCCCTCCCGCCCTTGTAACGCATCGTAACGTTTTACAAGACCCCCCCTCCCCCCAAATTGCGTTATGTAATACTTGAACGCCCCCTAAGTAGACTTCTTAAATTGATAATTGGTAGGTACCAATTCATAATAAGCACTCAAGCGACGTCAGTATTAAATAAAACAATCTCATGCAAAACATAAAACAAGACCCACCAACATAACATTACCATCGATACAGCTTATTTTCCTGTGCACCTAAAATTCACCAACCCTACACACCCAATAAGATTCTCATACGTTGTCATACCAATATATGACCGATCATTGCTACAGTATTATCGCCGCTTGCACATAACATTTATGAATTATTGTGCTCTATTTCTGGGCCGGTGCGCGCTTAAGAATGGTCGGTGCGTTCGTTCAGATCATCTCTTGTTTTGTGAAGACCAAGTGTATTGACACTGCAGATTCTGTGTTGTGATTTGATTTGTTTCTTTTACTACTTCAGGTTTATTGATTTTGATCGCTTTGAGAATTTTGTGGTTGTTTCTTAAATTATTGTTACTTATTCTATTCTAGCTAATCTTGATCAATTATTTTGTTTAAGTGATTAATCTGCCTAGTTTAGTCAAAGATCTAGTCATGTGTTTGTAGATATGTTTTTCCGATTTTAGCATATAGGTACGAAGTAGGTAATATACATATATACCAACTACGATACGAATACAAACGAACCCACCAGCCAGGGCAATAAAAAAATATAAAAACGACAGTTCCCAAAAAACAATACAAACAAACTCGTCGGTACTTATTCAAACCGGCTGAATGGACATTTCATTTTAATATCAATCAGCGGGCAGTCCAAGCGCCATATCTCATGCGCCGCATGCAATATTTTTTCAGTACTAATGGCGGATGTTTTGGCGCGAACCGTCCGCGCTTCCGCTGCGTCGCAACTCGCGCGCACAATCACCGCATCCTGCGTACGTGCAGGTTACGTCGCTTCTTTTAACAGTTCGTTTAATCTTCATTTGTTTTTGTGGTGCAGTCAAATTCGTCATTTGTTTGCGTGCTGGAGTTTTGGAAGGGTTAAATATTGTAAATGTTTAGGATATGGAAGTTGCTTGATTTCCGAGTGTGTAATGTGAATTTTTGTAAGCAGTAAATTAATTATACTGATTTTCCTTTTTTTTTTGTTTGATACTTGTCTTTGAGTAACATTTTTTTTAGCAACATTTATGATTTTTGCACTGTTTAATCTGAAATGATGATTCAGTTTTTTCTTATAGAAAACTTTGAGTGGACAAACAATACATCGATGTAAAGTGGAAATACCATGGTATTACCATAATCCCCTCAGTTAACCTGTTGAACGCGATGTATCTGCCGCCGATCAACAAGACAAATGTTTGCGAGTTCCAACCCCTATTATTTAGGGGTGCATTGTTTATAGGGTTGAGAGTTTTTAGGGGAAATATATTAAAGCGTTGTATAAAAACGACCTTTTCAGGTAGATAATACCGTATTGTCCATTCTGACCTGTGGTTATAAAAATATGAGACTGTCATCGGGCATGGATCTAAATCAAAATCAACGTAGATGGTGGAGCTGGTTAATTTCGTCACGTCCATTTAGATCTATCTATGTAGCTCTGTAGCTAATAATCTTTCACCTACCTTGAGTACCTATACCGGTGACGATGTAGGTACAAGACAGCACAATCTACTAATATTCTCAAGGCGTGTCACTGCAAGACTTATTTTTATTCCTTCTACTTTTATTGTTAAAACCTGCCTGATATTATGTTCTGCAAAAAATACAAGAACAAACACAAAATATCATGCAAATACTTTACCATATCAAACAGTGACAGCCCTAGCAACAAGCGATGACTTCCACTTGTTGCTCCCCCAACAATAAGCTAGGTCAGTTTACTGGCACTCAGGGCTGCCACACGTAATGTGGAGTTGTCACGCGATGCTCTTACCTGCAACAAGGCAATTGTTTGATTAGTGTTTGGTGTAACTGTGCTGGGCTTGGAAGTTAGTTTTCTGTTTAGTGATGTAATTTAATGTAGCTATAAACTCGAATGGATAGTAAGTAATGTCTTATTATTGTGTGTGACAGATTTTCACAGGCTTATAATGTAGCATTAGGAAAACTTGATTCTAATCAAAGATTTTACATATGGTAAAAGGTAGTCGTAGCGTAAATAAAAACAAATGATTAAATCCTCAAGGATTCACACGAACAAATCTTTACTTGTACGGTATTGGTTAAAAAACTATAAAGCTCTTTTTCCATTTCATGAACATTCGTTATTGAAGTACCGCATATCTCAGCCAAGCACAGAGGACTCAAGACCTGTCAAAAACGTAAACCTATACCAACACGAGGTTCAACAATATCTGGGAGGTCACTACAAAAAGCCGGGGTGTTCTCTGAGTAATTTACCTACGAGGAAAGTACTAACAACATTGTCTACTTAAACAATTTCTCACAAGGATATTTTAACGTTACTCGCTTCAACTTTATCGCCGTGTTCAATAGGTATAATGGCGAGAACATATTTGGGAATACAATCTAGTTTACGATAACATGGTACACAACAAGGTTCGACAAGCGATTGAGTTGTTCCGCCCACGCTTCGCATTGTATGCTAGTCCGAACATGCTTCGAATAATGTTCTACGTGCATGCGAAAAATTATTCGAAGCGTATTTTATGAGCGAGTTTTAGAATGTTTAGAGTATTGTACGAGGTGTTTGTTGGAGATGTGTGAAATTTTTGAGAAAATGGCATCGGTACCTACCTATTTTGTTGCACAAAAAGTAACTAGATGGATAATCCTTCTTGTAATTTGGTACACAGAGACTTTCCTTTTTTCGCAATAAATACGTTTTCTTTGTTTTTCTTTTCTTTTATGAGTGTAGTAGGTATGTATTGGTCAAATCATGCAAGATGAATTAAAATCACTTCCTCTTATCCTACGGAGTGGAAATGTTACATGTTTATATTGGAGACAATAACTTTTACACGAGTAACTGAAGTTAGTTTATTTTTGTCCTACCGATATTTTTGTTTAATACTTATGTTATTTTTTTCTTTTTGACCTAAAAATGTAAGTACCTACCTATCGTTTTATGTGTCTGTTAGAATTCAGGTCCGAATTTTTATTTGACGAATATCTTCCTATTTCAAAACTTCATCAATATCCATTAGGACAAATTTCACAAAAATCTGCAAATCTCTCGAGCCTTAAAACCAAAGGCTCCTAAACCTCTCCATGGGGCGGTCTGCGAAGATTTAATAGTTGTAACACTCGGCAATTGTCGTGTCAACTTCGGTCGAGATCGGCTTTACTAGGTTTTATGGTTGTCGTGCGCACACGCCGCTGTTCGCGTTTACTTGGGGATAATATAATTGTCTCTGTCCATAGATATTTATTAGATTGGCGTGCCGTGAATGGGCTGTTTATGTGTCGATTAGTGAAAACGATGTAATTAGACAAGGCTTTATTTATTTGTTTTATTGGGTCTGAACTTTGAGTGTAGATGTTACAGCGTTTTTTATGGAGAAAAAGTATCTTCTTAAGGTTTGACTTTAGAAAATAGTACGTGCAGATGCAACTTAATAATCATATGCAATATGTATTTAAAATTTATTTATTCATGTACACAAAAAGACTATAGAGAAAAATCCTACTATCACACTAACATTATAAAGGCGATAGTTTGTGAGTGTGTGTGTTTATGTTTGTTACTTCTTCACGCTCAAACCGCTGGACCAATTTTGATAACATTTTGTATGGAGGTAGCTGACACCCTGGATTAACACAGGCTACTTATTATCCCGATAGTCCCTCGGGATCGAAACTTACGTGGGTGAGACCGCGGGGCGTTGCTCATGCAAACAGGCGCGACGCGCGATTTTATCGCGTGTCGCACCTGTTTGAAGGAGCCTTTATGCTATAGAAGATAATTATGTATCATGAGACTACAGAACGCCACCCGCTACGATCCTTTTGCCTCGTTTACATTAGGCCTATTTGGCGTAGTCGTGAGTGAGGCACCCAATATAATTTTAAGAATGTTTTCTTTTTTTTCCTGTGGTTTTTGTGTAAATATTGTGTGCCTTACTTAGGTAACCTGTGTCAAATAAATTTATTTTCTTTCTTTATTTTATACATCTGGTCATACAAGAGGATACATCTAGATCATAAACCAACATCTACTTAAGTAACATAATCTATAGAGATATTCAAGCACTCACAAAAATATCTTTTCCACCAACAATCTCAACATAACCCAACACTCATTTCCAACCACTCACGTACTTAAAACACAGCTATAACACCATAACAGGCCTTAACATTACTTGCAACATTTACTACAATAGTTTCTTCCACCATATGACAGTTAATGGATTCATAAAGTAAAACAAACGTAAAACCTTGTAAGGAGAATCTCTTTGCTAATCGGGATTGTTTATTGCTCGTCTGTTTGCATACAGACCGACTTAACAATAAAATTATTTAAGGGGGAAGCGCCTACATCAGTGAGGGCCCGTGAGGGCCGAAGCCTGCCGGGTCAGCGGGATTGTCCGAAAGGGTTACCGCTGGTCCGGAACTTAAAGGGCTAAGGAAGGAACACGGGTGGGTTTTAGTCAGTAAGAGTCTGACACTCCCGCTCCAGCCAGAGCGGGAGCGGTCATTTGATGATTTACTACACTCAAAAAAAAAGGCGGAAGTGCCAGGGTAAAAGAAATTCAAATTTTCTTACGTTTTTTTGCAATTTGCAGGACAGTGTGTCAGGTTGTATTTTGAACAAAATATGATTAGCGACAGTAACAAATATGTATTTACTGAATTATAATAATTATAATCAGTAATACGAACCTCTAAGTTCATATAACCTTATTGACTGATATTTCGTGAAATTATTTCACGAAATATAATTAGGTATAGTCATTCACTATATATATTATAATTCACATACACACACACACAATCAGCCTATAATGTTCCCACTCCTGGGACACAGGCCTCACAGGCCAGGACTGGCCTGAGAGGGAATGGGCCGTAATCCACCACGCGGGCTCAGTGCGGGTTGGCAGATGTCACATGTCTTCGAATTTTTGGTTCTAGGGCATGCTGGTTCCCTCACAATGTTTTCCTTCACCGTTATTATATAATTATAACCTGTAAATATGACCAATTAATATAATATGATGTGGGTAATATGACCTGCCACTTGCAAAAAACGTAAGTAAATTTTAATTTCGCGGGCTATCTCTAATGTCGTGATTTCATGAAATACATAGTAAAGAGTTATATTGGTGATTTTAATGATTATAATTCTGTAAATACATATTTATTACGATCGCGAATCATCTTTTGACTATCATACAACCTGCAAATTGCAAAATAAAATAAGAAACATTTGAATTTCGCGGACTACTCAGACGCTTTCGCCTTAATTTACCGACGTTAACTTTTTTAAGTTCTATAACTTGGCGGAGGAAAAATGGCTTATTAAGAGTGGCGAAGGAGGATGAATCATTTTTAGTACTACGTTTGGAAGTGCCGATGGTTTTTTGAGGCGAAGATTTAACAACGCGTGTTGATGGTGGAGTGGTAGTAAAAATAATATTCGCTGACTTCGAAATGAGGATATTGATGGACTTGGGGCTATTTTTCCATCTTATTCGTCCATTCTTGTGGTTTTTATAATGCCGACCTATAGTTGCTTATACAGGGTTATTGGTGATACATTAACAACCTCTTAACAGGTCACTGTACTCATCATTATGAACAACTTTTACTATGGGACCAAACCTGAAATCGCGAGAAAAAAATAATCAGCTGTTCGCTACATTTATGTTCGTTTCGGTAACTCGTCAAAATGTAGGGAACAGCTGATTTTTTTTTCGTGATTTCAGGTTTGGTCCCATAGTAAAAGTTGTTCATAATGATGAGTACAATGACCTCTTAAGAGGTTGTTAATGTTTTACCAATAACCTTGTATAATACCAGCCTAATTATTATCCTGCTTTAGAACAAAGGTCATATCATAAAGAAAGAATAAGAGAATGAGCATTGCCTACATCACACCACTGTGGGGTTGTTATTTTGTCCTTGAGACGTTCAGCAAGATTTATGGCCTGAAAGTGGTAATCGCTTCATCATTTAGTAGGTAACTTTACTATTAATGGGGATTCAGAATATATAATGTCCTATTAAAATAGATGGATAAACTTTTAGAAATCATTCAGACCACCAAAATAAGGACGATGGTAAAAAATATATATGTATGAGAAAAACGCATAGATACTTACAAGAAAAATAATCAGCTAACGAAAATACACTAATGTGCAACGCAATTTATTATTTTAGGTCAAAATAAAATCACTTTAATCAGTGTTTTTTTTTTATTGGATGTCTTTAGTTAGACGTACTGAGCGCTGTGTCAAAATTTGTTCATTTAGTTTATTGGTTCCCTGTATACCTATATATTTAACTCAAAACCGACCAAAAAGCCTATTACTGCACTTTAGGCTCAGGTGGGCAGTATAGCCATAATATTTTATTCCAGTTCCAAATTTCACATGGTGTACAATTGGCCTAAAACTCTGATGCCAAGCATTTCGACATGATGGGTTTTATCATACATTTTGTAAATGTCTAAAGTGGATTACATTAGTCACACTATATTTCTGGATTCCTATATTCAGTCTTAACAAGACTCAAGTGTTTTTTAATGATTTAAAAACCTTTTAACAATAAACCGACATACTTGTAAACACGTTTATTATCACGGCGATGAGAAAGATTAGAGCGGCAGGATGACTGGACCAAAGTAACGTGCATATCTGAATGAATCGCACTTTCATTGATGGAGATCCAGAAATATACCGCGCGTGAGTCGGTGCCCGCTACTGACTGTAGATTTATAAATTTGATAGAGGGTTCCGAATCTGAATAATACTTACCTAATAATCATCTTTTTCTCAAACCATTTCGAATGCGCACGAAGTCTTTTAACGATGGGACATGCATGGGATATCAAAAGTCATCACATAATATTTGGTGGTAACTTTAAAGAGGTGAACTTCGCCATTTGATCGTTTTAGAAAACTAGTACGTGTCACAAAATATGACAACTGCATTTAGGTTAAGACTGGGATGACGACTAATAGAGAAATATGGTCTAAAAAGTTAGTAGAGAACATTTTCGCAATGTCTTATTTAAAAAAGATAACTCGAAATCTCTGCTTCTATGTAAAATTTAAAATCGGTCTAACTTGGCTGTAACACTATTTTTCGAAAATGTTCATAAGTAACTTTTTAGACCTTTGTATCCTGCTTATGCGTATGAAGTTCCATTAAAATCGGTTTGTTCATTTCGAAAAACAAGGGCTTGAAAGTTTGAAGTATGAAATGCCGTACGGCGTAAACGCTCTTATCAAATTGTGGTAGACGTGTCTAATCTTCTTTAGTCTGTCGGAAGATGAAGTGCGATGATTATCTGAGGGCATTTCCTACCGGTGTCTTATTGTTCGTGTTTCAACAATACGTTGAGCAGACAATGAATAAATTGTCTTTTAATTTTAGGATTGATTTAAATATTCTGTGGAACAAATGTTGTGACTTATACTACACGTAACTAAGTATTGTCTAGAATAATTTAGAATTTAAAAAATATACATCATTGCCAGACTGCAGACTATCTAGGTACCTACTCCCACGCATCGACGAAACACAACAGGGTGCTTGACGTCGGACTCCGGTGGGAGGGTGGTCGCAAATCAGGCGGGCGTTAGCCCTACCACCACAAGGGAAGAATTAGCCAGTCAAATAGGGGGTTGTGTGTGACTGTCCAGGATGCGCCGAGCGCTCGGTTCAGTTGAGTAACTGGCGGAACAAACTGCGCACACGAGGAGGCATCTGCATGATCCCAAAAAAAAGAAAAACAGTGGCACTCCGGGAGTGCCGACAGAAGTGAAAACAAAACACAAACCGAATACTTTGCCATCACTCATTGACATATCGGATATACATTAAAACCGAGTACATCCCGAGGACAGCCGAACACATCCGAAGCGAGTATTTTTTGAATCGTCTTATAAACAAAACACGCGCGGTGTCGCTTTCGATAACAGTGACGCGAGTTCAATGGATTTTTCCCATCTCATAAAATGCCCAAAGTCCCTAAAGAAGTTTTCACTTCAAAAAGCTGATCATAATAATTACGATCAGTTTAATTTCATTTATCCATAAATCCTTTAGATTAGTAGGTATACAGTTTAGTTAGAACTTTCTTTGGTTTCCTTCATCATGTTCATCTTCCTGTCCTTGTACAGACGCCAGCACATCAAGCTACCCGAAACTGTCAAATTTTCCCAATCAACTTTGAACCTTATACTTTAGCGATAAAGTTGAGAATCTATTAAATAAATTTGACAGATTGTAGTAGCTTGATGTGCTGGCGTCTGTACTTACCATGTTCCTTGTGCCACTCGCCCCTTCGTAAGGGGCGAATCACTACACCAAAATAAAAAAAGATGGGGTGAGTGGAACCTTTTAAAAGAAAGGGGCAAGACCCAAGGGGCGAGCGGAGACCAAACTGAGTCAGCGTAAAACGTTTTCTTCTTCCATTCTCCCCTGTCAATCGTCTCACTATCATTCACTCCCTTCTCTTTCATATCATTCCTCACACAACACAATCCATCCATTTTCCAATAAATACCAACTATCATACTTATCCGAGAGGGGCCCGTGCTAAATAATAACAGCCGCACAGGTCGATCGGTCAGGTTAAGCTACACTTGCCGCAGTTGTTCTATGGATGGGTGATCATCTTTACATACAGTGACCCCTCCGTGTCTCAGAAAGCACGTTAAGCCGTTGGTCTTGGCTGTCATTCGTGGATCATTGACAGTCTATACGGGTAGTCAGAAGCTCGAAAGTCTGACCACCAGTCTTAGCAAGGGGGTATCGTATTACCCAGTAACTGGGTTGTGGAGGTCAGTTAGGCAGTCGCTCCATGTAAAATACTGGTTTTCAGCTGCATTCGGTTAGACTGGAAGCTGACCCCAACATAGTTGGGAAATGGCTAGGCGGATGATGATATCATACTTATCCAATAACACTTAGGTAGGCACACTTACTTAGATCCACTTCTTGTACAAGCCATTCCATTTTAATACCTATAACAAATATCAGTTAGTAATAATATCCGCACTTTAGAATAGAAATGCAAATGGAACCTCGTAACTGAGAAGTGACAATAACAGATATTGTTCAATCTGACCTTCCGGGTAGCTAACCATCGGCCATTGGAGGCGAGCAGGAATAAAATCTTAAGTTTATTATAAGAGAAATAGTTTATTAAAATAACAGTTGTAAATGCTATGTTCGAAGACGAGGAAGACATCTTTCGTCAGTCAAATGACACGCCAGAATAATATGATGCTAATTTTCAGAGACCTATTTTCGCTAAAGACATTAAAGTCGATGAAACTACTGGAGATTATATATCACGTAATAGAGGAAAAGATAGTGTTAATGACACAAAAAGATCATGAAGAATCACCGCAGCAGCTGTACTGTCTCACCTGGCTACCAGATATTTATGTAAATAGTTCACCCCTGATTAATAGCAAAGAAAATGGGCCAAACGTTGACTGGCCTCTACTAAGTAACTTCCGCTGAAATTAAGAGGCCTCATTACCACATACTTTGGAACTGACGAAATTATATTCACTCACTAGTTGGCCGAAGATACAACGGTATTGCAAAACGATGAAAAGGACCTTTCATTCAGGGAATTCTGTTCGAAAGACAGAGATGCGGATATAGATAATTCGAAAGAGAAAAGGGGATGGTAGATGTCCTTAACTCGATTCTTGGCAATTGTCCACCGGAAGGCGGCTTTTAGCAATAAGACAGCTTTGAATATGAAACTGAAATACAAAGCCGGTCCATTCAGTTGGTTGACGAGTACTGTATGTAATTGGCTTGGAAAGGTCAATCCATTGCGTTCAATGCAAGGGTTGATCTTTCTATTTGTTATTGTCCTATAGGATAACATGTAGTTTCTAGTAAGAGTTGTTTCTAGTTTCTAGTTCGCTTTTGTCTATGAAGTATGAATGACAGTTTGTAAACAAACAGTAGATACTGTCCACATTCCTCTACCCACTGCCAAATATAATTATATGAGATGTCAAAAGATGTATGGCTGACAGATATAATTTTATCAAAACTCGTCGTTTCTGTTCACGTTTAGAAATAAAAACGTTGCAATATTGTTTTGATTGTAAACTTGATTTATAACAAGCCAAAGTCACAGCCGAAGTGCTACTACAAAGATGTTTTCACATCAAACGCTTATAAAGTTGTTTTTATAACATTGCGTGCTACTAACAAATACATTTTAAGTCGCAATCAATCAGGCTTTGTCTGACTCCTCTATGGAATTTTAAATTGGATTCCTGTTAACAATACAAGGATTAGTGTGTTCGTACTTTTGTCCGCCTTTGTACATCTAAAACTGATGTTACCCATGCGTGTTACTACCGCATCGATTAGTTTGACAACCACTGCTGGTTTAGTTAAAGCGATCATTTGACAATGTCAAAGAAAATAAGTAATGTAAGTAATGTTTATGGGACTTATCGTTTTGTACAAAGTGTTATAATACCAGAAACAGTATTTTACAGTGTCGATCGCTAGCTTCAATGGTGTTTAGGATTATATGTTATTTATGGGGATTTTGTAGATGAGTCGGTAACGTTTTGTAGTTTCAAAACCTGTTCTTATGGGGGACAGATAAAGTTGGAACCATTTCGTTGACAGACTGATAATATAAATTGAATTTTAAAAGATACGTAAGTGTCTTCACTATAATGGATGTGGTGCATCTAATTTGGAATTTATTGAGGAATTAGTGGAAATAGGTGGATTTTTGTGAGTCAAAATAATTGAAAACAGCTGCAGAAATTTCGGTTTGGGAAATAGGTGTCATCACGCCAGTTTTCTAAATTAATATTTTGATAAATCTTAAATATTAGGTATATTGCTGGATTATCATTTTGAGTAAGTAAACTGCAGTATGAATAGCAAAGCATTAAGGCTCCCACAGACAGGCGCGACGCGACGGTGCGTCGCGATTCTGGTAGAACAATTTCCGTGAATATTTCATACAAATTTTTCTACTAAAGTCACATAGCACTGTCGTGTCGTGTCTGTCTGCAGGAGCCTTAAAATCCAGCCTTGGTTGTTGAGGGACAAAATTCTAGTGTTTAATTTTCTTCAGTTTCACCACTACGTGAAAGGCACAGTAAAAAATATTGTTAGATGACAAAAGCTGTTACCATAGTCGGATTATTCTGTAAAAACCTCATCATGAAGACGTAAGTGACCTTGATGTGAGCAGTTGTGGATCAATGGCCGCGACTGTTCGAACTCAGACAGGCATTTTATTTTGTGTAAATTATTTCATCACCACTGCTCTCAAAACGTTGAAGCAAAACAGTAAACCAGCATGTCCTGGAAGTAAAAATTCGAAAAAATTTGACATCTTCCAACCCACACTGTGCCCGCGTTGTGGATTATGGCCCACTGCTTTTCGCCGAGAGGACGCCTGTCCCTAGCAGTGGCAACATTAGAGGCTGATTATGATGAGCTATTCTTCCAGTTCATGCTAGAGATCGACACTATTTACAGCTCACTTTACCTCAGTTTTCAGGGTGAGACTTTTACTAGACCGACAGATCGAGATAAAATTTCTAATCCCATCAAAAACCAATACCCAGTGGGCCTTCAGTTCAGTTTCCTGCTCATTGACATATCTATATAAAACATCCGATACGAAAAGTGAGCAATAACTAAAAAAGTAGAAGCAACACCAAGGCTCCTGCAAAAGCTTTTACCGAAGAAGTCGTAGTAAAATATTATGATGCACATAAAGAGTGTACAATAAGTTACAGCACTCGCTCGATTATCTCTTATTTGTTTGTGTTTTATAGCGGTACTGCTCTCCGTTTTATAGCTTTTCGATATTATTTCGCGTATTTTTTTTCCAATGGGCTACCGCGACGCTGTTACTCTATATGGACAGACTACCATGGATAAGACGCCGAACGACGACGAGGAGCTCGTGGCTAAATATTAACAACCGCATGAGTCGACCGCAGGTTTAACTATGCTTGCCGAGGTCGGTCCGAGATGGGTGACCTTCCATTACATATGAAAACCCCTCCGTGTCTCGGAAAATACGTGAAACCGTCCCGGCTGTCATTTGTAGATGTTTGACATCGATACGGGTGGTCAGAAGCCCGAAAGTCTGACAACCAGTCTTACCAAGGGGTATCGTATTACCCAGTAACTGGCTTGTGGAGGACAGATAGGCAGTGGCTCCATGCAAAATATTGGTATGAGATTGCATCCAGTAGTTGGAAAAAAGTTAAGCAGATGATGATGATCATGCATAAGACGCCAAACTAACCAATAAAATGGACAATTGAATGTCGTCTTTATGTACCATGTGACCGTTATGGACGAAGTTACTAGGTTACGCCTAAAATGGCGGTGTTTATAGCTGTAAACGGTGGTGTAATGTTGACTTTAGCGCAATCGAATAATTGTTTATGGTCTCAATTTTATGGTGTTATTCTATTGTATTGTTTATAGGCCAATATGCAGCTTTAACTATACTAGTATGAAGGTGGTAAAAAAGTTAAACTTTAAGAATAGCATTGTTCTCTCTTGCTTCGGGACGATCAATGCGGGATTAAAAAAATAAATCAGTCAAAAAAACTGGTACTACCAGAGCTATCTGCTCAGTCTGCGCTCAACGAGTTTGAATGACAACGTTATTACAAAATGGCTGCCCTTTTTGACAATTTTCATCCAAAATTAAAGCACCAAAAAGTCGTATCTTCAAATTTCGAACGTCACAACGCACTGTCCTCTCGACAATACCACTTGGGGCTATCGGGTATTTGAAAAAAAAAAATGTAAAATCACCCCTCGGCCATAGAGAGCCATAAACTAGTCGGGCTCGCGCGCCAATTAAATATGAATGTGCTGGCCCACTCTCATTACCACGTAAAATTTTTAGTTGAATCTACCCTCTTTTTGATATTGTGTTATACGATATTGGATAGGTCAGTTGTGTAAATTATTGAGTTGAGATATTGGTGGAGTAACGATGGAATTTGAGGAGAATGGGATTGAAGGAAAGAATTGATGTTTTATGTCGTCTTTTGAATGAGAATAGTTTGTTGTTTTGTGAAAGTTCAAGGGATTTGTCTTTTGCTTAAAAAATATTAAGTAACAATTATAAAAAGCTATATAATATACGTGCAAAGGTATATTTTTTAAACAGTCACAAAGCATGAGTGACTTAAAAAATAAACATTGCAATGTGGTATAATAATTAATGACTACTTTTTGCTTTTAATAACAGGTAAATAAGAATTATTTGATTATCTTTATGAAGACAGTAGACACCTCTATAATAGATTTTTAACTCGAAAACCCCACCTCTATACCATAGCAAGAGTTCTTAATATCTATAGCCAACCAAACTACATTTACTCACACTTCTAAAAAAAAATCGACCTTATTACATCAAAGAAAGTCCTATCTACAATTTCAAGAACCGCACAAGTAAAGTATGTCGTCATATACAGGGGGTGTGATAATTGCGAAGTGAGACAAAGTCGCTTCAAAGGTATTGTAGAGGTTGTATAGACTTTACAGGCCCTTAAACATTTGAGTTGATGTCAACCACACTTTGTCGTGCCGTAATTATGATGCGCCTCTCAATAGGACACCCTGTACACGCACAATGCGTCTTACAAAACGACAAATTAATGAGGACTTTTTTGCGACAGTTGTTTTAATTTTAAAGTATTGGTACCTACTAAAATACTTGGTTTTTAGGGTTCCGTACTCAAAGGGTGCCAACGGGACCCTATTATTAAGCCTCCGCTGTCGTCCGTCCAACCGTCCGTCCGTATGTCAGCGGGCTGTATTTCATTAACCATAATAGGTAGACAGTTTAAATTTTCACAGAGTGTGTATTACTATTGCCGCTAAAACAACAAAATAAACTAAAGTTAAACATTAACACGGTTTTTATACAAGAAACGTGTTTTTTTCAGCGTTTTTGCTTTGTTTTGCGGAACCCTTCCTGGGCGTTTCTGACTCGCACTTGATGTTTAAAAAAGATGTATGTATTTAGTACCTCATTACACTCCTTTTCGCTTTCACGGTTTCCTTAATGAGTGATTGTTGTTGCGTTAATTACCTGTTTTTCGACCTTCGTTTTCATGGTAATTCTTTGAAGGAATATTCTTAACAGGACTCTAGTGACATTTTTCTGGGATAAAGACATTTTTTGTTTAAATAAGTTCTTTACAAAGGATGAAATGGTTATTATGTACATTTATGATTGATAAATAACTCAATAGCAATAAATATCTCGTTATTTGGACATAATAATGTCCCTAATTATTAACGTCGCGTCGTAGAAGAGCAAAAAGTGTTCAGGATGACGCAAATTACCTACAATGGTCTAAATAATGATTAAATACAAAATTAAAGGCCTGGGCCATTCTGTTTGTTGCATATATATTGTAGCGTTGTATCGTTACTTCAAATAAAATCGTAAATTGCTTAGGTCTTTAAGGCTCCTGCAAACAGGCGCGACGCGCGACGCGTATCGCGCGTGACACAACGCGATTTGCGGTGCCTTTGTGTCGCGCGCGATTTTATCGCGTGTCGCGCCTGTTTGAAGGAGCCTTTATTCAACGCAATGCGCGTGACCTTGGATCGCCACAGGAGTACTCGTTGGCGTTCCCTCTCCCTTATCATCGCCTTGGCAAGCCCGGGCGTCAGTCTGTGCGCGCCGGCTTGCCACACCGTCACATGCTGGCTACAGAGGCTCACGCTCGCGTTGCTCATTCTCAGCGGCGCGACTTGTCCGCGAGACCACCACGACAGCCACGGTGTTCTCCGATGGGAACGGTTTATCTTATGTTATAATCGACCAAGTAACCCCAGATCAGTGTAATTAATTAATTAATCAGTGTAACTACCTATGTAGGATTAAAAATTATTTTTCCTTAAACTCATGTTTGTTTGCATTTTTGGCAAACAAATGGTGAATGCAGATTAGTTACGAACCTACCTAGATAACTCCAATACTACAGCCACATCATTCTATGCAAACTGTCATGTCGCAAGCGCAACAACACCTACCTACCCTTTCATATAAAGACGTAACATACCCAATTAATTACAAATCAATACAAAGTAACGCTAGATTGTATCGTTATAATCTGGCGAAACTCGGCGACTGTCAAGATCTCAACAAAACCGAAGTCAGTGGTATAAAAGTGAATGATTAATGGCTTCTCGCATTAGGTTGCGGATACACCCTCGTGCGGGTGTGGGATGTGGAGGTGCGTGTGGAGCTTTTGAATCAGCGGAAAGTCAAGAGCGAGATATTTTGGCGATACATATATATTTTTTTTCGTTTTTTTTTTTCAGTAAATAAGTTACACTAACTAATTATACAAGCATAAACTTGTCTGATTCTATTACATTTCTTTTACGTTCTATTACATAGTTCTCTAGTGAAAGGATAACAACTACAAATACCTCAGCAGCACGGAATCTTGACTAAGCGGCTATCTTCCAAATACTCGCATTAACAAAACTTTATGATTGTTTCTTATGAGGGTAGATCAAAAAAATGTTTACTCTTAGTTCAAGAGGGATATTCATCGTGTTTGAGTCACTATAGTGCAACTTTTAATTTTGATTTGAATCGTGTCTCTTGAGCGTCTAAGTTGCAAGTTTTAAATTTGTGTGTTGGAAAAGTTTACGGTTAGCTTATTGAATTATTGTGCTTTTGTGCTTTTTATTGATTAAATGATTAATTTATTAATTTCTGCAAGTTCATTAGGACACTCGCAACTTCGCAAGTCATAAAAACTGCTTGAAAAAATGTATTGAAAAAGTTAACACTGGAATAGTACCCCATTGGGTACTTAAACGTACACAATTCTCTTGATCTTCTCTTACTAAACGTGGCAATTAAAAGAGTCGATCAGAAGGAGGAAATATTGATATATATAAGCAGGGTAATGCCAAAAACTATTTCAACTTGTATTATAATGAAGCATGTTCTCTGCATGTTCGTAGGAGATGGCGTTCCGTGGTTTCTGCCCAAGGGAAGAAGTTGTCAGTTTAAGATTGTGTGAATCTTTGTATGTGCAATTAATCTGTACTTTTCAATCTAAGAAAGAAAAGTATATTTATTAGTTGAAAAATACTAATAATACCAGCCTATCATTGTCCAACTGCAGACCTCTTCTTATACAGAGAAGGCACGAGCATTGGTCACCACGCTTGCTCAAGACGGGTTGGCGATATCAGACTTATGTTAACTATTACTCCAGGTATCTCCATCCTACGTCAGTAAAATACAAGATAAACTCAGAAAATTAGTAGAAAAAAACAAATTATCAATATTGTTCAAATCGCTAGTTTAGTGGCCCACTTTCTTTAACACGTCAATCGATTTGAGAGTGTAAACAGCAGTCGCCTTTTGTGCCTACCTCCTTCCCTCTACGGCTTGAAACAAGCTGTACGAGCTGTATCAGTTGCTAGCCTGCTGTTTGTTGCTAAGCTGTTTGTTAATTTGTTCATGCTTTCATCGATGTCTTAGATTGGGGCATGATTGATACAGTGCGAGTATGACATTAAATAAATATTTTGTAAGAGCGTGAATATTATTAATTTACTTTTGTACCGGTAATGATGAGATAAGTTTTAACATCTTTTCTTTCCATTGTCATCAATCTGCCTAGCTTTTAATAATAATAAGTCTAACTCAAAGTACTGTTTTAAAATTCATCCAGCCAGTTTTTGAGGTGAGCATTGAGCTCAAACTTTGACATACCTAAACACTGAACATTTTTACCTAGATTTTTTAAAATATTTTTATAAAACTATGCTCTAATATAAAAACAAGAGATCAAAAATACATAATGCAGCAGCTATTTTAGACACAATAAATATTTAAAATTAAATATGAATATAATTATTGTAGGTAATAGGTGTAGAAACACACGTTGCACGAGTATACTATGTCACTAGTGTCATAATGGTTTAAAAATAATCGGTTTGTTTAAATTATTTGTTTTCTACGTGACTTTGTCTTAATGTCTGTTCTTTCTTTTATGATATATTCAATATTGTATTGATATAATATATTCTTCGTCCTCGAGGCCATTTTAACTTTATATAAATCATATAATTAATATGTTTCTTATTTTTCTAGTTTATTACTGTCCAAAAATGAATTATGTCAGCTACTTTTAATTCTTTGGTGATGAATTGAAACTAATAAAGTGTAGTTTATTTGTGATATTCGAAATATTTTTGTAAAACTGTGTCGTTAATAATGCTGAAATGAAGTGTGGAATTGACATCGGTATGCGAGTATTTTGAGACTAGGACTGATCGTAATCTTACACGCAATAAGTATTTAAATAGTAATAAGTATTTAGTGTTTAAAAAAAAAAATAAAAAATAATAATAATAATGTGATCTAACTGTCTTTTAAATAATATTCATTGAGTTTACGTCGCTGAAAAAAAGGAAGTTCACTCAAAAAGACAGTCTTTTATTATTTTCGGTTATAGAGTGATGATTCCTACTAAAAAAAATTACCTACCTAGTACCTACTCGTCATTGGAGAATAACCCAAGTTTGCTAGTTTATGTTTAATAGAATTATCAAAGAATAGCTACACCCTGTATAGAAACTGTATCACAATGTTTTTTCCAATTAATTATGAGTTGTTTGATTTTTAAAATGTTTAAGAAAATAGTTTATCGGTACTTTATCAACATTGTGATTGTCTTTTTGTGTATATAGAGAGCGTTGTTGGTTGCACATTTGTGTAACTCCTTATGTTCTATTTATTTTTAACTAGCAGCGCCCCACGGTTTCAATCGCATAAGTTTCAATGCCGTGGGACTATCGGGATAAAAAGTAGCGTATATGTTAATCCAGGGTGTCAGCTAAATCCATACAAAATTTTATCAAAATTGGTCCAGCCGTTTGAACGTGAAGAATTAACACACACACACACTCACAAACTTTTTTTTTTTTAAATCTTTATTTATTAATGGAGGTTTGTTCATATTTGAACATGTCACCCCCGTACACTCACAAACTTTCGCCTTTATAATATTAGGGTGATATTTATAATGTGTAATTGTTTGTTCTTCCGAATAAATAAAATCTCATAAACTTACTTTACAAAGTATAATGTATAAATGTACGATCATCTATCAGCATCATTTATAAAATGTACCAACAATATATAGATGGAGAATAGATCTATTGTCTAGATACAATAGATCTTCGTCCTAACAGCTCATCTCGTGAAAGTCACCACGCAAGCCAGGTGACCGCTAGGTCAGGAGCTAGGCAGTAAATCCGAGAACTTAATCATTGACAGCAGATAATATCATAAGTCATAAATATACGCGCTAATCGAGTGTCAAGGTGAATAAATATGACGATAAAATATATTTCAAATTGTGTGTTAACGTTATTGTGCATTTCAGAAGTAAGATCAATCTGCCTAGCCTCAACTATATTGGGGTCGGCTTCTAGTCTAACCTATGTCTAAGATATGTGACTGCCTATCTGACTTCCACAACCCAGGTACTGAGTAACACAATACTCCATGGTAAGACTGGTTGTCAGACATTAGGGCTTCTGAATTCCCATAACGACGGTCAAAGGTTCACGAATGACAGCCAGGACCAACGTGCTTAACGAATGAACAGGCTTAACGTGCTTTCTGAGGCACGGAGGGGATACCCGAGCACGAATCGAACGCGGTAAGCGTAGTTTAATTCTTTGATTTACTCGTGCGAATTTTGCGTGCAAATTCAGAAGTGATAACGGCGGCAAATGGTCATAAGTACTATAGCTGGTTAAAAATCAGGTAGTTTTCAACTGACTTCAAAAAGAATAAGGCTCGCAAAATAAGTTTTTATTAGACCGAAAGTATATTATGAGCATTTTTGAGCAAGACCATTGGCAATCTGTTATTATGTATAATATTTGATTATAGATTTGCTGACTGGCTTTTCACTGGGCTTGCATGTGCATTAAGTGGTGCTTGAAAGCGTAAAAAATACGCTTCGAATTTTTTGAAAATGAATGAGCACACACGGATGGATGGTCATGATCGAGGACGCCATTTTTTGTGATGTGTACAAAATAAAATAAATAAATCATACTATCAGCTAACTCTTCCTAGGTGTCCTTGGACTTTCTTACCCGTTCTTCTCCATAGAGATCTACGTTTTGGAATGAGCAACTAGCTTCAGCTTTCTGACTAACTAACCGCCTCTTTGACAATTCAAAAGTGCTTGTAAAGTTGGTTGATTTAAAATAAATGCCGAGTTTGCTCTTGTCCTATAAATAACGACAAAAACCTAATTTCGTCTCTGTAAAACTTATAAAAAAACTTATTTAAAAAGTTGCCATATTTCATGCAAATATTGTATTGAAATAATAGCGATCAAGGTCGCCAAAAAAAAAACAAATAACTGTAAAAAAAAATAATAATATGAAAAAAATTGATCGAATTGTAACCCGTTACATAAAATAGTGCTACAATAACACATCACACACCTTAACACATTTACGTATTTTAGACTAAAATATTGATATAAGCTTTGATTGTTAACCCGTTCCGTGGTCACGACGGTCATTGCGACCCGGTGTTACAATTACAATAAATTAATCCGGGACGTTTTGTTAACAGCCGTTTTAGTACCGATCTTAGGGTCATGTACCAGTGACAAGAAGACCGCACATCTGACACTGGATTTATGCTCGCTTTTGTAGTTTTACGGACGTTTTGTTTTTATAAATGGGTTGAAAAGGGATCCTTTAATTACTGTAGTAATTAAATATATATGTAATTGTCCGTTTGGACAATCACATAAAATAAACTGCTTTTGCGTTTATTTTTACTTTAAAGCTGTTTAGCTTGAAAGTACAGACGCCAGCACATCAAGCTACTACAATCTGTCAAATTTCTTTATAGAATTTCAACGTAAAAGTACGTATTTTTATCCACATCTCATTATCCACCACAACTATTTTAATTCCCATGCGGAACCACAAAGTTTCACAAATATTTGGCCTCACAACGTCACAGTCGCAATCAATTGTCCTTGCGACGACTGCATAAATTTCGCGGTACTAAGCGCGCCTCTAATTAACCCTAAACAGACACTGTGCCTCGACCGAGGACGTAAATCACGAGGGAACACAGAATGCCTCGTTGTCTTTAATTGAGCACTGAACTTTATTTACGCACTTTTGTTTGTCTGTGCGGTTTTTCCCAATTTTACAATTTTACTTTATAGAAAAAATGTGCTCAGAGAAAATTTTATGTATGAATTGACACGCGATATTAATATAGAAATTGTAAATTCAGTATGCTATGACTAATTATTACATGGCAGCGCATAAATAATTTATAAGCTGTTATTAATTTACATGACTGCATATGGAATATTAATTTATTGAAATACATATATGTATTAATTTCTCATTTTTCGGTTTGTGTTTTGTCTGATGACAAATCTTGTAAAGATCATAGAGCGATAAGTCGCTCGTTTCATCAAATATCTATAGGTTTCCACTATTTTCGTTAACATAAGTAAATGGAATGTCTCTCGATTTAAATATATCAGCGTTTTATAAAGAAAAAACACAACAATTGATTCAATAAACCACTCGTCTTAAAATAACCCGCTAACAAGGAGCGACATAATGAAACGCGAACGCTAGTAAATTTACTTATTTCACTGGGAAAAAATTCAAACGCAAAAGTTCACAAGGATTTGTTTTGAGCGGGCAAATTTGTGGCTTAAAAACGTCCGCAGTACTTTATTGTTATAATAAAATTTCGCGAAATTATTTGGCACTTGTTCCGGACCTGATTTACGCGTGGCTCGCCGCGGCGCCTCGTTATACAGCGCATTTTAAGGGTTATTTAGCTGAAGCAACATAATGCAAACAGGTGCTTTTGTTTTTATTTTGTAATTGTTGTTTGTTACATGTGTTTGTGGTAATTCGACATAGTAATTACAGTACTTTCATTTTATAGGTTCGAGTAGCCATTAAGTTTTTGATAATTTTATCGACGTAGACCTATTCTCTATTGCGTCGTGAAAGGTTACACTCTTCAACGAAAGGTTAAGTTCACCTTTCATTATTTCTTGTTAAATTGTCTTATCTATTTTGTCACTCATTATTTCCTTTTTTTGTCATGCCTGATATTATTTTCTGGTAACATTTGACGCGATACACGTTGACGTTGCTCGGCTATGTCACTTTTTGATTAGGTCATTCTTGCTAAACAACGTTTTCGATTTGACAGTTCTTAAGTGCAACGAAACAAAAATTTTACCATACGGACAAAAAAGTAAGAAATGTCAAGAAACAGCTTTGTCAAAGTCATGGTTTGTTTGCATCGGAACGGAAGGGTTAAGTCGAAAGTAACCTGAAAACTAATTCTGTTCAAGTTTTTGGCAAGTCACTCATTCGGTACAATTGCTTTTGAGATATATTTCTTTACTATTTACTGTTTTAACGTGGAACTACGAGCTTCGAAACTTCGGAGCTGACAAGAAAAATCTAAAATTGTCTAATTGTTTGTTTTCGTAAATCACTTTAATTGTGAAATTATTTGAAATAAAAATATGTATAGCCGGTCGATTCTGTAAAAATCTCACCGTGAAAACTAAGGTGAAGTAAGTTTGTTTTTTCTAGGAATTGACAGTATTGACGCTATCTACGCTCATTTTACCTAAGTTTTCATGGTGAGATTTTTACAGAATAGCACCGCTGTAACTTGGATTCGCTTAAAATAAAAGCGTTCTTTCAGAAACTGGATAATAGGTAGCAAATGGGTGAGTAATGTGGCCATTACTTACCGGTCTAGTACTAAGTTATGAGAGGTGAGTTTTAAATAAGTAAAGTTCAATTTGAGTTCATTCACATTGTAGCTAAAACAGTTGGTTTTTAATGAAGGTGGACACCACAATGATCCCATGATAATCCCATTGATCCATTTAAATTATTACCTGACGGTGGAAAAATCAGTTACACAGATGCATCTTCAATGTCCACTTTACTCAAAAACTCTTGAAATTTCACACACAAAAAAAATATAACAAACAAAACACGAACAAAGACAGTTTTTACACCTCCAAGCGACATATTATCTATATAAGTAACTTTCAAACTTAACCTATTAACTATGTTTTTAGAAGGCCTTCTCGTTTGACTATGATTTTGCAAATCATTGAGCCTAATTACACGGCATATTGCATTCTGTTAACCGACTGTGAATGGTAAAGTAATGGTTTAAAATGGCTTTGAAGTAACAAAGGTACAGGTAATTAGGATTTGTATAGAGTTGCAGTTTTTGTGTTTTGCATTTTGATGTTTTTTATTGTACTTAAATGTTGATTCTGTTAGTCGTGTCTTGTTTTTTATTAAAAGCAACTCATATGTATGTTAAGTACTTGGAGACTAAAAACATGAGTATTATGTGGCATGTATGTGAGTATGTGTCACCACTGCTCTCAAAATGGTGAAGGAAAACATCGTGAGGAAAACAACATATCCTAGAATCTAAAATTCGATGCCATGTGGCATCTACCATCCCGCACTGGGTCCGCGTGTTGGATTAATGGTATTACAGCCCACTTCCTCTCACAGAGAGGAGGCCTGTGTCCCAGCAGTGGGAACATTATAGGGTAATTGTGATGATTATTTGTGAATAAGTATAAAGGCTCCTTTAAACAGGGCGACACGACACGCGACACAAAGGCACCGCAAGTCGCGCAACGAACGGTGCCTTTGTGTCGCGCGCGATTATATCGCATGTCGCGCCTGTTTGTAGGAGCCTTAAGTTGTGAACCCGAGCATGGTAGCAGAAGGAAAATCGTGAGGTTTTATTTTTTCACCAAGACAGCCTCCCTCCTCCTCTTCAGACGTCATCAATGCAAATTTCCTTACGAAACAATTGATTAAAACCTTATACCGTAGAATCACATTACTTTAGCCCTGGGGAGTAACTTTGGCCCTAACTTGGAAAAAGATTAAACTTCCCGCCACACTGTTATATTGTCAATTTTTGCAAAAATTCACACTATATTCGGTAGATGACAATGTAGGCTCGTCGGTAAAACAGTCATTCATTCTCTAAAGTAACGCGCTTATTGGCTAATGGAGCAGGTTTCGATTTGTCGGTTTTTTACCAAATTGTTACTGTGCAAACTTTCTTCTGGAGCGGATTAATTAGGTAAGTTTGTGACCTAAATTATTTTTCATAGTTTTATCTTGAAAAATTTAATATAGTTTGATTTTTCCGACATAAAATGGTGTTTTCTTTCCTATAGAATTTCGTTTTATTGATATATTTACTCCATATTTGAGAAAACTAGCGATTGGGAAACAAAAAAAATCAGTGGGTCGAAGTATACACGTCCAAAGTAAAACATTGGCCCAAATTTTGACAAAAAAAAAATGTACTAAAACACTGCAACATTTTTCCTTTTTTCACTTATAACGTTTACTTATATCCTCTTTTATATACCGATTTCATCAAAATAGATTAAGAGCTGATTAGACGAGAAACATGGAGCGAAAAAGAAAAAAAAATCAAAATTTGGAACAAAGTAATGCGATTTTACCGGTACTTACTTTTACTGAATATAATTCCAGTCAGTCTTTATCTCTATAAATGCAAATTACAAGCCAAAACCAATATCGTAAAAGCTAAACCATTTATTTCCTTTTAAGATTACGAGTTATAGTTAACAATTTCCATCAATTTCTCGTAACCACAGATACGTATAGGTACCTAGTTGTAATAAACACGAAAGCTACTACTACTAATAATGCGTGGGAAAAACTTAATTCGTCGATAAGAAAAACGGAACACTATTTTACGATTACCATTAAGAAAATCGAGTGCTTTAAGGTACCTTCAAACAGGCGCGACACGCGATAAAATCGCGTGCAACACAAAGGCACCGCAAGTCGCGCAACGAGCGGTGCGTTTGTGTTGCGCGCGATTATATCGCGTGTCGCGCCTGTTTGTAGGAGCCTTTAATCGGTAAAATTACATGACTTGGTATAATCGTTATGAATGACGAACGAGCGGAATGAATGTCAGTTCTATCTCATTGATATAAAGTTTAAATTATAATGACTGAAGGCGCGCTTTCGTGTAATGCCAGAACTAGTGATGGGTCGAGAGAATATGCTCTCACGGAGAATGTTCGCCGATCGAAAATATTCTGAATTATTATTATAAAAATAAGTCAATATTCTCATAAGCCGATAAATTCATTCTCGTAAACTGTCTTCCAAAAGAATATTTTCGAGAACTCAGCAATAAAGTTGCTAGGCGAATATTCTCACTTCTCTAGGGAATTTACCATCACTAGCCACAACTATACCTAATAGTTGTAAGTCATTTACATAATCATTATCCACGTTAATGTTTTTCTCGAAGTAATTAATGCCAATAAACGTAGATATCAGGTAGCTATAGCAATAAAAATACTAAAGAAACCACTTAAATTTACAACTGTGACAATGTATGGCAGTATGGGTGGGCCGATTGTCTATTTTGAGAGAGAAGACACACGAAACCAAGATGGTAACATAAATAAAAAGTTTTTGGACAATTAATATCGGACGCTCCCTTGATCTATCGTTAGATTGCTTTTATATTTAGAATTAGTGCAGTTTGAGCGCGGTTTAGATTGCGTGGAACTTTCCTTGCCAGCTGTTTTCCTGGTACTTTTGCGGACGGCCAGTTGTATTGATGAAATTGATGGTGTGGGTATATGAAACCTAGGATTAGCTCCAAAAGACCTTTAAACATAATTGACGACACGGTTGGCGCAGTGGCTGAGCGATCGACTGCTGCGCTGCGTGTCGCGGGTTCGATTCCCGCACGGAACAAATATTTGTATTGCCTACAGGTAGTTGTTCCGGGTCTGGCTATTTGTGTATGTGAATTTAAATGTTTGTAAACGCACCCACGATACAGGAGTAATTCCTAGTGTGGGGCAACGTTTTTTTTAAAAAAAAAAAAATAATAATTTAGTAAAGCATCATGCCTTTATAACCTCAGAGGTTCGTGCATAGGTGTACCTATGGTAACTCCCATATTTCACCAGTTACAGTACCCGCCGATAAATATTGCACATCGACCTATTCGATCCTATCGATTTTATACAAAGAATAAAAATAATTATCAAAAGAAGCAAATCATAGTTGTTTTAACAGCTCCTAATAGATACCGGACTGTTTGTATTTCGTGCGACAGAGATAACGCTCTACGAAGCCGAAATTAGCCGATTGTCTCTTTCCAAAGGTCGATGTACTGTAACTGTGTTACTGTAAGTCCCATGTAAGGGCTGCTACTGAGAAATTCCTGATGCAAAAACCCATTAACACTTTGCCTGACCTGGGCTGGAAAACGATCCTAGGAATCACCATAAAAATAAAGCTGAGAAGTCGTATCTGCCTGTAGTTACATAAACCTACATACATACATAATCAGACTAATGTTCCCACCGCTGGGATACGGGCTTTCTCTCAGCGAGAGGGAGTGAGGTCCACCACGCGGGCCCAGTGCAGGGTGGTAGATGTCACATGTCTTCTTTTTAGTTCTGTGGCGGTATCTACAACGCCACATGCAAACAACGCGTCATACTGACGTCACGCAAAATCCTGCATTGCGCAAGCAGAGTTTACCGCGCAACTAGCATAGATACAACGACCTGACATGAATCATAGGGCAGTTGCCCGCCAGACACAACACCCGTCTGGTCGGAGGATCCTCCCTTTTCTATAGAGTATGAATGAACTTTACACCCTGTTCCTCATACCTCTATAGTTCTATAGGACATGCCGGCCGGTTTCCTCGTTTTCTTTCACCGTCTTGAGAGGAGTGATGATGAAATAATTTAAACAAAGTAAAACGCCTGGGTTACGGTCGCGGCCGTTACCACTACTAGGCCACCGCTACTCTACATAAATCTAGATCACATGGAAATGGAAACTTTCGGAAAATATAAAATTAATTGCCTTGACACTTTAATAACAGATTACATTAAAATAATTATGTAAACGCATTAAAAAGTAAAAGCAGACATAAAATTTATATTTTCACATAGTTTTTCTGATGCAATTAATTTCCTTCATAAAAAAAAGTAAAAACTAAACGAATAGTCTAAATCTGTCATTCGGTGATCTCTTTTCCGTCGACATAAGATTGGTTTTCGTCTGTCATAAATCCTTAGCCGCCCAAGAAGAAAACGTTGGGCGTATTCCGTGACAGAATAAGGCAAATTGTTATTATATTATTGATAGGCTTCCGTCCACTAGAGTCAACTAAAAAATTATTATAAAAGAGGAAATGCTTATAATTTGACGTGCGTCGTGTGCATGAAAAATTATATCTTTTTTCACTTAACAAATACGTTGTATTTATGATTTGAAAAATTCTTGTCAAAACTAATGATTATTTTGGATCTTTTTGGACGATACAACTCTAATTCGATGTTACACGGCAGTCAAAATGCATTTAATGTTATTAAGAATCATACAGTATGATTTTATAAGAAACTTCTAAGTATGCATTATCTTTATTGAAATATTTAGAACTGGCAGCGCTCCGCGGTTTCCGCATAAGTATCTATCCCGTTCGAAAGACACGTGGCGCCATCTATTATCATAATAATGTTATTGTTGTTTTCCTCAAGAACAGCACTTTTTTCGGAATGAAAGGTACCCTATGTCCGTTTCTGTACACCTAACAATGTATATGCAAACTTTCAGGATGATCGGTTCAGTGGTTTAGGCGTAAAAAGGTAACAAACAAACTTACTTTCGCATTTATAATATTAACTAGCAGCGCCCCGCGGTTTCACCCGCATAAGTGTTGATCCCGTAGGTATATCGGGATAAAAACTATTCTATGTCCTTCCCTGGGATGCAGTCTATCTCTCTGCCAAATTTTATCGAAATCCGTTCAGTGGTTTAGGCGTGAAAAGGTAACATACAGACAGAGTTACTTTCGAATTTATAATATTAGTATGGATAATTAATGTATGAAACGCAAACATTGCGTCTGGTAGAAACCAAATTTCATGATAAATTTTTCTTTATTTTTTTGAGCGTACTTTGTGTCTTATTAAAATGGTGGTTTTGTGGTCTTTGTGGCAAAGACCTCCCCTTTTTCCTTCCAATTCTCTCTATTTTTACGATCACTGGCCATGGTAAGATGAAATATTAAAAAAAACTGGCAGACCTGATGAGATTCTGTGATAGGTTTAAATAGTGCTTACTATCTCTCTTAAATTAACCGATATTAGATACTATAGATGTTTATCCAGTAAAAGTAGGTAGCAGTCGCTCCAGGTCAAATACTGGTATTCAGCTGCATCCGGTTAGAATCGAAGCTGACCCAACATAGTTGGGAAAAGGCTAGGAAGATCGTGATAATAATGATGACATATGTTATCCAGTAGGTATGAACTATGGAGAAATAATCCGTTATTCCGATGAAGACAGTGTTTCCCAACCAACGTTAGTTATGGAAACTTTAACATCTAATATACAAACATTACGAAACATTTCACCATTTGTCATAGGAACACTGATGAAAATACATAATGTCATTCACACAACGTTATTGGTATGTGAAGTGTGAAGATAAATCCAATAAATACAAGTTATTTCCGTTTAAACTGTTATTACTTGCAATATTAGATTTTAAATATATGGGTTTTATTCATGTGATATTTATAATGGCTTCATAACGACTAATGCAAACGATAATTTTGTCGAAAGTCCGACATTTACCCAGTTTCAGCTTGATATACTGGTGAAGTAATATCAAAATTATATCGCGCGTTCTGTTTCATTCATTACTGTTTCGTGTAAGTAATACATTTTGATTGTCATTTATATGAAAATTATTGTAATATTTTTTATGGTTCATCGTCTGAAACTACAACTTCTCAGTAACTCTACTCAACTATAGTTTTCAAAAAGAATCAGGTAAAGTATTTTCATTGCAAGTTATTTACAGAAAAGCTCAGCTATTTATAAACGACTAGCTGTAACCCACGGTTTCACCCGCATAATAAATATTAATAATAATTATGATAAATATTAATATTATGAGGTTAGGTACATTATTATATTTATATTCACGTATTTAAGTCAGCTGGTTGATCAACACAAACATAATGTATTATAAAATACCAATCCTGGAAACTACTCTAAAACTGCTTATTATTTTAGCAAAGCAACTTCTGACAACCAAGTAACTGACAGCTCTAACTGGTAACAAAACAACACGTTACCACAGTTGAAGTATTGTGTGTCCAATTAGTAAGAGAACGAACCAAAAGCGGGCGTTGTCTAAAAATATATAAAAACACTCTGTTACCATTTGTCACGGAACGCCTTATATTTATCAAGATACCGTTCCGCATCCGATGTACAGGATGATCAGTACTGTTTATTGTATATTATGTGCTACAGAAATATCTGTTGAAGTTTTTCTCAAAGGCGATGTAGGATCCCACGAGCTACTAGCGAGATATAATAAACGGAGACTTACAGGACATGATCAGTATACAGTACCTGCCTTCTGATGATAATGGCGAGTGTGATAAAGAAAAACCATTGTATGGTAAATTTCGCAATTTAAGAACACAGCTAATGGAAAGGCCATTAAAAATGATAAAGAAGTTTAATTTAGTGCCAAAGATTTGCTCAAGTCAACATCGTAAACTTTGGTCAGAAATACCAGTTGATAATAATTTTTTACTCAATAGTCATGAGGAGACAGATAAATAGAAGGCTACTGAGAAGGATGCAGATAGTAAAAGCCGAGATGTAAAGGGTGTTATTAAAGAATAATTGTAAATATGGTGCAGAAATACCAGCTGCTGGTAAGGTTTATATCAAAGATCATGATAGAGCTAATGAGAAGGCTACTGAATATGTTGATGGCAGGTAAAGTGAAGACATACACACACAGGTTATTTTGTTGTTTAATTCCATACTTACATAAAATATTGCTACATAAAAGTACCAGCTGGTGGTGATTTAGCTTTTTCAGTATCTAAGACAGATTCCAAATCATTCCACAAATTAAGAAGAATGTTCCTCCCATAAAAAAACTCATGTCTCTCTCCCTGTATCAACCAGAGCAACCATAGGAATAAACACGGTTAACATTCCTATAAACAAGATTGTTGCAGCTCTGCGCTGATTGATGGATGCGCTCGCGCAGTCGCTATTAGTGACGGTTTATGGGAAAAATAGTTTGAAAAAAGAATGTAAAAAAGTTTGAAAAAAGAATGTATTCCGTTTTAGGAACATTGTGTTTTTAATTAGGTGATGTCGTTGAGATGTACTGATTGATTGTTTTTCGACTTTTGCATGAAAATATCGATAGGATTTGTTTTGAATTTAGGAGTAGTAAAGTTACGATGACGAACGAAATGAAGGTCTGTTAAAGATGAAGTGATGACAGAGTTTAAAGATTATGAAGTACGAGAAGTACTTACGTGAAACTAAAATAAACTAAAAGAAGAAAACTGACATGACAGCTATCAAAAACTAAAATCTAAACAAAAAACATATTTTTATCAGGAAAACAGCGGAACTATTTAAAACGACATTATCTAATATCTTTATTTCAATGGCGCGCATCGTGCATCCAATATATCAACGTGTGAATCCCACAAATGTACCGCGGAAGCGACGCACGCGCGGCTTATGATAATTTGTATTTTGGGAGCTCGTAATGTTGAGAATAACGTGCTTTTTTTTTTCTTTTTTTATGTTAGTGCATCTCTTAAAGCATGTTCATGTTGAATATCGACTACAAGTTTTTTAATATGATAAGAAGCAATATCATTTATGTTTTATATATGTTCATTTATAAGTCTAAAATCGCCAACCCGACTTGAGCAAGCGTGGTGTTCAATGCCCGTGCCTTCTCTGTATGAGAAGAGACGAGACAATAATAGGCTGGTATTGTATTATACTAGCAGCTCTCCGCGGTTTCACCCGGGTTTCGATCCCGTGGGAATATCGGGATAAAAAGTATCCTATGTTTTAATCCAGGAAATAGTCTATCTATGTGCCAATTTTCATCTAAATGTGTTCAACGGTTTACGCGTGATTGAGTAACAAACATCCAAACATCTTCACAAACTTTCTCATTTATGATATTAGTAGGATAGTAGGATTACTTTCCATCATCCATAGTACTGTATGTAATAGTGTCATGTGTAAGCATTCAAGGAGTAGAATTTACATCCCTTCTTTACAATTAGATAATAATGTGAACCGGTTTTTGTCTTTAGAAAGCCATGCTAATGCACTATCAGGCACAAATTCTGAAACCATGTCATCATCGTCATCAGACTGCACAGTCTACTGCTTCTCTAATTATACGCCATTCATCTCTTTTCCCGGTAACTCTTCTCTCGCTGCTACCATGGTAGCAGCCACCATGTGCCCATAAAACATATGCAAACATAAAACATGACTCTAAACTAAAAGATTCCATACTTCACTCAAATCCAGTTTCAAATCCAGATTCATACTGGACCATTATTCTAGAATCCTCACAATTAAATTCACTTCTCATTAGCCTCATAACCAAAAACAATAAACTATCCAAACTTCTATTGCAATTAGCGGTTGCAGTGTTGCGTCAGAGACAATCGTAGCAACAGTCGGACTACAAATAGTTGCGAGTGGGCGACGTTCACCACGCTCGACGGGGAGTGGTGACACGGTAAATATTAATATGTTATAATTGTGCATTAATTATAACAGCATATGAGCTGTGAAATGTTGGTTTTTGAAGCGGGAAGTTGCTGACCGAGACATTGGGTCGTATTAATAAGCTAATGATCATAAATTGTCATAACTTTTGTGTGAAAATGTTGAAAAGAAAAAGTGTTTTTGAAAGTGCACACGTCATTTTGTCGAAGATATCTTTCTACGGGTTAGTAAGCTGTAAATTTTCATTCATAGTGTTAAAATGTGATTTATGCACGATAATTAAATTATATATGGTATCATGCAATTTAATTTCCCTCCTGCAAAAATGTAATGTAGTGCTATTCTGTAAAAATCTCATCGTAAAAACTTAGGTGAAGTGAGTTTGAAGTGAGCTGTCTATCCCTAGAGTCCCTAGCGTCAAATAGGATAGCAGCCGATAGATTCTGTTAAAAAACTCACCGTGAAAAAAGGTGAAGTGAGCTGTAAATAATGTCAATCGCTTACATCAGCGGTGCTATTCTGTAAAAAGATCACCGTGATAATTTAGGTGAAGTGAGCTTAAAATGGGCTGTCATTCCACCTGATGCTATATTGACAGCTCACTTCACTTAGGTTTTCACGGTGAGATTTTTACAGAATAGTATTACCTACAGGTTTGATTACACTGACAGCTCACTCCACGCTCACTTCACCTAAGTTTTCATGGTGAGATGGTTACAGAATAGCAATATTAGCTGTTTTGAAATGGATGCTGTTCAAGTCACTTGAGCGAAATGAATTAGTAGGTACTAGTGTGTAAAACGACGCAGTTAGTGCTATCCATCTTAAACGCACGCTAATTTGTGAATTCTTCATGAACATTTCACATAACTGCAAGATACGCGGAAGACATGCACTGTTTCATTTTCTTATTGAAAATACAAATATTTTTTCAACATTCTCTTCTCGAATAATAACTCTCTATATACTTTGTTAGTTATGCGGCCATGCATTAAAATATCAAAGAAACTTTCGAACTAATAACTCGTTGTAACAGGCACACAGTGCCAACAATACTTGCGGCATACACCTCGATTTACGCGACATCGCCTGCATTCACAAAATACTAGAACCATACGAAATGAAGCAACAAATTGGACGGTAGCATACTGGCCTAAATATCGAGTGTTTGTCGACGCGTCTTATTATTCTCTCATAAATGTTTGACGGGTGTTTTTCAACGCTCTTCAATATTTTTGAACGGCTATTTTCGTTGCAAGACCGCCTTCTTCATTTGTGCAAAGATTAGAATAGTGTCGGGATACAGATGCGATATTGTTTTTTATCGAAATGTAAACATCTCTTTTATCTTTATTAAACCAGCCGGTCGATTCTGTAAAAATCTCACCGTGAAAACTTAGGTGAAGTGAGTTTTTTTTTTTGCTAGGAATTGACACTATTGACAGCTCACTCCACGCTCACTTCACCTAAGTTTTCACGGTGAGATGGTTACAGAATCGCACTGCTGGAGAAAACAAACAAGTGATTAGAATTTCTGTATCATGTTCCTTTTTTTTAAATCTCAAGTTTGTCTTCTCTTCCCTCTTACTAGTTATGACGTAGCTATAAGCTTTGGTTTGGTTATACTTTGGGAAATGTAACGGAAAAAAAAACAACTGATAGTGTCAAAATGTGAAACAAAAACAAAGTGTAGGTGCACTTTCACACAGAGTTGGAAATTATTAAATAATACATGTATGCAATAGGTAAAGTCAAAATCATTGTTACGTAACTAATAATTGTGTTAGGTTATGGAAAATTGTGTCAAGAACAAAATCATATGCTGTAAGTAGGTAATTTTATTTCAAATTATCTATTAATTTTTCCTTCACGATTGTTTTTTTACAGTCTAAAACAATATATTCAAATCAATCATCATCATTATTTCAGGCGAAAAATGTTCACTGTTGACATAGGCCTCTCCCAAGCAACGCTGCTTCAGCCGGTTCTGTGCTTCTCGCATCCAACTGATTTCTGCGGCCTTCACCAGCTCATCCTGGTGAAGTGGCGCAGGTTGGAAGGCCCCCACAAGGTGGACCGATAGCGTTCCACCTTGAGGCCTTCCAACCCTACAAATCAATAGGTACATAAAATCTATAACAAATCAAATCATCTTACGTTTTCTGCCTACGCGACCATCTACACCTAATATCACTATCTACATTTTCACACGTCAGTCACAGCGTAGTTTTGTGGGCTATTCTACAGCTCTTTATTGTCGCTAGCCCATTGTTTATTTAAACAATAACTGGACACTTTATGGCGCCGACGGTTTTTACGATTATAAACTATGCCTACATGTCATCTAGTTTTTTTCTTCCTAAATATTTTATTTTTATTGTCCCAAAAGCAAGTAAAACGTAACCACATGATATAATAAATTCACTTTTTTGTCTTGTAAATCGTAAATAACGCTGAAATTATGGCTGTGTTTAGTATTAATAAAGAAAAAGTTTTTCTCGAGAATGCGGTATTTGATTTAGTGTTGAGTTCCCCTCGTATTTTTGTTAATGTGTGGTTTATTATTAGCACATTGTTAATGGCAATTAATGGTGCATCACAAAACGATAAAAAATTACGAACGTGTTTAAAAATTTAGGTCTAGGATCTTCTGAGAGTGAAAATATTGATGGGAAATTCGATAACGATTTCTATTTTAGAAAAATAAATCATAATATCTAGCCAAAGTCTTACCCTACTTACTAAATTTTAGTCGCGTAAATTAATAGAAGGAATTCAAATAACAGACATGCGACTATTTGTAAGATTATTAGCGGCTAGCGAAATAGAATAACAAAAGCCATTTCTTCTGTTTAACCCCGTTGTTTTGACGTGCCGCTCTATTCTGGTATTTGAGGAATCACTAACAAATCAGCACCTGTCACTTATGTTAACACATCCACGAATATCCGAGCCATTGTTTTAAAAGTAGAAAACAATTCAATCTTCACTTTAAAAAAATCTTGTGTTATTTTTGTTCGTCGTTTAAATGGCTCAGCGTATTTTGTTTTAGAATAACTCACGTGTTCGAGACATAGATTATGAACTTTAACAAGAGTCAAATAAGATTCAAATTGGATGTTATTCTTATTGGGACGTCAGATGTTTCGTTTTTAAAATCGAGTTGGAAACATTGTTGTCGCCTCTACAATAGGCCTGCACGCGTTGACAGTTCATAATCGAAGACAGACTTAACGAAGACAATGGAATTTTCAGTATTGTTTCAACTGAGTGACAAATTGCCGTAACGTGAATTTTTTTCTTTATTTTTCTTGGCACATTCTTCCTTTTCGTTATGAATAATAAAAATAAACAGACCTTTCTTTTCTTTTATTCGTTATTTACGGCCGGTGTTAATATTAATATGATATACGGGATTATTACTTTAGAATAATTTGTACGCCTCCGTGGACTAAAGTGACTTTTAATTTTATTATTTACTGCTTTTGTCTTGTGTGCGAGCTTAACCGTTGTTTTCGCGCTTTTAAGTTGAAAGTTTTACTTGCAGTAATATTTTATCTTGTAATCACAATATTTTTGGCAGATCATTTTCTTGGAAATATTTTACAAAGATGAAAAGGCTCATCTTACAAAAAGAATGATGTTCATGAACTTCTATATCTTTTTGACTCATTTTGTCTCGTGGTAGGTTTAATACCAAACTGTATTAACATTTTATAAATCAATATTATTTAAAGCTGAATCTCTTGTTTTATCTTTCTAAACAGTACTTTGTCATAATTGTATTGTGCACTTCTTTGCACGATGTGAGTCTTCTTCTTTCATAATTATGTTAGTCCCAGTTCTATATAGGGTCGGGTCTTTCTGGGTCTGAGACGATTTGTCCTGGGTTGTCATAGGAGTTCGATCCTGCGCTTTTATCTCTCGATACTGGACCACCATGTTGCGGGGGTCTTCCTCTTCCCAGGAATTTCGTAAGGATTTTCAGTACAGTTTTTACTGAGAAACTATCATCTCTTCTCATTACGTGGCCGTACCATCTAAGCATGCTTTCTTATAGTTTGTCCGATGTGAGTGAATACAAAAAAACCGGTCAAGTATGAGTTGGACTCGCGCACAGAGGGTTCTATGTACGGACGCCAGCACATCAACCTACCCGAAACTGTCAAATTTTCGCAATCAACTTTGAACCTTATGCTTTAGTGATAAAGTTGAAAATCTATTAAAGGAATCTGACAGATTGTAGTAACTTGATGTGCTGGCGTCTGTACAATGCGTGCCACGAAAGATGAGACTTGACACACCACGTGGTTTGACATGCGCAGTACACGATTTTAGATTTTATCTTTAGCGGTATGAGGTCTGAGTGCGGGACGGGACCGGACGTCATAGGGGCGGCGGAAAGAGCGGGGGAGGCGGGGTCAAGTCTCATTTTTCGTGGCACGCATTGTACGAGTTGGACTCGCGCACAGAGGGTTCTATATAAATAGTTTATCACGGGAATAATGTCTCGAATATTTTACCGTTTTTTTGTTTGACAAATCTATATAGGTACTTATTTAGTAATAAGTCCGTATAACGGTGTACGCAGTTAGGTAATGTACAGCTACATTCATAAAAATAATTAGGTAACATTATTGAAGTTCATAAACTATGAAAGCACTGAATATTGCCCTAACAAAAAGATAAACGGGATTGAGGGACCACTTAACTTTGCCGTAAGTAAAATATTGTCCCCATATATCGATATAGGTCGCGGTTAGTTTACCAACTGGAAATAAGTTTGTAATCACAAAAAAACATTTATTTTAATAATCTAACAAAAAATTCACGGTTTTCGGATTTTTCCTTTTCTTGTTCTACATGGACATTACTTCTTGCCAAATTTCATGATTCTAGGTCAACGGGAAGTACCCTTATAGGTTTTGATTGCCTTGCGAGTGTCAGAATAATCGGAACATAAACGCCCGTAGGTATCTTTTGATTGCGTTGACTTAGAAGTTTGACTTTTTCACTGCTTCAAAGGATTGCAGCCCTGAGTATTTGATATTTCAACTTGCTTACTTGCTTTCACGCGTTCCTGAGAGGGTCTTGACAGACGGAGAGACAGACGGAAATTAAGGGTTCTGTTTTTCCTTTTGAGGTAGGTACTTACGTAACCCTAAAAAAACAAAGTATCCATCAGTTTTCTTAGAATAGAATAGAATAGAATAGAATAGAATACTCTTTATTATGTACACCATATAAATTACAGACATAAATATAGAAACTGTACAAAGGGTGACACAATGGGCGGTCTTATCGCTAAAAGCGATCTTTTAAAGACAACCTTAGGATGGATTTAAAAAGGGGAAGGACAGACAAATACTGTAGGTAGTCCGTGGTGTAGCATTTACATAATACAATAAATACATACATATAGTACATTATACTAATCTAAATAAATATATACACATACATATAAATATATCCATATAATAATAATAAACATGAAACAGGAGCAGAGAAAATATAATAATGATGTTTAAGGAGAGAGGAAGTGCTTTTTGACCATAATTTTAAACGTGGACAAAGATTTAGCACGCTTTACCGACACGGGCAAGCCATTCCATAACCGTACTGCTTGAACAGTAAAAGATTTGTCATAAAAACTGGTGGAATGCATCGGCATCTCTAGTCTCAGTTTTCTTAGTTTCTTTGGATTTCCCGTCAATACAGACGTGCAAAAGAAGTAAGATTTGAGTATGCACTGATCTTTCTAACACCCACGGAAATCCGTCGTATCGAGACAAAAACGTGATATATCTATCCACTTTATCATTCCATGAAATATCTGATGCTTAGCACATTGTTTTCCTATTCGGACAATGACTTATTCGCCGCTTACGAGAATCGTCTATCGTTTTAGTTCGTTAATCTCGGAGATTACTCCGTCAAGGCGGATGTCACATAAAGTACACTTTGACACATCTCGAAATACGTGCCGCGTATGTTTACACTAGGACAGTCGAGTCGAGAAAAATGACAACACCATCTCAAGCAATATTGGACTTTAGATGGTAAGGTTATGGTTGGAATTCAATTGGGTGAGCTTTTGTTTATCTTTGCACCAACTGATTGGATTGTCATAATGTTCGTATTTGAAAATGAGTAATATCTAGGTTTTTTTTTTAGCTAAAATGTTGTTATTTTTTGTCATTGCTGAGATGGAAAATGGTGAATCGGTGACATAATTATTATTAAATTAGGAAAAATTAAATACATAATAACACCTATTAATACCAAACTGAATTTTCTTTAATCATTGCCGTTTTTACTACAAATGACACTCTACTGGTGTAATGTGCCAACTAAAAATACTGATCATACGGTTATTATTACTTGTCTCGCATAAAATAAATTACTTGTACCTATTTATTAAAAACCCCTTGAACTCTTAAAACTGTTAGAAAAATTTATAAGAAAATTGATTTAAAAAAATACTAGACATAATTCAATGTCAATCGTTAACTGTTATCATAAAATATTTCAAATTACTCGTAAAATGAATTGTGTTCGAAAAAACATGTTTCTCTGTACATTTATGTGCTTTAAGTATTTAATACTTCAAGCACATAAATGTACAGAGGCGGACTTAATGCCAAAGGCATTTTCTACCAGTCAACCTTTAAAAAATTTCTTGAGTTATTTGGGTGATTTTTGGTACTTAGGGCAAAATCTTATAGATGTGCGTCGCCGACATGCTAATGTTAACGGTAAGTACCTATATCTGTAGTTATGAATATTATGTGTTGCGCTTGGCCAGCAGTGAAAGCATCGTAATCAGACTATAATGTTCCCACTGCTGGGGCACAGGCCTCCTCTCACTGAGAGGTTGTAGGCCACGCAAGCCCCGTACGGGTCCTGTCGGGTCAGCGGGATTGTCCGGAATGGTTACCGCTAGCCCGGAACATAAAGGGCTAAGGAAGGAACACGTGGGTTTTAGTCAGTAAGAGTCTGACACTCCCTTCCGCCCCACCCAGAGCGGGAGGGGTCATTCGATGATTTCCCATCCTAAAAAAAAAAGCCTCGTGCGGGTTGGTAGATGTCACATGTCTTCGATTTTTTTAATTCTAGGACATGCTGGTTTCCTCACGATGTTTTTCTTCACTTTTTTGAGAGCGACGAAATAATTTACACAAAGTAAAGCGCCTGACTGGATCCGAAACTTCCAATTCGAACCTACGACTGTAATACGACAGCTCGTAAGTTTGCCACTGGATCACCACTGCTCTCGATATACTTTGATTATTCACTCTAATCTACAAATTATGAAATTAAAATTTTTGTTAAGTACTTACTACAATTTATTTTGCAATAAAAAAAAAACTATTTTATTAAAAAAAAAACAGTTACAAACAGGAAAACAATACAAAACATTTTAGAATTAGAATATAGGGCAGGCGCACACTGGAAAATTTGACGTCATAGAGAAATAAAATGTAATAGAGAAGTGAAACGGGCAATCAATCGTTGTGCAGGAGCAATTAATAAATGGCTCACAGCCATACATTTTAGCGCTCCGTTGACGTCAAACAAATGTTCTAGGATTTTTTCTGACAAGTCTTTAGCTTCATAATTCTTGTCTAATGTGACATACTGATTTGTATTAAGGCGAAGTTTTAGCTTTTAACTAAAATTTTAGTATAGTTTTATAATTAAATGTTGGATTAATATGAGCAATTCAAAGTCACAGCATTTATTTCAAATAGGCACATAAAAGGCACTTTTGAACGTCAAAAATTATAACAAAATAGAATTGATTCTAGTCGCCCATAAATTAATTATCTGATAGACACATGGTGCTCACATATTTACAAACATGGTAATAGTACCTAAACGATTTTCATCTAAATAAAAAAAATTACAAGTAATAAGTCAGGGTAAGTGAGTAATAAGTGAGTTAATGTAGTTACAGAATGTAAATTAATGTCATAAAAGAAAGAATAAATTTACAATTAAATTAGCAACCAGTTTGATTTTGTCTAGACTCTAGATTGTACTATTGAGCAGGACCAGCATGTTTCCAAGCGTTCTTATCTTGGATATAATCTTCTAATTTATAGTATGCTTGTTTACAAAGTTTACGTTTTATGTGAGTTTTTAATTTTCTTTCATTTAATTGCAATATATCACATGGTATTTTATTGTAACATTTAACACAATACCCCATAAAATATGTATCTACCTTGGCTAATGAAAGGAAAAATGGTTGATGAATTGAAATAATAGTTTATATTTCTGAAGTTATTAAATATGAGTAGAAGGTGGCCTATATACCTACGTATTTAATAAATTATAGGAATAAAATAATTTATCTAGCAATAAAAAAAATTACAACAAGTGCTTATTTTAAAAAAATATGAAAAAAAAAGAAAAATCACAAAACTAATAATTGCTTGTAAGTTTTTGTACAAAAAAAAAAAAAATAACCATTTTGTTTTTTTAAACAAACGTTTAAGTTATACTTTGATTATTAATAACTGCTTAGCATATTTTTCGAATAAAATCTATGGAATCCATTCCACAAGAATCACATTCATCTTAACGCACAATGTTTTGAATATTGTCACATTTATTATCGTAATATATTTTTAAACAGTTTCTATTATAGTTTTACAATAATAACAGTATATTATTAAACTATTTCAAATATTTGTTTGGTTCACTAAATAGTATTTAATTGGTAATTTGTCTGCTAGCTATAAACTTTAACACAACTAACAACAATATTCTATTTAAATGTGTGTTATTATCTGAATAATTGTGTATCTATAAAATCGTATAAAAATACACTTGCTTTTTCACAAAAAAACTAATCCTAAACGTTTTTAGGGTTCTATAACCAAATGTTGCCAGCGCGGCGGGACCCCGTTACAGATATTCTATTTCACGAAGTCCGTTCGGCTTTGATTGTAGTACTGACGTATCCCGACAAGCGCGCTTGTGTGTGTAAAAGTGGGTAACGTTGACAAAGAAATCTGATATATATTCAAGTCGAGATTTAATAACCGAAATAAAATTTTGGTTTAAATAAACAATGTGCATGTGCACGCTTGACAAAATTCATAGCCAAACGGACTTCGTGACATAGAACATCTGTAGGTACTTAAGGCTCCGCTGTCCGTTTGACCGTCTTTCCATCTGTCACCGGGCTGTATCTTTTGAAACGTAATAGGATTTTCATAGAATGTGTGCTACTATGGCCGCTATAACAACAAATAATAAAAATTACATTTAAATAAAGTTCAAAATTAAAAGGGGGTCCAAGAATCGAAAAAAAAAATATGAAGGGTTGAATATTGTACGGTGGTACGGAACCCTTGGTGTGCGAGTCCGACTCACACTTGGCCGCTTTTTTTCTTTATTATAATCTCAAACTAAACAAAATCCCTTAAGGTACAGTCAGCAAAATATTACATGCAGATTAATGAAACTAAAAACGTTGAATTTATTAAATATACGGGTTGTGACGCACAATATTAACCGAGTGCTAATTTTACTCCCACAAATTGGATATTCAGTTACGATATATGGCGAATTTTATGTTACGCGCGCAAATTTCGATTAAGACGCGTCACCTTTATGTTTTATTAAATGTAGTTTATGGATCTGACTGTACCGTGAGTGCGAAAAAGTTTGCCTTTGATTTGGAAGTTTGCGAATTTTGTGTAAGTATTTTTTTCATGATTGGATTGCCTTTTATATCATTCAGATTACATTATTGTGTATTTTTTTCTATGGGTTTGGAATGTTTTTTTTAATAATAGCCTCCCGACCAATTTCGGTCTTCGTGGCCAGCCTCAATAGATATTAGCCTGGTACTCAGGAGATTATAGTGCACAAGTGTGTGCGCTTAGAATAATCCAAAAATTCGCAAAAATAAAAAAAACAATACCTACACACGTAACCCGCTATTTAGGGATCCCATCAATAACGGGTAGACGCTTTGCACCCCCACTTCCGACAAATTACACCCCCTTGCACCCCCAAACTCGTCAAGTATGACGCAATTATTGGCGCGATCCATCATCGGAGACGTGTAACACAACTAAATAATTTTCGGGTTAAACATTTCATTATGTGGGGTAGAACAACGTCGCATTCATAGGGTTGATGAATGAGTGTATTAGCAGCTTTATATTACGTTAAAGTTGTGTTTACACTCACTTTATAGTGAAATCAAGTTTGAAGCTTTGAAATTGTCAAATTAGGCATGTTTTACACGAGGGTCGGTTGACAACGGTCGTCAAATAGCCATGCTATGGTTGTGTCAGTTTTATCCACACCTCCACATCCTCAGCATAACCAGCCTACAATGTTCCCACTGCTGGGACACAGGCCGCCTCTCTACGAGTGGGACTGGGCTATAATCCACGCGGGCCCAGTGCGGGTTGGTTGATGTCACATGTCTTCGAATTTTTGGTTCTAGGACATGCCGGTTTCCTCACGATGTTTTCCTTCACCGTTTTAAGAGCAGTGGTGATGAAATTATTTATAACCTCGCGTCGTTAAAAAAGAGCGCGTGCTAATTGAAACTGAAATAATACCTACTGAAGTTTTGTTTTTCATCCGTAGGTTTAATATTTATTTCATTTTCTGCAGTGGATTGCGACTGACTTAATTGTTTGATCTGTATACCGAAGTAAATATAATAGTTGGAAATTAAAGGGATCATCTTTTATTTTTAAACAAGATAATATTTATAAAATAAAAGCTAATAGACTAATAATATGTAAATGCATATAAAAAAAATAAAAAGAATCATAGGCCATCAAAAAATTTGTCCGCATCGCTGTCACCAGGAAAAGTGCTCAAAAGACTGGCAGCATTGCCCCGTTATATGGCAATGCTGATTCTGTCTGCCTGTAAAGTCTGATTGTATAATTTTCTTACGCACAACCAACTTCCTACATTTTACATCCATACCATGACATGACCACTTTCTATTTTTACCGGGATCTTCTGACCCACACGTGACCTTTGCCGACGGAAATCTGACTTTATTACGGCCATATCATTTCCTGTGTCAACACCATAAGAAGTGAGCACTCGTTATGACACTTAAGGTCCGCGCGACTATTCTGTGAAAATATCAACGTGAAAACTTGGGTGAAGTGAGCTGTCATTCCATCTGTAGGGCTATTCTATAAATATCTCACCGTGAAAACATAGGTGAAGTGAGCTTGACCGTGCTAAGCGTGACCTGATGATATTGGTTAACATTATTGACAGTTCATTCCGAGATCAACGGTGAGATATTAAGAGAATAGCTCTACAGATGGAATGACAGCTCACTTCACCTAAGTTTTCATGGTGAGACTTTTACAGAATAGCATCGCTAAATTTTTTCATGAATTTTTTATTTTCCGTTATTTCAAAAAGTAGGTACAAGCCAAAACAAAACATTTATCCATCTTTATTACGAAACGAAAACCTTTCGAAAAACAAATTATCCCAGCTACACAATAGGCTTTTCTAATATCGGAGCGAACAAAGCGCCCTTTGGGTTCGCCCCATTCAGTTGGCGGCAATCCGTCAAGAGATGGCGCCACAATAGAGGATTAGCTGCCGTTATTACATCACCTTTGTGGCTGAAGTCCGTGTTATGATCGAGAGCTCAATATTAGGGATTATCACGGCTTCCCCATTTTCTTTAGGGGTGGGAGTGGGTTTAAAGTTCGTGTTTGGGGTTTTTTGATTATGGTGGTATGGTATTCGCTAAATACTTGACCCTTTGGCTACTGTGCCGATAAATGTTTTTAAAATTGTTTATTTAGTTATTATAGGATAAAACATTAAATAGTAAACAGAAACATCCCAAAAACCTCAATAGGTTTGTCCGGATGTTGAAACATTTTTCAGCAATGCAAGTAGGTACCTACTGAGAAAAAATAATTCAAGTAACTTTAAATTCATAGAGTAGGAAACCACTGTCACCAGAAAAAATGCTGGGTGACATTAACAAGAGCAATGTATAGAATACAATGACATATTTTAATAAGCTTGTGAATAATTTGTGAACTATTCAGCAAATTGCTACATCAGAATAAAGGTGTACACACACTGCAAAACCCAAAAACCTATTTTTCTTTCTTTCAAAACGTGAAAAGGAAAGCTCACAAAAGTTTGCAACAGAAATATTTATTCGATAATACGACACAAGTAGGTACAAGTAGGTACTTATAATCAGAGGGTAGTTGCATGGGGGTGTAATAATACTTGGCTTACAACGGTATTACCATCGCGGAAGACGGCTAATATTTGTATGGCTTAGGATCTGTGCACAATGGACAAATATGTTGCGGGTTTGACAACATTACCAAAATGTGTTGCATATTTTAAGGTCGTTCAAATAAATAATAATAGCCGCTAGCCGGGATTATTAGAAAATTAAATTCAGTATTTCAAAGTCGTTGAAGATTAACGTATAGCTAACAAAAGAACTAATAACTTTTTGAGGTTTTTAATACCAGCCGGTCGATTCTGTAAAAATCTCATCGTGAAAACTTAGGTGAAGTAAGTTTGTTTTTGCTAGGAATTGACTCCATTGACAGCTCACTCCACGCTCACTTCACCTAAGTTTTCACTGTGAGCTTCTTACAGAATAACACCGCTGTATTGTATCTTTTGTTGCACTGAAAAAACGTTTTAAATATCTATCTAATAACTAGTTTTTTTTAGGTATTATTAGTTGGTTTTAGCTGAAACTAACTCTAATAACTCAATATTTTTCAGGTCTCTATTTTACACACGGCATATGACAGCATAAAAAATAACTTAAAGATTATTCATACCAGCTTATTTCTATTCTACTGCAGGGCAAAGAGGCCTCTTCTTTTATAGAGAAGGCTTGAGCATTGATCACAACGCTTGCTCAAGGCGGGTTGGCGAATTCAGACTAATCAAACTAATATTATAATGGCGAAAGTTTGTGTGTGTGTGTTTATATGTTTGTTAGTTCTTCACGCTCAAACGGCTGGACCAATTTTGATAAAATTGTGCATGGAGGTAGCTGATACTCTGGATTAACATATAGGCTTTTTATCCCGATATTCCCACGGGATCGACACTTATGCGGGTGAAACCGCGGGGCGCAGCTTGTATTAACTATAAGTCCACGATTCCTTAAAATTGTTTTCCTTCATCGATGACAGTCGTGTCCAAGATAAACTCGCAAAATACAGACGCCAGCACATCAAGCTACCCGAATCTGTAAAATTTTCCCAATCAACCTTGAACCTTATGCTTTAGCGATTAAGTTGAAAATCTATTAAAGAAATTTGACATCTTGATGTGCTTGACGTCTATACATATGATAATAGTCACAAAGATACTAGGTACCCAGATTTGAAACAAAATAATATGAAGTAATTTTTCTTTGCCAAAGTAAATACTCCAGTCTAACCTCCGCCTTATAGCAATCACTCTTAATGACACAATACACACGACGTTCACCCCGCGTTTGATTAACACACGGCCATGTTAAGGCTTCCGTCTCACCGTGTATAACGTGTCTTATACCCTGCTGTGATCGCAGCCATCTTGTCTTATGTGAGAAATGGAGAAAAGACAAACAGGAATACGTAATGAGGATACAATATTGAAGACACAGTTTAATAAAATTGCATACTTTTGCATGCTATGTACAGTTACATAGCAAAAGTATGCAATTTTTTTTTTTATTTTTTTTTTAAATTTTATTGGTAACTAGCTGCGCCCCGCGGTTATACCCGCATGAGTCTCGATACCGTGGGAATATCAGGACTATTTAGTTCTGTCATAATACAGGTCTTGGTCTACCCATGTGCCAAATTTCATCCAAATCAGGTTCTTTAGCGTTAAAGCGTAAAAAACAAACAAACATACAAAAAAACAAATCTTTACTCTTTATATTATTACAAGTTTAGACAAGCTTCTGCCCGCGACTTCGTCCACATGATATGAATAATAATAAATTGCCTTCATGGAATTCCGAAGTAATTAGAGATGATTTTCTTTGACTCAGCATTATAAAATAATTATGATTAAGTAGGTAGGTATCTTTTTTTTTAAATGTATTTACCATTTAAAAATTAATTACATTTGTTACAGCAGAATAGCATTTTTAAAATAATAAATACATAATAATACTTGTGGGAAATATTTTCTATTACGCAGACATGAGCTTCCATACTCTATTTTTTCCATCTACCCACATCGAAAACATAAAGTACATATTAAAATACCCCAGAAGTCGTAATTTTTCTTGTACGCACAACTTGGATTAAGATGCACCAAAAAATATCACAACTGATCCGAAGTTATAAGACAAAAATGTCAAAAAAATCATTAAATCATAACGAAAAACTGACTCAGCTGTCATGTTATATAAACAATCGTGTTTCTGTATTTTACATGTGACAAAATTATATAATTTACGACAAATCATATACAGAGAATTTTGTTTATAATATTGTCACGGAGTGAAAATTATAAAAGTATAATTTATAGTCGGGGTAAACATAACAATCGTATATAAACTAATAAAACATGTCTGCGGCAAAATAATTGGGCCAGAAAATTATTATAATATTATAAATAGTTTAGTCTGGGTGTAATTTTGTACGGTGTCGTACGGGAACAGACCGCGGTCGTAACTCATAATTCTGTTTATAGCGCCGGTGCATCCTTGATACTTGCATGCGTTGTGTTGTTGTGAATTTTAGTATGGAAGCGTAACTAACGGCGAAGAAGACGTCCAAAAAGCCTGTTTATTTATTGATTTCATTGTTCCCAGTGCAGAGGAAGAAGAAATAATTATGAAAGAACGGAATATGCAGAAGAGTAAATAAGTATCTAATAGAATACCTATTAGATACTCATTTACTCTTCTGCATATTCCGTTCTTTCATTAAAATAATGTATTAATATAAAATATGCAATTAATGTGCAGTTTTATAGACCAGTGCAACTTCGATATCGCTTTAATAATAACGTAACCTGTAAAAACGTCCCTACATTATATAAGTTTTTGTTAACATTACTTTTTTTAACTTCAAACTTTTTTGGTTTATTAACAATAGGTACCTGCTAGATATATTTTTTGGATTTTGAGATCGTGTCTCCGTCTGGGTTCAAAATGAGATTCAAAAATACTTTACAATTGATTGTACACTTAGGACGCCAGTTATTGTGTGAACATTCATTACATATGTATTTAATACCAAAAAACCAGACAGCTATCTCCCAGATAAGTGCTACTAATAAACATTTGTCGATGCTCACTGTGGCTACGCTAAAGATGTTATCGTACCTGTCAATTTTTAAGATCCATATCGCATTCTCGATTGCCACTGAAAGGCTTATTAAGTGAAAATGTATAAATGCCCAGCAAGATAAGAAGAAATATTATAACAAAGTTGTTGACTATAATGAATGACAATTTAAAATATTTTGGTACAGTTAGTAACAGCATTTGTGGTATCACTAAAATAGATGTACAAATTTTAACACAGTGCTCAGTACGTCTAACTAAAGATATCCAAGCAAAAAAAAACACTGATTAAGTTGATTTTATTTTGACTTAAAATAATAAATTGCCGGCGGCACATTAGTGTATTTTCGTTAGCTGATTATATTTCTTGTAAGTATGTATGCGTTTTTCTTATAAATTTTTTAACCATCGTCCTTATTTTGGTGGTTTGAATGATTTCTAAAAGTTTGTCCAACTATTTTAATGGGACCTCATATACTAATGATAGTGGACTAGGTATTGATGCTCAAGTAGGATAAAAACGTCTAGGAGAATCTAATACAAAAATATTGACATATGGGTCCGTCTTTTTTAAGTCATTGATGAATTCAACCGAGAAATACTATACGTTGATCAAATTGAAATGAGATATTTTTTGCTAACGTTATTTTTTATTTGTTTTACAACTCTTTTCTAACCTTTTTAACTGTGAATTGGTTATTAATTTTTGTAACAGTTATTAGTAACAATAACAAATAAAGGGTTACGACGGATAGTTAAAATATCAAAATCACTCGATCCGAACACAAATAGACAAAGATTTTATTGTACTTGATAATAAAATAATTCATATAAATAAAAAGTTCTTGTTTATTTCGACAACCAAAACTTGATGACGCGACGTGCAATAATTTGATAGTTTTATTGGTTATCAACGAAAAAATATCATGAAAAGGCGGTCTGTTTTACGATTTATTGTTTATTTTATATTTTGTTTCCGTCTTTAATAAATTAAGGATTTTTTTCTTGTCATTAGCAACAGATTCTTTCGAATTCTTTTGATCTTTCCAGTTAAATTGGTCCGTTAATTCCTAGTAAATTTATATTAAAATGTTTTTAGTGTTAATATTAAATAATGCCCAATTACTGTCACCACTAAAGAGTTGGAGGTCGCAAGTGTTACACTCTGTCTAAGCAGGAAACATAGATAATAATGTAAAAGTAAATTATGAACAGTTACTCCTAAGGATGTACGCTTCAGTTGCAGCGACGAAAAACATGGTCTAATAATATTATGTGTGTAGTAATGTGTGTTTTTTTATGAATACTAACAATTCAATGATGTAGGTTGATTAATAAATAAAAAATACTTGGTTGGTGTTTGGGTCGAGTCGATTATAAAAACTCAAGTGTCACCCAGTTCCTTGCGAAAACATGCACATATGTTTTTTGCCTCATATTAACAATTAACTATATGCTTATTAACTACGCTTTAGGTACTTTGGGTTTTTGTAGTGTTCTGTGTTACGTTTTTTATTGTCTTTTTTTTAATTAGACTTTTTTTATTTGAACTTTTTTTCTATCTCATTATGATGATGAGGTAAGATAATTTTACGCATTGTTTTTTTATTGGTACCTACCGTTAGCAGTTTAAATATAAAGTTTTTAAACTGTTATTTATGATGGGAAGTGACATGTTTACTTTTATATTTTATTAATAATTATAATTATAATACTTATTTTAGATTCAATAAGAAAATAGTTCGATCAATATATAAAGAATCAGTAGTCCCAGATTTATAATAATAAAAACGAGCGACCGGTAACCTAATTGCGTAACATACTATGAATCACAATGTGAATCATTTTGAAGGATATTGCTAATCCATTGCTTCATATGTTGTTAAATGTGTCTGCTCAACAAAGTTAGAGCCATTTTGCTACTGTTAGTGTGTTACGCAGTTACTCCGCCGCTCCTGCTTCGCTCGGGAGAAATGTCGACACGTCAATATCGATATTTCAGTGTGTACAAGCCTACTTCTCGTTAAAGACATTTTTATAATTATAATCTGTGCTCCATAAGTGGCAACACTAATATTCATAGACTTTTTTCTTCGCGTCTTGTCGGAACTGTCATGTCGGGACCGGCGTCTCCCCGCCTTTTGTAATACATGAAACAATAAAACTACTGTTCAAAATTCGAACATTTTCAATAAGTGTGCCTAAAACACACTTCAATTATGTGCGTAAACACAGTGCTTTATCTAAGTTTAATATGAATGTATCCTACTTCCTATCCTAATAATCACACAAATATTATAAGGGCGAAAGTTTGTGAGAGTGTTTGTTACTTCTTCACGCACAAACGGCTGGAAACATTTTGATAAAATTTTATACACAGATAGTTAATAACCAGGATTAACATATCGGATACTTTTTATTCCGATATTCCGAAACCGCGGGCGCTGCTAGTTATACGCATAATCCTTCCGGAATAAATTCTCCAAATGATAGATCGATGAAAACTGCATCAAAATAACGCGTTCTTACAGACAGACAGGAAAAGAGACTTTAATTTTAAAATATTATTATTTATTATAATTTTATATATTTTTTATTTTATTTATCTCTAGCCAAAATAAGAATTCGTTACAAAACTTACACAAACCGATCACCATTAACAACAAAACCCTCCACTTCTCGCCCAGTTAATAACAAATTAACAATATATAGCTATCCAATCAGCAAGTTCAATTCAAGTTAATAAGTTTTGTCTGCGAGTTAATCTTCCGGTCAGTAGCAGTGTGTCCTACGGATTATATTGGCAATCTAATCAAACTTGCTAGACTGTCCCAGGGTTTATGAGCCAGTGGATTAGGGGTGATATTATTGTGTTGTAGTTATATGTACTTAGTTGTGACAGAATTTATGGAAGCGGGAGTTGTTATGTGCAGTTTGTGGAAAAAATAATGGTAAAAATTGGTGTATGGTAAAAAGCGCTTGTCGAGATTCGGGGAATTGTTAATATAAATTGTTAGTTTTTTAAGTAGGTATGCGTAGCGAAAAAAGTAATCATTGCTATACCTATTATGATTTTTTGTGCGAATGGAAAAAGAACACCCTCAGTTTTCAATTAATTTTGAAAAAAAATTTAAAAATTTAAATTGAAAACACAAAATGAAAAATAGCTGAAATAAAGGTGTTTATTTACAACGATTGATAAAGTTAAGAGATGTTTAAATGTCAAAAAAGTATGGTTTATCGCTAATCATTACTTCACTTTAAGCAACATTTATAAATAAAAGGGACATTGATCAATCAGGACAAACTTCAATGCTTGACACATTATGTTTGTAAATAAAAAGTCCTTAACTGTTTATAAACAATCTATAATTACACAAAAAAAAACATCTTGCACTTCGATGGCGTCTCGCGGGATTTAAACCCCTTCTGCAATCGTAAAAATAAAGTTCATAAAATACGAATTATCGTCAACCCTTAGTCTTCAGAGGCCATTAGAATTCATAAATAAGTCCAACAAAAATAAACGGGACAAAAAACACCCCAACAATTAACAAATTGGTGGCAGTTTAGAGTTAATTTTAACCGCTTCCTACTGTTGTAATTTGAGTGGTCGTTTTTTTTTTAATTTACTGCGGTAATTCGAATCTTGAAACAATAAATAGTGACAATTATATTCAAAATATAGGTGGTTTATATTTAGAACCCCTTTAAGGGACCTGTCTCACCGCCGCGCGCGCGCCACCCGGCGACTAACGAGAAGCGAGTAGAGCTAGCAACTAAAAATGAGTTCGCGACGCGGTGACGAGCGATTACCCGCTGGTATGCATATGTACGCACGGCGATACATCAAGCTATATTTAAACCAGTATAAGCTGACTTATGACTGTGCGAAAACCTATACAATGTGAGGTCAGCTAAAACTGGGAATGTATAGCTTAATGTGTCGCCGTGCGTACCAAGCATGACTCAGTGAGTGTCCTGCCCTCCAAGCAAACGTCGCAGAGCGAGTACTCTCTTTGATAGCTCTCGTTGCAGCAATAAACGAGTACTCGCCGGCTGTGTGAACAGTCAGCAATCAACTATTTTTATATAGGTATCTCTTTTACTCACACGGGACTTAAAATCTTTTGTAAGTTTCTTGAGAGAGAAAATCGTTGAGCGCTAGTCGCTTCCCCGTCGGCGCCGGTGGGACAGGTGCCTTATGTAGGTATATATTTTGGACAAAATGTCACTTGCTGCATTAATTTTTGACACTGATGTCTATCTTTTTTTTTAACGAAGCTGATAATGAATATGCATAATTTCCGCGAATGTTCACTGCTTTATCTTGTGAACTATCTACTTGACTATCATTTGTTAACTCATCATAGCTCGTGTTAAGATTAGGTAGATAAAAAAACAAATAAACTTGACATTTGAAATATAAATGGTAGAACATTTGAATTGGGCAATGCAGTAGAAATGTGATTAAAATTTATTGACATGAATATTGAAACACAAAATGTCATCACCTCAGTCATATCCTGTCTTGAGTAATTTGAGTTTTTATCGTTGACAAAGGTGATTATTTTGCAATATTAGCGGACGAATCATCATTTTTAAATAATATTATTTTTTCAATAAAGAAAAATGTGTATTTAAATGTACCAATTGCCTAATACATGCTTATTTCTGGACATGTCGACTGGCCCACATAAATATTCGCACACGTACATTTACTTCGTGCGAGTACCCTATAGAAAAATTAATACATACTATTTAAAAGTGACAATTCGCCCGTTTCGGGCGAGTAAATTCGTGCGAATCGACTAGGTAATAAGCCGTTATCGGCTTTTAATTAAGTAGTGCCAATTATAAGATTAATTTCTCTGCCAAGAAATTAAATGAAATGTTTATTTCTGTAAGTAGATCTTTTAAGATACACGTCATTATTTTGTTGGTCAATAGGTATATTAAAACTAGACGGCGCTAGCTCAATGATCTGAAACCTGATAAGAAATGCTATACCTACCTACCTATTGAGCATTTGTAGACAGGATTTTGTCCAGTAACCAGTAATTACCATGTTCTTAATAACAAGAAAATCAATTGCAGTGGTTGCTGAATTCAAACAATTTACCTACCTATACATCCTTCTGTGCGCTAAATACCTGTTAGTAGCCGGCTGACGCTGAAAACGAGCACTGTGGCTCTGTCTCGCATAGGGTCACTGGTCACAGCATTATGCTGAGCGATGGCCGTTTTACGTAGATGTGACGCATATTTGCCTCCAACCTGTTCTTGTTTTGTGTTTTTTCATTGCATCATGTTCTAAACGTATTCTTTCTTTCTTTTACTTTTTGCGCTTGGATTTGGAGTTGCGGACACCAGCCCATTATAAAATACAATAGCTACATTTCAGTCTATTCCTAAGAGGAAAATAGGGCGTCATGTTCTACTGCAAATAATCGTATTTTCATTCTTTCTTTTACGCGCTCGGACTTGGAGTTACGGACACCATACAACAATACAATACAATCCATTATACAAGGCCCATTATACAATACAATAGTAATTTCAGTCTATTCCTAACAGGAATACAGGCGTAACCATAACATAATTCCCGTACAATTAATACTTCCACCTACGCAATCCCGAAATCCAAACCCTTCCTCGCAACTTATTTTTTACAAAGCAAACATCTGTTTGTTCTTCCATCTATTTTGGGACATCCCCTGACATTGTCCCTCAATTAAGGCGTATATTCATTTTAACTGCCGGTCATATTTCTATCTATGTACCAAACATTTTTATGCGATGTTTTTTGCCGTAATTAGGCATTTAATTGAGTAATTTATTGGTGTGTAGCAAGCTTTATAGCTTGTTATGGGCATGGCCCGCACGCACGACTGAGATTTTTATTTAGAAATTCTTGCTTGTTAATGAAAAAGTTTGTTTGTGTGTTTGTCTGTTTGTTAACGTTTAACGTTTTTACGGCTAAACTACTAAAACGATTTCGATGAGTTTTTGTATATTTATAACTTAGTGTTTGGTGGTCATTCATCAACAGCACAGGAGTCAGGGGTTTCACATGTATGGTTGTAATATTTTTATGTCAATAAAGATTATTATTATTACCTATTATTATAAAATATATTGTATTTTTTTTCTCGGAAAATTAATTATGTAGATAGGTACCTACTTTATTCGTGGGCGTGACCAGTGTTATTATAAAAGTTGTAGGTATATTTTATTATGATTTTGTATAAGGTTTTTCCTAATGTGAAAAATTAAGTATACCTAAGTCAGTCAGTAAACTAGCTTTAATTTATTACATTGCCTGATTAGTCCACTATATTGCACTAAGTAGAGCAATTAATTGAGAAGTTATAGTTAGCGGTTTTGAACGGAACTTTATTACTCTATTTTCTTATTTATGAATGAGAAACCAGCGTTATGAAGCAGATTTTCTAGTTAAAAAAACTTGAGTTGATTACCAATTTAGGTATCTACATAAGTAAATAACTATAAACAATTTTGAGCCACAAGATACAGGCGACGCTTAGTTTTTGCTCACCGAATTTGGCTAATTTGATTTACTGATTTATTAATTATTTATTTTATTACGTAGGTATAGCAACCCTTTGTCATAACCTTTTTCATAACACCTCGTAAGTTTTCACTTATTCTGCCTCGTCTGTTGAGTGATTGCAAGCGCTACTGCTGAGCATGAGGTCTGAGTTCGATTCCCGGATCGAGCAAAGGGGTTTTCCATCTGGATTTTTTCAGTAGCAGCCCAGAATCGTTGGGATTCATGCCTGATTGATAGCAATAAACTCCCCCCCCCCATTACATGGGACTTAAATATAACTGACGAAATGTGGATGTACTTTAGGTACAGACGCCAGCACATCAAGCTACCCGAAACTGTCAAATTTTCCCAATCAACCTTGAACCTTATGCTGTAGCGATAAAGCTGAAAATCTATTAAAGAAATTTGACGGATTGTAGTAGCTTAATGTGCTGGCGTCTGTATACCTAACCCTTCGGGGAATACATGCGTGATGTTATCTATGATATTCTATCTAAGTTAAGCTAGAACATGTAAAAAGAAAATGCCACCATAATAAGGCATCTGCCTTCTAGCTCAAAGTAAAAGGTAGGTACTTCAACCATTTTCCAGCATTTCTCCCAAACTTTTAATACTCATATAGTGTAAGAGCTTCCAATACTTTAATATCTGCAAGCTGACCTACATCGGAGATAAGCGCCGGTCGTGTGCACCGGGGTTTAAGACGTCCGACATTGCATCTCAAGTGTTACTTCCCTTAGAATTTACGTTAGTGTATATAAGGCTTTATGTTCATATTTGCTTTGGTTTATTATTTTATGTTGATTTTTATTTGAATTTGTTGTTGATCGTTTGGAACAAAGTTAGTTTACATTAAAATTGTGTTTGGATGAGTTGAAACCTTCCTAATCCAGACTGTACGAGGTAAGTATACCTATTATTTATTTATTGCTTTTCTACTGAAACTAATGTTGGAAGTGGAAAGTAATGAATGATTGATCTCAATATAGATATTGCAAAATCAGAATAAAAAAGGTATATTGCGCATATTACAAAATTAAAGACGATTTTAAACAAATAAGACATATTTAATTATTTAAAATAGATATCAACGACCGCGGTAGAACTCATGACCGTTGACCCATAAATGTGTTCTTGAGTGAAGACCACGAATCGGCAAACGTGAGGCTCAGGCCCTCAGACTAGGTGGAGTGACGATCTTCGCAGGATGGTAGCACCTGGATGAGAGGTACCTACCGAAAATCGAGGTGAATGGCATGCAATTGCATACAGCAGCTGTCCACTGCTGGACATAGGCCTCGACTGCTGTAGGCTAATGTCGATCAACGACAAAAGTAAAACACTTCATCATTTTATAATAACATAGCACTCCACAAAAGATACATCTCTCAATAAAAACGCTTTCTCAACAATAACAAAAAAAAAACAAGAAAAACTTAATCCGTTGACTAAAACGTCGCTCCAAAAATAGTTAAAACAATAAATATATTTCACGTCACTCACATGTCTGAAAGACAAGACTAAATGAAGCGAAATATGGTTATTGTCATATTATAATGTCAAAGAAGAAAATGATTTTAATACGGTCTTAAAATAAACCTAAAAGCTTCAGGCAGCTGAATTGGATACGTCAGGTGTCATGTTGCTTCAGCAAATAAATTTTAGTTACATTATTATGATTTTAAACAAAGGGAGAGTGTTTCTTTATGATGAGACGGTTTAAGATGATGCATTTGACATGTTTTAAGACTGAGTAAGTAGCAAAATGGATATGGTCTTTTGAAGGGAACATGGCGAAAGTTACTAATTAGATAATGGGACTTGAAGCATTGCTGGTCATCTCAACGCATAGTTTCATATCAATAAAGATGGGAGAAAAATACAGCTTCTTTTTATTATGGTCGCGTTTGACCATAATTTTACCAGATGGTTTACCCTTGGTTGATTGGTACCTATATATTATTACTAGCCTACCAGCTTCGCCTGCCAGGAGGCCGGAAATACTCCCACAGGAACGTGCTACCTGGACAATAAATATCATATGTCTTAACATAGCTTAGGTCTACCTGGCCGGGTTGCCAAAATTTCATCAAAATCCGTTCATAGACATTGAGGCGTCTAAAGGTAACAGACAGACAGGGTTGCGAGATATACGACACCTGTTTCATTTTTTTTTCTTTGCAAGACAAAACAAAAAGTGTTACTGCTAAATCATCATTTTTGTTCCACTTTGTATCGTCTCTATATATTCCCCTACACAAAACACATTAAGGCGAAAGCGCCAGGGTAGCCCGCGAAATTCAATTTTTTTTAAGTTTTTTGCAATTTGCTGGTTAAGGGTCAGGTAACCCTAAAGAATAACTGTTTCATGAAATCATCATTCTTTGGAGTTACGTGGTCTTAGATAGATGTGATGACCAGCAAATTGCAAAAAACGTAAGAAAATTTGAATTTCGCGGGCTACCTTAGCGCTTCTCCCTTAACAGACATTGCAATGTAGAACAAGCTTTAAGAACTTAATTGGTGTGTACAAATGCAAATGTCAGCTTAATGAAGCTCGTTGACAAATCAATGTCTTTTTCTTCTAAACTTAAAGCTTCATCTCGTGAATTTAGATATCCTTAGACGCTAAGGGTGCTTGCATAAAGATGCAGATTCCCAGTACGGACATTTCGGAATGAATCGGTACTGATCGGTGCAGATAAAAAGGCAACATCAGAGATTTCAATCGAAGATTTGCCCTGCCGCGTTAAAAGACGATGACGTCACCACAGACACACATAAGGCTGCAGAGACTAGACATGGTTGTCATGGAAACATCATTATTATTGTGTGGGCACTTTTTCTCGCAACCTAGTACGTTGAGGGAAAATCTAACGATTTAAATCTTTGCGTCCCATACTTTCTGCATTCGTGGATTGGTTTATACCTGTCAGTACCAACTTGAACCGACAAATCGGGACTGGAAAACCTGTATCTTTATGCAAGTACCCTAATACTAGAGGCAGTATTCAGTAGAACATATAGGGTAGCTATAGGTGCGCGCGCGCAGGCTAGACCCCCGTGGCGCGGCGCATCTTGATGCGGCTAACGAGCGCCCGAACAATGTCTCTATTAGCTTATTCTGGAGTTTTAGATCAGGACTGCGAAAACTGTAGAGCCTCTCTCTACAGTTTTGTGATGTAAGTTTTTTGCAGTGTTTTCTTGAATTATTTTGAAGTCGATGTCGCGATCGCAAATGTGTGACATCACCCACTGGAAAAAAGAACTATGGCTTCGTTTTAGGAAAATATGATAACCTAAAATGTAGAAAAATATGAGGGTCTGTTTCTACAGTTCATGTCCTATTTATTATTAATCTGAGTATTATTATTTTAATTTAAGCTATTATTTTATCTAGCTCGTATTGTCCGATCTCATAAATAAATATGAGTATTTTTTCTACAATAAACTTATAAATAGTAAATAATAGATGCAACCATGTATGGAAAACAATACTAATTGTGAATATAAGAAGTCATAAAATAGCCAGAAGCATAGATTTATGAGTCAATGTATATTTTATAATACATTTAAACTTATTACCTACTATGAAGTCATTAGCATTGTTTATAATATACAATAATAGTTAATAAGAAACAGGTGATTTCGCATCTTGCATCACGCATTATTCCCAAGTAATATAAATTTTAATAGGATTTTCCTTTTCCATAAGGTTGTAAAGTATTAAATACGCAGTATTTTTAATTAGGTATGTCTAATAGAATGTAAATTATTTTGTCCTGTAGCAGACACTGGCGGACCACTTTTGAACCTAATTACTACACCCTTATTATAAGGGTGAAAAGTGGTCAACCGCTATTATCCGCGGTTGTACTTATTAGTTTTAACTACTCAGCTGATTGAATTTAAGTTTTTATTCTTAAGGTTCTTAAGTCATCAACACGGGTTGTATTGATGAATTCGGCGCTTATCCCTTAATTTTTATTTTTACAAATAGGTACCTAGGTACTTACAAATAACTTACACATTTTTATTACACACATGCAATTGGTATTTTTTTGGTTTCATCTGCCAGTACCTAAGTCCAAATTTGATCAGGTTGAATGTATATTGATTGCGAATTAGCGATCTGTATTAGAACTAAAGAAAACTGAAGTAATAAATTGTGACCGAGTCAAAAATAATTAAAGAAGAATAGAAAATTCCACTCCACGTATTTCTCTGTCCGATGAAACAAGACCCGATCCCCTTACTCTACTATGCAAATAAAGTTAGTAGCAAAAACAAAGCGAAACACGGTAATTACACTTGGTGGAAAATTAACTGACATCGATACGGCGTACATGCTCTGGCCTGCACGGTATGGACGTAATGAGTCGAGATATCGAGCCTTAGTGCACGCCAGTGTATTTAGAGAAACATTTTTTTGACTGAAGTACATTTTAATGAGAACAATTAAACGATTTTAGTTGGAATGAGTGTTAGGTGTTTTTTTGCACGACAGTGTAGTTCTAGAACCGTTTTGTATATATACAAGAAAGTGAAAATAAAAGCAATGATACGGTAATATGAAAATATTACAACCAAATCAAGATTCTTTTGGTTTTCATTCTGCATCCAAACAAACACGTCTTCCAAATAAAATTGACGTACCAAATGCCACAAAAAACGCAGTCTATTTTCGACCGCCATTTATAAAATAAAGAAACGCGATCTTTTCTGCATTTGAGGGTTAAGTTAACCCTGCGATCGCCACATAAATCTGCTGCAAAAGGGTTGTAAATCCAGCCAACCCCTTCCAAGAGTAGTGATGGACGACCACCAGGTTATTTTGACCCTCTCCCCTTTCTTCCACTTAATAATTTGGGGTTAAAAGGGGGTTATTGCATGGAGGGCCAGGGGTCGAACATAACTGGTCGATATGTATAAATACGAATAAAAATTTCAAGGAGAACCGAAGATATGTTTCGTTTCACCCTTTCTAGTCTATTTTGTAAATTGATATTGGTTTTTGGGACCGTTTATCTTTGGGGGCGTGAAATTTTAATTTGGTTTCAATATAATTGCCTTTCGAGAACGTTTTAAAAATATCAATAGGTGAGGTAAAATTCAATCCGTCAGAAATAAATAGTTAAGTCTCCTTCAAACAGGCACGACACGCGAAAAAATCGCGCGCGACACAAAGGCACCGCAATTCACGCAACGGGTGCCTTTGTATCGCGCGCGATTATAACGCGTGTCGCGCCTGTTTGTAGGAGCCTTTATTGATAGGTACAGGGGCTAGTGGGTTAATAATAACAGCCACGGGGCTCGATCGACGGTTAAGCTATGCTTGCACCGTTCGGTTCGTGGCAGGGTGACCATCCATTACACATCGAGAACCTTCCATGCCTCGAATAGCACGTTAAGCCGTTTGTCCCGGCAATCATTCGTAGATCTTTGACAGTCGTTACGGGTAGTCAGAAGCCCAAAAAGTCTGACAACCAGTCTTACTAATAGGTATCTTGTTACCCAGTAACTGGGGTCAGATAGGCAGTCGCTCCATGTAAAATACTGGTCTTCATCTGCATCGGGTTAGGTTAGAAATCGCCCCAATATAATTAACACATTCCCTGTCCCATGAATCACATAGGATTCATGTTGATTGTTTAACTATTGTGTCTACTTTATGGACAGTGAATTTGTTAAGAAAAATTTGTCTGTACCTAGCCTTAACAATCAAACTGCCTAAGTTTGATTGTTAAGGCTAGGTACAGACAAATTTATTGACGCTAGGACACCATTTATTAAAGTTAGTCTTATGAATTGCAATTTTATAATAATTCATCATTTCATTCATTGTATGACTAAGCACACCACAACTCAGTTTTATAGTTACAAAATTAAAATCTAAAACACAAACATTTATGTAGTTTAGACACATGTTTACTGATACAATATCCGAAATCCCAAAATATAAAAAAAAACTATTTTAATCACAGCAACACAAACACAAAATTCACAACTCGTCGCACAAAAAAAAAATACAAGCAAATATTTCAATCCAATCGGTTTCTATTCCCTTGCCCGTGGGCTATTTTTTACTATTTTTTAGAGTTCCGCAGGTGGAAACACGACTCACCATTAAGGTATTGACGCGGGTAGTCCGCTCCTTTACGGAACCCGCAATAATTCACAAAGAAAGCCTACCGACTGTATGGGAGCCGTGTTTGGGCACAGAGTAGCTAAAGGAGGCAGAGTCGATGCTTTGTGGACTTTAGTAGTGTAGTGTCAAAAAAATAGAGTATTCTTGTACAAATTAGGTGGACGCATTGTTAAGTCATACAAGATCCCTTGTATCGTATTAAAATCGCTTGAAAACTCTGCGTGATTATGTTCAATGAAAGAAGGTAGGTAATAAAACATGAGTTGCAAAAAAAATACCTACATATCCGAAGGTGTTTTTTTTTAAGTAGGAATTTAAAAGCTGTAGTGCGATTCTGTGAAAATCTCACCGTGCAAATTTAGGCGAAGTCGGCTTGGAGTGAGCTGTCATTCCACCTGATACCAGAGATTGACGCTATTGCCACCTCACTTCACCTTAGTTTTCACGGTGAGATTTACAGAATAGCACTGCTGGTGGTCATTTGGTCCTTGTCAATTCTGGACAGAGAGAGGTGGAAGGAGAGTAGTACGGCCTTGGCCCAGAGTAGGACATCAATGACTAGTAAAAAAAAAAACTGGGTAAAAGTCCTTTTGAAAACTGTAATATTGGCCTGACAATATTTTGGAGTTCAAAACATTTTTACTTTTAGTTATACCATAACCAACGATCCAGCACCATCACTAAATAGGTAAATTATGATCACTAAAAGTATATTATGCTTATTTAAATAAAATGAGTTTATTTATTATGCTTCGATCATTTCTACCAAGTAATTTTTGAATGGAATTTCTGAAATACATTAGAATAAATTACAAGTTTTAACGCATTTATTGTTCTCTACAATAAATTCCATTTGGGTGGGCCTTGCTTTGATTGACTATCAAAGTATTTTTTCTTTTAGAGACTTTCGACTTTTTATAGCAACGAGAAGTACGCAGTTAGGTATAGTCACGGGCATAAGTACCTTACATTTACGCAAGATTAAAAAAGTATTGATATAAATTTTATGGTGTTACGAACATAGTCCATAACGTCGAAACCAAACTATTATGAAATAGGTATTTTCTAAAAGTTTTAATTGAAGTTTTTACACGAAAAACATTTTTGAAAGTTGCGTAAATATTAGACAAATTCTGCTCGTGACTGTAGTAATAAAAAAAAAAACCGAAGACAATATTTTCTACTTTTCTTATACAATTAACTTATTTTATTACAAACTATTTACACTAGATACTAAATTAAATGACTAACTAACTTACTATACAAATAAAAACAAAAATAAAGGCCAAATCAGGCGTCGAAGTACTCGTCCGCATCGCTGTCATCCGGAAACGTGCCCAGAAGACTGGCTGCATTGCCACGTTGAATGGCAATGCTAATTCTTTGGCCAAAGAACGACCCAGCCCTCTGGTCACGTGAAGCGTCGACCAGTCGGCGAGAAATTTCCTTAAAAAGGAGACGCGCACTCGGGCCCCATGACCCTAGCGTTTCGACCCCAAACGGCTCAAAGCTGTAATTGCCCAAAAGGTTACAGTATTTGCGCCGCTTGAGGGACTCAGCAGCCGCAGCAGCGGCGCCAGCACAGCTTGCCGTGCAAGGAACATGAGATGGCGCAAGGGTATCGACACACGTTGCGTCCCATACCAGAGGCCTACCCACCTTCCAAGGCAACAACGTCATGCCGTCTGGTCTCTTCCCATCGTCACGTACCAAGCCGTTTGGTTCTAGCACCGCTGGTACGCCGGCGGAGACAAGGGCTCGACGAATAATATCGTTGATGCTGGCGTGCCGTGCTATGCGACCGGCGCTCCTGCAGCAGGACAGGCCATGGTGTCCGAGACTGTCGACAGCTTCACCGCAGTGACATCGATGCGGAGCAACACAAGGTGCGCCCAAGCGGAGACACGTAGCGAGCCGAAACGATGAGTCATCCATCATTGTGCCAATGGTGGATGAAGGGAGCGCCTGAAGCCATAAGCCTGACTCCCATTCTCCCACAGCCAGCAGACGGGCACGCTCAACAGTATTACGTGACGTGTTTATAAGGGTATTCCGTATAATACTGCAGAGCGGCACGTCCCACCGTCTCTGGGAAGACGGGTTATCGGGCAAAACCGTATTGGGACAAGTCATTTTCCAAGCGTTCAACCCATCGGTCAAACACGGTACTTCAAAATCGACCAGTGAGGAAGATAAAATGTTCCTGGTTAATTTATCGGTACTGTGGACCGAGGAGAGGAAGGCTGGTAAACTTATACTTGAAATTTTGCGGACGCCGAGACCACCCAAGCGAATGGGTAGTGTGGCTTGCTGCCACGCACGGTCGTCCAGGGCCACATTTAGGATGGAAGTTAGTGTGTTTCTAATAATTTGGTCTACTTTTTCTAAAAGTTGTGGATGCTTCCATAGATGAGAGGAGCGGAGACTATAAGTAAATTTTGGTCCAAAACAACAATACCGAATTAGTGTGAAGGCCGAATGAATATTAATTTTGAAAAGTCTTTCCGAGACATCATTAAAATTTTGTATCTTCTTCTTTTCTTATTGAGTATATTTTCAATATCATAGTTGTAGAACACCAGCTGTCATATTATCATTACAAAAAGAGCTTAGTTATCTCTCCGCTACGTATTAACACAAGAAGTGTTATAATTTTTGTTTATGTATGGCATCTTGTAGTTCAACCTAGAAGGTTATCGGCTGCTTAGCCATGGATGCCTTAATAAGCCAGCCAGAGCAGGCCTCCAATCAGAGCAAACCTCCAGCCAGGGCACTCGTATCGATGATTCCATTTCCATATTTACGAAGTTTAACACTGTAAATATTTTTCAGTATGTCTCTGTCACAACCTACTCTGTGGGCATCAAAGACGCCGGCAGTTGGCATAATTCAGCGCATACAGTATGCACTGATCGGCTTTTTATCGGCGACGTCGGGGGTGCCCGCTAGTTTATGTAACCGATATTCTCTATTGAGACGTTTCTGCAATATGTTGCTTTGTTACTAACAATTGAAAGCTTGCTGTTTTATTTTGTAATTATTTGAGAATTTTGAGATTGTGTTTTGTTTGGAATAAAGAGATGCATTCTCTTCTTTTTTACCCGACTCGTAATCTGTATGTTGTATGCCTTAATTACATGACTTAGTAATGACTTGTGACTCCGGCTATACGAAAACCGAAAAAAAAGACAATATCTTGTTTATTTTAGTTAGCATTTTAGTCGTTGTTGGCTTTTATTGATTTAACACTTTAAGCACACAAATAGGCGGTCAGTAACTGTCGTTACCCACAGTAGTTTTCTACCAGCCGGGTTCTTGTTTATAACTTTTTTTTTACAGTTTCTATTTATTGCATTGAAAATAATGAGTGTATTTTATAAGAACTTCAGACAAAAACTACAGATAACTGAATAGTATCACCATTCTTTCATTATCTACTTTGTCATTCGTAGTTTAGGGTGATAAACTATTAAGATTATTTTCAAAAAAAAATATACATGTGTTTTTTTATTATTTTACTTCTATTTTCTCACGTTTGACGTCAAAGTCATAATAATAGTTTAATTTACAACACTAGAAAGCAGTAAAATATGTCACATATACAAATGTAAAGACGTAGGCAGGTGTCATAAAAATAAGTTTAGTATTGTAATGTAATACTTTTTGAAATTGCACTATTATATTTGCTAATTATTATTGTTTATGATAGTTGTAAATTATGTTCTATGTAGACAAGATTTTTATGAAGCGTTTACTCCATTTCTATTAATAAATTATATTATACTTAGCAAAATAGCGAAAAAATAAGCATTATTTGTTTCAAACATTTAGACTGAGTTGGTTTTGCATTTTTGTATAAAATAGCTGTTTTTTTTTTCAATATTTCAGATTTGAATCATTAATAAAAGTTATTCATATTTATGAGTACTTTCGCCAACTGAAAGATCTATAAATTAAGAGTTCACCTGTATATAAACAAATAGGTATGTTTTGTATTCTATACATAATATAAATAAAAGACACTTTTCGTGTCTGCCTGTGTGACCCGGTTGTTCTTCTAAACTACTCATCGGATTTTGATGCAGTTTTCACCATCATTTAGATAATGTATTTCAGAAGGTTTCTGTGTATAATATATTAATTTTGAACTTACATATAATAAAAAAATCTGAATTTTTCGTCAAGTCGTTAAAACTGAGCGTAGCAGGGGCGGATCGCTAGTCATTAATAAATAAATATGATTTTGTGGTCTTTACCTACTAACCTCTTATACCAAGCACAATAATATATAAACCTAATCCAATTTTGAGCAAATAAAATACATTCCATTCCATTGTGATGAATGCTAGCTAAGATACTTCTAAACAATTCTTCTTTAGAATTATATCATAAGTATAGGTTTATTATAATAATATTGTACCAGATACCTACGTGTTATTTCGATTTTGTCAAAAATTGTGTCAAAACCCCACTTTATTTTTAATTTGTGGTTTGTGTGGCAAGGAAAATATAAAAAATAAATATAATCAAATTTAAAAAAGTAAATCTTTAGATTGTAGTTAGATACTTATTAAAAATCTACTTGTGAATTGGACTTAACTTGGACTTAAATTGGACTAAATGCGTGCGCGGCCATGTTTGTCCAATTGCGTACAAATAGTTTCCATACTATCATCAGGAAAAAGGTGGCATCGCTTGTGAGGAGGATTCGGGGTTCATCCTGAAAGTCGTGGTTGAGGACCCGAGAACGGTGCTGAGGCATCTCATGCGGGATCATTGTCCGCATGAAATGTCTCGTAAATACATGACTCACTAACTTGTTTGCTATTCTGAAATTTGTTACTAATCCTAGTGTATAAAGTCGTAGAATCTCAGGTGAGTACTAACAAAAATGGTTCCTATGTTGTCCCAAATAAAATAATTTATTATTATTATTAGATTATTAATTAAAAGCTAAGGTCCCTTAAAAGCTAAGGTCTCCTAGGAAAGCGGTTTCGTCATATTAAACCGTTTTAATATGACGGAACCGCTTTCCTAGGAAACCGAATCGTCATGAAAATCTGTCATTTTCACCAGTAGGTACCTATTTGACATTTAGGTGTCAAAAAAGCTTTATATTTAGACAGCCGTTATTGTGTGGCCGTTCACTGATTTCTTAGGAAACCAAAACTAGAAAAGAAAAGAGAAAAAAAAGTTTTTGGCCTCATACTAAATAAATCATTTAAATTATTACTTGGTCGATGAGAAATAAGTAAATGGCCGATATTATGATAAATAAATAATATTTTAACCTACTCATCTTAATATGCTGTGGGAAAAACTGAAACTTAATACATTAACTAGTGTTGTCCGGAAACTTTAGAATATTAAAAGAGTTAAAACCTGTCACTGTATATCATCAAGGCCTAAAATCATTTATAAGCGAATTATAATATTAAATTAAGATTAACGCTTCCCAGCTTTCTTTTGGATATGAGTTAATTGATCCAATGTTTGTGCAAATGTTTGGGTCGATCTTCGATGCATTAAAATCAGTACCCACCAGATTTTCGATTCTAAAAAGTCCCGGGATTTCAATACCAGTATTAGGTATTGGTAAAAAATGGAATAAATAAACTTGTCATTGGTATTATTTTACTAGACCCCTAATAAATAAAAATAAACTGTACGCAAGAGAATAATTATTAGCATAAAAATCGCTTAAAATCGAGTCTTCAAAAAACATTAAACTTTACGTAACACATCCCGCAAATCACATAATACCTAACCTTTTTACCTCAAAAAACAAAAAATCCTCTAAAAATTAAAAAAAAGCAACAAGCGGCTACTTTACCCTACGATTCGGAAAGCCGGTGTAAAAGGCCGGTTGGACACTACTCGAAAATTTATGAAGGTGAAACACGATTATGTTAATACAACTTGTATGTTCGGCATATTTGTGATTTTCTCACGAATACGGCGACATTTGGTCTGCCTATAATGTCATTGAACTCGGTGAATTTGGTTGTTGGATGCGTGCATTCTAGAAATAATAATCAATTTACGTTTCTCGTAAACGATACTGCGGTTTTTTTTTTGTATTTCGTTTTTCTGCAGTTTTTTTTATAAATTAATTTGCTTTTTTTCATTATACATAATTTACCAGTCGTGGTTAGTGAATAAAAGCTTAAACTTGTCTGATTTTCCTCAAGAAAGCTTTTTGCCTCGTTAAATGATGCTATAGGTATTATAATTATTACATTATTTACCTACATATATGGTGCAACTTTTATGTCATTGATATTATATTCTTAATGTGATCAAGGCCGGTCCTAAAAATAATACCGGATGAATATTTTGCGTACCTATCCATTATTATTTTTTCGATATTTGAAACCTGCATCAAGATCAATAATCGTAGATAGGTTTTTCCACACAACTTTTTCTAGATACTTCAGCTTTTTTCTCATTGGACGAAACCAACACTTTTTTGTAAGTCTGCCATTAGATAGGAAACCCACAAAGGCGCGTGCGGTATAGTAATTAGCAAATGGCCAAAGATCGGGTACCGATACCGATACCCTTTTTTATTTCTCCTTTCACCTCACTATTCGGTTAGATCCTTTGGTTTCGGGAAAAAATGTAAAAGTGAACGGCGTGTGTATACGATTACTGATCAGGACTAGATGAAGTAGTTATTTGACTTTGTATTTTGTTTTTCATGATGTTTTTCGGAATTACAGCAGTTTTGTTTCAATTAACGCTAGTTGGTCAGTAAAATACGAATAGGAGAGACAAGGTATCTACTATTTTTTTTTATGCGTAGCTTATCTTTTTTGGTTGTCAAATAAAGGAAAATCATAATGACACAATGTAAAAATAAGGCAGGTATGACACAATAAAATGCATTGTAATATTTTATAAACCCGCTATTTTTTAACCCGTTGAATGTTTATGCTTATCTACTTGATTAACGCGTTTACAGTTCGAGTTATAATAATAATAATAATAATAATAATAATAAATCATTTTATTTCAGGCATTGCACGTTATCACATACAGTTCACCCATATCAGATACACAGATTATATTAAATTAAATTGTTTTAAATTAAATTAAATTATACTTACTTATAAGATCATGGATTATGGATTATGGACTATGGATTATGGATCATGGATTATGGATTATGGATTATGCACTATCAGCAAAACACGCTCGGGCCGCGCCGTCAAGCTTCCGGTACGCTTCGCTTGAGGGGGAGTACTGTAGCCACAACAATACCCATACAACTGTTACCACGTTTTTGACGTCTGTTAAAGAAACAGCAAAGGAAGGCATCAAACCACCGGAACATAAAATCCAAGCAATCACTAATTACCCACAGCCGACTACAATCGAAGAATTAAGAAGATTTCTCGGAATGATCAACTTTTATCGCGATCATATTCCCAACGCCGCAGTACTACAGGCACCACTTAATTCATACCTACACAATGTAAAGAAGCGAGACAAAACTCAGATCACGTGGACCGACGATGCAACTCAAGCGTTCCAGCAATGTAAAGCCAGCATCATACAAGCAGCTTTACTTGCTCACCCATCACATGAAGCTACACTTGCTTTGTTCTGCGACGCATCCGACAACTCAGCTGGCGCCGTCCTACAACAATACGTGAATTCTGATATCTCAAGTAGCTCCAAAGACCTCTAAAGTTAATATTGTATAAATTGCTTATAGCTTTTCAAGGATCAAATAGTTACGATAATTATGTAAATAAGTGCTTTTCGTTAGTAAGTATGCATAATTCTATGCAGTTTTAACACTAAGTGTACAGGCCCTGTAGAGGTACATAAAGTGGGCATATGGGGTCAAAGGCCTTAGTTATGCATAAGTAGTGATAGGTACTGGCCCATGAACCCTTTCGGAGGCTACTTTCCTTACAGGTTAGTACTAGAACCGCGAGAACGGTTTACTATAGTTTCACAGATGGTTAAAATACACAGGGTTATGTAAAAGGTCCCCTATATTTTAGTGCCCTCACTAATAAGTCAGTTTAAGTCATCTGACATTACATTATATAATATTTTAGTTTATTTTAGTTTTATCTGACATTACATAATATTTTAGTGACCTCACTAATAAGTCACCAGTCAGTTTAAGTCACCTGACATTATATAATATTTTAGTGACCTCACTAAAAAGTGACCAGTCAGTTTAAGTCACCTGGCATAAACAAATCTATTTGTATTAAATGTTAAATAGCCGCGATTTTATGTTGATTTAAACGTTTTCATTTTGATGACTGGCTTAAATTCTTTGTTTTAACCATGACAAGTAAAAGTGAAAATTACTTTACCTAAAAAAAACTATTTACCTCCTTCTTTTTTGTAGCAGAACACGAAGAAACTGATTGTTATATATAAAATATGATTGTAAATGTATTGATTGCCGAATATAACAATCAACTAAAAGCAACATAACATTGTTTATGAGTTTTTAATTACTTTTCCTCTTAATATAGCTCTATTTGCACGATGCATTTTACGAGCAATTAAAAAAAAATAAAAGATCTCTAATAATCTAAGTAATTTAAGGCAGTCGTGAAGAAATATCAGACTATAAAATAGTACTTACTTTATGAATTTAAATGTTTTACCCACATTTAACAACGGTTTAATCGACGGCCAAATTGTGGCTTCTATGGTAGGTAACCTTAGGTACACGATTGACCTTACTAATTGCTCCATTTGCTTACTATAAAAATCGTATCTTTGATATGAAAGCTTATTCGAAATTGTACTTTTTTCTTGTTGAATTTGCGTTTTAAAACCAACATCAAAGCCAAGTCTTTGTCGATCTTGATTTCATCATTAACTAGTCGGTCCATTCTGTAAAAAAAAACTTAGGCGAAGTGAAATTTAAGCGATAGTCATTCCACCAGATAAAAGTAGACGAGCTTTTATTCAGCATCGATAACTAAATAATTTATCTCACATTCACTATTTTGATGCCCCAATTAAACCAAATATTTACCAAAATTTTTTATTTTAGTATGTAGAGCAAGCACATCAAATACTTATATATTACATATATTTTGTGCCGAACTATTGAAATAAAATAATATAGCTACAGTAAATTTATTTTACGATATACCTATTTAAATACCTACAATTACCAATATCTTACATCACATCACTATCATAAATATCTTAATAAGACGTAAACGCCACAAAGTTACTGATCAAAGAAGGTCAAAAACTTGTATAACTTGTACTCTTGATTCTCATGGCTTGTTGTCACGCGAGGTATTGTAGAATAAAAAATAAAATAGAAAGGGAGAAAAGACATTATTTGGTATACGCACTGGAAATACAAACAGTAAAAAAGGGAGACTTAAAACTAACAAAGTAATATTAAAAACAACCAAAAAATAAAATGAATAAACAAAAAAAGACTTTTACGAGGCCAAAAAGGCTCCTATCTCAGCACAATGCTTCGATATTTAAAAAATAAATGCCACAGCATTAGTATTCAGAGAGAAAAAAAAAACAAAATCAAAAGTAATTTATTTATACTAGGCTATGAATCAGCACTTTCTGAACGTCAAAATGACATAAGACAGTCCCTAAAACACTCGTATTTCACCCCTTCCTAGTGCTTTAGCTTGGAAGAAACTCCCTAACATATAAATAGGCAGCTATAAAATAGGTAGGACTAAAGATACAAGCAATGACGGATGGCAATCAACTTTGCTGTTAGATCAACGTTCAAGCACGAGTTTTGGTGTGTATTCTAATATTTTGTAAAAGAAAAAAAGACACCTGTCGTATCATAGACAAGGAAGCGACCAGCTTTCTAAATTTTTCTCGCTTAGGAAACGTACAAAACATGTGCCGTGTAGGTAAAAGTGATTATAGATAAATCAATATTAATAGTAATAGCTGACTATTCACACAGCCGGCTAGTTTGTCACAGCAACAAAAGCTATCAGAGAGTACCTACTTATTCGCTCAGCGACGCTCGCGTGGCGAGCAGGACACTCGCTGAAAGAGGAAAGTCCTTCACAATTAAAAAATATCAATGAAATTCACTTGATAAAGGTAACTAGTTACAGTAAGTAGACCTGAAAAGCCTCCTTTATTAGCCTAAGATTCCATTCTTCACATGCGGACTTGTAAATCTAACGGTTAGGCTTTTAAATAGAGAACTATTTATTTTGTTTATTCAACCAGTTTTATGTTTTTATAGTCAATTAACGAAGTAATTGTTAGAGTTATATTTAGTTTGCATGTTTTATTTATTTCGAACAACAATTCTTTAATATATTGGAGGCAATCAAGGTAATTATGAACCTACCACCTACAATGGGAATGGATTTAAATAAAATTCTTGATCTTCGTGTTTCTTCTAAATTGGCAGGCGCCGCCGTTCATTGAGAATAGCGAATTAGCCTAGAATGCATGGTTTAATGGTGTCTAAATTGCTCTCACTACAGATGTTCTATGTCACGAAGTCCGTTTGGCTATGAATGTTGTCAAGCGTGCACGTGCACATTGTGATCAACAGAGACTCAACAATGGGTGAAGTAAAACGGTACACATTCGCGGAAATAGCCTCATGCGACGGTAGCAAGGGGCAGCCGCTGTGGGAGCGCGCTTGTCGGGATACGCCACTACTACAATCAAAGCCGAACGGACTTCGTGAAATAGAATATCTGTAACAGAATATTTATTAACATAACATAATCATCACGCCTGTAAACCTCGCGGGACAAGACAGATGTGTATTTGTAGCAACACAAACATATCGCCAGCTATGTTTAAGTTCCATGTTATAGGGAGCGAGCCTATTACCATCAGCCGAGCTCGAATCCACACTCCGGCTGCTACTGAGAAATTCCTGATGGAAAAACCTAATAACACTGACCCACAGCAGACCCTGGAATCGAACCCAGAACCTCGTGCTCAACAGTGGTCGCAAGCGCTACCGCTTGTGACTACTTTAGTTAGGTACCTACGCATGTCAAAACTTACCTTTTTCTAACTCATCCCGAAGATCTTGAAATGAATTTCACTTCGCGATTGTATCTGAAAATGAAAACATTATAATTAGTTAAGGATAACGCACTAATGACATAACTATTTGGCCCATACTTGATTGTTAGGGGTGGCAGAAACTGGACAGCTAAAACTCTTAAAACCCTCTTGATTTAGAGGGATCACGTCACACATAGCCCATAAAAGATATCAACCGCTAATGTTAAACGCTAACTCAAAGCATTTATTTCAATTAAACCAATTACAGGCACTTTTTAATAGTCAAGGAGTCAGTCAGTCAGAAAAGATGAAGCTAGTTGCCCATTCCAAAGCGTAGAAGGTTCCCATAGAGAAGAACGGGCAAGAAACTCCATGGACTCAATAATCAATAAAAAACAATATTTCTTAATACATAGATAGACACAGCGTCAATTAGCGTCAGTAGGTCCCTACCTACTTCCACCGTAGCTAAGTACAAAAATACATACCCGTGAAATACATTAGCCACACGAGTTTTCAATGAAATCATTCATTCTAAAACAATCAAAAAAATAATAATTAGTAGATCCAATAGGTATGTAAACTGGCCAATCACTGAAGTTTGCTGATGATACCGTGAAAATTGTGATCACACGCAGCCGTCATTCATTCTTGCGTTGTTTACTCCGGAATAGGGAGAAAGAAAGAAGACAAAAACTATGTTTATTTGCGGTAAACATGATGCAGAGAAAGAACATAAACACAAAAAAATAACGAGTTGAAGGAAAATATGCGAACCTATGCGAGACAGAATCGCAGCACTGGTTTTCACCGACAGCCAGCGTTGATGAATGAATAGAATGCTGAAGATATTTCACAGCGTTAATTAAGTAATCTATCATATTTCCTTTACGAGAAATATGCATGTCTAATTTAAAGAATTCGAACGAAGAATGTGGATCAATCTTCGAATTCTCTAGTTATTAGGTGGCGTTAAAGCTATAAATAAAAATAAAATTCTTCTGTATTTATTATTACCAGCAAACAAACTTTGAAGATACAAAATGCTTATATGACAGCATATTGCACCTTTCTATCATTAACCTATCACAATATAGGTACTTTTTATTATCATTTGGTGGTATTAATATTTTTTGGCCACAAAAGATCCCCCAGTGTTTACGAATCTATATATCGATGATCTACGGTGACGAGACATGGACGCTCACAAATGTCCATTGCATAGACCGCACAAAGGGCGATGGAGTGAGCCATGCTTGGCATAACCAGACTAGACGGAGTGGGTAACACCGAAATCCGTCGTCTGTCGAAAGTCTACGACGTAGGAGACAGAGCCAAGCACCTCAAGTAGAGTTGGGCAGGACATCTAGTTAGACGCGGAGATGGCCGATGGAGTAAAGCTGTGACCGAATGGTGGCCAAGGTGAAGACACAGAAACCAGTGCCATCCAAAAGCGTGATAAAATCGTCAAAGACGCGGGAAACACCTGGATGAGGGACGCACGGAAACGGGAAGTATGGCAGAAAAAAGGGGAGGCCTAAAGACCCAGCAGTGAGTAACTCCGGGCTGAAATGACGATGATGATCATGTTTTGGTGGTGTCCACTGGTATGGAAGTGTAAAACAAATTGCCATTCAGTTTTAGTCAGTTCTAATTTTCAAAGCTCGTGTTCTTGTGCTCCTACGTAATGTATTGCTGCGCTAATAACCACACCGCTATGAACATTGAGTGAAGACCGCGACTCGGCAAACGTAGTGTAGGACGCCCTCCGGCCAGGTGGGATGACGATCTGCGAAAGACTGCAGGCAGATGCTGGATGCGTCAAGCTGAAGACAGGGCGCTATGGCGCTCATTAGGGGAGGCCTATGTCCAGCAGTGGACTGCTATAGGCTGATTATGATGATGATAAACATTATTCTCTTTAGGGTGAATTTCACCAAACTTTTATACCTAGGATAAGGCTTTATCCTGAGAATAACTTTTGAATTTTTGACAGTATTTCCATACTAGAACTGTCAGACGTCAATTTTATTTCACGGATAAATTATATTATTGTCTGAGTTTAGTGAAATCAGCCCTTAGTCGCACAAATAATAAAACAAACACAATTACAGGTAATATCTATCAACGAATCAACAAAAAGCTACATTTAAATCGCAAGCAAAGGAGAGTGTCCTTTGAGATGTACCGTGTGAATTCTGTTCGAGCCGCGGTTGCCGCAATCGATTCTTAAGACGATAATTTTAAAAAGTGATTTTGAAAAAATGCAAGAACAAAAGTGCCGCCTGTCTTTCGAAATTCGCAGATTACACCGGCATCTGATAAACCAATAGTCGTGTAGTCATGCAGGTGTAGATTGGTCAGTGATTAGGTATATTTTTTTCATAATTGGTTGGAAGATACTGGTTTTGTTTCTGAAATGCTGTGGTCTAGATTATTGGTAGGTGGTGGAAAATTTTGGGTGTTGAGTTTGATTCGTTATTTAATTTATTTGTGCAGAATCACAAGAAATTTTCATTACGTACATTTGATGTTAGTATGTGAATTTTTATACAATAGCTAGTGATAAACAGCTGGTGTTGTTCTAGATTATATATTTACTAGAAATTGCAGCAATTTTTCGCAAAAAAAAATTCATAAATACGTTAAAATATTCGTATTGCTGAATATAAAATATTCGTATTGCTGAAAACTAAAAATATAATATATATTTCAGGAGTCATTTTTTGCCATCGACACGTTTAAACTAAGAAATTAAAGTATTCCAATTATAACTAATACAAAACACTGGAACACGCTAAAGCTCTACCTAATGTCACGAAGGGACAGAAATGACCATTTATTTTTTGCAGAATTAATCACCCACCATGTTTACAAATTCCGTCATTCACTCAAACGTTATCAGGCCCAAAAAAGGCCCTCCAGCAACACAACGAAAACATTTAAATAATTACGAATATCTCGGGTCCAATTATCGGCGTCCCGCGCCAATGCTCTGCGGGCAGACTACAGGAGACAAAGTGTCGAGATGAAAGGCACCGCCGCCGATTGTCGCGGCATTGTATCCTCACTCGTTAGTCCGGCATTATCGTATCAAGATTTATTTTAACGATTAAGTTTATGGTGCAAGGGAAAAGTGAAAAGCGATTTGTATAATTCAAGACTCTCTACTGAAATTGCAGAACGTCTGAATTACAATAAGAAGTCTTCTTCTCAGTTTCTCGCTGGCCAGTTCTGTCTAAACTAATTGTAGCTAAGTTCAATAAAATTAATAAGAGTTACAAAAACATAACCTAAGATAGTCTGAGTTTCCTATTACATTCGAGAAACATCAGAAGGCCAATAATCTCGTACTTAAAAAACGTTCAAATTCTAGTCATAATCTCATCTCAGCGACAATCAATGACAAAAACTTGAAAAAAAAGGGAGGTGGTAAGTAAATTAAAAGTTTTGTTTGACAGATTGAAATTGAGATTACGTTTTTAATAATTCAAAAAAAAAAAAAAAAAGTCGTTAGTCAACATTGTCCCTATCCTATGGTATTCGCTGCATGAAAATATTCAAGTCAGTTGCTGCTCACAAATCTATGTTCATCACAGTTATACAACTCCATTCTAAATAAATGTTCCCACTTTTGGAACAAAAGCCTCCTCTAAGATAGAGCGAGATATTGGGGTAAGATTCTCACATAATTATCAGACCTATCAGGATTTACACTTTCACTCTCACACACAAAAGTGACAGCAACTCCTAAATCGCTCCCGCTTCCGCCTATAGCCTGGAACCGCCTTAAATTCAACGATTAACGCTTATAGCTTCAGTCATTAAGCCACAATTGGGCTGTGTGTACCTCCACAATAATAGGCCGACGGCCATCGTATTACATGAAACAATATGCCTGTTTTGTAGACTTATTGGCTATTTCAATGGAAATAATTCCGATTGAAATCAAGGATTGCGAATTTGTACAGAAATTATAATAGTTTGAGGATTAATCATGGTCGATAGTTGAAAGGCTTTGTTGGAGGTATCCACACTAACATACTAGTAGGTATGTACTTAAATAGTGATCATTGTATCCTTTGGACACTGAAAGAAATAAGTATATATATAATATATAATTTTTTACTAATCCGATCTGCTTGAGGCAAAATGTTACCGTCACGACAGTAAGCTTTAACGTTTTAAGTAGCTAACTATTGAAATTTACTTACATAACACAGTAATGGTGGTTTTCCTTTTTTTTCTGTTGTTTTTTTTCAGTAAATAGTATGTTCAATCATTAAAAGTTACTGCTTTGTCTTTTACTGTTTTACAAACATTTATTCTTACTGTATACAGTCAGTAAGTTTTAATGAAATCGCTTTAATGTGATGTAGTAAAAAATTATTTTTTTCAGCGTACATTTAGTGAGTATCGTATACCTACATGTACGCAGACATGTTTTTAGCCAGTGACGGTCAATCTTAGCGGAGACTAGCCATCGGCGTGGGAGATGTTATTGTGCACGAGACAAGTGCGTGTGCAGGTACAGGTGCACTTTCTCATCCCTAAAGGCTCCTACAAACAGGCGCGACAAGCGATATAATCGCGCGACACAAAGGCACCGTTCGTTGCGCGACTTGCGGTGCCTTTGTGTGACATGTCGTGTCGCGCCTGTTCGAAGGAGCCTTAACTCTCAAGCGCAGGCCACACAGCGAGCTGGCGGGCGGACAAGCTGGCGGGCGAGCATCGTATCCCCATTTTTATCATGACTAAATTCAAAACTCCTGAAATGGCTAAGAGAAAAGATGCAGGTCTGTATTAAGTACTTACACCATATTGCAGAATGGATACGTTTCTGCCTCTTGCAACAATAGCAACCAAATAAATCTACAGTTAGAATTTTGTAAAATAAATCCATTACTTTCAAAAGGACTAAACAAAAAAGTTTTCGCATTCGCAGCTTCTGAAACCATCACGAAAATATTCATTCACAGTACCATAAACAAGCAACATTGTACCAAAATACGGACTCCCCAGTAACATCCTATCAAAAACCGATACAGAACATTTTATTACCCCTGGCTTTCTTTAAAATTGAACCATTAATTCGTCATCCATGATGTCACTGACTTATAGCACCATTGTCTCTTATAAGGAACGATATTTCACGATTCAACATAGCAAATTGCTTCATTTATAACGGAAAGGTACCGAAAAAGTGCTCACGGTACCTTTTGACGGTACACCAAGTATTTAGGTTAAAAGGTAGTAAAATTTTATTTGTGTAATGATTTTTAATGAACATTTTCAAGGTCTTCATTTTGTCAAGAAAATGTACTGTTAACATTGTTTGGATGGGAATGAAAAATTTAGGTATGTTTTTATGGCCACTTAGCTGCTTGATACTGTACTCTTACTTTGGGACCAAAACACATAAGTTGCTAATACTGTTCATAGCCATTAGAGAGGTTATCTATGTAGTCGTAGGGCTAAATGTAGATTTAGCAGTGTAGGCTGGTTATAATTGCCGGTGTGTTCCTTTCGAACGTTCAAGCAATTCACGACACGATTGGCGCAGTGGATGAGCGATCGACTGCTGCGCTGCGTGTCGCGGGTTCGATTCCTGCACGGAACAAATATTTGTATTGCCTACAGGTAGTTGTTCCGGGTCTAGCTGTTTGTGTGTGTGAATTTAAAGGTTTGTAAACGCACCCACGATACAGGAGTAATTCCCAGTGTGGGGCAACGTTTCTAAACAAAGAAAAAAAAAATTAAACATAAACAAATAATTCTTAAATATTATAATATGGTTTTTTTGTTAGTAGAAGCAGGGCTAGAGATAACGTGATATTGTAAAGTCGTGAATATATTTTATCCAAGACAAAGCTGTTTAATTGTATTGTTAAGCTCCCACCTAGACCCACACAGCACCTACTAAGTATCTCCTACTATGTAGCTATCACGAAGAAAATCATAGAATTATATCGTTAAAAGTGCTAACAAGTTTTGTAACCCGGAAACGAATTCAGGAACATTACTAAGAGTCTGTAACTAACTGAGCTATCAAGGTCATCAGATATACATATGATTATGAATACTAATGTGTCTTCATGTCGTACTAGAGTGATGTCGAGCTGAAGTGTGTAGCAAAAGGTGCATTCGAACTATGGTGAGTCGCAGCACAGTTTTGTCGCACAAGTGTTATTCGCACATCCATTTGTCGAACTCACGCAGTAAACTCATCTTCAAGTGCCTAGTGCCATAAATATTTATTTCTGTAAATTAAAATAATAAGTAAGCAAATAATAACTAACACCTAATTTATTAATAAAAATAACAAAATTAAATCCTAACTTAACTAAAACTATACAGAAACTAAAATATAGCGTCGAAAAATTCATCCGCATCGCTGTCGACTGATAATGTAGGTACTCAAGAGACTGGCGGCATTACCACGTTGTATGGCAATGCTTAGCCTCTGGCCAAGGCAAAAGCCAGCCTTTAGGTCACGGGAAGTTCCTTAAAAAGAGATTTCCTTAAAAAGACCATGAGCACTCGGACTCTACGACCCGAGGGTTTCAACCCCAAACGACTCGAAAATATAATTTTCCGCAACCACAGCAGCAGCGCCAGCACAGCATGCCGAGCCAGGAAGATGGAATAGCGCAAAAGTATCGACACACGTTGCGTCCTAAAGGCTTATACCCACCTTCAATGGAAATAAAGACATACCGTTCGGTCCGAGCCTAGTTTGGTTTATGTCACCTCTGCGGGCTCTGCCTAAACCTTCAGAGATAGAGGCATGATGTTATTATGTTAGTTATGAAAAGTGCTTATACCTGGGGCCCAAACCACAGAATTTTACAATTACAAGTTACATTACTACTTTGTAAATTGTAACACAATTGAAACGGAAAAGCTTTACAAATATGTAAATTGTAGTGACAAATCTACAATTTATACATAGCTTTGGGTTACGCTTTTAAAAATGCGCTTTTTTTTTTAACTCATCCATATTTGTAATTATGGTGTCACGTAATTTTTCTACTATTTATCAATTTTGTAGAATTGCAGGTATAGGGCCCTGAAATTCATCTTTCAATGTTTTGAATCTTTATTTTAAACTTCCTCGACAAAAAAGGTAGTTAAAATCTGTTACCAAAAACCACCATTTGCATTTAACCCTGCAACATTCAAGCAAAATATGATTTTGCCATTGATGGGAACTTTCAAAAATCTATTTCCCGTCTGGACGTAGTTCCGGTGGGCACACCCTGTTATTATCCTGAAGCTATTATGTTGCTAAATGGAAGGGTCGAAAACGGAATTGTTTTTGACGAATTTTCGCGTGTTGTGACGTGTTCGGAAAAGGGTTGTTTTGGCATATAGTTTATTTTGTGAGTTTCCAGGGAGGAGTTATTAAATTGGGAAGTAAACGTTTTTGGAATATCTATATAGGTACTAGTATTAAAGCTGAAGTTTGTTTGTTTGTTTAAACGTGCTTATTTTTGAAACTACCGGTCGGATTTGAAAAATTATATTTGTTTTTCATAGTCCAATTCTTGAGGCAGCCGAGCAAAAACAAAAAAAAAGTTAGAAAGAACGCTGAGCGAAATAATAGCACGGGCAGGTAATAATAAATTAAAAAAAATATATAATAAACAGTTATTAATTATAATAAATACATAATATAAATAATTTAAAAAAATATAAAAAAATAGTAATAATAATAAATGCGTTGCTACGGAGTGGGTAAGGGGAATAAGAAATTTCACCCGGACGAAGTCGTGGGCAGAAGCGAGTCATTAACAATTAAGGTGTTTTTAAAATAAATTAGGAGGTATGTTGGAAGGGATTTCTTTAGAAGTAATCATCACTTTTGTTCGTATTTTTCTGTTCCTGTCTTATCTGTTTTTATGAGTGTAAATTACATTACTGTTAATAAAATAAAATAAATACTTAAATAAAATATATTTTTTTTATACAAATACAATAATTATCGTAATAAACGACATAATGTAAATTCGATACCAAAACACTTAAGACCCATTATGCGAGCAAGGTATCATTAAAATATTTTAATATCCTACTAAAAGCTTAAAAACAACTTTATTTTAAACCCGACTCCCCGCCAAGTAACATGTATCCACAATTTCCTGACCCACATTCAAACAGACTTAATAACGTCGTTATAACAAAAAACAAACTTTAAGTAATCTAACCAAAATTATTCTGTACTTTTAAATATTCATTTTAATCGAGCTACAAGCAATTATAGGTTTCGAAGCGCCGCACACGCACACCCCGCTAGAGTTGCCTCCCGTTGATACGACAGCTTATGTGAGAAAGACAACAAATTATACCACATTATGTCTTATGACGAACGGTTTTAACGCCCAATGTAAAACTACCTTCGTTAATTTTGTTGTTACCCAAAAATGTTCAGAAAACATCTTTTGTAAAGACTATGTTACATTGGTCAAAATGTTGTATCAAACAAATGGGGGCTATAGGGGGCTTTAATTAAATAATTTCTTTACTTTACATAAGCAATCAGGTGCGTTGTTTAGCATACAAATTGTTCTAACAAATGTTTATAGTGTTGAGCTATCGTGGCCCTTGTAATATGAAATCCGATATGAAATAAACGAGTTATAAATATTTTGAGGTTTTAAATTGAATTTTGAATTGGATACTCAATGAAACTGTTATGTTAATTACAAGTTTAGTTTAATTTAATATTTTTTCGATGTTAGTTTTGTTCTGTTGAGCTAGCTATAAATGCGAGACTTTTGCAATTATGATAAAATAAAGATCACAATCGCTATGTCTTTCTTAGGTAAGGGAGTGCCCTATAAAAATTTGCTATATAAAATTTGCAGTGGCAAATTTGATATATCAAATTACATTAATATTACACAATATTGATTTATTTCCAAACACCTAGCCTTTTTATAATTGGTTTTAGCCATACAAGGAAAAGCTCTCATTTATAATAAAGATCACAATCGCTATGTCTTTCTTAGGAAAGGGAGTGCCCTATAAAAATTTTCTATATAAAATTTGCAGTGGAAAATTTGATATATCAAATTACATTAATATTACATAATATAGATTTATTTCCAAAACACCTAGCCTTTTTACAATTGGTTTTAGCCATACAACGAAAACCTATCATTTATCTGTGTGATGGCGAGCCGTTCATTTCAATCTTGAAAAAATTAATGATGATTCCGTCAATAATGCTAGCAATATGAAATAAGTACCAACTTATAAAATAAATGATGATAATTAATGTACATATACATTAATGGGATAAATATTGTCTAGGTAAGCTGGCAATATTATATGTTACAATGTTTCTTGTAACTTAAAAATGTTCCGTATTTATGGTAAACATGAGTGTCTCATACTTGTTGCCAAAAATATTTCATGTTGTGGAAACAATGTTGCGGTACTGTTTCTCAACTTTGTTTATTTCTTTATTTATCCATTTATTTCAGGCATCAAGGCCCATATAAACACATACAATACAGTATTAATATAACTTAAAAATACTATAAATGCATAGAACATTATAATTACACTTATAAAACTAACGCACACGAATTGTCTGCGTCGTGTTTGGCTGACTCGTGTTTTGTATCCGACCACGAAACCGACGGGACACAACACCCTTCAGCCAGCTCTTCCCTAAGGAACTTCTCGAGATGATGGGTCGGGACACGCAAAACGAACGACTTGAAGTTCGTGTTGTGACGCGATTCCAACTTCTCGACCCTCAAAGTCCAGTTGGTCTTCACACGCATGTATACCACGATCTCCTCAACCTTCGTGGAGTCGTGCAGTCTGGACACGTACAACAGCGTCGTCGGGATTGCTGGACGCAGCAGCATGTTGGGTTCTGCCTGCGCGGTACCGCACTGATTCCGACAAGGAGGCTTCTTCTTCTTCATTTTTATGCTTTATACCTAAATTTGTGAGTTTGTATGTAACAAACTCACTACGGGGTAATCTTTGGAAGTATTGATTCGATTGCAAAAAATATTTCTGTAATGGGAGGCAATAGTATTGTCGAGTATCATAGGATATATATATTTAACGTAAGTATTAAACAAGAAATAACGCGGGCGTACTCGCGGGCAGAAGCTAGTTTCCAATAAATACGCGGCTTACACAACACACGTTTGACCATTCTTTACACAATTCAATGAACTTTTAATCCCATATTTTAATCTTTAACCCCACCAGCAAGAGCATTATTTTCTCCGTATTCTTTCCTCGTAACAATAAAAACAAGAAATAAGTTTCATTTCTACTGATTAAAGTAACACTCTATCACTGACATTTAATCCTATGTAAATTGGGTGTAATGTTAAGCATAAAGTATTGTCAATGATTAAATTTATTGTGAGTCTTAAGTTTTTTTATTGTTTAAATTATGTTTTTTTTTAAGTTTTGGTGGAATCATTTATTTTGGGAGTAAGTGGTTCGAAAAATCGAGTTCTTTTTTATCTCATAATGAGTTTGTAAGCTGTCAGCTAGGAATCTATAATTTACATCGGCAATTAACATGCTCAGGAGAATATGCTTATTAATAATGGACTCCGACTAACCGGCGTGATATTAGCGTAACCTTACGACTAACAATGGCAATTGCAATTTTGACAGTTCAACAACATTCATTACGTTTTATACATTGCTGAGCAGACCAATTTTTCAAACATATGCCACAATGGATTAGCAATTCACGTCGAATTTTTTCGTCGAAAGTTATTTGCTACGCAATTAAGGTGCGGTAGGCAGTTTGTCTCTGTGATGTGATCAGACTATGCAAGATCTGCAAGCCTTCTGAAATTTTGAACTACATTGTTTTGTTTTATAGCATAATTTATTCAGCATAGTAGTTCAATCATAGCGTGAGTAAACTGCCATTGATAAAAAGAAAGAACTTTAATTTTACTGCAGATAAATAAGGCTGTCGCAAAAAATGCAGCCGCCATCTTGGATTTGTATTTTGACCTCACTATTGGCTTCAATTCCCTCGAAAACCATGTAAACTATCTCTCTCCCTCTTTTTCTATTACATAAATGAAAAGTCGCACGGGGGAGCATAACTCTTTTTCGTTACGTGACAATTTCTCCCATAATTATTACTCCTACCGTAAGGTCCGTAAAAGAACTGCGTTCCGAAAATAACACGTGAAAGACCCTTATTAAAAATATATTACTATATAATAAAACTTAAAAATTACAACATAAACCAGATACTTAAAAACAAGCGTCGCTCCCAACACATTTGATTACCCACAAGCTTATCAAGCGGTTAAAATTAACCTCTCCACCGATTATAGAACCATACTTTCTATAATATTACCATTATTAATTTACTTAAATTAATTTATTAATATCATAAACGCATGAAATAATTAGATGCTTATAATTTACTCATAAAATTTTGAGTGACTACTAAAACGTCTGTAGAAGAGTGGGTCGTGGTTAATATATTGCTAAATGATGGCCATATTAAAGTCTATGGTGATGCTGTGAGGCTCCCACTGTTTTATGACGACAAACGGCATTCTGACCGTCTTCTGGAATATGCTAGGGTCATTAATAGGTAGTTCTGTTAATGCTATAGTTTATTGCTTGCTAATAAACTGCACTTTGCATTTCATGAGTCTACTTAGGGGTTGTAAGGCCCACCACGGACTAAATACTACGTAGAGGTCATTCAAAGGCGTCTCTTTGAATTATATCTTTTTTTTTTCTTTGCGGATGACGACTTAGATTTTTGATGAAAAGTCGATACAGTTACGCCTAATTGTATCCACCTTCTTTTCTTTTTTTCTCAAGATGGCAAATCATCAAATGACCCCTCCCGCTATGGGTGGAGTGGAAGGGAGTGTCTGACTCTTACTGACTAAAACCCACCCGTGTTCCTTCCTTAGCCCTTCATGTTCCGGGCCAGCGGTAACCCTTTCGGACAATCCCGCTGACCCGGCAGGCTTCGGCCCTAACGGGCTTCTTCAATTGATGCTGATATCTCCTTGAGGCGCGCGTGGAACACATACGCGCCGTCCGGCACGGGCCTGGTCCTGATCGGACGGTGAGCTACCCATTACTCTCTGCCCGCAGGCCCGCTCCTACGGTGGCCGGGAGTCGTCGTGCGGCTCCCGACGCCCCGGAGCGTCACCCGCGGCGGCTGGGACGGGAGGCTCTCTACCACAGCCATCCCGCCGCCTCCTTCGCTAGCATGACTGCTTCGCAGAAAGAGGCGACTGCCTCCCAATTGTATCCACCTTTCATCAAAAATCTAAGTTTCCATCTTATGTTTCGCTTGCACATTTACGTCTGGCGATAAGTCTGCGAGGCTGAAGTGGGACCGGGTGGGTTACATCCAAGAAGGCAGGCCGGGGTCGGCACACGGTGGGTGCCTAAAGATGGACGTTGTCACCAAGGCCTAAGAAACGCTGGATGGCGTGACGATTTGGACTGGTTCCAATCCGATTGGACGGAGAAGGCACAGCACAAAGAAAAGTGGAAAAATATGCGGTTGACCTTTTGCCCGGCAATAAAACAATACAGGTTAACTTAAATTAAATAAAATCGACATTTACGTCTATAGATATGCAAAATAAATATAGATTTAGTGTAAATTTAAATATCTTTTCTAGTTTTGCTTTGAGCTGACCACCTGTTACAGTCAAATCTATAAAAATATAGCCAAATCTAGTGATGACTAACATCTTCTCATAACCCAAAATAGTGCAACAAAAAAAAAGTCATAAAGTAAAAACCATCTACAATATTAATAGCTTAACACAAACTTTTTAAATGTATGACAAATTAATACTTATCTCTACCGAAACGGCCCAAAATCAATTTCTCATGGGTCACTGTCCGTACTATCTGAGGTCACATGAGCTATGCATAAATACATTTTAAAGTGGCAAACATTTGAAAAGTTTTCTCGGACCAAACAACTTTAACTTTACATTCTTTGAAGACCTTCTTTTAATGAACGTAGGGGTTATTTTGCAGTGTGTTGTGATGATGATAATGTGGTGGTAACACGGTTATGGGTAGACAGACGGGCGGGGAATGAGTTTGTGAATATTTCAAATGCAATCTTAAATCGTTGCCCACTATAGGTTCTATTGTTCTCGCAGGTGGTTATGTACGAAAGTTGCTCTACTTTGAGTGACATAATTCTTTTTGACGTGACAACGTCTAATAAATCGATGAAGCTGGCTGCACACACGAAAAAACATGACTCATGTAGCGTTACCTCGCGGCCTTGCTCTGTAGCGTTGCTGCCGCGCACGCTGCCGAATCGGCCTCCGCGTTCGGCAATTTTTTTTTAGATAATTTTTATGGCTATATCATTGGCTTAAGTTTATCTTGGACGTCACTAACATTAGTGATGGAAAATATCGTGAGGAAACTTAGACTCTATAGCTGTTGTTATAAGTCTAAAATCGCAATGCGTGGTGATCAATGCTCGCCTTCTCTGTATGAGAAGAAGCCTTTGACATACAGTGGGACAAAGGCTGGTATTATTATCATTAGTCTAATAGATCTTATATAAATTGCCAAACTGGAGGTCAATAAAATTAAGCTTGTACAGACGCCAGCACATCAAGCTACTATGCTATGTCAGATTTCTTTAATAGATTTTCAGCTTTATCGCTAAAGCATAAGGTAAAAAGTTGATTGGGAAAATTTTACAGTTTCGGGTAGCGCGATGTACTGGCGTCTGTACTACATTCGGTAGGCCTACAAATATTACACGTGTCTTGAATGGTTTGTGCTTTATAAGTCCTTGGCACGTGCTTGGCCCGTAACAAACCATGCTAGCTTATAAATGTTTACGATTAGAATGTTATCTCTACGATTTATTCCTGGTTTATGTTTGTCTACTTAAATATTTTCATCTTCTTAAGTATCTTTATTTTAATGAGTTTTTATTTTCTGTTTTATAGCAATACTCATCTCTTAGTGACGTCACACATGTGACATCAGACATATGACATCTACCAACTCGAATTGGGCCCGCGTGATAGCTTACAACCCACTCCCTCTCGGAGAGAGGAGCCTGTGTTCCAGAAGTGGGAACATCATATGATGGTTAAGCATCTGTTAGTTCCAAGACGATTATGAAATTATTACGAACATGCAAAAAACTTAGCGAAAATGATATAACGTGTTAGGTAATAAATAATTAATTTCTAGCAGTTATTTTTTTTAATATAAACAAAAAGCTACTCTAACGACTTTCATTAATCATGGATCTTAGTATGATTATGACAATGCAAAATTGATAAAATTAATTTAAAATAAATGTTGAAATCTCTATAGCAATAATAATTTATTAATTTGATTGAACTCTAATATTTCTATTTTCTATTGTTATTACTGTTTACATCTACTATATATATACTATATATATGTATACTATATATACATACATACTGTGGTTTCCTGTAAATGAAGGAGCACACCTAAAATAACCATTTGTATTATTGTGATTTCTATTGTATTTTACACAGATACATATCCTTTGTTGGAGATTCCAAATAAATAAATAAATCATACAAAAAAAACTTCAGTTTAAATAGACGAAGGTAGTTTTATCGACCTACTTTAATATGCGTTTTTTTTTTATAACTCTGCGCACGTCAAGTGCACACCGATAACAATAAAATTTCTATTGTGTCTGTCAATTAGACGCGCGATGGGTTAAATAAGACTGTTGACATCTAGGAGTTTAAACGTCAATATTAATGTCTCGCTATAATGCGAACATTGATAAACATTTAAATATTTAAAGCGATGTAATCACTCAATTCGATAAGCTTTCTACTGGAACAGTGCATTTTGTAGCTGGCCTGACAACCTGAGGTGTGCCGATCCTCAATTAACTATTGTCATCTAAAATGGCTGATTGATTGCGATTTAGAAGAACTATTTTTTTTTCTTATTTTCTAGTATCGTGTTACTCAGTAACTGGGTTGTGGAGGTCAGAGGGCCTACTCTCACATACCGTCAACGAAGATACGAGCCCGTCAGAAAATAGTTCGATACATCAGAATGAACCTTACTCCCGATTAATTAACTTTGTCGGACGGGCAAAAACACATCGGGAGTAAGGACAAACTGTCAAATCGAGTTGTCATTCATATTTAGTTCCGGACCCGAAGTAATCTTATGTCCGTAGGTAATACGGAGTACGATACGATACGCCCGTAACTTCGACCGAAACTACGAATTTAGTAGTTGGAGTATAAACCCCCAGATAGTCGCTCCATTTTAAATAATGGTATTCAGTTGCGTCAGGTAAGACTGAACGCCGACCCCAACATAGTTCGGAAAAGGCTAGTGAGATGGTGATTTTCTATTATGCTTGCTTCCAAACTTGCCTAATTATGTAAATAATTGAAATAAATTTATAGTGTTACAAAATAGACTTAGGGCTGATTTCACCAATGAACCTGAACGCGATCACCACATTTTAAACGCATTCAAGAGTTGTCAGTGTCATTATTATTGTGGAATATTGACACTGACACCTTTTGAACGCCGTTTACATGTGCTGATCACGTTCACTTCCATTGGTGAAATTGGCACTAAAACGCAATTAATCAAATTAATAATAATTAAAAGGGGTATAATTTTAAACATCGAGTCTCTGTAAATGTGAGTGTAATATTAATGTATTATGAACATACACCTTCTGAAATCAATTCTCTAGGTGACGGTGAAAATCGTATCAAAATCTTCGAGGTATCAAAATCCGTTGCGCAGTTCAGAAGTACAACACGGTCACATAGACAGACACGTAAAGCGACTTCATTTCAAATATGTATAGATGAATTTATATAATTGATAAGGTGTATTTGATCAAATACCTAACTAAAATGGGCATAACTCCAACTACGAAACTTCCCATTTCAACAGACTCCAGACACTGAACTAGTCCAAGACTTCCTACAGCCACAAATAAATCTCCCACTACAATGCCAACGGAAATAAAACACATCAACAGTACAAAGCCGCGATTTATAAGTCAATGTGGACTGCAACGCAATCAACAACCAGTTGCTGACACAATGCTGCGCCGAATGGCCGTACATAAGCCTGTCGAACCCTATCCATGTTTATTCTAACATGATTTGCTTGATCTGGAAGTCGATCTGCATCTAATCAGCCGTTTAACTTGCATTTAATTCAGTTTAAACTTTAACTATTGGTTAACCAAACGACATTTCTTATTGCTTCGAAAATAAAGTTGAAAATCGTGTGGCAATTTCGAGTTTGAGCGTTAAATTAGCAGCAGTGATGGCGTTAATTTTGTATTGATGAAACTTACAGACGTAAGTTACGAAGTTGGTTTGGTAATTCTGTTTATTTTGAGACGAATCGTTTGGTTATAGCCACAGTTAACATTATGAAATTTAAAATTATTGTTAGGTTAGTGTATTTAAATGGGTTCGTTAATGTTAAGAGGCTTATAAACTCATAAAGTATTTGTATATATGACTACATGTTCGTATTTAACTATTATGGTTTTAGACAATATTAGGTATATACAATGTAATTATTACACAACTAACTAGGTATTCCCACTGGTTACTAAGTTAAATGACTAACTATACAAATAAATACAAAAACAAAACGACACTTGGCGTCGAAATTATTTACTTAGTTATTGCCTTTGAGAAAACATTACCTTCTAAACGTAAAACATTTTTCAGCACTATTTAATGCTTTTATGTGCGAGTTTTTGTACTTAATTTAGAAAGTAACAAAATCACTTTTTTCTAATAAATATTTTTATAAAATTAAAGTAGAGCACCTTTCATACCGTCACAGCCGCCCAAGTCAACAACTTGTCACCGCATTGCGTTGTGGTTTGCTAAAAACAAACAACAATAGAGAGGCTCTCTCCATACAATATCCTTTGTCAACCTTTTTATCAGGCCGCCGGAAGAGCGACAACCGTGGAGTCATTATTAATATGATATTTATTGTTTAATAATGTTAACTTATTTTTTTGGAGGCACAGGCCACAGGCTCTCCCCTCTCACACAGAGAAGGCCTATATAACATTATATGCTGATTATGTTACGTAACTTATTTTTTGTTTGTAAGATAGAAGATCAACCATAAACAAAACAAATCATAATAAATTACAACAGATTATTTTGAGTTACGCTGGTTCAGTTTACTATGGGCACATAGGTACCTACTGATTTAGGAAGAATTGATTTAATTTTAGGTCTCAATTATAGGTAATTACTAGATAGACAACATTTAGTAACCATGTAACAAAAAATGTCCTTAGGTACCTTATAAGCAAACTATGTTACTCCATATCAATGTCTCTATAAAGTACTTATGTTCTCACTGGCCTCATCTCTGTGAGAGGGAGTGGGCCATAATCCACCACGCGGGCCCAGAGCGGGTTGGTTAAAGTTGTTTAAATAAAGTCTGCCTAACCCAGGCTAAAATAAAAGACGAGTTTCTCTATAATGATACATTTTGCAGACAAAAACATAAACTGATAAATATCTGTTTTGTCCGCCCGTCGCTTCGAATCTGTGCAAATAAAAATACCCTTTATACATACAAAAGATTTCTAAAAGCAGACTTGGATCGATCCATCAATCAAATGAACGCGATATTAACTTATTTTCCTTGTTGAAACTAAGGCAAGTGAAGGCACGATACCAACATCTACTAGTAATATTATAAATTCGAAAGTAACTCTGTCTGTCTGTATGTTACCTTTTCACGCCTAAACCGCTGAACGGGTTTCGATAAAATTTGGCAGAAAGATAGATTGCATCCTGGGGAAGGACATAGGATAGTTTTTATCACGATATTCCCACGGGATCGTCACTTATGCGGGTGAAACCACGGGACGCTGCTAGTGATATTATAAATTCCCAAGTAACTCTTTTAACACTTTAAAACCGTAACCCACCTATGAGAAAATGCAAATCCATAGAGATGGCAGGTGCGTTACAATCTTAAAGTGAATTGAAGTGAGTGAAACGATATTTTCTTTCTTTTTTTCTTTCTTAATTTTAGCAAAGAAACTGATCGAACGCGATCAGAACATTTAAACTGCGCTCAAGAGCTGTCAGTAAGTCAGCAACAAGATGAAACTGACTGCTCTTAAACGCATTCAATTTCTTAAGTCATTTTTTTCCTTTTTTTATCCCACTGCTGAGCAAAGGCTTCCCCCAAATCCTTCCAGACATCCTTTTCTACAGCCACCTCGATGGACCCCTGCGGTACGCGTTTGGGTCGTGTCGCCACCTCTTCCTGGACCGGCCTCGGCGGCGCCGTCCATTCTCAGGCACCTACCGTATGGAAATTTTTGCCCAGCGCTCACCGAGTCATCTAAAAATGTCTCATGTTCACAACATGTTGAGCAAAGTCGCGGGCAATAACTAGTCACATACGAGTAGGTACAAAACAAATTACATATTACATTTAATTTCATGTCAAGGTTTCAAAGGCATTCAACCTACGTATATGTGCACTGTCTGCGATGATTTGCATAATCTTTATTTAATTGTTTTATTCTTTACATATGTGTATGGTATCAATTGAGGTTGATTTCTTATGTGATAGGTTATGTATTTATGTTTGTAATGTGTGAATTAACTAGTCTAGGTAGTTGTTATCTGATCTGTGTTTGAGTATTGGTTAGTTTATTAAGTAGTGTTATGTGTTTTATGTATACTTTATCTAAACCAATATTATAAAGAGAAATTCTTTGATTTTTTGTATGTTTGTTACGTTTTTACGCTAAAACGGCTGGACAGGTTTGGATGAAATTTGGCACACTAGTAGACCATGACCTGGATTAGAACATAGGATACTTTTTATACCGATATTCCTAGGGGCGAGACTAATGCGGGTGAAACCACGGGGCGCAGCTAGTTATATAATAAAGATGAAGAGTTTGTTTGAAAGCGCTAATCTCTGGAACTACCAGTCGGATTTGAAAAAACTTTTAGCATTTGATAGCTCAATTCTTTAATAAGGGCATTTTAACATCACGCTACGACCCTTAGGAGTAGAGAAATAAGTTAAAACGTTTTGCGAAAATAAAGTAATAGCACAGGCGGAAAACCACCCGCGGCTTCGTCCGCGAGGTACGTCGTATAAAAACTATCCTACATATTTCCCCAGGATGAAATCTGTCTCTCTGCCAAATTTTATCGAAATCCGTTCAGTGGTTTATGCGTGAAAAGGTAACATACAGACCGACAGAATTACCTACTTTCGAATTTATAATATTAGTATGGATGCCTTACGAGTTCCACGCGAACGAAGTCGCGGGCCGACGCTAGTGTGTGTATATGTGTGAATTAACTGCTCTACTTGTTATCTGATCCATGTTTAAGTATTGGTTGGTGAATTAAGTTGTGTTATGTGTTGTATTAGGTAATAAGTGGTATTGGTATAGTTTTGTTAGTGATCTTGTAATTAACAAAATTGTCTTTTCTTGATTTGATTTTTCAAATGATAATTTTTCATTCTGTGTATATTTTTCATATTTTGTTTGTGCTTTTAAATGTATAGCGCTAAATCGATGAGTATTGTAAAGGCTCCTACAAACAGGCGCGACACGCGATATAATCGCGCGCGACACAAAGGCACCGCTCGTTGCGCGACTTGCGGTGCCTTTGTGTCGTGTCGCGCCTGTTTGAAAGAGCCTTAATGTGTTGAGATGCTCAGCTTGAAAAACAGCAGCTTGACTCTGCTACAAGCAGAAAAAAAAGATGCTGCACTTACATACACACTTATACGTAGTTATGTATTAAAGTATTGCTGTATTGTTTATTGTTCGTAACAATATTTCCAACAACATAAATACACCATTCTAATTCTATATTCCTGAAATAAACTGAAAATATAAAATAAATCATCAAACAATAGCATGTCATTGGTTTTAGTCCAGCACTCGCTTCAAATCTGGCGCAAGCATTCAAGCTTCGCGAGTGGACGCAAGTGCACATTGTTACCTCGCATACCAAGAGTAACATCTTATCTGCACTCTGGATAACAATGAAGTTGGTTCTCTGTGAGGTTAGGAATAGGGTTGAGTTTTAAACGATGGCTGGCTGGTAGTAACGATACATTGTATCAATCAATAAAATTCTATCCGCTAATCTTACAGCAATCGATTCGATATCTTATGTCGCAACTTTAAAGATCACAATTCCGTTGTATTCTGGTATGCAGTTAAGGCTTTTCGTGGAAAATCGTAGGCTATTGTTGCGAAAAATTGATTTACGTACAACATCTGTTAGAAGCATAGCTGTAACGTTATTGTATATTGTTGTTTAACTTATGTTAATATGTAGGTCGTGTGCAGGTGCTTAGCTAAAAGTTTTGTAAGTGCGGTAATGTTTACCGTTGTTTATTACTAAGATAATTCACTGGGAAACACTGCGAATGAACAGTGCTGTTTTGAAACTAGATTAAAACCTTTAGGCTCATTTAGTGGGAACTTAATTTCAAGTACCTACCTGATAACTCTGACACGGCGACAATAATAGAAATGAGCTGTTTAAGTTATGATGTTGTAATGATTCCGTTTGGCGATTATTGTGTTAATGTCTTGATAAAATATTTTAACTGTGTAAAGGATTGAGAGGAACTATACCTATACTGCTGCGTTTTCATAATCGAAGTAAAGATGGCAGTAAGGGCAGATTGGACGCTGAAGACCAAACTGGGTGCCGTAGTGAAACTTGTGGGAGACCTATACATAGACGTGAACTTTTATTAGTCGGAATGTCTAATTAGACATCTAGGAGGCCCGGTTGATATCTAGTAGGCCTTGATTTACTTGTAGTGAGGAAGTTAGGTAGGGATAAAGGCCAGTCGGGGGGCAGCGAATGTACAAGTATCTCCCAGGCCCCCGAACTTATGGTAGTAGAAGGAATAGTGGGGTTTCAGTCAGTAGGGGTCCAACATAACCCCCGTTCTTCTCAGACGGAGGGTATTCATAAGGATTTCCAATAGTAAAAACTGGCCAGATGCGAGTCGGACTCGCACACGAAGGGTTCCGTACCACAAGGAAAAACGCCGAAACAGAACAGGTTTGTTGTATGGGAGCCCCCCTTAAATATTTATTTTATTCTATTCTTAGTATTTCTTGCTATAGCGGCAACAGAAATACATCATCTGTGAAAAGTTCAACCGTCTAGCTATCACGGCTCATGAGATACAGCCTGGTGACAGATAGACAGACAGACAGCCGGACAGTGGAGTCTTAGTAATAGGGGTCCGTTTTTACGCTTTGGGTACGGAACCCAAAAAAATAACCACCAAGTACCTACAGAAGCATAACCGCATCATCTTATACCTTTAAGACAAGCTAAATCACTGATGATGAAAACATGCAATTTTCCAGTTTGCTACGTACCTATTTCTTTTCCACGACAATCAAGAATTACCTTTACAAAACAATGTTAGCCAAATGCTTGTTACAAAAGCAACCACAAACCTGTCTTAAAGAAATCCACGTCCGTTCCACAAACGTAACACAACAACAGGCTCCTTTGCATAATTACCTTTTCTTAAGCTCTCAGATGTGTCATGCTTATAATCGTTACAGATACGGAAAATAACATAAGATTACTTGGATCTAGTCTAGTTTATTATCGAGTTTATTTGACTTCAGGTTAAGTTATCCAATTCAAAACTCTAAGGTATTGTTTTTAACGAGCAGATAGAAGAAATGTGTAATTTTATTTTTGCTTTACAAATTTTTACTGAAAAAGATAACATACCTATTAGCCATCTCGTTTTAAGATAATATGATACAAGATAAGATAATTTATTTGTCCAAAACATGAGTATATTATACACACACATGGCATGCAAGATGTTACATTAAATTATACCTGTCATGTTTTGCCCTGCGTAGGTACTGATAAATAGGTTAGTTATTTTTTTGTGATTGACTTACTGTATACGATAACACTTTGTAGGAATATAATGACCTGAACCATGTCAGAACACCAATAAAAGTTTATGAAGAGCGTTATGAAAACTAGCTTGCAAACTTATCTAGGTATATATAGGTATATACTTTATGGTTAATCAACAAGACAATCGTAAACAAATTAAAGCCAATTTCCTCACTGGGGGTTTCCCCAGTGAGGAAATTGGCTTTAATTTGTCTTCATCGTTATGTTTATAACGATGAAGAAAATATATTATCTGTTTTGTACATACAAAACATTAACTTCATCATTTATCATACAACACTCATTTTTAACATCATACCTAACATTATGTCAGATAACAATACAGTCACTTTTCCTCACAAATGTCAAAGCTATTGACTAACATGATGAATTCATCGAAAAATCGTCGGGACAAATGAACAAACAACAATTACATCACAACGAGCGATTGTACTCTGTTCGTACCGAATACCGATTAATTTATCGATTCCCCGCCGTATCGGAGAGGCGACAAGTAATCGATCATGATCGAGAGAGGCGACGAACTGATCGATTGTTTTATAAGCTGTGAATAAATTAAAAATCGGATTGTTATCGTGGATAATGATGTATAAGCTTGTTTGATGGGAATTCTTTCATGAACAAAAGGAGTTCATGGGATGATGGCGCCATCATCGCCATGATTATTTGTTTGTTACGTTTTCGTTTTGTTTAAAGCCCTTTAATCATGGATTTGACAGGTTAGTGTGGATTCACACGAGCGATACCCATTGACGACAGAGGCAAGTGCAGCCGTCGACGCGTGACGCTAGTGTGATGAGCACTTAAGGTGTATAGATGGCTCACTGACCTTGTGCATATGGGCGGAGCTAAGCGTCCTACGTAAAACGCGTGCGGTGGCGCGCTACACTAAAACGAAATTCAAAGAATATGCAGAAGCGCAGACATGCCGCACGTAGGTCGCCATTTTTGCCTACGATTCCAGAAGGGAATGGCGGATGCAAGACTGATATATTTTGTACTAGCTGTTACCCGCGACTTCGTCCGCGTGGAATTTAAGAAAAAGTTATTGTTGAGTTCGCAGAGTTTACGATAACTTATTAATTCTGTATTCCGCGTAAAGAAATACCTATGCATGTTTAATGAAATTCTTCTAATATTTCTCCATTTAGTTCTTTTTGATCGTTTTTGCATTTTTAGTTTAATTATTATTTATATTTAGTTTTTCGTATTAGCCTTTTTATATACAATATTTGGTGTACAATTTTCTTGGGCTAAAACAAAAACACTATATTAATATATTATTTATTCAATCATTTCATTTCATTTCATTTTCAAATATCTTTATTTACCAATGAACAATAAACAAAATGCACTTATCCTAAGTTACATTAACTCATTAAAATTAGGCACTTTATGAGGCTAGCTATTCACCTTTCAAAGCTTATGACAGATATGTAGTTTTAACTGCTTACAACATACACTTTGCACACAATAACCATGGGTACATGATGACAATATACAAATTATTTAGTTATAATTTACTGATTGCAAGGTATAACAAAAAAAAAATATTTAACTATTATGCTGATCGCACGGTGTACGTATGTAAATAAGCAACCGTGCGACCAGTCAATGATCAGCGGACGGAGCCTCCCTGCCGCCCGCGCTCCGGTGTATCTGCGGCCGGGGCCGGGGCGGCAGCCAGCCTCTCGGGGGTCAAGCCACTGGTCGCTCGCGCCTTTGGACACTCCGGTGGAGGGAACAAAAGGTAGTGATGCGGTAGACGGTAAGTGCCGTATCTATCGATATATGGTAATTTGTCTAAGGTTAATGAACACAAATTTGAAATTAACGGGTTAGTAGTATTAATTTTGTTTTTATTATAAAATCTTGAAGATATTTTAATTACGTGATTGAATAATAAGGGAAGTTTAATTTGTTTATGTAACTTCTTAAGATTAGTTTTAAATTTGGTATTATAGGATATTTTTACTGCTTTATTTTGTACAACTTGCAGTAGTTGATGGTTAGAGAAACATGTGCTACTCCAGACAGGGCAGGCGTAAGTTATACACGGACGGACAAGCGTAGTATAAATTCTTAGTTTAGTATTGCTACTTAATTTACTTTTGCGATTCATTATAGGGTTTAGAGCGCCAAGGGCTTGGGCGCCCTTTAATCGCAAGTCAGCAATATGTTTGGACCAATTTAGATGGCTATCCATTTTGATCCCAAGATAACGCACACAAGTTTTCCAAGGCACTGTATGGCCTGCTATTTTAAAGTTCTTGAGGGGGGTTGCCTAGCACGGGAGAAAAATATTGCTTCCGTCTTATCCTCATTAATTTTAAGTTTCCATTTCTTAAAATAGTCAAGAAGCAAATCTATAGAATATTGTAGGCGACCTATGATCAAATCCGTATCATCCGAAGAGGTATAAGAGGCAGTATCGTCAGCAAAGCAAGCTAATTTGGTTCGAGGTTGGATAGGTATATCATTTAAGAACAGGAGAAATAAATAGGGTCCTATTATGGAGCCCTGGGGAACGCCAGCTGGGACATTTTGAGGTGATGAGGTGGTGTTTCCGATGTGAACCTGGAATTTACGATCAGCAAGGTAAGATTGAACGAGTTTAATTAGAAGCATAGGCACATCCAGAGTGAGCAACTTGTGTAGCAGGCCTTCGTGCCACACGGTATCAAACGCTTTTTCGATATCCAACAGAAACATACCTGTGGACTGTTTGAGATTTAGGTGGTGGGATATGTGTTCTGTCACCCTGGCTAGCTGTTGGGTAGTTGAATGAGTGGCACAAAACCCAAACTGCTCTTGGATCAATAACTGCCCAGTGGCTCGTAATAATCTTGTGTAAATTACAGACTCAAAAAGTTTACCAACAGAAGGTAGCAGACTTATGGGGCGGTAGTTTATGGGTAAAGTACTGTCTTTTCCAGGTTTTTTAAGAGGTATTGTTTTAGCATTTTTCCAGATGTTTGGGAAATAGCCCAGACCAAAACAGCCATTAAAAATTTTAGTGACATAGACTATCGCTTTCTGTGGCAAGTTCTTTAAAAGCAAGTTATGGATCCCGTCATGACTTACAGATTTACGGGATTTAAGCCTAGTCAAAGTTTTACGAATCTCAAATGGCCTCACCGGCTTTATAAAATTAGAAGCGAGATTGTAACTGTTAATGGCAGACATAGAATTCGATACCTCATCCCTCAGTTTAGAGTCACTATCCCAGTTAGTGGTAAGGCTCATATTGTCGCAAAAGGCATTCGCCAAAGCGTTACATTGTTCGGCCGTGCTAGCCGTCAAGGACCCATCCAAAAGTTTAAGGGGAGGGATGTTCACAGATCTAGGCTTGAGAGATTTAGTTAGACGCCAGATATCTTGACTGGGGTTATCAAATTTTGCCAGTTTGGCATTCCAAACGTTATCGAGGTAATTTCGGATATTAGTGTTTATGTATGTTTGTAAGATGTTTATATTACTACGATTGAGCCTTCTAAGGTAACCACTGGGCAGTTTTTGTTCCATACGACGCAAATGATTTTTGTAGCGGATTAAATTTTTAACATACCTAGGAAGTTTGGTAGGGATATCGCTGAACACAGCAGTCGTGGATGGTATGGAGGAGTCTCTAGCATCGATAATAGTTTCCTGCAAATGAACTATGGCAGTATCAATCTCTTTTTCAGTTTTAAACGTCTTAGAACTAAGTATGATGTTTTTATTAAGATGAGAACGATATTCAGTCCAGTTGGCGCTGTTAAAATTAAAATATCGAGTTCTAGCCTTGCGACACAGTGAGCCTCCAATGGTAAAGAATATGGGGTAATGGTTAGATGACAATGCTATTATCGTTTCGACGTCACTAATGCAGCTTACATTTAAGGACAGCACCAAGTCTGGGCTAGTTGGTTTGCGATTGGGACAGTAGTTTACTTGAGTAGGTAAGCTAGGACTGTGCACGACGTAGTCGGATTCAAGCATGTGGTTGAAAAGAGTTCTGCCTCGCGTGTTAGTGTAGCTACTGAGCCAGTGGGAGTGGTTGGCATTAAAGTCTCCCATGATAACAACATGGGAGCCCAAGCCGAACAATAGGTCAAGGTCACTACGAAGCATTGGCAGGTTTGGCGACTGGTAAATAGATAAAACAATGTGATCAATTCCTGATATTTTAATAGTTATACCGACAACTTCGATATTTTAGTGTTATTTATTCAATCAATTTCTATGGAGATTAAGGAATCTTCACGTATAGGATCCACTTATAAACATAACTATACTCCGTTTCTTTATTATGATTTGTTTACATTTGGAAGTACCTAATTAAACGGAGTATAATACAACCTCCCTATTTGAATCGGATATTATTCAATAGGTATTTCATTTCATTGGTTTTAATTTTTTTTCGTAAGAACCTATTTTCTTTTTTTTTCTAAAATAAAAGTAGCCTAAGTTACTCCTTATTCACCTATCTGCTAGTGAAAGTCCCGTCTTAATCGGTCCAGCCGTTTCAGAGATTAGCGGGAACAAACAGACAGACAGACGGACAGACAGACAAAAATTGTAAAAAAAAATATTTTGGTATATTACAAAAACAGTCAGAAGTCGACTAGCAATCTCACAAAACTATGGCATAGCAATATTAGTACTAATGTAATGACCTTCTTCTATAAGAACGTTTGACAACACTACAAATTGGCCACATGATTGTTATTACAAATTTCAATAAGGTTCGTAAGCGTTACGGTGGCCAAAATGGCTAACACTGTACCTCGCATGGCGAACGTTCGGGTTCGAGTCTCACATCAAACATGAAAAATATTTTTTAAGTATTACACGTTTAAACACGTGAAATAAGAATGCCGAGTTGCTAACCAATAATTATGTTAAATATTCCACAAATAAACGAAGATTCTTTTGTTTTACAATTATTATTTTCAATCTTAGTTGGAAGTAAAAATACTTGCATAGGAAATTGACCCGTTACCTTCTATGAATAAGGAGCATAATCGCGTTTACAATTAATATTTTCACAAACCATTAAAGTAAAAATACTTTCATACGATATTGTTCCGTAGACTCTAATTGATAAGGAGAATGATCGCATTTGCGAAAACTGACGCGTTGGGTACCTATGTAGTTGAGCGAGTAGCCGTATAAAATACTTTGAAGTCTTGCAATTATTTCGAGTCGGTACCTAGTGTAGGTACGTACTTTGGTATCTGTTTGTTGATGAAAGCTGTTTATTATATTTTATTTTTTGATTAGTTTTTTCTAAGTTATGTTGTTGGTGTAAATGTTTGTACTATCAGTATATAAAAAATGGTCAACAAGAAAATAAACGGAAGGCAATAAAGAGATCTTATTCGACGAAACAAATTGTAAAGTAAGTACCTACTTTTTTATACACACCATATTTTGTTTGTACAGATTATGACGCGTAATTTCGACATACATTACAACAGCTCGATTGGTCTAGTGGTCTCGTGCGTCACGTCACTATAGTTTAGTCACTAACGCCCGGCTTCAAATCCAAACTTTTCCATATTTGGTTTTTTTTTTATTTTCTTATTTGATATGTTTTTTTAATTATTATTTTACTTTTTGCCGATTTTCTTGTTTGAAAATTTTCAGACTATATTATTAATGCTTACACTTTTTTGTAAAACACTGTAGGTATATATTTTTTTCCGAATCAAGCTTGGTGGACGTTTTTATTTTATTTTTATTATATTACTCTAGATTCTGAAGAAAAATAACTATAGTAATAAAAATGATTGTTTTTATTAAAATAACAATTACTTATTGAATTATTTTAAAAATAAGAAAATAAAAATATGCGCATTATAATTAAAAAATAACAAAACAAAAGATAAGTACATTATAATTAAAAAATAACAAAACTAAAGATTATGCCGTCCACTGAGATTCGAACCTGGTGATTACGCAGTGAGAATCCGGACAGTAGAGCGCGGAGGCAATCGTGCATCTTATTCGAGTCGCGAAATTACGCTTCTAAATATAATGGAAGTCGCTCATCGACGAAATCCGCGCGGTGCACCCCGCCGAAGGCGGGGACTATTCGTATCCCACTTCATCTGCTTCACCCCCTCAAATACATAAAAGTCGTCTATTCACCGCCACGTAAAGAAATACCTATGCTAATTTTATTGAAATTCTTCTAATATTTCTCCATTTAGTTCTTTTTGATCGTTTTTGCATTTTAGTTTAATTATTATTTATTTTTAGTTTTTCGTATTAGCATTTTTATATACAATATTTGGTGAACGATTTCCTTGGGCTAAAACAAAAACACTATATTATTTTATTATTTATCCAATCAATTTCATTGGAAATTAAGGAATCTTCACGTATAGGATCCACTTATAAAAAATAAAAAAACTATACTCCGTTTCTTTATTATATGATTTATTTACATTTGGTTAAGTACCTAAATAAACGTAGTATAATACAACCTCCCTATTTGAATCGGATATTATTCAATATTTCATTTCATAGGTTTTAATTTTTTTTCGTGGGAACCTATTTTCTTTTTTTTTTATAAAATAAAAGTAGCCTAAGTTACTCCTTATTCACCTATCTGCTAGTGAAAGTCCCAGTCACAGAAATAAATCCGCACAAGAATATGAGAACTATGAGAAGGTAGTAATCAATAAACTCAGTAATGCAAATACCTACTCGTAGATTGACAACTAAGAATGCTCATTTTTTATAAATTAAGGTATTTGAAAACATTTTTTTTTAATTGTGAGTAAGTATGTAGTTATTTTCTAAACAGTCAAAATAAAATGGCCTGAAGCGGTTGTTTTAATATTACAAACAGACACTCCAATTTTATTTATTAGATAAAGTTTTAAAGATTTTTATTTATAAGATTAAGTATAGATAGATAGATACTTATTAGTCCACTCAACGAATAAACCAAAAAGAGGTGTAGAGTGCGTGAGCTGGGCCCTGAGCGATTTCTTCAGAAAGTTGCTCAGAGTGCTTAGGGAGTAAACATACTAAAAGTCCCGCGTCTAGGTGAGCCGGAGTGGGGGGTATAAAAATTCCCACTTTTGAGTTTTTCGCTAATATCTATAAAACGGTGCGTCGTCGTAGAGAAAACGTATTTTTCTTGACTTGCTTTGCTTTGGCATTTTTATTTATTTACAAATTATCTTATACATATTTACAAAATAAACAATATTAAAAAAAAAACAGTATTTAGAAATGGCACCACTAATAAAGCGTCCATGCGGACAATAGAAATGGGCCCTCTGCAGCGAGCTAATCTATAAACGCATACTGATACAATTCGTTCATAAATATTTGCACTAACACAGCCAAACGCGCGTAGTCGATCGATAGCCGGGCGGAGCAGCGAGCGACACAGCCACCCCGTCTCAGTGCTAACGCACGACTGCCGCCCGCGCCCGCGCAGAGCACCTCTGAACCTATATCTCAAAATGGGGCATTGTCTTTGCAACTGTTGATTGATTTAAAAACGCTATTTCAAATATGTAGTACCTCTAACCACCAATTTTTCAGTGTAAAAATATTTCCAAACATCAAAGCCGTTTAGAAGTTATAAGCAAATGTTAGCGAAAATAGCGTTTTGGTAAATATTTTTTTAAGGCAAAAGTATTAGCCTTATGAAAAAACCCTGTTTCAAAAATGCTGTACATGAATCTATAGCAAACATATATTTTTTACAGACCTTCTAACCAAACCGTTAATGAGTTATAAGCTTCATAAAGTGACCGAGTTACGGTACTAAACGAGAGTAAGGCCCTTAAATGTTTTCAAGTTCTAACTTACCAGACAGCTGTGCTGCTGGGGAGTTTGTTGCGCCACTTATTCTTCCCAGCTAAACTACAATGCGTGCCACGAAAGATGAGACTTGACCCTGCCTCCCCCGCTCTTTCCGCCGCCCCTATGACGTCCGGTCCCGTCCCGCACTCAGACCTCATACCGCTAAAGATACCTAAAATCGTGTTCTGCGCAAGTCAAACCACGTGGTGTGTCAAGTCTCATCTTTCGTGGCACGCATTGTACTAGGAATTGGTGAAGTGCAGGCGTTATGGGGGACCGTCTTTTGCAATTTTGACGTTCAAAAACTGCTGATTCTCAACCTAGTTTGTAAATAACTTTTGTTTTTGAAGTGAAGATTAGGCGCGTTGGGCATTTTTTGAGATGGGAAAAAACAATTGAACTCGCGCCACTGTTATCTCTGACTGACACCGCGCATGTTTTGTTTATAAGACGATTAAAAAAATACCCGCTTCAGATGTGTTCGGCTGTCCTCGGGATGTACTTTTTTTTCACGATGGGAATTCATCAAATGACACCTCCCGCTCCGGGTGGAGACGAAGGGAGTGTCAGACTCTTACTGACTAAAACCCACCCGTGTTCCTTCCTTAGCCCTCTATGTTCCGGGCCAGCGGTAACCCTTTTGGACAATCCCGCTGCTCGGAATGTACCTACTCTGTTTTAATGTAATGGCAAAGTATTCTGTTTGTGTTTTGTTTTCACTTCCGTCGGCACTCCCGGAGTGCCAATGTTTTTTTTTCTTTGATTTTACGAACTAGACGCTTATAGGTGAGATTGGTCCATATTGGTTCAGGATCGAGTTGATTGGAAAAAGGAAGGGAGGCTTTTGCTTTGCAATGGAACAATACAGTGTTAGGTTTCAATTATTTAATAATTAATTGTTAGTTTACTAGCAACATTAAATAGTTTCAGGTATTTATAATATTTTGAAATAGTTCGGTAAAAACAGTTTCTCTGTACCGGCAACACCGAAGATTTAAAAAAAAGATTGAGAATAACGGCTCGAGCCGCGGGAACGGTATTTGGGGGACACTTTTGATTCCGGCATTCATGAGAGCAGGTCGTTCCAAGTGACTGGGTCAGTGAACAGTTTAAGTTGGTGAGAAGTATTGGAGGTCTTCTAGAAAATAAGGTAACTTATTAGTTTATACTGTAAATCTTTATATAGAATTTAAAGTAATAAGGAATGGCGAACATAATATGTGCTAATATAATTTGTGGATTATTGAATCTAGTGTTTATTCTTGAAATATAAACCTTTGATAAAATAGTGTTTATCTACTCTTATTTATTCTCATCCCTGAAGTGTTGCAAATGGTTAGCTTCTACTCCAGATATAATCAATAATCACCTATTAGTTTTGAGAATGGTAGTAGTTTACAACATTTCAGAAGTGGGATAATGGCTCACATATTCATTTATATTAACGACAGATGCCCGTATAAAGTAACAATGATTATGAGTGAACTGTAGTTATAATACATCACATACTGTGTTCCTTCTGTGTATGCTGTCGCATTTAAGCTTATGTAAATAATTTATTTTTATTCTCTGAAATATAGAGTAATATAGACACCATTAATCAAGTCAAAGTCATGTGGAGGTCGACTTTTACTTTTTCTCTGTTGATCTCGTGGATTTACTTCGATTAAATAGGTCGTGGTCATGAGGGAGTTGAGCTTACTTTCCTTGACACGTTATTGTAGATATGTTTAGTGGTACGAGGAAGATAATTTAATTTCAGAGCTACAAAATAAGACTTTGAGGTTATTAGGATTTTAACTTTTCAAGGATTGTTTGGAAAGGAGTCAAGCCTTTTGTTACAAGTTTCAGATAATGCCTCGCGACAGTGAAACGTCCTCACGGCGTCGGCTGACTACTCCGCCTCGAGGTGATACTCAATCAAGGATTCAACCGGGGTCTAGTCGTAGTCAAAGCCGACGCCATAGAAGTCGAAGCCTCATACGCAACCGTGGACCAGGCAGCAACCGCAGTGGACGTTTGCAGAGCCGCAGCCGCAGCAAACTGAGCAGAGACCGAGATCTACGCGAGCGAGAGCAGGAGCTGGAAAAACAACGAGAGCGACTACGTGCCCTTGAAGAAGGAGTCATCAGGGAGCGCAGCCGTCTTCGTTGTAGAGACGACCGAGATCCGGAGAGCAGAGTCACCGCACGGAATACAAGGTCACGTAGCCCTACTTTTAACTGTAAAGATGTAATTAAACTTATTAACTCTTTGAAACCACAACCAGTGACAGCAGGCTCCTCATTACCTTCCACTAATAACAGCATTAATTCGAAAAATATTTTACCGGATTTCGATCCGTCTGTCAAAACTCAGAGGACTGATATTTGGATAAGGAAGGTAAATGAGTGTGCCACTGTCTACAGTTGGGATGAACGGACAACCGTTCACTTTGCCATGCAGAAACTCCAAGGATTGGCCAAAGTTTGGTATGAAAGTCAAAATTCTATTTTATTTAATTGGTTGGAATGGCAGGAAAAACTCTTAAGTGCTTTTCCCTGCGAACAGAACTATGGCCAATCCTTGGAGGACATGTTACGTAGAAAGACTAGATACAACGAACCATTAGAGGTTTATTATTATGAGAAGCTGGCTCTACTGAACCAATGCGACATCGCGGGCAAGCATGCTGTTGATTGTTTGATACATGGGTTAAGCGACAGAAACCTGAGGTCTAGTGCTAATGCGTTACGCTGTACTCAGCCCGACCAATTATTGCAATTCCTAATGAGTAATCAAGATACGTCCCAAACAGTCGGTCAATCGGATAGGAATAGGGTGAAGTCTGAACAGCACGGTAATAATAGCACAGATAATTCATCAAGAAAATTGCTAAACCAAACGAATACGGGTACAATATTTTGTTTCAATTGTAAGGAGAAGGGTCATCCCTATTTAAAGTGTCCTAAGCCTTTAATTCAGTGTACAAAGTGTAATCGTTATGGTCATAGATCAGATAGCTGTAAATTTAGGAATGACGTTCAAACGGACCAGACGCACAAGGCTGACCCTATTTAAAAAAAAAAAAAAAAAAAAAACAATGACAATATTAACCTCTCGCTCCAATTCAAAGTACATCAAGGAGTGTACAATCAATAGAGTTCCCATGAACTGTTTCGTTGATTTCGGAAGCGACGTTTCTCTAATCACGCTATCCACGATTCAAAAATTAAAATTAGATCCGGAGAAAATATCATTACCGATAAAAGGTTTTGGCAATGAGGTTGTGTATTCAGTGGGTAGAGTTGAGATCGATTTATGTATTGACGGTGTGGCAGCAAAAGTTATGTGTCAGGTTATTCAGGATGAATTATTAGACGTACCATTTTTAGTGGGTCAGTCTTTTACCCAACAGGAACACGTATTAGTTTATAAAAATGCGAACCAATTAAAGTTTTATAATAATAATTTAAATTCCTGGTTAAATGAAAGTTGTAATTTGGATGAGACTGAGAGTCTTGTTAATTGTGACGGGACCTTTAGTCTTATCTAAATTACAACTTTATTGTATTGTATTATATTATATTATTTATTATACAGCCTGTATTGACAGGCTGACGTAGAAGCTTTTGGTCCACTTTCTGTCAAAGCTAGGGTAAATTCATGTTATACCGGAAATATCCTATTGAATAGTAAAGTTGATAGAGCAGGCTAACTTAACACTCAATTTATCCAAATGTCAATTTTTGCTAGATACAATTAATTACTTAGGGTACGAGATAAGCGCGTCCGGAGTGCGTCCTGGTGATAAGAAAACTCAATGTGTTCTGGATTTCCCTCGTCCTGTTAGTCAACATTCGGTTCGACAATTTTTAGGCCTCGTCGGCTACTTTAGGAAATTTATAAAGGGTTTTGCATGAAGTCTGAAATAGACCCTAGGCTAAATGAAGTAGTGACGGAAACTAGAGAAGATACTGATATTTATAACTATCATTAGAGAATCGGCTAAAGATAACATTGACCACGAGCAAAGTATACAAAGATGTATCAACAAGAATAAACGTCCTCATCATGTTTACAGTGAAGGGGACTTAATAAAAATTACTAAAACAAACTTCAATAATGATGGCAAAAGTAAAAAGCTTTTGCCATCATAATAGGTCCATACAGGGTTGTAGAGGTGTTACATAATGACCGTTATACAGTCGCGGCTATACCGGGCTTAACCAGTAGTAAAAATAAACTTAAAACAACTGTCGCTGCAGATCGCATGTCGCCTTGGGTTCATGTAGCTTCTTTAGAAATAGATGATGATAGTGATGATGATGACGACGAGGAATCGCTTAATGATGAAATTGTGAATAATGAAATACAAACTGATCAGAATTCGTAATTATGAATATTATTTATTATATTGTCATAAATTATACAATGAAAAACTAATACTGGATATTAGTTTATTAAATGTTAATTAATCAAAGATTTATGTTAATTGTTAAGCAAATTGCTGTGGAACATTTTATTTAACTTTCATATTGCTTCGGAACATTTTATTAAATTTTCAATGATTTTTGTGAGATATGAAATGAATTGAGGGTGTAATTGATTCTATTTAATTAGTTGTAAGAATTGAGGGTTTGCACCAATTGGATAGGCATACAATAAATATGATTAAGCTTTGTAAGAATTGAGGGTTTACAATAGCTTATTTATATAGGTACCTAAAATGGAAATGAATTGTGGATATAATTTCATTCTATTTAATTGGTTGTAAGAATTGAGGGTTTACACCAATTGGATAGGCAAACGATAAATATGATTAAGCTTTGTAAGAATTGAGGGTTTACAATAGCTTATTTATATACCTAAAATGAAAATGAATTGTGGATATAATTTGATTCTATTTAATTGGTTGTAAGAATTGAGGGTTTACACCAATTGGATAGGCAAACGATAAATATGATTAAGCTTTGTAAGAATGGAGGGTTTACAATAGCTTGCTCATATAACTATAAAACGGAAATGTGATGATTTAAATCTATGCTATCAGTTGTGAGAAGTGAGGGTTCACCGCTGCTAGAATAGAAACATATAAGTGTTGTTATGCTTTTGTGAGAATTGAGGGTTCGCAAGGGCATGATAACATTAATATAACTGATATGGAATTATGATTTTACTTTGAGAATTGAAATGATGAGATAGTTATAAAATTTGTTGAAAACTTAATGATGTATGACTTCAAATGTTCAGTTTAGTTTTGTAAGTACTCGATTTAAAGTGACTGATATTGTGAACCAATCTCATGAAAGTCGAATCAAGAAGGCCAAGTGTTAGGTTTACGTTTTACTTATGTGCATGGGGACATGCACAAGGTCAGGATGGTCGAGTGTTAGGTTTCAATTATTTAATAATTAATTGTTAGTTTACTAGCAACATTAAATAGTTTCAGGTATTTATAATATTTTGAAATAGTTCGGTAAAAACAGTTTCTCTGTACCGGCAACACCGAAGATTTAAAAAAAAGATTGAGAATAACGGCTCGAGCCGCGGGAACGGTATTTGGGGGACACTTTTGATTCCGGCATTCATGAGAGCAGGTCGTTCCAAGTGACTGGGTCAGTGAACAGTTTAAGTTGGTGAGAAGTATTGGAGGTCTTCTAGAAAATAAGGTAACTTATTAGTTTATACTGTAAATCTTTATATAGAATTTAAAGTAATAAGGAATGGCGAACATAATATGTGCTAATATAATTTGTGGATTATTGAATCTAGTGTTTATTCTTGAAATATAAACCTTTGATAAAATAGTGTTTATCTACTCTTATTTATTCTCATCCCTGAAGTGTTGCAAATGGTTAGCTTCTACTCCAGATATAATCAATAATCACCTATTAGTTTTGAGAATGGTAGTAGTTTACAACAACAGGGTAATTATTATATACTAGCAGCGCCCCGCGGTTTCACCCGCATAACTGCCGATCCTGTGGGAATATCGGGAACTATCCTTTGTTCTTCTCCGGGATGCAATATATCTCTCTGCCTAATTTTATCGAAATCCGTTCAGTAGTTTAGGCGTGACAGGGTAACATACAGACAGATAGACAGAGTTACTTTCGAATTTATATATTAGTATGGATTTACCAGCCTTGTTGCTTGCTAATTTCTATTAATTTCTCCGAGTTGGTATATGCTTGCTTATGTTTGTGTTAAAAGTGGGTAGAAATTAACCAAGTGTACCTAGACTACGGGTGTAATATCATCACAACGATACTATTTTCTCATTGTTTGTCTTATTTCGTTTTAGTAAGTATATTCATGTTCACCTTTTTACACAAAACCATTTTATACAAAGGATAAAAATAGAAGCAAATCATAATTGTTTTAACAGCACCTAATAGATACCGGACTGTTTGTATTTTGTGCGACAGAGATAACGCTCTACGAAGCCGAAATTAGCCGACTGTCTCTTTCCAAAGGTCGATGTGCAATATTTATCGCCGGGTACTGTACCTATATATATTTGTGCTTAAATTTATATGTAACTAGCGGTCGCCCGCGGCTCCTATCGCGTGGTCCCGCTTTTCTGTTGAAATTTTTCCTGAATTTTCTTTGCTATAAACCTCACGGAGCCCGAGACCTTTCCAACGAATGCAAAACCGTGGAAATCGGTTCGTGCGTTCTGGAGTTATAGCGTCAGGAAGGAAAACCCGACTTATTTTTATATAGTAGATTAGGTATATATTACATTCATAGTTTTAATAGGTTTATGCGTATCTTTAAATTTAAAATATTTATTCCTCAATGTTCATGATTGCATCTACCACTGTTTGTCTCTGCATCACACAAAGTCTCAGGTTCTCTCAATTGCAAGTAACCGTTAGACCATTGCAGCTTTTATGCGTATTGTTTTGACATGGATTGAAAAACAGGTTTGCATTAAGGCTGCTACAAATAGGCGCGACACGCGATATAATCGTGCGCGACCTGCGGTGCCTTTGTGTCGCGCGAGATTTTATCGCGTATCGCGCCTGTTTGAAAGAGCTTTTACTTACGAACTAAGCCTAGGTTTGACCTTCGATTTTTTAACGCGACATTTTTTATGGCGCACTGAATTTTAAACTCTCGGTTTTGAACCGAGAATTCAGAATCCAACAATACCTACATCCCAGTGCGTCAAAAAAAATACTGTTCGATTTTGAACTTTCGGCGCTAAGCAGAGCGTCCAAAATCAAGAAAGCAAAAAATATCGCCCGCGGGTCAGAGGGCTTAACTTTACCGATAAAACTTCCAGTCAAAAGTTAATATATTTATTAGTCACACACTGTGTAATCAAACACACATGGATTACATCATGCCTCATTTTTTTTTTTACAACAGAATCTAATCCTATCATTATTTCGAAACGAAACACTAAATGGGTTCCCACAAAGTTACACAAGATTTCAATATTACAACTACCGTGCTCAGTAAATCAAATTAATGTTTGGATCACAAAATATTTAGTCTACTATAAAACTATATTACAACCTGTCGGAATGTCATATTACCGATGTATTAACTAATATTGCGCAAAGTAAATAAAGTTTACGAGTCTTAAAGTGCTCGTCATTTTGTTGAACGGCTGATTAGATTAGATAATATTTTGACGAACAATTCAGAAATACCTAAGGCGTTTCACAACTAGCTCCCACGGGCGATTTTTTCACGCAAATCTAAGCCCAGCTTACACATGGGCGATTTTTTGTCGCGCATTGGGTTTTCAACTCTTGGTGTTTTCAATTCTCGGCGCTAAGGATTGTGTTGAAAATCTAATGCGCGCCAAAAAAAAGTCGTGTGAAAAATAGCCCATGCTTAGATGGACTTAGATTTATAGTCGGATCTTGTTCGCCTGTAAAGTGGTTCGGTTTTTGAGGGCAAAGAGACTTTATCGAACATCATATACAGCTACTCAGATGACAGCTAATGTTATAGATGTTCTATGTCACGAAGTCCGTTTGGCTATGAATGTTGTCAAGCGTGCACATGCACATTGTGATCAACAGAGACTCAACAATGGGTGAAGTAAAACAGTACACATTCGCGGAAATAGCCTCATGCGACGGCAGCAAGGGGCAGCCGCTGTGGGAGCGCGCTTGTCGGGATACGTCACTACTACAATCAAAGCCGAACGGACTTCGTGAAATATAATATCTGAACTGAAACTTAAAATAACTGGCTATCATTGCTTATTCAATAAGAACTTGTGTGTGTACTAGTTAACTACTGTAGCTCTGCTATAATTTCATAAAAACATATTTGAATTAACATAACATATCATCACGCCTGTAATTCTCAAAGTGTTAGGCAGAGGTGTACCTAGAGTGCACCCACATTTCCCCAGTTACGTTTACAGGGACTACAGGACCTAAACGCAAAAAATGCAAGTTATAGCGTGCGACAGAGTGTAAATGTTCACTGGCAACACAGAGTGGTTACCAGGCCACCCGTAAGAGGGCGCCCGCGGATAATGCTAGAAAGATCAGACAGTTGATTCCGAGCTACCCGCGAATGTGTGCGCGCGAGTTAGTTTTTGTTAAGTTGTGAGTTTGTGACTTGTGTAATTGGACATTAAACTAGCAGTTCATAGCACCTGCGTTTTACTACACCCGTTCCCCGGCTATAAAGTTTTATAATGCCTAAAAGACACTAAAAGTATAATTATTATCGACAACAGTAAACACAATCAGAAAAATATATGATATTCTTTAGGATATTATGCTAGTTAAATAGTGTATTGAAAACATAATACAACTAATTTGATACGATAGAAAAAAATCATCAAATTACGTCTTAAAACTTTCTTTTCCCAATAAAAACCATACTAATTATACATACAATCATTCTGATTTTTTGTCAGATTATTCTACAAGCAACATACTGAAGCACTAGTGTTTAAAATTTTAGTCCAAACAATAGATTTTTTGTAAATAGATAATTGCATCATATTTTGTAATAAATTACCAGCGTTGTGTCATCGCGCTTCTCTTTCTTTTCTATGCAGTCCGACAGTGACCGCGCTTTAGGTCATGTAGTCCCCTTAAGTTCCATATAATAGGGGGCAAGCCTATTGCCATCAGCTGGACACAAATCTAGACTCCAGGCCGCAGCCTGGAGTCTAGATTTGGATTTAGATTTGGATTTGGATTTAGATTTTCCCAGGTCTGGCAAAGTGTTAATGGGATTTTCCATCAGGAATTTCGCAAAATTCCTGATGGAAAATCCCAATAACACTTTGCCAGACCTGGGAATCGAACCCAGGACCGCATACTCAGCAGTAGCGTTTGTGACCACTAAACCAACGAGGCGGTCGACGTTTGAAGGTTTTCCTCATTTTCCATAATCAATCAACTTAGCTTATAGCAGTCCACTGCTGGAGATAGGCCTCTCCCAGGCTGCGTCACAACACCCTGTCCTCCGCCTTCCGCATCCGATCCATCCCAGCTACTTTCTTTAGGTCGTCCGTCCATCTAGCTGGGGGGCGTCCCACACTACGCTTGCCGATACGCGGTCTCCACTGAAGGACTCGTCTGCTCCACCGGCCATCGGTCCTTCGACAAACATGGCCAGCCTACTGCCACTTCAGTTTGCTTACTCTGCCAGCTATGTCGGTAACTCTGGTTCTTTTCCATAATCATCATCAGCCTAGCCTTTTATTTATTTATTTATCCATTCAGTTCAGGCGTCAAGGCCCATATAAAACACATACAATACAATATTAATATAACTTAAAAATACTATAAATACATACAACATTAAAATTGCACTAAAACTAACTCACACGAAGTGTCTGCATCGTGTGTCGCTGACTGATGGTGTCATAGCAGGCCACGAAACCGGCGGTACACAACACCTTTCGGCCAGAACTCTTCCCAACTCCCCCCCACCCCCCTCACCCCCCTCACCCCCTTCTCTTCACACTCTCTCTTCTTTTCCCAACTATGTTGGGGTCAGCTTCCAGTCTAACCGGTTGCAGCTGAATACCAGTATTTTACATAGAGCGACTGCCTATCTGTCCTCCACAACCCAGTTACTGGGTAATACGATACCCCTTGGTAAGACTGGTTGTCAGATTTTGGTTCTTTTCCATAATTACCATAGGTAAATAAATCGCCATTAATTTATTTATCGATACAGAAAATGCACGTCTAACCAAGGCCGTTATCTCCATAGGTTCCGTTACATTTACGTTCGGGTTACACAAAATCAATATTTATTTACATAATTAATAACCAGATTGTAAACGAAATTATTGTGAGAAAATCCGAAAGCTAAAAATAAATTTCAAAGCATTTGTAATAAATAGTGTAATAGGTCACGCCACCTGTCGCAGATACGAGAACTACCGTTTTGAGGTTAATAGACTTAAAACCCATGATAATGATGAATGGGTCTTAATTGGTGTGTGATCGTCGTTTAAAATAGTAGCTTTGGCTTGTCCGCAGTGAAGATATCTAAATCAAGGCTCCTTCAAACAGGCGCGACACGACACACGACTCAAAGGCACCGCAAGTCGCGCATCGAGCGGTGCCTTTGATTCGCGCGCGATTATATCGCGTGTCGCGCCTGTTTGTAGGAGCCTCTAATCTGCCTAGCCTTTTACCAATTAATATGTTGGGGTCGGCTTCCAGTCTAACCAGGATAATGAGCCATGGAGCGATAGCCTATCGGACCTCCACAACCCAGTTACTGGGTAACAGGATACCCCTTGGTAGGACTGGTTGTCAGACGTTCGGGCTTCTGACGACCCGTGAGGACTGTCAAAGATCCAAGAATGACAGCCAGGATCAACTGTTTAACGTGCTTTCCGAGGCACGGAAGAGTTTCGGTATGTAAATATTGGAACAAAATCCATTCCTTTGGTTTGTGACATTTGCTTGCAGAGTTTGATTCTCGTCAGCATTCAGAAAATCAGCAGATTATTTTTATAATTATGTATTATGAAAAGTTCTTGAATTGTCCAAATCGGGCTAAGTTATGAGCCAAAGGTTGTCTATAAAAGATCGCTTTCAGCGCCCCTTGTGTAAAACTACATTTATATTATACATTTTTTTTGTTTATCGCTTGGTGTAGGTACCTACCATAATAAAGAGTTTTCTTAACGTTTTAATTTTGACTTTGCCGTCCCATAACAAAAACACAACCTGTATATAAAAGTTGGACTACTTTAAGATGACAATACTATTGCACACTCCAACACCCTTTCGAGGATTAATGTCACAACCTCTATCCGATGGTATAATGTTATTAAAATAACAAGTTATACTACGAACAGTAAAAAACTAGTTTCATACTATTGACTAATTTATTACCTAACCACGCAAGGTTTATTTTTTATTAGAATAGCTTTGATTTAGTAAGTACTTGTTAAGTGAAGTTATAGCGATGAAATCCGGCCAAAGCCTGGGGCCACGGCTAATATTTATATTATAATTGTATTACCCAATGATCGGTTATACGGTTCCACGGTCTACTACTATTGATTTCACACAATAAATTATATTGAGCACAAAGTGGAGCAGCTTGTCTTGCGTACTAACACTAGGTCTCGTGTCTACAGTGTGTTTCAATTATAACCGGGAGACAATATAATTGCTTATCTTGTTCTAAAAAATAATTAGTGTGATAAAGATCTGCTATTGGGTAGATTGTAAGTGAGGAAATTAGATGTCATATTGGTGACAAAATAATTGCTAAATTAGTAATTGCTAATCATTGGCCTGATTTTTGGTTTACGCTTGCTAAAATGATTAGCAACGAATGTTGCTCTAGGGATTTCATATATTATTATTTTATTAGGTGTAAGACAAGTCAAATCTACCTTAAACATGAATGAATAAATCGTACATCTAACTCTGTTAATTAATTTAATCCTAATATTATGAATGTAAAAGTTTATGAAGATGGTTGGATGTTTGTTACTCAATCACGCGTAGGTAAAACCGGGATAGATGCCGCAGTGGGATAGATGCCTCATTCTCAAAAAATCTAACTTCCCAAACTCGCAAGTAAGAATTAATAGTACAAGTAGGAGCCGCAATCACCCTGCACCTCAATTGTTCCCGGACTGTGTATGGTGAGGATGCGTTTCGCTCGTATATCTAATCATCTCCGCGGCGAACTTCACAAACACGTCAAAGATTTAAAAGTTAGTATTTGCTGTTGTATAACTTTATAAGTAGTTATAAATTTCATTAAATTTTTTATTCCATCAATGTACTGGTTCATTAAGTGTTCATCTGGGTGTTAATAGTAGCTCTTTTGTTTTTAATTTATTTAAAAAATATTTGGGCATCTATCCCTATCGTAAAGGATAGTTGCCCTGATTTTTCGAGGTATAGGTGCCCCAAGGGGCATCTATCCGATTGGACTCAGTGTGTCAAAACTGGCTACATGAAACCTGTACACTTTTCAGAAATTATTGCTCAAGATGTGGAAAACTGAAAGCATTTGTCCGGATCAACCTCATTTGAGTAGTATTAAGAGATGATCTCTATATTATGTTGTTTTAATTTTTTTTTAAAGTTCGATTATGCATGTTAACACTTAATAATTATATTTTATAATAACAATTAAGAATTAATACTTTTGTTGAACAAATACTTTTAAAATTTTATTATGTTTTTTGTGTCATATTACAATTACCTTATAACGATAACAAATAAAAGATTTAAAAAAATAAAAAATCGTTTTTCATAATACGACCCATGTCTTTTGGAGACGATTGCTGTTTCAAGAGTAGAACGACCTCATATTTGGTGGGATTTTTCGTTTACACATTATAAAAGGCATCTATCCTGCACTGCAGGCATCTATCCTTCTTAGTATTTTCATGGTGGGGCAACTATCCATACAGGTAGGCAACTATCCTCAAAAAAAGGGTTCCACAAAAAGCTAAATTCAGCAAAATTTGTAATTGATAGGTAAATAAAAAATAACTGTGATTCAACATAAATGATTAAGCTAACTACATTCATAGAAATTATTCATATAAAATTAATATTTTTTAAATAAGGAGGCTATTTCAAAAAGTGGTGCATCTATCCCGGTTTTACCCTAAACCGTTGAACAGATTTAGATAAAAATTGGCACAAAGATAGAAAATTTCCTGGATTAATATATAGGATACTTTTTATCCCAATATTCCCACGGGATCAAAACTTACTCCGGTGAAACCGCGGGGCGCTTCTAGTTAATATGCCTATGACTGCGTTTTTACTTTTTTGGGTACTTTCCACATACAAAAATAAAACAAATTAACTAAATAGGCGTTTAGTTTAGATTTCACCGTGAACTTCACCAATTCACTTTCTTTTTAATTTATATTCTTGTTTTTGTCACATTATTTAGTAATTAGTAGGCCATTATACAGTTAAATTAACTAAAACTCGGCTTTTTTTTTCCAAGTAATGTATTATTTAACCAGTACATATACCTACATATGATTTTATTAAAAACCAGAACATAGTCAAAGTCAGTAGGCTAGCGTTAGAGCGGTTCTGCACTACATCTGATCCGATTCCGAATTAAAGATCCGATTTAAATAAAAAAATTAATCCAAAATATTTTATTTCACATAAACCTACATGGGCACTTATAAAACGTCAGAAGCTAGGTGCACGGTTCTAATTGATCGTCCAAATCCGAACTGGAAATGTTCTAAATTCGAACGGATAGAGTTTGGATCTAGTGCGCAACCCCTCATATAAATAGGACTAACTTCGGACCGGCATTTCACGGATTCGGATCGGATGTAGTGCAAAACCGCTCTTAGCCCAATCTAAAAACCAGACTCTCAGGTCGGAATTATTACAAACACAATTAAGGTTATCTGCATTCAGAACCCAACTAACTTCCAATTTCAATCCTTAGTTATTCTAGAATGATGTCTTCTTGGCATCAAACCATAATATGGCCATCATAACCCACGAAAAATATGTAAAAAATAAAATTCGAAATACTCATAGTAAAATAAAAAGCGGCCAAGTGCGAGGCGACATATCATATTTTTTAAACACGTTCTTTTTATGGGGGGGTCATGAATGTTTAACTTTGTTTTATTTTTATTATTTGTTGTTATAGCGTCAATAGAAATACATACTCTGTGAAAATTTCAGCTGTCTACCAATTACGGTTCATGAGATACAGGCCGCTGACAGACAGACGGACGGACAGAGGAGGCTTAGTAATAGGGTTCCATTAGCACCCTTTGAGTACGGGACCCTAAAAAAATTTATAATTTTCGATTCATCGTATTCCGTAAAAAGTCTACACACTAATGTCATAATAATCTCCCCATACCGACCGTAAAATTTCACACACGCTATACATAGGTACATACATACGCGCCCACATCCCGTGTCAGAAATTGGACGCTCTTCGTTACGCAAACGCAAAACAATCGAGAGTTGCGAACATATTAGATAACAGGTTTTTTGTTTGAAGCATAGAGTTAGAAATGTGTAGACAGAGATAGAATAGGAATAGGATAGAAATTGAAACAGTTATTTATATCTTCTGTCAGACACGTGGAAAGTAGCCATCAAGGATATAGTGCAGCTGACTACCCGTAACACTTTGACAAAAAAAAAAATCTAAATATTTTATTTCACACAAGCCTACATGGGCACATATGAAACGTTAGAAGCTAGGTGTAGGTGCACGGTTCCAATTGGTCGTTTCCTATGGAGAAGAGCCGGCAAGAAACTCCACGGTTACACTTTTTAAAATTAATTGGTATTTTACAATGTTTTTAAATTACAGACTTGATAAAATAAAAAATGGGCTATAGATCTAAAGTCTACAAGGCCTACAAAGTCCTCACATTTACATAATAAGAATCTATCAAAAGGATAAATAAAATATACAAACCTACTAAAACCAAGTGGTATGATTGCCATTACAACCACTAATAAAGAGGTGAAAAATTTGAAAAGAAATTAGCAAAGACGATGATGATTTAAGGTTATTATTAGGTAATTGCAAAAGCCAACGAACGCATTGCTCGCACAATAAGTTCAAAAGAACATTATTAAAGTCACCATGTTTAGTTAAAATAAAATATGTGGGAATTATTAGTGACCGCGTGGGCGAGTAATACACTGGAGTATGTTGTAAATAGGTAGCGATTAATTTATTACGATATCAAGTAACTAAAGCTAGTAGTTACACTTGACACGAAAAGGTAAAATTAAATAATGTTATATGAAGAGTAAAACGAATAGAAACACTAGGTTACGGCGAGCTTCAGCGAGTAAAATATGATCGGGGTCAGAGAGGACCTCGCACGATCTTGGTTAAAAACAGACTGAAGCTCCGAACCAAAACTCTCCCAAATCTGCCGTTCACTAGACAAAGGAGGCGGCACAACGATTTTACACAAAGGACGCAGCAAAACGATTACATTTTAAAAGTACAATAATAAAACACGAGAAATGCAAATGGGTACAATACAAGACAACTAAAAATAACAGAACAATGAACCTTAACTAACAATAGCAAATGGGTACAATACAAGATAACTAAACATTATAGAACAATGAAGAACCTTAACTAAAAGTAAAGAATCATGAAAGACAATAGTACCTATAACTTAAATCGCTTGCAGATGTTCAACGTGGGAAAAACACAAAAATGGAACTTTCTAAAAATTATTACAATAAGTTCTTCTATACAATACTACATTCTTAAAACTATGCAAGGGATGGGTACGTAAGACACAGTCCCCACAAATAAATATGTATTTAAGTTCATGTTAAGTTTTACATTTATTTTCTATGTTCGGCTTAAGTATAAAAGTTAAGATTTATTTATAAGCTTCTCTTTTACTGCCACCGTTTTTACTTTCAAAGCTTTTATGTTCCTGGAATTGCATAAGTATTCTTGGTTTACTAAGTATATTGCTCGCAGAACTCGGCCGATGGGGCCGTAAGCTTCTGGAGTGATGACCGCGTACCGGAAGACGTAGTGTTGAAAGGCCTCCCACAAGGTGGACCGATGACCTTGTCTAGGCCGCAGAAATCCACTAGACGCGAGAAGCACAGAACCGGTCGAAGTAGCGATGCTTTTGGGAGGCCTGTATCAAGTAGTGGACGTCTTTTGGCTGAAATGTAGATGATGACTTGGCATTTTGCGGTACATTTTGAGCTCCTTCTAAACAAATGCCTAACAAGTAGCCCAACAACACATCTCCCCAGATATATATAAGACTAACTGCGCACCGCGGTTTCCCTCGCATAAGTGTTGATCCCGTGGGAATATCGGGATAAAAAGTAGCCTATATGTGAATCTGGGAAGTCAGATACTTTCATACAAAATTTTATCAAAATTTGTCCAGCCATTTGAGCGTGAAGAAGTAACAAACGTATAAACACACACACACACTCACAAACTTTAGCCTTTATAATATTAGAGTGATGCTTGGTTATCGGTATTATAGAGGATTTTTTTTCCAAATTTTTATTTAAAAGTGTCGATATTTTTGCCACTTTTTAATATTAATTCCTGATGCTTATAAATGAGTTCTCTGGTATCATTTGATTTCATGTACGACTTCTTAACAAGTTAAGTATTTTAACTAGTGTTGGAGTGGTCAGTTACCGTAGTTTTTTACTCACCAGATAATCATTGGATTATAACCTCTTGCCCAGTTCCTTTATAGGTACGTACCTAATGACGTTTTTTTTGTCAGCTTTTGTAGTACATCAGTCGTGGGCCTATATGTTAATCAAGGGTGTCAGCTCCATTTAAAATTTTATTAAAATTGGTCCAGCCGTTTGAGCGTGAAGAAGTAACAAACATATAAACACACACACACACAGGTGTGATAAAAAAGTGATTGAAGTAATTTCTAGTAGTACTTAGATATATATTTTTAATGCCTCATCTAGCCACTCCTAACTCTATATTCCCAAACAGAAAGTGTACCACTCCAATCTATCGCAATCTACCTAATTGATTGTTATGATTAGTTATATTTATTGATCTAGCATTATATGAAGTTATACTATACGTGTTACAGCAACATTACTAACACCACTTTGTATGTACCCATATATTATAGTCTGATCTTAATACGATTGATATTTAAAAGTCATTTGATATCGAAATGTTAAAGAATCAATCTGCTGATATTTACGACTTCATTTAAATGGGGTTCCAAGTGAAATTGTTTTTCGAAATCTTCAAATTAATCGGTTATTGGTTTGATAGTATTAATGTCCTAAACCAAATGAAGGTTTCATTTATTTTAATGTTTTGTATTGCGTTTGTTTTTTGGAATATTATGAAGCAATAGGTCAGTATTATTCTTCAAAATGATTGTGCTTAGTAGTGTGTTACGCAAATACAATGCTGGTCTTATTTATTCCTTCCCAGGAAGAACTAAGCCCTAACGAGCCGCTTCAAATTTGCATCTATATCATAACAAAGTCGTGATTCCACCATCGTTAGATGTCTAGAATCTTTTAGTACCTACGTGCAAACTATTAATTTATGATTAGTCATAAAAGATAAGTGCAAGCAATCGTAATTAATAAGCCCCAGCACACAATGCATGCACCAACACTTCATTACCCTTATTAATATTATCAACAATTCGTGACCACTCGTCATGACTATTAAAAATCTTCAACGATAATGGCCACCTAATATTTACCTGTTTGCAGTACAGTACCCGGCGGTAAATATTCGACCTTTACCTTTTTTTTGTATTTTATACAAAGAATAAAAATAATTATCAAAAGAAGCAAATCATAAATTATTGTTTTAACAGCTCCTAATAGATACCGGACTGTTTGTATTTCGTGCGACAGAGATAACGCTCTACGAAGCCGAAATTAGCCGATTGTCTCTTTCCAAAGGTCGATGTGCAATATTTATTGCCGGGTACTATACGTATATACTTATATAACTGGCTTCTGTCCGCGACTTCGTCCGCGTGATATTTCTTATTTCCCGAGCCACCTCGTCGCAGCGCATCGCCTGCCCGCGCTATTCAAACTCAAACTCAAAGCACTTATTTCAATTAAACCATTTACAGCCACTTTTGAATAGTCAAGGAGTCGGTCAGTCAAAAAAATATGAAGTTAGTTGCCCATTCCAAAGGATAGTAGGTGCCTGTGGATATGACAACCCTTTTGCTTAGCGTTCTTTCTGACTTTATTCATTGTGCTCGACTCCTAAGGGTCCTAGCGTGATGTCAAATACCTATAACCTTCCTCAAAAATTGGGCAATCAAATGCAAAAAGATTTTTTCAAATCCGACTTACCGACTTAGACCTATCCGACTTAGTTCCAGAGATTAGTGCGTTGAAACAAACAAACGAACTCTTCTGCGTTATTATTAGTATAGATATAGATGATATACGTATAATAAGTAATAAGTGATGCCAATGTCAAATAACAATGATCAACCTCTGATCCAGGATGTCGAGGTTTTACATCAAATCTTATTTTGATAATACAAAAAGTTTGATAGGACTGGGTCGGTAAAATGCTGCATGAGACGTTTTTGACAATCCATATGTAGTGAAGGGCCTTAGACTTAGGGTTTAGACTTAGACTTTTTGAGCGCATACAAAGGTAGGTACAGACGGCAATACATCAAGCTACTACAATCTGTCAAATTTCTTTAATAGATTTTCAACATATCAGTAAAGCATAAGATTCAAAGTTGATTGGGAAATTTTGACAGATTCGGGTAGCTTGATGTGCTTGGCATCTGTACTTTGGCTCAGTTAGGTACTCCAGTAGTTTGACATTGTGCGAAAGTGCACAACTGTCAAACTATAAGTGCATGATTGAGACGAGAAAAATATGTCTAAGTCGAAAAACGAGCTAAATAGATTTAGAAACTTAGACTACAGGACCAAAAGAAGCACCCTGATTGCGTAACACACTATCCAATCACAATCATTATTTTGAAGGATATTTCTAATCCAAGCTTCGTATTTTCGAATAAAAAGTTTGCGCAACAACGTTAATAACGCAATGAATGTTATTGAATTACTGTCAAAATAAAATACATTGCTACTGATAGTATAGTACCCCGCTGATCTATATCAATCAATTATGCCTATTGTTATTCAAAACAGGTTAGACGATTTACAAGTTTTTACTTCCTAAATCTGAAAGTTGGGATTTCAAAATGCCTGAAGAAGGAAAATCTTGCAGAAAACTTTATAATACAATTAGAGAAGGATAAATGTTACTGTTTTATATATGTATATATCTATACTTCTATACTAATATTATATCGACGTAAAGTTTGTGAGGTTGTAGGGGGTACCTAATCTCTGGATCTACTGAACCGATTTTGAAAATTCTATTACCAATAGAAAGCCATATTATTTGAGTGTCATAAGCGATACATTATTATTATTTATATAAATGAATATCTTAGATCTTAGAAGATATCAGAGATTTAAAAAGCGGGGGCGGAGTGGCTGGCGGGGCGGTACGAAGTTCGGCGGGTCAGCTAGTGTATTATAAATAGGAATTAATATTTTATTAAAAATACTACTTTTATAACATTCCCAATCTTTATTAACAAGCCTACATAATTATGTTTACAGCTCCTAACGATTGCGTAGTGTTAAGCAGCATCTTAGTGCCCGATAAAGTAACAATACGTTTCAAATGTTATTATGATGAGCTGTTAATTAATTATAATTTAACGCATCAGTTAATTTAACAATACTTGTCAAAACTTTTAATGTAAGGTTACTATTAATGAAGAAGTAAAACGAACATCCTATTATTGTTTTGGTTGTAAATAAAAAAAATGAACAATTTAAGTTTCTGTTTATATGGCCATAGTAATTATTTTATTTACGGCTGATTTTTCTATCGCCAGATAACTTTTATTCGAGGAATAAAATTGACATTTGACAGTTTTTGTATGAAATAACGGTCAAAATTTCAAAATTATTCCTCGAATAAAGTTATCAGATGATTTAAAAATGAGCCCTTATATACTTTGTTATCAGTAAGACAAATCAGAGCAGATGAATCCCAGCGGTGATGGCCTCAACTTACGAGTCGTAGGTCGTAGGTTCGAACCCAGAAAGGCGCTTTACTTTGTGTAAATTATTTCATCACCACCGCTCTAAAACGGTGAAGGAAAACAAATCGTGAAAACCGGTGTATTCTAGAACCAAAAATCGAAGGCATGTGATATTCACCAACCCGCACACTGGGCCCGCGTGGTGGATTATGGTAAACTCCGTCTCACCGAGAGGAGGCGTGTGTACCAGCAGTGGGAACATTATAGGCTGATTATGAAGACAAATTATCGAATCTCCTTGAAAGGTCTCCATATGGTCATCTGCTGATCTAGCGATAATTTAGGGCTATTTTCTTAGGTGTATAAGGAACACGGGTGGGTTTTAGTCAGTAAGAGTCTGACACTCCCTTCCGCTCCACCCAGAGCGGGAGGGGTCATTTGATGATTTCCCATCCTGAAAAAAAAATATATACATTGCCACTGTAAACTTTTTAAAGCTTTTTTCTGGATTCCTAGACATTATTCGAGGTTAAATATTGCATTGGCTTTAGTCTCGACCACAGAAATATGAATCTTGATATAACGTCAGACAGTCTGACGCAAGTTTTAGTTTTTAGGCAGCAGTCTGTCTGCACTGTCTACCGCAACTAACAGTTCCTTTAAAGTTATTTATAATAACGGTTTTAGCTACATTCATAATGTATAAATTGTGAATAATTTTAGACAATCCTTATGATTGGATGACCGCTTTAAAACGTAAACTTTATTTAAAGAAATAAATGCTTTGAAGACAATATAATTATGATGCAGATACTCAATGAGCAAAACTGTGATACTTAGAAAAATCATATTAGGTACAGTACGATTCACGAAAGATGACCACGGCGCAGAAGGCATAAAAACGGTTACAAGATGCATTTTAAATACTTACGTTTGCTTTATTTGCATAACCAGCATTTACAACATTACACAAATTATTTAACTATCATTTAAATATTATTTTTCTTTTCTTCATGAGTTTACGTGCGCAGACGGCCGCCATTTGTTGACCACAAATGTTCTTCTAAAAATCTTTCGTGAATCGTACTGTACATGCTTTGAGAAAAAAAAATATTTGGGGTCAAATACCAGAAAAAACGTCATAACTTTTTATTTTTATTTTGTCATGTTTAGGTATTGATATTAATCACTTCTGCGGAGTTTCAGTAGCTAATTTAATTGGACCTTGAATAGTCCTCTTCACTATATCTGCTGACCCGTGACAGTGGTGTCACTGTTAAAAAAGAAAAAGTTTAAAAAAGAAAAGAAAATCAATCTGTGTAGATTGATTTTCTTTTCTTTTTTAAACTTTTTGCTCGTACACAATTGATTAAATATTTAATCATAAATATCCAAGAGAGAGTCTATAGTTTATGGTATGGTATTTTAGGTTATTTACTAGGTATCATGTTCGTTTCTACTCACGGTGCGAGTAACCTTGCAAATGGCGGCAATCAAACCTGCGTGTAGCAATATGTGGGGGTTAAAGATCAGAACCACGGATAGGTGATGGGTTTAACAGACTATCGACTACAATATCTGATAGGTAGTCAAATAAGAGTCTTATTTTCTTTGCAAGATAGTTACAGACAATCTTTGAAGATGTTAATAAGGCATCTCAAAATTAATGATCAGCAAAGATTGCAAGTAATTTAACGTATACGATTTTGATTCGAATCTTAAAGAAAGGACGAAGTCTTGATTCCCTTGCAGTTCCATGATAAACTTAGGTCCTTATTGTTACGAGCTTGGGGTTCGTTACAATAAAAACTGCCGATTTAATAACCAAAAAAATGACACTTTACTCACCAACACTAATTACAGCTCAAACACACTAATTAAGAAGCACAATGTCACTTACTGATCACTTCTAGTCGCACTCGAATATCGCTTTCGATGTTATCGCATGTATAGCTTACTCAAAACTCTATGTCTCGCGGCTCGCGCCCGCCTTATATAGTCCCACAGAGCTACTTTAGAAACATCTAGTATGTTCGAGTACATAGCAGTCCCGACTGACTCGACGTCGATAGTTCTCGGAATTACTAGTACATGAAGGGTCAATGTCCTAGCTAGTACCAAGGTACTAGTTCTGCTACCCGATACAAGATGGCGCTAGTGGTAACTAATGGCGATACATGGCGATGTATCAAGCATTATTTTTGGCGCGCAACACTGCCCCCTCCTAAGACATGCTCGTCCCGAGCATTATCGGCCCCGTAATAACGCGCCAGTCGATCCACATGGACGATCTTAGGAGTACCTCTTGCACCTTTCCGTATCCGATAGGTTACGTCATTGATCTTAGTCACAATCCGGTACGGTCCGTCCCATTTAGCTTGGAGCTTAGGAGATTTCCCTTTGCTGCGGACTGGATTGTGCAACCACACGAGTGAACCTTCGTCGAACTCTTTGTTGTTCATTTTGCGGTCATAACGGGTTTTCATCTTTTCGGACATTTGCTGGCCCGATTGTCTGACGTGCTCATAAATGTCGTTCATTTTGTTCCGCAAATCATTCGCATAATCAGTTACACTGCGTGGGGCATTAGGTGGTATTCCGGTGATCAGGTCTGCAGGTAGCCGTAGTTCTCTTCCGAAGTTTGCAAAAGCTGGCGTCACCGATGTACTCTCGTGAACCGCGCTTCGATATGACAACAAAAACGGCTGTATGTGCTTGTCCCAATCTCGTTGCCGATTTTCCACAACTTTTGCTAGGTACCTCTCCAGTGTCTGGTTAAATCGTTCCACCATTCCATCCGATTGTGGGTGGTAAGAAGTCGTTCTTGTTTTATGAGTACCCATAACTCGACAAGTTTCCTGGAATATTTGTGACTCAAAATTCCTTCCTTGATCACTGTGAATCTCCAAAGGTACTCCAAAACGACAGAAGACTTCATGAACTAATTTATCCGCAACTGTCGAAGCTTCTTGATTTGGAATTGCGAAGACTTCCGGCCACTTCGTGAAGTAATCCATCACAACCATGAAATACTTGTTACCACTTTCACTCTCCGGAAACGGCCCCGCAACGTCGAGGGCTATCCTCTCCCACGGTGCACCAACATTGTACAATTTCAATGCACCTCTACTACGAGTCTGAGGTCCCTTTACAGCTGCACAACTTGTACATTTGCGACACCAATCCTCGACATCGTCCCGACAGTGGATCCAGTAAAACCGTTCTCGTATCTTCAGTAGAGTCCGTTTTACTCCCAAATGACCTCCTGAACAACCATTATGGTACAGCTGTAGAACATCCGGTACTTGAGCTTTAGGGACAACCATTTGCAAATGACAGCTGTCTCCCCGAGCATTTTCCCATTTACGGCACAGGACTCCATCCTGAACCACCAAGCTGTCCCATTGGGCCCAATAGCTTTTTGTGACCGAACTCATCGCTGAGACGTCACTCCAACTGGGCTTAGGAGCTCTGGCCTTCATCCACTCCAGAATTGGCTTGATGTCCGAATCTTCCTGCTGTGCACGTTGTAGACTTTCCTTCCACTCGTTGTTGAGGTCTGTCTTGAGCATCCTCACAGGTACCACTTCCTTACTCTCTTGTCTAGTACAATGCTTGCAGTCTTCAGGACAAGGTCTTCTTGACAATGCATCTGCGTTGCCATGAGATTTTCCGCTGCGATGTTCGACCACGAAGTCGTATTCCTGCAGTAGTTCAATCCATCTCGCAACTTGACCTTCTGGATTTTTGAACTGCAATAGCCATTTCAGTGCAGCATGGTCAGTACGTAAGTGGAATTTCCGACCCAGAAGATATTTGCTAAAATACTGCAATGACTTTACCACCGCAAGCAGTTCCCGTCTCGTAACACAATAGTTCCTTTCCGGTTTTGACAACGACTTGCTGAAGTACGCTATCACAACCTCTTGATCACCATTCCGTTGGGACAACACACCGCCAAGTCCTATGTCACTTGCGTCTGTGTCAACTATAAATTCCTTGCCCGCATCAGGGTAACCCAAAATAGGTGTTTTGCACAGACGGTCCTTTAGCTCCTGGAATGCGATGTCGCAACTATTATCCCAGCAGAAATGTCGCTTCTCCTCGGTGAGCTTATGCAGGGGTTTGGCTATATCTGCAAAGTTCTTGACAAATCGGCGATAATAGGAGCACAAATCCAAAAATGCTCTGACCTGCGTCTTGTCTTTTGGAACTGGCCAATCCTTGACAGCTGCAATTTTCTCTGGATCCGTGCGGATACCTTCTTCAGACACGACATATCCCAAAAAGCTAACTTGTCGTTTGAATAGTGAACACTTCTTCGGGCTTAACTTGAGGTTAGCACTCTGGATCTTCATGAGCACGCGTTCCAGGTTTTGAAGATGTTCTTCAAACGTGCGGCCTACGATGATGATGTCATCCAAGTAGACCAGGCAGGCATCGCCAATTAACCCGGTAAGTACAAGTTCCATCAACCTTTCGAACGTTGCCGGAGCATTGCACAATCCAAACGGCATAACTTTAAATTGCCACAGACCCTTTCCTGTTGAGAATGCAGTTTTCTCTTTGTCCTTGGGATCGATTTCAACTTGCCAGTAGCCACTTTTCAGGTCCAGCGTGCTAAACCACTTTACGCCAGTAAGCATGTCCAGCGTGTCATCAATTCTTGGCAAAGGATAGCTGTCCTTCTTCGTAACGTCGTTCAGACGACGATAGTCAACACAAAACCGCATGCTGCCATCCTTCTTTCTTACCAGCACTACGGGTGAACACCATGGACTAGATGAAGGTTCAATAACACCATCCTTCATCATTCCCTCTATCATGGTTTCCACTTCCTTTTCACGTGCTACCGGCAATCTCCTTGGCCGCTGACGGATAGGCAATTCTTCTCCTGTATTTATTTTGTGTTGAACTAAGGCAGTCCTCCCGATGTCAGCATCGTTTGCCGAGAAAACATTGGCGTACCTGAGTAACATCTTCTTCGCTTTGACCATTTCATTTTGAGACAGAGCGCTGCGGCAGTCTTCTAAAAGGGTGGTCACTCTCGTTTGTGCATCCTTGCTGAGGGTCCCAGTCGATAGATATTGGCATCGACGCAACCAATCCACTTCCTCGCAAGTACCAAGTAGTGTGCCTTTTTCTATAATCTGTTCCTGATCACAAAGGTTCAGCACACGTACCCCTGAGATGTCGGTGGCTCTCACCAAAGTTCGTGCCACTTTCCATGGAAGGTCATTGTCTACCCTTTCCACGAGTACACAACGATGAGTTTGCCCAGGATTCCGAGGTAGACTAACCGGAACAATCGTTTCCGATCTCGGCGGAAGAACAATCTTCTTAAGGCTGTACACATTTCCTGGTAACGCCCCTTCCACGAAAACTTCCTCTTGTCCACATTTCAATACACCTTGCTTAACGTCGATCTCGCAACAATTCTTCCTCATAAAGTCAAGGCCCAGGATGCAATCGTCCATTATATCAGCCACAATGACATTATGCAGGTAGATTCTGTTGCCTAGCTTCAACTCCATCTTCTTCTCTCCACGGACGGGTATGCGCTGACCGGTGGCTGTTACCAAATTAATGTGTTCTTGGTTGTGTGTGGAGTCCCCAAGGAAACGACTTATAAGTTGGGAACTGACGACCGTGCGAGAGGCTCCTGTATCTATGGTCAGCTTACAAGGTGTTCCGTTGACTTCGCCCTTGATGATTAGGCTGTTCCCGTCATGGGTTTGTGTGATCGAAATCCTTGGGGCTCTTTGAACATCAGCCAGCACCCGCCCCGCAGTCCTGGCTATTACTCGTTTCCCTGCTGCTGATGTTGGGCGGTGCTGTTAGCCGCACTGCCCTCTGGAGATCGGCCGTCTTCTCTTTCTACAGTTCGCTTAGGGCAACTAGATCGAAGGTGGCCCCTTTCACCACAGCCGTAGCACCTAGGGCTGTATCCTTTATTGCGGTCGCGAACTGTAGCCGCTGTAACCTCCCTGACGCGATGGGAACGATGATCCTGCCGCACTGCTTCAACCTCTAGTGCATGGGCTAAGGCGTCCTTCAGCGTTCCGTGGTGACCGAGCCTTACAGCAGCTCTAACTTCAAGGTCGCGGATGCCGTCGATGAATGCCTGCACCAGGTTCCCATCAATAAGCGCAGGTACGGACTGGTAAGCTTTACGAACCAGCTTCTCCACTTCAAGGGCCCACTGCTGCAGGTTTTCGTTACTGCGTTGCACGCGATCCTTGAGCTGCGCACGAAACACGTGCTCAAGGTGAGCGTCGCCATACCGAGCCTCCAGTGCCTCAAGGAGCTGCTCGTAAGTCACTTCCTTACCGAGAGCTTCCAGAACAGTTAAGGCCTGGTCGCGCAAGCCCAGGGTGAGGGCAGTCATGGCCTGACTTTTATTCCACCCGTTCGCCTTCATGACAGCCTCGAACTGGATTTTGTAGGCCGACCAGGAAGAAGTTCCGTCGAACGGTGGCACTTTGAATCCCCGTAGCGAAGGTGTTGTAGCTACGGGAGCTGCGATTCCATCACCCAGTTTCAGGTAATCCAGCGTTTTCCTTACGTCAGCCATCACGGTTTGTTTCACGTCAGCCATCACGTTGTCTACCTGGTTTTTCACTTGGTCGATTCGGGTTTCGGCTTCCGACAGACGGTTGTCATGTTGAGCAACCTTATCCTTCACCTCCTTCATGTCTTTCCCGAAGGTAGCGTGAAGGTCCTTTATAAGGAGCATCTGCTCTTCCTGGCGGCGCGCCTGCTCCTCCTGTCGGCGGGCCTGCTCCTCCTGTCGGCGGCCCTGCTCCTCCTTGTCCCGCTGGAGCTGTTCCTCCAACCGACGAGCCTGTTCCTCCTGTCGGCGAGCCTGTTTCTCCTGTCGGCGGGCCTGCTCCTCCTTGTCCCGCTGGAGCTGTTCCTCCAACCGACGAGCCTGTTCCTCCTGTCGGCGAGCCTGTTCCTCCTGTCGGCGGGCCTGCTCCTGCAGCATCATCATCAGAGCAGCAAAATCTGGTGCTGATGATGCTGGAGCAGCTGTGGATGGGCCCGCCTCCGTGGTCGGTATCTGGCCTTCCGACCTCTGTGGCGTTGTTCCACCGAATCGCCTCTGGTCCGTCTCTTGCTGGCGTTGACTCCGGGTACGGGTACCCTCGATGTCGTCTTTGGGTAAAATCGGCATTTTAAACCTCGCTTCTGACACCAATTGTTACGAGCTTGGGGTTCGTTACAATAAAAACTGCCGATTTAATAACCAAAAAAATGACACTTTACTCACCAACACTAATTACAGCTCAAACACACTAATTAAGAAGCACAATGTCACTTACTGATCACTTCTAGTCGCACTCGAATATCGCTTTCGATGTTATCGCATGTATAGCTTACTCAAAACTCTATGTCTCGCGGCTCGCGCCCGCCTTATATAGTCCCACAGAGCTACTTTAGAAACATCTAGTATGTTCGAGTACATAGCAGTCCCGACTGACTCGACGTCGATAGTTCTCGGAATTACTAGTACATGAAGGGTCAATGTCCTAGCTAGTACCAAGGTACTAGTTCTGCTACCCGATACAAGATGGCGCTAGTGGTAACTAATGGCGATACATGGCGATGTATCAAGCATTATTTTTGGCGCGCAACATTATTATAGAACCTCGCTCAAATACTAGTTTTAAATAACGCTTGAGTCCTGAGTTAGATTCTGTAATATCGCCCTTAGAGCTTTGAAAAGAGCTAGAGTATTCAAAGGCATTTTAAGAGTGTTAAAACTTCTGCTGAATTCAAATTGGCTGGTTGATTTAGCCTAAGTCTAACAAGCCCAAAGCCAAATATAAACATTCAGAAAAACGTGAGAACAAGACTGCAGGAATCATCTCTCATAACCATTTAGCTCCTCATTTCCAGACAGGTGCAAGACAAGGATATTACAATGTAAAAATTAAAGTCAAAATAATGTACTAGCTCATCATGAAAGCAAGCGAGCGTACATTAATTCTTCATCCATGATTGACAGCTGATGTTTCTATAGGTACTCTCCTATGTCAGCGCATAAATATTAATCGTTCATCGATATTGTACCAAGCATGAATATTATTTCCATCTACAACTAATAAATTAGCCTTGCCGCCTATTTTTTTAGCTCGAATTGAGATGTTACTTTGTAATAAATCGTCTCTTTTGTGCAGAATAAATTTTGCGTAAAAAAAATTTGCAAGTTTACAGTGTCTAAAAATATGGCTTTCATATTAGTCATGACAGGGTGTTCTGGCGCAGCCTGCGAGAGGCTTTTATCCAGCAGTGGATTGCAATAGGCATAGTTGATTGATTGAATCATCTGCCTAGCCTTTTCCCAACTATGTTGGGGTCGGCTTCCAGTCTAACCGGATGCAGCTGAATACCAGTATGGGGCGACTGCCTATCTGACCTCCACAACCCAGGTAATACAATACTCCTTGGTAAGACTGGTTGTCAGACTTTCGGGCTTCTGACTACCCGTAACGACTGTCAAAGATCCACGAATGCCACGAATGCGTGTTGCCAGTGATGACATACATAATTATGGCACTGAAACGTGGTCGCTCACAACGGGCCTTATAAGAAGGCTAAAAGTCATCCAAAGGGCAATGGAGAGGGCTATGTCTGGAATTTCCCTACTTGATCGAATCAGAAATGAGGAGATCCGTAGGAGAACCAAGGCAACCGACATAGCCCGAAGAATTGCCAAACTTAAGTGGCAGTAGGCAGAGCACATTGCTCGCAGAACAGATGACCGATGGGGCCGAAAGGTTCTGGAGTGGCGACCGCGTACCGGAAGATGCAGTGTTGGAATGCCTCCCACAAGGTGGACCGAAGACCTTGTGAAGGCCGCTGGAACTCGTTGGATGCGAGAAGCACAAAACCGGTCGAAGTGGAGGTGCTTGGGGGAGGCCTATGTCCAGCAGTGGACGTCTTTCGGCTGAAATGATGGGCACAAATCCAAGCTCTGGGCTCCAACTGAGAAACTCCAGAAATTAACACTGCGCGACCTGGGAATAGCAACCAGGATCTCATGCTCATCATCAAAATAGAAGGGAATATTATCGTAACTGTAACTAAGAACGTCGATGCTTATTTTAAACTTCACGCTCTCATAACACAAAGACTTGAAAAAACAGTAAAGCTAACAGTTGAAGCGTTTCGGAATATTAACAAGAGTGTTCGAGCTCTTGACCTCCGCGAAATATTTCGTATTGTAATAATTCTGCACCTGATTGAAGAGATACTTGTAATAAATTAGAGACTCGTTGATGTCAGCGACAATTTTGAAGAAGCGCTCATTAGAATGGTAGCGTTGTATAACCCGGAATGAGCGGTGAACAATGTTTGGGCAAGAAAGTAGGCGATAGTATATAGGTAGACAGTAGACTAACTGAACAACAGTCGTTGAGCTTAGAGCAATGGTCAGAAAAATCTAAAAGAACAAAGTCAACAATAGATGAGATGTAGACAAATGATCATTAAATGTAAATAACGGTTCCTAGACGAGCGGTGGCTGCTTACCGTCTGCAATTTACTGGTTAATGACGTCACTGGAACGTTATTTATGAAACGAAGTTACTGTGCTTTCCTAGAGAGCCTTTTTTGACACTGTAAAGTCAAACCCCGCTGTCAAAATTTCCATGGTAGCCATCATTTCTACCGTATTGTGGCGCTCTTCGAAGAAACCATTGCTTAACGTTGAAGAAAAGAATTGACTCTTGACAGTTTTAATTTTAGCAATCATGCAGTATCGTATTTTATTCACAAAGACACAGCAATTAAAATTTATAAGCTAACACTAAAATATAATTATATATATATGTATATACACAAATATATATACCTAGTACTCATTAGTCATCAAAAAATTCGTCCATATCGCTGTCAATGGGATAAGTGACCAAAAGGCTGGCAGCATTACCACGTTGGATGGCATTGCTGATTCTTTGGGCTAAAAATAGGCCAGCGCTGTCACGTGCAGATTCAATTGAGTTTAATTTTAATTGAATTTCGTTTTTCTTTTTACTTCATGCACTTGAGTTTACCATTATTCCTACGTTTCTTACCAAATAAACAACAAAACGATCACTGCAAACACAAATCACATCATAAAGATCTTTCACACCATCACACATCCCACAAACTAATCACATACACATATTTGGTGGTATGTAGGTGGCATTAGAAATAGTGTACATTCTGTACATGTTAAGTAAAGTTCGTACTTGACAATGCGCCTGAGTGCTCTCGACAATCGGTCCGAATTACGACACGAACGGGCTTCGGACAAATAAAATTTTAGGACCGTCTGGAAGTAAAAAGCACCGTTGAATAAATATTGGCTTGGAGCAGCCGTCGTTAGAATTAAATTAGAAATTGGTTAAGAACAATAGTTCTGTTGACTGATGACCAGTTGAAGCAAATTAATAAATTGGTTTGAAGATGCAAATTAATGTTAAGTGGTTGGTAAGATAACAATACAAAGAGGTTCTTACTTTTTTATGTGGGTTTACTCATGTTCTTGTTGTTTTACGAGGAAAATAGTCAGCTCTAGACGAAACTTAGTTGAATGACTGTGCGTTGGGCAGAAGAAAAGAGATTTGTTTGCAAAGCGGGACCATTATTCTGTCTTGTGTGTCATTTCCTCTTGGTCTGTCACAACAAAAGTTAAAAATGCACAAGTAGCCAAATACACTATCCATGACACTCAAAATTGAAATACGAAATGAATATGCGTCGTAGGGTAAACATACCAACTACGGACGCTAATCAAACAAGAAAACTTGCTGTGTGTCCGAAGTATCGTTACGGTGGTCCAACAATTGTATGGACCACCTCAGTTGTCGCGTATTGTGCGCAAGAGTTTGTTTTCTTTTGTTTAAGCAACTTTCACAATTAACCTGTACATGCGAAAGGTATGTCACAAAAGGTCTACTTGGACTTAGACAAAACTGTTGACTATAGTTTTCGTTAGTCAAAACCTTTTATGGTATGCTATTTCAACTCTATAAGCGCGATTAATTTTAAGTGAAATCGTGAAAGTGGATAAGGGACCGCTTATTATTGTTGTTGCAATAAGAAGAAAAGGAAAACCTGTTGAAATTATTCATTCAAATCAAAACTGTCTAAGTAACTTGAGACTCGCGACAACTCCTTTATTAAGTGGAAATAATATGTGTGAAGATGAAAGTGTTGTTTGTGAGAGAATCAAGTGAATGTGGTAGCATTATGAAACCTTTATTGTAAAACGATGAATAATTTTGGGTAGTTCTTCAAAAAGTATTCTCCGCGTAACTTTCATGGCGAATATTTTTTTTTTAATAATCTACATTTAAATGTACCCACATTTAAGACGCTGTAAAAATAATACGTATTTTTTTTATTTTATGTAAATCGGTGCATAAACTACTGAGATATTTTATTTTGAAATTTCTGTGCCCATGAAAGTTACGAAAGACAACATAAACATAATTATTACTTACTAATTATTGCTGGCAGATAATGGCCCCGATTCTGTTGTTCACAAACTAAACTAAATTTAAGTTCAGGCATCTTTTTCTTTCTATTTCATTATGAAAAGGACAGAAGATAAATATTAGTTTAGTCCTGTCAAATTAAGATAATCCATAGACAATTTAGACGTGATTAAAAAATTGGCTATTAAAGACACCTTTTTTGAGCTTCACGATAGCATCTGCAGCGTCACAAGTAATCTAAATTTATCATTCAATGGAGATATATAACTTTCGTGGTGCCCTAGCTAACTTTCGTGGACAAATTACCACGAAAGTTGTGCCACGAAAGTTATGAAAATTTCACATTTTTGAGAATTACGATTAAACTTATAGGTAAATAAACAAACAAAGTACTTGAGAATAATCTCGAAGATCTATCTTATTTCTTAATACAAAATGACTTGGAAAATTATAAGCATTATCCTTCAAAATATGCGCATGAAAGTTTCTAGACCAAGGCTACTTGAAAATATTCAAAGAATAACTCGCCTCGTATTTTTTTTGTTTAGAAGCGATGAACGTACGTGTCTCGCCCACTGACGCCGGGATACTACTGAGCATCCGCGCAGCTAAAATGTGTAGCGACAAGTTGGGGCTCTTGGAAGATACGTGCAGTTTTGTTGCGCGCTCTCGAAACTAACAAAATCGTGTGACAGAGACATAAAGCTTATTAACTATTGTCACTTAAGAGATAAAATTAATATTCTTTGATAATTATGATGCATAGTTAAATACAATTAATTAGATATATTACATTATATGCTTATGAATTGAAAACAAAAGTTATCAAAGTTTACCGTGAGCGCGAACAGAGTGTGACGCGCGAAGAACACCGATTTTGCTCCCGTTTTCGACATTAGATATTTTTTTAAATAAACATTAGAAATAATTTTAGATGTTTAATGTTTAAATTATGTACACATATAAATAAACATTAATCTGTATTTGGTCCTAAGACTGAATGTTTAATAGGTTACGAATTAAGACCGTGTGACTGCGTTTTGAGGGACCTCGAAGAACTACCCTTTTAATTATGTAAGCGAAATACTAGATGTGTTTTGTTCAAAATGACTTTTTTATACGTTGTCACGCTCCTATATCTCATCGGGGTTGAGATTTGAGCCCATCTTTTGGTCCACTATAGGGACACTTGTGAACAAGATGGTTTGTTAGCTTCAAGAAAACCATAACATTTTCTGTCAGGTACTAGTAAATTCTGAAGTCTAAGAAATTTGTCGTAATTGTAAAGGTTGTACCTCCTTAGAAGAGATGAGTCTGCGTCAACGAATTCATGAGATCTAATTCGTGTTTCGAAGAATCTATAGACACTTTGGATATTACCTACACAGACACCTTATCGTCCTAGCCCTAGCACAGTATAATCAGGCTAAAATGTTCCCACTGCTGGGACACAGGCCTTCTCTCTGTGAGGGGGAGTGGGCCCAGTGCTAGTTAGCGTATGTCACATGTCATCGACTTTTCGGTTCTAGGACATGACGGTTTCCTTCACCGTTTGAGAGTACTGCTGATGAAATAATTTACATAAATTAAAGTGCCTGCTTAGTGCCTGTTTAGTATCACAGCATGTCTTCTTAAATCATCTTATTCATCATCAACATCATCTATCTCCCCTATATTCTTTGCTTTATAAGAACAAGTTTCCACTGTCACTTTTATACTGTACAAATATTTATCCGTAACCCTTTCGCCATCGATAGTACGGGCCTAACATCAAACATGTCGAATCTTCTCTCGCGTTAGACAATGACGGAAACCATCTATAAACTCAACTGGAATTTGAACCTCGACCTTTGACCGAGAAAGCAAAACTACTGATGGGGCCAAGGAGTCATATTACTTAACAATAGAATTAAGTGTGGGGAATATATCTTATTGGAGACGTCTTATATTGTTACGTTACGTCATGAGGTTAAGCAACATGGCTTGCGGTTTGGAAGATGATTGGGGGTCTGTGGTTGATCAAGGACATCGTTGAGGTATTGATTGTAGCGTCATAATGAAGAGTGAAAGGTATGTCGTTAGATTATAATAATAGCAGTTATTCCTAGAAATGATTGCCTCGACTACTTGGTTGGACTAGTGGTCGCAAGCGCTACTGTTGACCATGAGGTTCTGGGTTCGATTCCCTTGAATGAAATTCAAGCGAAATGTGTGTGTGTACTGTAGGTACACCTCTGTCTAGCCCTTCGGAGATTGCAGGCGTGATGTGATGTTATGTTATGTTATGATTATGAATGACTGAGGGAAATATTCGCGTTTAAAATAGTATACATTATTGTTATAATATTAATGTTAATTCTAGCTGGACTACCGACCAGGTGTTGATATAAGTAACATTAATATTTTTGTGAATATGGATTTGAAATTAAAGTTTTTTTGTGGTTATAATCAAGTTTTGATGTTCAAAAGCATCGGCCATTAATTTAATTTATTTGCTTTTTTAACAAAGAACATTAACTTTTTATTTCTCTCTGTCATAAATTGTTAGAAATTCCTTTTATCAAATTTGTCTTGCTTGCTTATTATTTTTAGAATACGATTTGTTGAAAAAAAATTAGTGATTAATTACGATTCCATGATTGCATTTTTCTGTTGTCTACTGTCTAAGCAAATCTATAAAAAAATATGATATCATCCATCCCAAAACCGTATGCATAGTGAAGCTCGTTAAAAGAATTAATCGATTCATATTATTCAAGATTGATACTATCTTTAGGTATCGATTACTGTGTTAGCGTAAAGATTAAATTCGTCATCAAATGTTCGATGATGGTAAATTGATAGTAAAAAGATTATCTATAAATTATGCCTACTTTTCGTCTTGAATTTAAAATGAAGATGAATCGATACAAGTTTCATATTATTTATCAAACACGATGAAAAACAATTAGATATCTCAATAAAGACAGAACCTAAAACCTCTAAATTAAATCGTTGTATACAACGGTGGTACGATAAAATATCGAATTAGAGTGACCACGACTGATGTACTACAAAAGCAGGCAAAAAAAACGTCATTAGACACGTACCTATAAAGGAACTCAGTAAGAGGTCATAATCCAATGACTGTCTGGCGAGTAAAAACTACGGTAACTGACTACTCTAACATTAGTTAAAATACTTAACTAGTTAAGAAGTCGTACATGAAATCAAATGTTATTTATAAGTACCTATCAGGAATTAATATTAAACAATGGCAAAAATATCGACAATTTTAAATAAAAATTTTGAAAAAAAAACATCCTCTATAATACCGATAATCATGCATCACTCTAATATTATAAAGGCTAAAGTTTGTGAGTGAGTGTGTGTGTGTGTTTGTTACTTCTTTACGCTCAAACGGCTAGACCAATTTTGATAAAATTTTGTATGGAAGTAGCTGACACCCTGGATTAACATAAATAGGCTACTTTTTATCCCGATATTCCGACGGGATCGACATTTACGTGGGTGAAACCGCGAGGCGCAGCTAGTTAATCTGTAATCCTCAACCGATTAATCTCAGCACTAGTGATGTACAGACGCCAGCATATCAACCTACTACAATCTGTCAAATTTCTTTAATACATTTTCAACTTTATTGCTAAAGCATAAGGTTCAAAATCGATTGGGAAAATTTGACAGTTTCGGATAGGTTGATGTGCTGGCGTCTGTACATAGACATACAAAAATAAACAATAATAATTCAAAGGCACTCAGCGAGTTGAGGTCATGCGCCATTGTTTGATAGGTAAAAAAGTTCAAGTGATCACTGGACCAGCGTAATTAGACACGTCGTTACGACGTAGTCTTTCAAACACTTCTAATGCGGATTTAAACCTTTTTTGTTAGAGAAATTCTAGTGTTATTATTTGGGTTTTTGTCTACAATTGTATGGTAGAAAAAGTATTGAAGATGATACTTGCTGTCATCTTGTTGGAAACATTTTAAAACAAAAAAAATGTAGTTACTTTAAATCAGAGATCAGAAATTTTAGTCAGTTGTAGCCTATACTATATAACAAACACTTCTACTAATATGGCCATGACAAAATACTATTTTAGTTAACTGGACTAGTAATGGTCGTAAATGAAATAATGTTGACAAGCTATTTGTGGTGTTTAATAAAAATGGACTATCTCCATTCTTCCCTTAAGTTGAAGGTTTTTGAAAGGTCTTGTAAAGGCTCCTTCAAACAGGCGCGACACGACATGCGACACAAAGGCACCGCAAGTCGTGCAACGAGCGGTGCATTCGCGCACCATTCGCGTCGCGCGTCGCGCCTGTTTCCAGGAGCCTTAATACTAAAGCTTGTGTAGGTGATCATGAGTCCGTTTACCTGTCCTCTTGTTTGAATGTATATTTGGTAAGACAGCCCAACGATAGTTTAAAATAGAGGTCAATATATTCAGCAGTGGACATTGACTGACAGCAATAATCCCAATAAAACTAGATTACCTGATAACATTATCAAACTATAATACACTGATCTTAACTAGCAGACAAAACAAAGGCGCCAGTTATAATGGTATAGAAACTTTAAAACGCATGTCAGAGGTCAAGCATTATTTTATGTTAATGCATAGTCCGCCTCGGCGTAAATCAATTATACCACGTGACCCGTAGAGGTCGCCGGTTCGATTCCCGAGCAAGTTGCGCTTTTACACCTATTAGTGTTGTGTAAGATTAGAATGCGAAATTATTTTCGCTGTGAACGGGTAAGGAGCGTAATGAGCGTCTGTGCTTTCATTATCAGGTTTTAGAAAGGTCAATTTATGGGCTAGTTTATGTGGTTTGGTTGCGTGTGGGGTTTTACCAGTGTGAGGTTGTTTAGAATTAATTATTAAAACAATAATTAATTCTAAACAACCTCACACTGACACGATGTTGTTCCAAAACGGAACAACATCGTGAGGAAACCGGCATATCCTAGAATCAAAAATTCTAAGACATGTGACATCTACTCGCACTAGGCCCGCGTGGTAGATTACAGCCCACTCCCTCTTACCGAGGGAAGGCCTGAGTCCCAGCTGTGGGAACATTATAGGATTTGGAAATATAACTTGGTCATTGCAACGGACTGTTAAAAAATGGATTAGTAACTGGAAACATATCAACAGACCGGGTTAGGAACACGACCAAACGTTCCATAACAAAAATAACTGATGTCACTTGGAAAGCTGCCACGCTAAAATGGAATTGGGCTGGACACATCTGCCGCATGTCAGACGACCAATGGACCAAACTTACGACCCAATGGGTCGCTCTTAATGGCAAGCGACATCGGGGCAGGCCCAGACGGAGATGGCGGGATCAGCTGGACTCTTTAACTAGAACTGGTCCTCAGCAGCTTTAAACAGAGAAGAGTGGATAGAGAGTAGGGAGGCCTTTGCCCTGCCGTGGTACAGACGCTTCAAGCTTCTACAATCTGTCAAATTTCTTAAATGGATTTTCAACTTTATTGCTATAGCTCAAAGTTGATTGGGAAAATTTGACAGTTTCGGGTAGCTTGATGTGCTGGCGTCTGTAAATCACAGGCTTTTAATAATAATCGGCAACATACACCTAGGAACAATGAAAGTTAATAAAAATCTTCAAAAATTGAACGTTATGTTACCCAAAAGAGTGAACATTACGGCACTACAAAAGTTTTAAAAATACCAATAGAGATTGTAAATATTACGACGATGTAGTCTATGCTGAACAATTATTTAGTGTTAAAAACCTAAAGATGTACCTCGTTACTAATAAACATATTATATCAGATGAATACTTACACACTGATTTCTCTCTTTCAGTCGTCAGTAATTTGACTTTCAAAATAAGAACACAAAGCGTTGTGTAACTATACAGACGCTATACAACGTTTATTAATAAGGGGATAGTAGATTGTCGATGAACAAACAAAAAATAGACCAGTTATACTAGTAGTTATCAACTAGTAAAACAAAAGAACTTAACGAAGATATAATTATAATACCGTAATAACAATTTCCTGTCGTCCATAAATTATTCGCATCGAATCAAAAGTAGCACATAAGTTTCTGACCTCATAATTTAATTAACTCCGAGCTGCAAGTTATTAACAAATAGTAATCATGGTAACACGTTTGCTGCTCGACCAACCTAAGGTTGGCCTGGGAAATTGAGAAGCTGAAACATTAACTTGTTTTCTGATATAGGTAGAGAAGTGAGCTGGATTACGTAAGGATTACGTAAATAGTGATAAGGAGCCGGATCACACTGGCAATTCACATATTTTTAAGAACGTTCGCATTCTAATTTCAGTGGTTCAGGCTCAGAATGTCCCTTGGTTTCAAATAGTCTCTTTCCCGAAATGTCCCGTTCCCATAATGTCCATTTCCCAGAATGTCCCTTTCTAGTCTCCATTTGTCAAAAATATAATCAATTTGCTTAATATTATGACAAGTTTTTGACATTGATTGTCACTGAGATGAGATTGTGACTTTAATTTCAACATTTTTGAAGTACAGACGTCAGCACATCAAGCTATTCGAAACTGTCAAATTTTCCCAATCAATATTTAACCTTATGCTTTTGCGATAAAGTTGAAAATCTATTAAAGAAATTTGACAGATTGTAGTAGCTTGATGTGCTGGCGTCTGTACCAGAATTGGCCTTCTGATTAGACTTAATCAAAGTTTCAGGACATTGATTATACGAGTATGTACCTACATATTGACGCGACGCTGTCCTCCCAAACCTATTTGAAAAAAATTGTAAAAGCCGTTATTTTTGAAAGAGTAACCGTGGAGATTCTTGCCGGCTATTCCTCATAGGAAACGACTAATTGGAACCGTGCTAGCTGTTAACTTTTCATAAGGTGTCCATGCATCATGTAGGTTCATGTGATATAAAATATTTTTAATTTGAACTTAGGAGCGTTGATTAATTCAAAGGAGCTTTGGCGAGCTGTGGTTTCTGTTTACCCCCTGAGAAAAAGGCGAGTTTGATTGACTTATTGGTGACGTTGTTTTAAATGATCTAGGTACAGGCCATATACCTGAGGAAAATGTGTGGTATAGCTCAAAATAAGAGTGGCCTATATCGTAGGTAAATTGCGATGCGCTAAATTCATTGATATCCACTACAGAATATAGAGCTTCTAAGTTTAACCAGCAGAAGTGTAGGCAGTCACAAAAAACATGTGACAATCACAAAAAATATTGACAATTTCGATGACAATGCTTGCCAAATCAATAGATGATGATAGTGTGTTTTTAGTATTTCATTGTTAGTGTTCAAAAGCCAAAAAATGCAAGATCATCTTGTTACTACATACCTACAAACATTTTAATAAGACATTTCAAAACACTACGGAACACGTTCAAAAGAAAATTTCTTGTAATTGCACATAACCTACAATATTAATACATGAACTACAAAGGAGGCACGCTTTATTCCAATGACTATGGTATTTTGAATGCCTACTGTACGGTCAACAAAACAGTGAAGCTACCGATTCACAAAAGGAATTTTTATTGCTGTACCGTGGGCAACAACAATGGGCTCGTGATGACTGAGCAGTTTATGGTTGATAATCTAATTGTCAGATTGTATTGTGATTTGTTGATTGTATCGACGCTAGTTTTCGATGTAGCGCCAGCAAAAAAAGTTTTAATAATATTTTGAGAAAATAAAAGTGAAAATCATAAATGACTGTTGTAATATTTTATAGTATGTGAATTAGTATGTTATTTAAAAAAAGCCATCCCGCCCGATGGGTTTCCCATCGGCAAAAATGACAAAATTCCATACAAACTTTCATCCTCTATTTAACCTCTTTAGGGGGTGAATTTTCAAAAATCCTTCCTTGGTGCTCACTGTCTTTTCTTTCTTTCTTTGTATAAGGAACTCTTGTGCTAACCTACATGCTTCTAGACCCAGCAGTTTAGGCTGTTCGTTGTCTGTCATTAAATTTAAGATTTTTATTATGTAGATAAATCGAAACAATCGTTTTCTTATTTTAAAGTGTACTGTTACCCAAAATCGCCTCTGGTTACTCCAAACCAAAATGGAATCTACCTAATTAAGTCCACTTTTAACGCAACATTATACGAAAATTTCAATGTCTTAATTCTTAATGATTCTATTAAAGCCTTTGTAGGTGTTACTAATGAAGAATAATAACATACCAAGTTTTCTGAGCGTTTTTGTAGCACTACAATGATTGCGTGGGTAGATAAATATAGTTTAACATACCGATTACGATACGGTAGAAGATTTTATGGGTAACGAAAACAATTTCTTTTGCAATAGTGTGTGTCGTTTTTTTTTTTAAAGCCGTATCTTGCATTGTTATTTTAGGCAATGGATATTTCATTTTTATTTTATGGTGAATGTTTTCAAATGATACATATTGACATGATCATAAAAATTATAATCCTATTACTGTAGGGCAAAGGGCTCTCCTCATACGCAGAAGGCACGAACATTGATCACCACGCTTGCTAAAGACGGAAATCCAGCGGGGTACAATGCGTGCCACGAAAGATGAGACTTGACACACCACGTGGTTTGACATGCGCAGTACACGATTTTAGGTATCTTTAGCGGTATGAGATCTGAGTGCGGGACGGGACCGGACGTCATAGGGGCGGCAGAAAGAGCGGGGGAGGCGGGGTCAAGTCTCATCTTTCGTGGCGCGCATTGTAATTGCGTAACACATTATCAATCACAATCCGAATCATTTTAAAGGATATTGCTAATCCATTGCTTCATATGTTCGCAAAATTTGTATGCTGAACAATGTAAATAACGCAATTAATGTTGATAAACTGTCAAAATGAGAGCCATTGTTATTGTTAGTGTGTGTTACGCGAAGAAAAACATCACAAGGAAACTTGCTTGGTAATCAAGCAAGTTTCCTTATGATGTTTTTCTTCACCGAAGTTAGTAATGTCCAAAATAAACTCAGAAAGTTATTGTTCAAAGATGACGTCATACAGAATTTAGTTTTTTTTAGTTATACATTTTTTAAAGAAAAGTTATTATGATGTTATTAAAAAATGCAATGTGTACATGTGACCTTTTTCATTTGCTTTTTTTTAATTTTTTATTGTACCCACAATTTTTTTGCGAACACTACATCATCTGTGAATGATTACTCAGTTCTAAGACATCAACGCATCAAATGTTTAACAAAACAAGAATAAGTTATCGGTAATAACGTATTATTTGCTGGCAAACACGTCGACCTTATAATAATATTGTCATTAGCAGACTAACAAAGTGGAATCCCAAGTTTTTTACTTCTAATCCTATGTACAATACGTTGTAACATTTTTTTTTTCAGAATCATTAATGTACATTTAATATTGGAAGGTCGATGAACTTTTTACAATGTCGACTTTTGCTGGGGAGTAACGATATTTTGATAGTTATTGTATTATTGCGAAGTATATGTCTGTATTGAGGTTTTATCATGGAAGAAGGTTTTGAGTTTTTTGTATGTCTAGTATTGGGTTCTATAATCACCTGTATGGGTAGGTACGCAAAAAAAGACCTGTAATTTTGGAAAAAAACCTTCGTACCTACTGGCGAACGAGAGGTCTTCATTTGAAAAAATATCGGCAATCATTTTAATTTATACCTTATAATAATAACATAAGAGTTACATTAGAATGACTAACCAATACGTAAAAAAATATCGTGAATGTGTTCCTTTACCAAAACCCTTTAGTAATATTGACGTCAATCGGCCAGCCTCTAGAATTTTGACACTAATAAAGTTTTAAAGCCTCCAGGAGGGGCGATTCTCGTAATTTTAATAAGGTTCACTGTCTGATCTCAGTTTCAATCTGTCAAAAAATACTTCTAATTTCCCTATATTTTGACAAGTTTTTGATATTTAGTTTGTCGCCGAGATAAGACTGTTACTAGATTTTGAACGTTTTAAATTACGAGTATTGGCCTTCTGGTAGTCTTAAAACAACTTGCAATCAACTTAGAGGGTACTTACTCCATAACAAGATCCGTTAAATGTTTTTAAACTGAACTTCAAGCTCTAACAACACTTTAAAATCCGCCATGACAGCTCTCTCTACGTGCAAAAAACGCATCTTCAAAAAATGGTTCTTCAAACTATTCCCATTCTCTTTACATAACATGTATGAGAACAATGATTATAAACCTACTAAATTAAAAACATGCTTCATTTGAAGATCATACTTTATTCCGCAAAGGATTTTCAAATTAGCAGCATTCTGCAACAGTTTTATGTTACCCGACAAGATACGGTATGTGCTTTAGTTGAATATTAAAGTTTTTACGCGTATGATTTTCAATTTGTTAGCTAAGCTATATTTGATTTCACACTGTTGCCGCGCTGGTTGAGGTTGTGGTTCATGTCAAGAGAAAAGAGCGACTTGAGAAAGGGTTAAACAGCCTTGGTTGTGTCCCAATGTCTATAGAAAAAACTGTGAAATGCAATAAACTAACAAAACGTTTTAAAATACTTCTTAGCTTGTCGGTGTTTTTAAAACTGTTTGACCCAAAAGCTAAGCAATTATTACTTACTGATTTTATTTGCTACTGTCTAGCTTTTGTGCTCGCAGTTAACTATTGCTGTCGTTTCGGGTCGGTGCTTTCCTATCTAATAAGTCTTGTTTGTTATCGATAAACTGCATTATAATATATGTCGACAGACTTCACTCTCTGACTCTAACGTTCAAATGCAATTTACCTGTCATCAAACAAAACCCAATATCATTTCTAGACTTTTGCTTTCCGCTTCTAACTTGCACGCACATCATTCTGACAGGTGCTCAGTGGGTCTGTACATCAATCACGGATGAAACAATCGTGCGGGGTCAGCAGTTATATCGATGACAGATTGTCAGTAACCGCGGCATCCGATGTAATGCTTGGTAATTCCACATGTCATGCTCACTCGTTTTAGTTCCGCTACAAAAAAGGCATGTTACCATGTTTTAACGTTTGTTACTATGACCTCAGTTGTTGTCGGTGCGTTAGAAAGCTGGGTTTTGTGTGTGAGAATCTTGGCTGGATTTTATAAGGTTTATTTATTCTAGGATCTTAAAAGTATTGCCTGGCTATAAAATGTCCGTGCCCGATGTGATTCTTGCCCGTTCTTCTCCATAGGAATCTACTATGATTTTGAATGGGCAACTAGCTTCTTCTTTCTAACCGACCGACAGTTCAAAAGTGTTGAGATAAATGTGTTGAGTTTGAGTTTAAAATCAACACTCTGGAGCAGATTTTTCCAATGTCAGATAAATTTTGTCCGTGTAGTAAAATTCAAGTCTGACAGTTTTTGGTGGGAAAACAGTAAAAAATTCAAAATTGTTATTTTTATTTTATTTTATTGTGTTTGGGTGACTGACAGCTATCAATTACAGAAGTAATAGTGAGGTAATTGACGACAAGCTGTTTACAAGCCTCCATAGTTAGCAATGGAGTACTGTTGTACACATTTTCAAATTGACTAACTATTAATTAACCATAACACTAGTTTCATCATCATCTACCGAGCCTTTTCTTAACTATGTTGAGGTCGGCTTCCAGTCTAATCGGATGCAGCTGAATACCAGTATTTTACATGGAGCGACTGCCTACCTGACCTTCACAATCCAGTTACTGGTAATACGATACCCCTTGGTAAGACTGGTTGTCAGACTTTCGGGCTTCTGACGACCCGTAACGACTGTCAAAGATCCACGAATGACAGCCGGGACCAACGACTTAACGTGCTTTCCGAGACATGGAAGGGTCTCGGTATGTAAAGATGGTCACCCATCCACAGACCAACCGCGACAAGCGTAGCTTAACCTGATCGATCGACCTGTGCGGCTGTTATTATTTAGCCAGGGGCCCGTATAAAATGAAATTACCTACGTCATATAACTACCGTATTGTATTGTTTGCAATACCTATTTTATTGCAGCCGTTAAAATAAACTAAAGGCTCCTTCAAACAGGCGCGACACGACACGCGACACAAAGGCACCGCAAGTCGCGCAACGAGCGGTGCCTTTGTGTCGCGCGTGATTATATCGCGTGTCGCGCCTGTTTGTAGAAGCCTTAACCCGAGTAACAGCTATGATTATCTTAAGTTTTTGCAACCACATCGATAATAAAAGATCTTTGATTACGCTAGCTCCGTGTTATAATTGTACGTCGAACATGATTAATAGTTATAACCAACAAACAATGGACTGCTGACCAGGGCACCTTGAAATGCACACAATATAATGAACTTAGGTATTTTGCATATAAAAGGTTATTGAGTAACAATAATAAATTGGATTTGTACATAATGATAATACACGTTTATGTTTATTTATTGTGAGTGTTTTGAAAGAGCAAAGGTCTACGGGTTTGTTTTAAATTATACGGTCTTATATTGTTTTAATAGAATTTTTCTATTTTAATAATGTGTAATTAGAACAAAGCCTTTTATTCATATTCTCTGCTTAAAGTTAAGTAGTAATTAGCAATTGTTTAACCATACATTTTTGACGTTTAAATGTCACTTAACTTTAATCATCGTTTATAAAGAAACCCTTTTTTATAAGCACCATATTGCTTTTACGTTTAAAGGCTCCTTCAAACAGGCGCGACAAGCGATAAAATCGCGCGCGATACAAAGGCACCGCAAGTCGCACAACGAGCGGTGCATTTGTGTCGCGCGCGATTATATCGCGTGTCGCGCATGTTTGTAGGAGCTTTAAAGTGTCGTTAGATTATAATAGATAGTATGATGTAATATCACGCCTATTTTCTTTGATGGATTAGGCAGAGGTGATATATAGTGATGTAGTAGAGGTATTCGTAAAAAGACGTAGCAATTTCTGGAAAATGTCATGTGCTAGAAAACTAAAATGATACATTGAGATGAGAAATGTAACCAAAACTTAACGCTTAAATATTCCTCTACACCCTACCATTAGTCAATCATATAACACGAACGAAAGGGCAAAAAGAACGAAAATTTAATTTATCGATTAGATAATATTATTACATTTCGGACGCGTCAGTTAAATCGAATCTGCAGTATCGATTAACTGAATTAGATATTATGACAGATGACCTTTCACGTTTCGGCTAGTCACATGTGATACCTAGGAGAGAGTGATAGGTGATTGAAATCATCAATCACGCCTAACCTATACGTATCAACATGTCTTAATAAAATCATTACCAAACTTTGTATAGATACTCGTCAAGTTTTTTTAACGTCGTCTCCCCCCCCCCCCACTAGTTCTCATGTCTGTGGCTGTGATTAAAGATGTTGGTACTAGAAAAAGCAACAAATTCAATAAATCTGCCTAGCTTTTTCCCAACTAAGTTGGGGTCGGCCTCCAGTCTAACCGGATGCAGCTGGATACCAGTATTTTATATGGAGCGAATGCCTATCGGAGATCCTCAACCCAGTTACCTATTGGGTAACATGATAGGTACTTCTTGGTAAGACTGGTTGTCAGACTTTTGGGCTTCTTCTGACTAACCGTAAAGACTTTCAAAGATCTACGAATGACAGCCGGGACCAACGGCCTTACGTGCTTTCAGAGGCACGGAAGGGATATGACATTGTAATGGATATTGTAATGGATGGTCATCCATTACATATTGAGACCTTTCTATGCCGTGGTCCGTTCGTGGATGGATGACGATCCATTCACGAACTAACCACGGAAACTATAGCTTAAACTTCAATCGACGGACGTACGGAAAAAACCCACAAATTAATGTTTACTAAAGAGGTTTGCATTAATTTCTTAGTTTATCATGTTATGACTGCGTCAGTTACAATGCGTGCCACGAAAGATGAGACTTGACCCCGCCTCCCCGCTCTTGCTGCTGCCCCTATGACGTCCGGTCCCGTCCCGCACTCAGACCTCATACCGCTAAAGATACCTAAAATCGTGTTCTGTGCATGTCAAACCACGTGGTGTGTCAAGTCTCATCTTTCGTGGCACGCATTGTACTGTAGAGTTTGCGCAGCTGAATTTTGGGCCAAAGATGTTTGAGCTATTTGCCATCGATACGCTAAGAATAAGTTTGATTAAAATTTATAGTGAAATCTGGTTCAGAAATTATTTAAAGAGCTGTCATGTCTAACAAAATATTCGGATAATATTTTTATTATTTTGTTGTTTTTCGAAGCTGTTCGATAAAAGCTTATTAATTGCTTAAATAAGCAATTAAGTAAGCGTTGGGGCACTAAATCCTATCAAAACATGCCTTTAATTTGCCAAATTGATACTCTACACTCACCTACCGTTTCACAAAAATCCAGATCAGAAAACTTTAACATGAATAATTTAGATGTTCTCTTCAAAAACTTTGCATACCTACATAGAAATCTAGAAACCATAAAACGAAGTTGATAGGTATATAAAATATCGATGACAATTTACAGCTTTCTCGGAATATATTCTGAAGGTGAGGTCAAGGCCGAAAAGAGGTTTTAAATAATTTAAAATTCTTTAAAAGGTGACCCACCGTCTAACGGTTTCTTTGAGTTATTATTATGAGAAGGTGAATCGTCTATGTCTTATAATATGATTTTGGAATATTGTACAGGTGTTAGTGAGAAATATATGGCTAATACATATTCTATTATGTTGTTTTTATTGAGTGGTGTATGATAAATAGTTTTGTGGTAGCTTTTCTTTCTGTCTGTATTTTTGGATGCTAATAATGTTAACGGTTTTGCACTAAAATAGTGATTATTATTACCATCTATGGGGCTTTTAACTTCTTATGGCTTGTGGAAAAGTAATAAGAGTCGTACGGGTCGATTAATCAGGTTAAGCTACGCTTGCCGCTGTTCGTCCGTGGATGGGTGACCATCTTTACATAACAAGATCCCTCCGTGCCACGAAAAGCACGCTAAGCCGGTGATCCCGGCTGTCTCATTCGTGGATCTTTGGCAGTCGTTAAGGGTCGTCAGAAGCCCGAATTTCTGACAACGTCTTATGAAGGGGTACCGTATTACCCCAGTAGCAACTGTATTGTGAATGTCAGATAGACAGTCGGTCCATTTAAAATATTGGTTCTCAGTTGCATCCGGCTAACCGGATGCAACTGAGAACCAATATTTTAGCCTATTTTAGCCTTTTCCCAACTATGTTGAGGTCGGCTTCCAGTCTAAACTGGAAGCCGACCTCAACATAGTTGGGAAAAGGCTAGGCAGATTATGATGTGGCCTTTAAACCTGAAAAGGTTTACTTTTTGAAAAAAGCCTGACGCGTATGCCTTTTATTTCATTGACACACTTTTGTAACTAAGTATAGCATTTAACGGGGGGTAGGCAATGGGTAAGTAAAGTTCACAGTTATTTTCTTTCTGACAGTAGCAACCTTATTGTGATGAGAATAAAGATTGACGACACGGTTGGCGCAGTAGCTGAGCGATCGACTGCTGCGCTGCGTGTCGCGGGTTCGATTCCCGCACGGAGCAAATATTTGTATAGCCTACAGGTAGTTGTTCCGGGTCTGGCTGTATATGTGAATTTAAGTGTTTGTAAACGCACCCACGATACAGGAGTAATTCCTAGTCCACACTAGGAATTACTCCTGTATCGTGGGTGCGTTTACAAACATTTAAATTCACTCAACATTCAAAACGTTGACCCAAGTCAACGTTTTTAAAAAAAAATAAAAAGAAAAGAAAGATTACAATGAGTTTGGCAAACTTGTCAATGGCAGCAACCTAACTGCAACCTTATTAGAATGAGAATAAAGATCACTGTGATTTTGACAATTATGCAAAATCAGAGGCGAATAACTGTTAAAGGACTGCAGTAGGTACGGTCAGCAACAAAAGTCGATTAACACTTCAGTTTTTTTAATCTCAGTTATTGAGCAAAACATTTGCTCAAAATTGCAACAGAAGAACAATGCAATTTTGAACAAATATTTTGCTCAATAACTGAGATTAATAAAACTGAAGTGTTTATATTTTGCTCATTTTTTATACATGATTATTTTGTATGCAGCCATTAATAAAATCTGTAAAAACATATAAATCCCATCATCATTTCTTTAAACATACAATTTAAATTAATATATAATCAATTTAACAATATAATGCTAACGGTTTTTTGCTACTAAAGTCCGACGCAAAGGGCGAACGGTTTAACCTCTGCCCAATCGGTGTCATAAGCGTGTGACACCTATAAATTTTATATTAAACATGACACTTTGTTTGAATATAAACAACTTTAAAGTTAGAAAGCATGACCCCTAACAATTTATAGGAATGCCCCTTGAAAAACGCATTTATAAATTTAAAGTAAAGTTAAACAAAACGCAGGTACTTATCGTAATTTATTAATTATACGAAGTGTAAATTCAATGTAAATGAATTATCTTTAAACAACTTTCAAGAGGTTGTACAACATTTTTATGAGATAGAAATAAAAAGGTTGACGAAAGAGTATACATACTTCTTGTAAAAGTGGTGAAGTGTTTGTCAAATTAAACGTAGTACAACAATCAACTTATCATTGTAAAATTTCGGTTAATCAACCGAAATTGAACAACTGATGAAACAAACAGATAACAGACAACTGGCGAAATTTTGGTATACTATAGGTATACCTCTGCCTAATACTCCGAGGAAGACAGGCGTGATGATAATTCACAGGTCGACAAAATTTTTACCCAGAAACCAGACTATACTTTTCCGAATGACTTTGACGCGCTGAATTCAAAATGGCCTCAAAATTGCTCTATCACGTTAGGGTTTCGAAATATCCTAACCTAAAAGTGCAAAAAATACAGTTTTTTCTCATTTTTGAGGTTATTTAGCACGGCCGATCTTTTTTTTTTCAAAAATTATTAATAGCATCTCAAAGGACTAGTTTTCCTCTTTAATAAAAAATGACGTTGAGTTTACTTAAATTTCTTTTTTTTGTCGCTGAGATATCTCATTTTGAAATTCGAATTCAGCGCGTCAAAATCGTTCGGAAAAGTATAGTCTGGTTTCTGGGAAAGAGTGTTCGTCAAATTTTGTCGGCCTGTGTTACTAATAACTAAAAAAAAAACTAATAATTACTATTAAATAAGTAGAAGAATAATCTTCCTTCTCATAAGGTTTATAGGGTAGGTAAGCGCTGTTTTACACGCAGTAAGGTGAATCAGCGATGTAAACGCGTAAACACGCTAACAATAGGAATGGTTTTCATTTTGACAGTTCAACAACATTCATTACTTTATTTACATTATTGAGCAGACAATTTTTTCTAAACTATGAACCAATGGATTAGCAAATGATTCAGATTGTAATTGATAGTGTTTTACGCAATTAGGGTGCAGAACTCTGTTATTAGATGCAGAATAGAAAAAAAATCCAATTCCAATCAGAACAACTTGAAAGTAATATTCATAGATAAAGTAATATTCTAGATGAACTGATTCACTAATAAAAAAAAAAACTTTTCCCAGCAACAAATTGCAAAACAGTCCAATAATATCTCGTCGTTTATATCTCAAACATATAATCAGATTCACAGATTCTATCATGACAAAATGACTATCACTTTTCCACCAATATGACTCATACAACCTTTTGTTTACCCAATAAAAGGTAAAATACACAATGACCCAATTTCTGGCTCATTATTATATAAGGGCCCGAACACACGTATGACAACCGCACAACAACACAGCACGTGGACGGGCGCCTTTATTTGTATAAAAATTAATAGTTTATTCACACGGAACACATATGTCCGTTATATTCAACTGTATGGTCGATACTGACCACATCAAGTCCACGTCGCAGCCACAACGCAACCATCAGCGAGACCGCGCACTAGCGGCCGGCCAAATCGCAAACACAACGTTACGTTGCCGCGATGATACTGTCAAAGCCGGAGTCGATCTTTCTGTCTGCAAACACTGGCCACAACGTTACCACATCGCAAATATTAGCGACAATGCAACCACATCGAAATGTTGTAGTAAACACAACGCAACTACAAGAAACTCAGGCGACACTATTCAGCACTGCTTGCCCACATTTTGTCGCTGCGATGTGGCAGTGATGGCCCCGTCCCCGACTAAAGGCTCCTTCAAACAGGCGCGACACGCGATACAATCGCGCGCGACACAAAGGCATCGCTCGTTGCGCGACTTGCGGTGCCTTTGTGTCGCGTGTCGTGTCGCGCCTGTTTGAAGGAGCCTTAACGAGTTGTAATTCGTGAGTTCGTACACTCGAACCCAGGAAGGCACTTTACTTTGTGTATTTAATTTCATCACCACTGCTCTCAAAACGGTGAAGGAAAACATCGTGAGAAAAACGGCATGCCCTAGGACCAAAAATTCGAAGGCATATGAGATCCGCCAACCCGCACTGGGCCCGCGTGGTGGGTTACGGTCTACTCCCTCCCACAGAGAGGAGGCCTGTGTCCTAGCAGTTGGAACGTTATGGGCTGATTATGATGTGATGTGTTTCTGGGTGCTTACTCTTCAATTTAATTCCGATAGATCGACATTGGAATTGTGACGTTTCTTACTCTTGAGTTCGATACTAGCGCCAAATGATTTTTAGATTGGGTGTCTATTTTGGAAAAATAAGTGGAATTGGGTTCGGGCTTGGCGTGGGGTTGACAATATTGTTAGAGAAACTAGAATTCGTCGATGAAACAGTTTTCCTAGGGATCACGCTCGACTCAAGGCTACAATGGGGTCCTCATTTAACATCTCTTGCAGGACGGCTAAGTTCAGCAGCTTATGCTGTCAGAAAAATCCGTCAATTTACTGATGTAGATACCGCGAGACTAGTCTACTTTAGTTACTTTCATAGTATCATGTCTTACGGTATTTTACTTTGGGGACGGGCTGCAGACATCGATTCTATTTTTATTCTGCAGAAAAGAGCTATCAGAGCCATTTATATTCTCCGCAGGCGCGATTCTCTAAGGGAACTGTTTAAGGAAATTAACATCATGACGGTGCCTTGTCAATATATCTACGAAAATATCATGTATGTAAGAAAAAACTTACATCTTTTTGGTAAAAGAGGTGAAAGACATAATTATAGTACTAGAAATAGGGACCTATTAGTTCAACCAGGTTTCAGACTGGCTAAAGTAGACTCATCTTTTATGGGGTACTGTTTAAAATGTTATAATAAAATACCTCCCCACATTCTTGAAATGAATGAGACGAAATTCAAGTCTTGTATAAAACGCACACTATGCAGTCAGGCATATTATAAGTTAGGGGATTACATCGCTGATAAAAATGCCTGGCCCAAGGCTGGTCCTGCTCCACAACTACAACTAATTGATTAACACTTGAAGATTCTGTTGGAGCTGCTGAAGATTGTAAGACTATCTTTGCATTGTATAAACTCAATTTCCTTTGTATTGTATAATTGCATAGCACAGATGTGAGTTCTATGTATATACTATACACTATGTACCATTTACCGGGTAATGTGTCTTTCATTGACTTGAATGTGCCCTGGCGGCTGATAGTATGTCATGCTCACACAAATGTCTCGCTGACGGTGGCGTGTGTGTTGGATCATTTAGCTCCCTTCAAAATGGTTGAGCTGAATGGTGCCGATCTATGCGTCATGTTCGTGAACGGGCGCCGTCAGTTGGGGCTGGTCATATCACTTAGCTGCCTCGGCATATTTTTAATTATTTTAATATTGAATTGTTGTTTTCTTACCATTTGCTGTACTCTGGACACTTTTAACGCGTACATCTTTTGTACATCGTTCTCACATATAATTATAAATTCACATTATTGATGTAACTAATATTTTTGTACAACTATAATTTAAAAGAGTGTCCATGGAGTTTCTTGCCCGTTCTTCTCCATAGGTACCTACGCTTTGGAATGGGCAACTAGCTTCATATTTTCTGACTGACCGACTTTTTGACAATTCAAAAGTGCCTGTATATGGTTTAATTGAAATAAATGTTTTGAGTTTGAGTTTGAGTTTGAGTTTGTTTTCAAGAGTACCGAATCACGTGACTGTAAAATTAACATTGGAATCATATTGGCATCTCATTGGAATTAAAATTAGTTTGGAGAGTAAGCTCTCTGGACCGTGTGATCGGGCCCTAAAAGCTGTTCGCAGTAGGCAATCGCCTGATGCCATAATAACCACAATATACTACAAGATACAATGTTAACTATGGCTAAACAGTTACATCCTTAATCTTCGGTATATCTGTTTACAGGTAACTGTAAAAGGAGGTAACTACATGTGTGCAACTTATCAATGTGGGACTGGATGTGGTTAGTGATGTTGTGGGTGGAAGAGTAGTTTTTTTGAGCGTGGTTTAGAAGATGGAGATTTGTCAGATAGGTTTGTTAAGGTTTCAGTTGATCATCTAACATGTGATTTTCGTGCAAGAATAGAATAGATTACTCTTTATTGAGTATCTAGCTGAAGCCGCAAAATTCGTACCGCCTCAGATTATGAATTATGTTTTTTTTTTCGTGAATTTTTCCCATGTTTTAATAGTAACTGCTATTCGAGGTTGAGGCAAATCCAACACATCAAATACCATAAAAATCGGTCCAGCCGTTCTTGAGTTATAAATGGTGTAACTAACCCGACTTTGTTTTATTTATATAGATGATAGTAAAATTATACTAAGTCTTGACGATTCAGCTACAAAATAAGTTACAGATCACGTTGAAATTAACAGTTATTAGAAAACAAGTATAGTGCATTAGAATAGTAACGATGGTAAGGATTATTAAGATTTATTTAAGAGAATTTTAAGACTAGTGATTTTTTACCCATACTAATATTATAAATGCGAAAGTGTGTCTGTCTGTTACCTCTTCACGCTTAAACGGCTGAACCGATTTACATGAAATTTGGTATAAAGATAGTTTGAGTCCCGGGAAAGGACATAGGATAGTTTTTATCCTGATGTTCCCACGGGAAACTTATGCGGGTGAAACCGCGGGGCGCTGCTAGTGACCTATGATTGAAAGTAGTTTTCCATTATCAAACCATACTCAACCTAAACCGCATTCACGCAATAGTTTCCTCATACTTTTCACATATTTCTCAATCTCTCAGTCTACATCTTTTGGTTGTCACACTTCAATTAGTTTCTTCCACAAACCACGCTCAAGTCAAGTAAAACTGCAAGCCTCATCTAGCTACCTCTTTACCGGTGCCTCGTTCACACAGCCACCTAATCAACGAACCGGGCACACTTGTGTGCGTTGTCATTCTACTTTCTACATAATTTTTTACACTGCCAAGTCTATAGTGCAGGTTCTAATATTAATTTATAGTTCAAACATTGCTTTTCTTTAAGAGCGTTTACGCAGTACGGCAGTTCATGCAAACTTTCAAGCCCTTGTTTTTCGAAATGAATGAACCGATTTTAATGAAACTTCATACGCATAAGCAGGATACAAAGGTCTAAAAAATTGCATAAGATCATTTTTAAAAAATTGTGTTACAGCCAAATTAGACCGATTTTAAATTTTCCATAGAAACAGAGATTTCCAGTTATCTTTTTTTAAATAAGACATTTCGAAAATGTTCTTATGTAACTTTTTAGACCTTTGTATCCTGCTTATGCGTATGAGGTTTCATTAAAATCGATTCAATCATTTCGAAAAACATGGCCTTGAAAGTTTGTATGAAACGGTATTAAGCTGAGATGGGAGACTTTTTTGGCCTCGTAAAGGTTGTTTTGTGTTCGTTAATTGTTGCTCTATTTTTTATGTGTTAGTTTTTCTATTTCCTGTGCAAGTCCTGAATAAATACTATTTCTTTTCTTTCTGACTTTCTTTTCTCAGGCGATGTTTTTTTTTTGTTTCTATTCGATCATAAAAATATTTCTGCTTGTGAATATAAATTGATGATTAATTTTGCTATTAGCGGTTGTAGTTTGATTAATAGAATAATGATATGTTTTGTGAATTTTAATTTTGTGAAGTAGGAGATACCTAGTTTATATTAAAAATTTATAAAAAAAATACCATTTAAGATTTAAATGATAAACCATTAGAAGAAGTAAATCATTGCCTTACGGTATAGAGCTACGTATTTACCTATGCGTAATTAGTATAACCGGCTCATTGGGATTTAAAATTATTGTATTGTATCCCATACAATAATGAAAAAAAATTAAGCTTACTTTATTTGCCTTAAAGATTCTTTCTAATTAGCATTCCAACTCTCCATATTATTAATACATTTTTCTCCACAAGAAAAATTTACACCTTCTAATTTTTGTTATTATAATTCATAGTCAGGGCTATGAATAAATGTCACATATACAGGTCTGGTCATCCACACCATGTTTGCTTTGTAGTCCTACTGAGATAGCATCTCGAGATACGTCTCAAGATAAATCGACTATTGTAATCGCTTATTAACCTGTAACTTTGAGTATGGTAACATAATTAGTTTTAAGTAGCGCTGTAGGTATTTTGATAAAATGATAAGCGTGTCTTAGTAGAGATAAGATCGATACATTGTTGATGGCTAGATCACCTGGTGTTTTAAATATTTTTATAATTAATAGGTATGAAGCTTGTAGAGTTGCTCATTATTTTTCTAGGTATGTCGATGGCTATAAGAGTAGGGGAAGGCCAAAGAAACGATCTATGTATGGAGAAAAGAGATGACTACAGAGATGACGGCTTAAATAAAAGTATGGAAGAAAAATACATGTTGCGTCGAACCCAAACAATTTGGGATAAGGGAGAAGAATGATGGGGCAATCGGGTTTTTAAATGAGTGAAGAGTAAGAGTGCTAGAATACTATGCAAAACCTGTTATTAATAATAGGGAAATCGTCATAACATTCAATAAAGTAGTTTTTGGGATTCCCCTGCACATACAAACAAACACACCACATCGAAAAATTTATGATAAAACTTAATTTTGATGATGTGACGAAGCTATTATATTTTACTATATTCAAATATGCCTTAAAATCGTGAGAAACACTTTGTAATTCCATTTTTTTAATCCAAAAATGCCATTCCCAGATCAATGTTAGATTAGAATAGTAGTAGTTTTTGGGATTCCCCTGCACATATGTACAAACAAACAACGATATCGAGAAAATTATGATAAAACTTAAATTTGATGATGTGATGAAGCTATTATATTTTACTACACCCAAATATGCCTTAAAATCGTGAGAAACACTTTGTAATTCCATTTTTATAATCCAAAAATGCCATTCCCAGATCAATGTTAGATTAGAGATTACTGATTAGTGAAATATACACATTCAATATTATAAAATCAAAATAAATCTTCCATATATCGGGGCTTAATTACATAAACAGCAATAACAAAACTCTTTTATTACGAGATGAAACTAAACGGAAGTGATGATGACATAAAGATTATGATCACGCTCTCACTTGACACTTTGACTTAACATACCCAAATTATATTTGCCGTATTCACAACGGTTTTCTAACCACCTATATATATATTTTTAATAGCCGCATTAAAACCACTCAAAGGGCCCGCACCAAAGATGCATACGACAATTAATTAGCTCGTAAATTAATATGCAAATAAAAACATTAACAAAAAATGTCGACGTCGCGATAGGGAAGGGAAAGACATCGTAACTAGTTACGTACCTACTTTGAGCAAGTGGTACGATAAATATCGATGGTCAATAACTCATTTTAATTGAATCATTCCGGCTAATAGTGCTTTCTAGACGTTTGACAGCACCGTCATTAGATACGTGATAGAGACAGAAGACTGGATCTCGATTAATAAGTACGTCGTTTTAGTTTTAAATTCGATATACGTTTTATTGAAATGTTTATCTTTATAATGATACAAAGATTTTTATTGTCGAGACAGACGATTCTTAATGAAGTTGTAATGTCAAAGATTTTATCCAAGTAAAAGTGATTAAATCCATCGTATATTATAAACTTTCTATCTTATCTCCTCATGACTCAAACATGTTACGTATATTACTCTAAACGTTTTTGCATTTCTAATCCTGATTTCGATAAAACAAAAAATTATAACAAAAACTGTGCACTCTTTTCATTTACTTTCAAAAACAAAAAAAAATGGCAACACGTCGCTTCGCCATAGTTTAAAAAACGAAAACGTAGAATTGAAATACGGTCTCGTTTTAATTTCTGGTCAGTTTGCGGCCAGCGACAAATAAAGTGGCGATCCCGAGATGGTTATCTGCGGACAAATCGTCGTGTGTGTTGCGTACGCGCAGCGGTGAGAACCTAACGCACCTGTACCGGTTGGCGGGCCGCTAGGAATGGACGAGTCTCGATAGTTTTCAAGTTGTTTTATTTAGTTGTATTTTTATTTTGAAATATTGTGCATATTTATGGATGTCTAATATTTACTTACGGACTTTGGGAACGTTAGTAAGCAAATTAAGTCACTGAGTATCCTAAGATATTGGACGTAAATAAAAAAATTAATGATTATTTTCTCACGATAGTTATTTTTTGTTTTCTATTTCAATTATACTGTTAACTGGAAAAGTTTAGATATATTATAATTATTCTTATATACAAAACTTGCATGTAGTGCTATGATAAAATACTAAAACCTGCCTGCTTTAAAGTAACAACAGCAAACATAACTAGAAAAGACAACCACAAACCTATCAAAATCTAATCTCCCATTTATCGACATCCAATCCGCTACCGCGTTATCGACAACCGATCAACTATCGATATCTATCGGCATTACCCCTAGATCTCACGCAGCGCCGTCCCGGTCCATCGGGCCCGTTCGTTGCGAGTCACATCATAAATCACGCACTAATAGCCGGTAAACTCATTCGCTAATCCGAATCGAACAACTGCGGGACGACCACGAACATTGCGCGAACGCAACTCGCTATTTTTTCCATTGGAAGCTTCGGTATAATTATTTCAACGGAATAATTAGTTGGTATTAAGGAGATGTTGGCTTAGTATTTGATTGAAATGGTTAAAATTACATTCACATCAAAAAAGTTTTATTTACATGTGAAACTTTTTTCGTATTAACTTTTTCCTTATATTTTTACACTGGTAACACTAGTTGCAGGGGTCAAACTGCAGTCGTTCCGTGTAAAATACAGATACTGTATCTGGTTAGACTGGAAGCTTACAAGCAACCCGGCTTAATTACTTGAGAAAAGGCTAAAAAGGTGATGATCCGTAAGTTTTATATGAGGTGGGAAAACTTTAAATAGAGATGGGACTATCCGTACTTGTTCATAGATAACCGGTAAGTTACCGGTAATTGCAGGTTTATATAGAAAGTAACAGTATTCGTCGCGTATTCTCTTTAATGAATAGCACAAGTTGCTCAAGCTCCTAAGATATTTCATTCAGATCTTTGTTTATGTCAAATTATGGTAATTGATTTAATTAATTGAAGGTTGTACTTAGTTGCATACCTATTTGGTAATCTGTTTTAATAGTGGAATTGTGTAAACTGAAACTAATTTCAATATTGGAAGTCTTTGTTATAGAGCATTCTTGTACCTAAAGAATATTTAGTAGCGTGTTCTTTTGGAGATAGTACATTAGTTTCGGGCTCGAACAGAACCCTAAATCTATACTTATGTAATTTCAACCTAAACGATCTAATCTAAACGATTACTTATTATTAAAATGAAAAATTAGATTTTTTGTATGTTGCGTTTTAACGCTAAAACGGCTGGAAGGGTTTGGATGAAATTTGACACATGGGTACATCATGAACTGGAAAAGAACATAGGCAATTTTTTTCCTGGAACGCAAGACGAAGTCGTGGAGTATAATATTATAAAAAGTAAAATTTGCGAGTTTGTATGTAGTGGGTAATCTTCGGAACTGCTGATCCAATTCCGAAAATTGATGAACATAATTATTTTATTATTTGTTTAACACTAAATAAAGCTACAATGAAACTCAACTTTACTGTTGCTTACTTTCGATACCTGTAGTGTTGTGTAAAGTTATATTAAGTGTCAAAGCTCTACTTACTTGAAGAAACCATGTTGAACATAAAAGTGTGTGGGTGGTAGATTGATAAACTGCTCTGTGTAATGACAGGTTATTATCGCCTATCTGTTGGTACCTAGCCTTCCTACCAAAGCATTGGAATCCCTAGCAAATCTACACTACCAATCTATACCTATAATTGGAATAGAACTTTCTTTCAATGATTATAAGTCGAGAGATCATAAATAAGTCAGTTTTTTAAAATATTTATTTAATGTGTTCTCATTTTAAATATCCTGGTTCGTTGGTTGACAGATCGTCATTTGTTTTAGATGTTGTTATATCATCAACTTCTGTTTACTTACCTTTTTCGTTGTTTTGAGAGATTTATCTTGCATTTTCGCAAATAGTAGGGTTAACCAATCTTATTCTTTGAATGCTTATTTTCTTTTCTCCAGCACACGTAGCATGATCACTTTTATATCTATTCTATAAAGTATAATAAACAGTGTCATTTCTTTTCTTAATTTTTGACATCGCGTTGTAGAAATCTTTCCATAGTCTATTCACAGTTATTTTACCTCTGACAGCTGCAAGCCAAATGCAACATTATTACAACAACAAAAACATCACTGTGATTTTGACAGACTTGACAGTTGCAGCAAGCGAACAGCAACCTTATTGTCACGAGAATAAAGATCACTTTGATATTGGCAGTGATGCAAAATTAGAGGTAAAATAACTATGAATGGACAATACAATCTGTCATTTAGTTTTTCTTTTCTTCAGTGGTCATGCAACGCGTGCAGGGCAACTTCAATTAATATTAAAATAACTCCAACTAGTTGCCTCTTGATGCGGAATAACCCACGAACCTGAAACAATTAAATGTGTATGTTAGAAACGGACGATCACTTTAGAAACCTGATTTCTTCAACTGACTTAGGACAAGCATTCGATTGAGTAAAGCTTGGTTGCGTCAACGACGCAACGGTTATTAAAGGTAGAATTACCTACAGATAAATTGAGGCAGACCTATTTAGGTACTGTCAAAGACTGAAGGTACGTTTTTAACTGAATTCCAGGGTAATGTTACGTTTAATGAAATTGGTTTAAATTGTAGGTACCTAATCTGGAGATCAGTACAGATTGATTGATGTTAAAGAATTAGATGTAATATCCAGTATGGATCGATTCGTAGAAGACAAAACCAATATAATTATAGTTGATATTTCAAAGTCAATAGATTGTAATATTTCAAAGTCAATCGCTTTATAGTGAATGAAATCGCTGTAATTAACAAAAGACTATCTTTAATGCTAGACCACACATACAAACGTCTAACATAAAATAAATCGCCATTAATTACTCAATGCAATAAAAGCGGTGACAAATTGCAAACGTAACGCCTTCGAAGAAAGACAGCCATCCATTTTTCCCGACTTTTATGACTCAAAAGGCTTATTTCCTTTCGCCACAGATATAAATTTAAAAGCACGTCCTTTAAATTATCGTATTGCCAGTCTCTTTTTGAAATCTAAATTTACTTTGCGCAACGACAATTCTAGTTTTCAAGCCAGTGCACAGTGTAGAGATAAGGGGACGTCCTACGCTGTTAGATGGACAGTAACCGGTCCAGTCTGATTGTGAAGTATAATGAAAAATACCGCTCGATCTGTGGCTTCGTTTAGACATCGGTAACGGGTATGTTTCTCGTTGTGGGAGAGGAATTATAAGTAATTAGTGTGGGGATTTGTAACTTTATCCATTTTGTTTTGTGCCTCCAGTAGTAGCAGGTTGTTAGAGGCTCCACGATGGACGACTTTATCGAAGAACATTGGGCACCTTTCGGCTGGATTGATTACCCAACTACTTCTACTAGAATTATTAGTTTAATACGATCCAATCCATGCTCATCAGAACACTACATGGTTCATGCCCCGAAAAAACACAATTTTAAATATCTGTATCGTGTTCGTAGCATGTTTAAGTTTAAACTTTATGACGGACAAATTTAGTGTAAATAAAATTATTCATATACTGCTAATTACCACTTTTACTTTCAACACCAACCCAATCTATTTCGCGTACCCAAACCCGTATCAACTTCAATCAAACCCCTCTTTTACCGCGTCGTTTAAAAACCCGGTTTTTTCCAACAAAAGGTTAAAACCCACCCAAAAAATCTCATCACAATCGTGACGTATTAAAACGGACACGTTCAAATCGGGCATGAAAATAATAACCCACGAATCGCTCCTGATTATAATTGTTGGGTGCTCTTGCGCCGGTCCGCACGCGTACAGTTACGCTATAAACTATCATTAGGGCGATGCGCACTTTGTGAGAAAATTACCGCGGTTTTATTTGTTAGGTTTGTGAAATTGAGCATTGCAGGGTTGCCTGTATTCTTTTTATTAGGTTGGTTTGAAGGTCGATGTGAGGAGATAAGTTTTATGTCGTTTTTGAAAGATTTATAGTTGTAAGGCAGCTTGTCTTGGCGTTATCCTACTAGAATTTCTGTCCATATGAACTGATATTTTCTTATTGAATATAAACATACTTAAGTACTCATTTATAAACTCTTGCCTGTTGCCGGTGTCAAAAGGTTTTTAAAATTTTTCTCAACAAATAAAATTAATTATTAAATTTTGTTACAGCGACGCGTCGGCGGCTGCAGTTGGCAACATACCGCTCGTGTATATGAGCAATTTTCATCGTCTTTTTCAATGTCTTTTCCACCTTGAACGTTATTAGGTTTTCCTAAAAGACATCAAGAAACATTAAATGCGCTCATAGCCATTTCTAATTTCAATAGCACTTAGAATGTTTACGCTATCAATTACATTTACAACACTTCCTCGCTGGTTTTTGCATTAAAATTTTTCTCTCCATGTCTTCAAACATTAAATTTATTAAAGCCACCGCTACTGTTATTTATATTAATTTTGGCAGCGGCTCTTTCAGATAAATATTCTTTCCTTATAGCCCATAAATCACCAGCATCCTCTCAAACAATACTGGCAACCCTGTTACATAAATCCATACATTTTTATGAAGGTAGTTTGCGATTTTCCATAGTCAATAAACAGATTAGGTTGATTGTTTGATTTCGATCGATCGATCAAGTTGAATATCTAATTCGTTGTTGATTGTAGGTACCTCTATTGTGATTCGAAGCAGGCTACGGGTTTGAAAAGATTATAATTGATATTATTGCAATATTGGCTAAAGTTAAAATAAATTGCTAGCCTTTTAGAAGAGTTGATTGAGCGGTTGAGTTTTGAATTGTTTAATTTGGGCGTTTCCATTTTAAGGATTGTTTCGCAGGAGGTAAATTTCACCGGTTTATTGTTATTTATCTTTTCCTTCTTTTCAATGGAATGCTCGAATGGTTTGAAAATACTTTGCTCCAAAATTCTAGCATTTCGCTTTGAATATATTTCAAAATGACTTGCTTTGCCTTTTCTATTGTTTTGTATATCATATTGATTTTTCTGAATATTATATAATCTTTTTGTATTTTTGTGGATTACAACGTCTTCAACTTAATGAGAATCTTTAAAAGATCGAGAGATGAGCAGTTACAGAGATTACTAGAGTGCTTTTTCTTTTTCCCAACTGCTAAGAAAGCGCTATGCTTTGGGCTTCCTAATTCATTTTAGCTGAAGATACTCCAGGATTTCCCAAAGACGCATAATGTCTCTTTGTTGTTGATTGTACAATGTCTATTGAGATTCGACTCCTTATTAGAATATTGGCTAACGTTAAAATTGCCAGCCATTAGGAGGAGTTGATTGAGTGGTTGATTTTAAATAATATTTTCTTGAGGGACCGAATTTTGCTTTTGAAGTATTGTCAATAGTGGTTTTTATACGGCAATTGTGTGGTTAAATTATAAATTACTTCTGGTAAAGATGATGATGAGTAGGTAATTCATTTGTAGATTACAACTTTACAGTTTCTTTCTTGTTTGCTTGTGGTTGGTATTTTTAAGTTGTGTGGAATTTTAATGGAAGCTCCATCAACACGGAGTCCATAGTAGTATACATTGTATTTATATTTCTTAAATATTCTGTTCGATTAAAAAAATCAACAGTCACTCCTCTTGATGACTGATCTTTTGTCACGACATGGGTAAAGTAGAAAGATTTGCTGATCAGATTTAACAGAAAGTATTCCAAAGCATTCCGTAGATACATTATCCATACCTACTACATATAATACACATCGTTCTCACGACATTGTTGAAAACAATTTCCTCCTTGCAAGAGCTGTGAAGATAATTTGTATATGATTCAATTTTCTACATAGTAACAAAATGGACTTACTGTAACATAATTGCTCATTCATCTGTCTGCTCTTCTTGGGTATATTTATACACAATTTCCTGATCTGATAATGGGCAAATAAGCTACTGTTCACTGGCTTTGTAAAATTTGTTATTTTATCTTCAGAGTGGTTGTAAACCTGCTTTAGATGTTCAGCTGCTCAATACTTGATCAATCCTAGGAGGTCACTTTGACCTTTTGGTTTTCTATTCTATTTCTTCTTCGTGTCGCTGGCACGACTGTATTTTAGATCTTGTTGGCTCAAAACTTCGGTTTTCGCTAGAGTAACACGACGATACGTTTTGTCACTAAACCAGCCAAGCTTTGCAAATTAATTTTAATCATGGATTCTTCTTATTCTCCTCAACATCTTTTTAACATTACGATTACAAAAAAGGTCTATCAAAAACCTTTTTGGCATACACGAATTTCTAGGGTAGCAATTGGAAATCCTTCAATAATTTATCACGTTAAGATTAATTCATTTCTGTAATTTAAACAATACAAGTTTACTAAGACATTGAAATGACCATTATTTTATCAAAACCACAAATCAATTAAGGAAATCTAAAGCTGTGGAGTACCAGGCGCTCATAAATCCACCGGGCTACACAACGAGCAGGCGGCCACATTGTGAGGTGACGGAATGGCTTGCACGCTAACATTGGTTTTACGACACGTGTGCACTTGAAACTTGTGTGGCATTGCTGAGCTAAAGATTTTAGAAGAGACTCGGTATTTAGGATTGAATATCCAACCTATTTAGTTGAACAGAAGTGGTACCTACTGAGTGGTAACCAAAATCGAGTAATTGGGGATTCCTAGCATTAGGTATCTCATCAAGGACAGGTAACCTACCACTATAACCGGCCATATAGATGCCTCACAGTAGTACATAGACTACAGTGGCCAAAGCATAGAAAACAAAAGACTGTTGTTGAAGACTCTCTAATCAGGATAGCAACATAATAGTATAATCGTCATGAGTGAGTTAATTTGACTTGACAATCGAGAATGGTTAATGGGCCTGTGGCTAAATAATAACAGCCGCACAGATCGATCGATCAGGTTAAGCTACGCTTGCCGCGGTTGGTTCGTCGTGGTCGGTAATGAAAATGATGTAAAGATTCATCTAATACTCCATACTACAAACTTACCTAACAATTTATTCACAAGTCACTTCCATAACATCTATGTTTCCGCGCAAATCCTTGTACCTGCACGCGGCCCTTCTATGACATCACGCTATTGTCCAGCGCTAGTGGGCAGACAAAAGCTTGCAAGTGTGCGTACGACCTGCGCATGAGTGCGTTGGGAAAGACTGGCGTTCAGATGTGGCAAATAGCATTGTTGTTATTCTAAGGAAAGCTGTTTGAGTATTATTGTTAGATATTATTGAATTTTGAGTACTTTCTTGATTGGTATTTCCTTTAGCTGGTTTGGCACCTGAGTACCTATTCTAGAGGTACCGCTGATCTCTGAGAATTTATTTGTCAGTTACGTAACAGAAACTTAAATGCTTAACTTTTAAACGATTTCCTTTAAATAGGTAAAGTGAAATCTGGCATGAAAAAACAAATTCGATAAAATCTTACGTATCAAATACGACAGCTTTTGTCGCAAGAGTAACGGTGAAGTTTCTCGCCCGTTCTTCTCCATAAGAACACTACCTTTTGGAAGGGGCGACTAGAACCAGTTCTATTTTATTATAATTTTTGACGTTCAAAAGTGCCTTTAATGTGCCTCTTTGAATTAAATGATTTGACTTTGACTCTGCTTTGCTTTTACGTTTAAAGGCCAAAATCTTCGGTCTACATGACCAGAGATTTCTGCCTCTAAACGCATCTCCTCTTTAGAACCAGTGCTCGAAGACTGGTTGAATATTCGTAAATACTGCTTACTACCTTCGCTACTGTTTTATAGAAAAGTACACCCACGTACACGGTAAAAATGTATGAAATAGCAAATTTTTTTAAATATAACCGACGAAAAATTTTCGAAGACTGGTTGAATATTCGTAAATACTGCTTACTACCTTCGCTACTGTTTTATAGAAAATTACTCCCACGTACCAGTACACGGTAAAAATGTATGAAATAGCATTTTTTTTAATAACCGACGAAAAATTTCAGCTTTGCCCCACAAAGCTGAAATTTTTTCAGCATCATGTTCCTACTGAATGCATGGTTACAAGTGTAATAATACAAAGTGGTAGGGATATCAACGCGCACGTCGATATCCCTACCACTTTGTATTAGCGATAAGTAGCGACATTGGAGTATCATGTTTAAGACTTGCCTTCGTAGTTAGGCTTGTTAAACATATTTTATGGGTTTTCGTAGTGCTTTTTCAAATAAATTGTTCTATAAATTAGAAAATCAGCTTTTTAACCCATCAACGCCTATAAAATCAGCCTCAAACTTCAACGCAGAGGCGTAAGCTGTCGTCCATCATAACCATCCCACGTTGTTTGTCTACACACAAACAATGGGAGCTGACAGACTATAGTGTTTGTTGAGCTCTGTTTGTTCAGACTAAACGTTGCGGCAGGTAGGCGGTTACGCAAGTATTGTGGGTTAGCGACGATATTGATGCGGTAGGCAGATTCATGAGACGGATTTAGTGTGGTGACTATTATAATAATAACAATAATAAGACATTTAATTCAGACGTAGTCCATATACTGTTAGTAACACATTGTTTTGGGAAAATTTCTTTAGCGCTATTATTTTTAGGGTTCCGTCCCCCAAAAGGGAAAAACGGAACCCTTATAGGATCACTTTTTTTGTCTTTTTTTGTCTGTCTGCCTGTCAAGACCCGTTATATCGGGAACGCGTGGAGGTACCGAGTTGAAATTAAAATCATAATTACTCAGGTCTACAGTCCCTTGAAGCTGTGAAAATTAAAATTCTAAGTTAACGTAAAAAAAAAACATATATTTCGACACTCTCGAGGGAATCAATAGGGGTACTTCCCGTTGACCTAGAATCATGAAATTTGGCAAGAAGTAAGGTCATGTAGCACAAGTAAAGGTAAAAATCCGAAAACCGTAAATTTGTAGCTAGATTTAAAAAAAAAAAACCCGTGATAAACTATTTACATACCTCCCTCGGTGCGTGAGTCCATTTCGCACTTGACCAGTTTGTTTTACGTTAGAGAGGCTCGCTAGGGGTGATAGTGCATACCTGCCTATAAGGAAACTTATTAGTCGACACTTAAAGATTTCTTGGTTACCTATAGGTATCGGGTAACAAAGACTCAGACATGATGTGAGAAAAGCTCAGGAGGCCTAAAAAGGCCACTTTGGCGAATCATAAAAGGATAACATTATGAATCGTAATGGACAGCTAACTGTTAAGTTAATCGAATCAAATCTCATTGATGAAGGATTTTTAAGTTACATATTTCTTTTTGTCTGTGCTAAAATACTATTCAATCCAATCCAAATCCAATCCCTATCTCTTTGATTATATCTACGTTTGTGCAGCGAAAAAAAGAAAAACACGGACTGTCTTCGCCATATTTTGATTCATAACGTTATCCTTTTACGATTCTGAAAAAGTGGCCTTTTCAGGCCCCCTGGTCGCTTAATGGTTAAAGCATTTCATTTTAGATAGTCTTTTAGCATTGCAATAGGAACCCTGACCCTGGGTAACCAAATATAACTGCCCAGGGTCTCTGAACGTTCAAGAAGGTTCTTGGAATCAATTATTTGTCACTCATGGATGACTACCACTGATATTTATTTCTCACTAAAATCTAAATCACCGTACCTTATGAAAACATCGAACAATAAACAAAACTAATTGAAGGTCAAGTTTAAACACTCGACAATCGTCTTTACATGCACATCACATACAACCCATACAAACTTCTCATACATGTATAATTATTACGTAGGTAACATATCTGACACCATACATTTTATTACATACATTGTTGTAAGTGTCATTTGCGCTTAGCTAACACGTAATTACTTTATTTATTTAAACGAATACCTGTAACATTTATTTGGTTTGTTAGTCAGAGGTTTTTAAATGCATTTTGTGTGAGGATTTTTTTTGAGCTGGCTTTATCTGCCGTCACCTTAACATTTTCTCTTCATTCATGGTGACTGTTTTAATATTATAAAATTGCGCCTGGTTCACTGGTCTCAAAACGATAAAGGAAAATATCTTGAGGAAACGGGCATGAGACTTGACAAGACATTGGCACATCTACCAACCCGCACTGGGCCGCACAATTTTTTTTTGGCACTTATAAAACAAGAAGTCCTATAAAATCTATTTAATCTACACACGGACTATTAAAGCAATGGATCGAATCTGTCAATAACAATATCTACCAATAAATACCATAAAGCTATTAGAATATCCAGAATAGTTTGTGTTAATCCCATCATCATTATCTCTGCCTATCGCAATCCAATCTCGACATAGGCTTGTCCCAAAGAACATTTACGTCAAACCAAGAAAACATAACAGCATAAACTTACATCCGTAGGCGTTCCCAAACCACCATCAGTTCCGTCAATACTAATTTATCACTAAATATTACCATTACCGGCCAAAACATCATAAACAAAAAATATCATAATACATGAATACAAACAATTAATAGTAACCCGATCTTCGAGATTTCATTAGGTAATAACTATCAGAGAATCGAGATAACAATGGAACGCTTGGACACAGAATAGAGACACAGAATAGATAGACTACAGAAGGTTAGTCCTTACAATGAGGGAAAACAGACGCACTCACACACACATAGACCTGTAGTCACGGATATTTAAAACTATCTAAAACAAATGCTAGTCTCGAGTGCACTCGAAACAAGAATTACAAGAATTTGGTTACGAGAATTATTGAAAACAAGTATCACAGCATTGCAGGGTGTAAACGCGGGGTTAGAATAAAATGTGCAAAATGATGTATAAGAGTAGTTGACGACATCAATAGCTTTAAAACTTTGATGAATACTAGATGATGAAGTTCTTTCTTTACCTTTTGTGGCTGCAGTGATTCAAACACAGTATTGATTCCGAATAAAAAATAACAGGTCTTTTTGAACTGTCAAGGAGTAGGTCTTTACGTGAAGCGTGTCTGTGTTTCCGTGGGTTTCCGCACGTCGTATATAAAGCCGACCTTCTGTACCCATCTATTCTGTGGCCTGGAGCAGCGGTCGTCAACATTCCTCGAATGAATGGTGCATTAATAAATCGAGGGGTCCCATTAACATTTAAACGTGGATGTTGATCAAGATTTATGATAATGCCCGCGACAAGATTGAGACACACTTGCTCATGTGGTTATGTAAGGTTTCGATATTGTTTTCTAATGTACAGACGCCAGCACATCAAGCTAAGCGAAACGGTCAAATTTTCCCAATCAACTTTGAACTTTATACTTCAGCGATAAAGTTGAAAATCTATTAAAGAAATTTGGCAGATTGTAGTAGCTTGATGTGCTGGCAGTACGTAGGTGTTTGTCCTGTGTTACGCAGGTTTGTGAATAGGACCGGATTTTAAGTCAGTGGGCCTATAGGAGCCTAATTTTATATCCTGTCTACCATTGAGCTGGTTTTTATACTTGCAACAGATGTTTCATCCAATGATGAAAAAGAGTTCAGAGCCTCCACACTATTCGGATGATGCATATTGAGAAGTAACATTTTCATTGCAAAATACTTTCAGAGACCACTTCTTTTTTTTTTCTCATCATCTGCCTAGCTTTTTCCCAACTATGTTGGGATCGGCTTCCAGTTTAAGCGAATGCAGCTGAATACCAGTATTTTACATGGAGCGACTGCCTATCTGACATCCACAACCCAGTTACTGGGTAATACGATACCCCTTGTTAAGACTGGTTGTCAGACTTTCGGGCTTCTGACTACCCGTAACGACTGTCAAAGATCCACGAATGACAGCCGGGACCAACGGGTTAACGTGCTGTCCGAGGCACGGAGGGGTCTCGATATGTAAAGATGGTCACCCATCCAAAGATCAACCGCGGCAAGCGTAGCTTAACCTGATCGATCGACCTGTGCGGCTGTTATTATTTAGCCACGGACCCCTCACTTTTTCTTTTTTTCCTATTTAGTTGAAAAGAGCATCAAGGAGTGATGATGGCATACATTGAGCAGGCAATCCAGGTATACCACAAATACTGACCAACCATTCGGTTTGAGACTAACTAATCTCTTAAAGTTCTTGCCAATAAACTACCTTTTTTCCTATTTAGTTGAAAAGAGCATCGAGGAGTGATGATGGCATACTTTGAGCTGTCAGTCCAGCTATACTGCTGACTCATTTAGTTTGACAATAACTATTCTTCTAAAGTTCTTGCCAATAAGGGACACGAAAGTATATAAATAGTACCTAGTAGAAGATATAATATATACAATATTACCTACTGTAGGTAATATTAGGTAGCAATAACACATACGAGATTATTAAAAATTATTAGACACGAGTAATTTTTTTTTTGTTTTTTATTATTATTTTATTAGTATTCTGTTCTATTCTATTATAAAACCTCCTCCATAAAAGATTCGATTTTAATTTCACAGACATTAATAAAGTTTAGAAGGCTACACATTGAATAAGTTTTGATTGTCCGTAATACCACATCCGGCGGTGAACTGTAAATCAAAAGTGAAGGTGTATTAACACTGGCCACTTGTACCAGTTTAATTTTAATTAAAAGGAATTGTTGTAATTAGTGGAATAGGTAATATCTTGGTTGTTGTTCTATTTAGACCGTCTTTTGTTTTAATTTAAATTAACGCCGAGGTATTTTAAGCGGTAAGTCAAAATTAAAATATTATATTTCACATAAACCTACATGGACACTTATGAAACGTCAGGAGCTAGGTGCAAGGTTCCAATTGGTCGTTTCCTATGGAGAAGAGCCGGGAAGATGTGATTTCAACATAACAAATTGTCTATTGCCATCAACGGGGCACAAAATCAGACACCTGTCTCGTGTCTGCTACTAAGAAATTCCAAACTAATCCAATAAAATCATCAAACCTTACCGCAATTGCTCAATACTTGTTCAATTAAATCAGATCGGATCTAATTTCATCATTCTATGATTTATGGGGCAAACAAAGTGACTTTAATTGACTGTCACTAAAAACCAGTTGGGTAGCCTACACTTACCTTTCAAATATTATACTATTGTATTTAACCTTGGAGATGTAATAGCTAAGAATGCTAGATTAACATTGCGCTGCTTACCTTTTTAGGGTGGTCAGAATTGTACGAAACTATGGAATTAGAGTCGTGGGAACTGGACTCCTTACGCATGGCCTCGATGTCTAGAAATGAATGGTTTTGTTTACCAATAGTATAGGTATATCTTTTATATTATGAAGAAGAGAAAGATGCTTAGTTAAATGTGTGAGAGCTTTTGAGGAAGATTAGAGTGACTATAGTAACTGGTGGCGATAAATTTATTGGAATTTGGCTAATGCAAAAGATTTTTCATTAATGCATAGGTACTTTTATCTGACTGTCACTTAGACCCCGTAACACTAATCACTGAATGCATTTAGCGCTAAACTTATTTTAAAACATCAATATGTCTCTGCCCTCTTCAAATGATTGACAGAAACAAAGCGATGTTTTTAATATGTTGAGAGCTAATAACATTTAGTGATTTGTGGTGCAAGCAAGCTTTAGTATTTATTAAAAAATTATCTTCTCACTTCACAGAATTAGTCACGTCAGTATAGTTTCCAAGTATCATGCTGTAATAGCCCCATTACGAGGCACTTAAATTTGCGAAATCGGATGTATTTTTTTCACCTTTGCCTAACCCATCGGGAAATACCTACAGCCGAGATATAGTATGATGTGCATGCTGCAAAACGCAGTTGAGAAAAGAACAATATCTTGAATCAGAAACACACGAATATACAACAAAAACCAAACGAGATGAACCAACTAGATGTGCGTACGACGACCGGCGACATTATAATCCTACATCTAAACTACACCATATCATCTATCAATACGGGTACATCTACTGCGCTTGAGTTCATGTGCGTCAAACTGACCACGGATATAGAAACAGGTGTGCTCATTGTTAATGATCTGATGCTTAGATCCGATCTGATTTGGATGACATTTTGTTCGGAATAGAGTCACCACGTAGGTTGTTTTTGTTAGGATTTTAGTGACGTTTAGCTGAAGTAGCAAGGTGGATTTACTGTTAATACAGGTTGTTGTTACGAAGTAAAAAGTACAGCAGATGGTTAGTGCTTTTTTTTGGTCAGGTTGTTGTCATATTTAAGGCATTGTACAGACGTCAGCACATCAAGCTACTACAATCTGTCGAATATCTTTAATAGACTTTATCGCAATTAGAATTAGGTTCAAAGTTGATTGGGAAAATTTGACAGTTTCGGGTAGCTTGGTCTGCTGGCGTCTGTACAACATTACTCTTTTTTACTTTTTAGTTTGAAAACTAACTTTTGGATTACCAGTCAACTGTAATTATTGGTCTATGATCATTTATGACAATTTCAGTGTTGTCGTTTGCGAATTATAAACTAAACCACGAATCATCAGGGAATCCGTTAAATGATATGTCATCCTTTCCAATCCAATTCTTTTTTGTATATTTTTTTATTTAAAAATGCTCAGAATCTGCTTTTTGCGAACGTAAAAATCACATAAGACAGTCCTGCAAAACACCCGCCCTTCACGCACACGCAGTGTGTATTTCTAGCTTTGAAAATAATCTTATCCTACATAATATGTACAGTACCCGGCGATAAATATTGCACATCGACCTATTCAATCCTATCGATTTTATACAAAGAATAAAAATAATTATCAAAAGAAGCAAATCATAATTGTTTTAACAGCTCCTAATAGATACCGGACTGTTTGTATTTCGTGCGACAGAGATAACGCTCTACGAAGCCGAAATTAGCCGATTGTCTCTTTCCAAAGGTCGATGTGCAATATTTATCGCCGGGTACTATAGATACCTTTTTGTGCGGTTGTAAGAGTAGGTACCCAAACATACGTAGGTAACCAAAAATTCGAACACATGTGACATCTACCAACCCGCACTGGGCACGCGTGGTAGATTACAGCCCACTCCCTCTCATAGAGAGGAGGCCTGGTTCTCAGCAGTGGGAACATTTTAGGCTGATTATGATTTAATCATCCAAGGTGCAGGGGAACGGGCACTTAGGGAAATGACATACTTAAGGGGTAAGCGCTAAGGTAGCCCGCGAAATTCGAATTTTCTTAGATTTTTTGCGATTTGCCGGTCAGTATTAAGTTGTATGTCGATCAAAATATGATTCGCGGCCGTAACAAATATATATTTACAGAATCATAATACAATTCATTAGAATCAGTAATACAACTTATTAGGTTAGTATAATCCCAAAATGTCAAGATTTCATTAAAAGGTCATTCTTTGGGATTACTCGGTCTTATAGAGTTGTGTTGATGACTTTAATGATTATAATAATTATGTAAATACATATTTGTTACGGTCGCGAATTATATATTAATCAACGTACAACTTAATACTGACCAGCAAATTTGAAAAAACGTAAAAAATAATTGAATTTCGCGGGCTACTCTGACGCTTTCGCCTTAAGCAAATATTATTAAGGCTTTCGCTAATAACCGTCCTACTCCTATCTAATTCCTGGTTACACTACACCGACCTCCTTATAGTAAGATTTATCTCTTGTCCCAGAACAATGCAATGCTACATAACTTAGTATATATCGTTGCTTTGTTTGAATTATGTTTTAATAAGGTACGTGGTCAGATTAAAGCGTACGGATGTAAATTGCCCTTAATATACTGCTGTTAAATGGCAGTTGATCTTTGTAAAGGTTACTGTGTAATGCAGTAGCGGGTTAGGGAGATAATTTATTAGCATGCGTTTAGGCGACAATATATTATTTAATTATAAACTTTGTCATACCTGGGTAATATAATTAATAATATTAATATATATATTAATATTATTTATTAATATGTATTTATTAACTTGTAACTAGGGATGCCGCGATACGCCTTTTTGCCGATACGATACCGATACCGATACTCTTATAAAAATATCGGCGATACCGATACCGATACCGATACGCTTACTGAATTTAAAAAGGAAGGTAGATTAAATAAAACACAATTAATTAATAGTTTTAGTAATCAAAATTAACATTTATAAGATTTTTATGGAATTAAAAATCTTATTTGCATGGAAAGATACTACGCGCAACAACATTCAACCTAACGAAATGGGATAGATGTGCGAGTGCGAGGCCAAAGCGGGCGGGCGAAACAAAACATTGAATAAAGCGCGGGATTTCCCCGAGCATGTTAGTTCGTGCCTCGTTTGCAACGAAATAGACGGGACAACACGCGCGTTTACATTACATTTTTAAAGCGTAAAAGTATCGTTGCATCGGCCATAAAGATATCGCCGATACCGATATATCGGCAAACCTGAAGTATCGCCGATATATCGGTATCGGTATCGGTATCGGATGCATCCCTACTTGTAACCTCAAAAATTGTAACGTAATAAGATTTTTTGTGAATACACTTGATATTTTTTTTTTGCCTCAGTACAAAAATTCTCAGTAAGTATAGTAATTTGGACCTTGAAGTACCAGGGGAGGCTTTTCTCTTTGGGACAGCATAGGTGGAACAAAAAATGTAATTTGAAATTATAAGGAGTAGACAGGTATTTTTTTAAGAATAACTTTGTTTTCCAAAAGGTCTTACGTAATATACCTACTGTTATCAGAATTCTGGTACAGTACCCGGCGATAAATATTGCACATCGACCTTTGGAAAGAGACAATCGGCTAATTTCGGCTTCGTAGAGCGTTATCTCTGTCGCACGAAATACAAACAGTCCGGTATCTATTAGGAGCTGTTAAAACAATTATGATTTGCTTCTTTTGATAATTATTTTTATTCTTTGTATAAAATACACCAATCAACCAAGGTCGATGTGCAATATTTATCGCCGGGTACTGTAGGTACCTATGTAGATCATGGAAAATTAAATTAACAAACTAAACTCCGCAGGCGTGATGGGTACAGACGCCAGCACATCAAGCTACTACAAATTTATTAAATAGATTTTCAACTTTATCGCTAAAGCATAAGGTTCAAAGTTGATTGGGAAAATTTGACAGTTTCGGGTAGCTTGATGTGCTGGCGTCTGTACATACACCTGTAATGTTAGTTGTAAGGGAGATTTTAATAAATAAATAAATATATATCTCCTGATCCAACAATGAAAAACATATTTTCACAACTTATACTTCAAGTAACGACACCACAAGCGAACTACCCAAAAATCATGGAAATGTTTATTATTTTGATGTATTGTGTTCAGATATCGATAGTCACGTCTGCGGAGTTTCGGTAGCTAATTTAATTTGACCCTGAATATCTACTACAAAAAAAAAAAAAAACCTCACGTTAGTAATTAAAGCAATGAACACTTCTAAATAATAAATAAATAAAGATTAAAAAAATAAATGAACACTTCTAAACAATAAAACGTTGTTCTTAATCCAAATTTGGAATACCATTACCGAATTTAAAATTTCACGACTTCTGTTACGTGAATCGATTTGAACGCACCAAATACGAATCGATTGCTGAATCGAATCGTAATCGTAAATCAAATGAGAGTAGCCACCAAAGTGTAATGTCTATTAATCAAAGTACAATGCTGCTTTCTAGCGATGTGGACAAAAGTAATTTCACTCGGATTGGGTTATTTATACGTATAGGGCGGACGAACAGGTGTTCTTGTCTGTATATAAGGTGTTGTTTTTGTTTCATTATTTTTTATGGATGTAAAAAAGTACTTTTTGTTAAAGTCATTTTTCAAACTTATAAGATTCTCATAGGACAGGCCCTAGCCTAGTGCAGAAAGTCTGGAAATTAGTTTTTGTGTTAGATTTATTTGTGTTAAAATTATGAATTAAATGAGGGAAATGAGGTGGAGGCAATTGTTATTATACAATTTCCTTCATTTAATTCATAATTTTTTTCACTCCTTCATTTTCATTCTCTTTCTCATTCTACTCTCAAAGAGAGGAGGCCTGGGTCCCAGGAATGGGAACGTTATAGTATGTTTATGTATAATGTGCTAACAAAAAAAAACTCGCAATAAAGCATCATTCTGTATAACTTAGAAGACGCTCTCCGATGCCCAGGGAATAGTTATTAATTTGGAATTTGTTACAGCCTATACTTAAGCCACTAGATACCGTAGTTACGGCTCTGCGCATAAATATGAATACATCACACAATCACCGAACGAATTATGTGCAGGTACTTACTAAACTATACAGTTATTATGTGGGTAGTTTGGTAAAGCTTACCTTAAGTATGTGTAAATCGGTGAACTTTGGGCTTTATTTATAAACGTTAAGTAATGTTTAGTGATCATTTATAAACGTTTAGTGATCATAATAACGATAACAACCAGTGACCATAGATTTTTGACGTTTAATTGTCTCTTACCTAAAAGTTACGTTTATAAGTAAACCCCTTTGAGTTAAAATGGTGGTTTAATTTTTTTAAGGTTCTACCCGCTATATAGTTTTGCCTCGATTACGATGTTGGTCCCATGGAGAAAATTGTTCTGTTTGATGGTCTGTACCACACATTTAAATTTGGTTGGTCTTTGAAAACTAACCCTGTGGGCCTGTATATCTATAAAAAATAATAATAATAATTTAATAAATTTTTATTTAATTTAATATTTTTTTTTTTAGTAATAATTTATTGTAAAACTAGCTGCACCCCGCGGTTTCACCCGCACAAGTTTCGATCCCGTGGGAATATCGGGATTGAAATTATAAGCCTATATGTTAATCCAGGGTGTCAGCTACCTCCATACCAAATTTTGTCAAAATTGGTCCAGCTGTTTGAGCGTGAAGAAGTAACAAACATATAAACACACACTAACTTTGGCCTTTATAATATTAGTGTGATGTTTGTTAGTTTTGGTGTCCCACTTGTTCTAATCGATATAACCCTAATCAGCCTATAACGTTCCCACTGCTGGGATATAGGCTGCCTCCTGTTTGTGAAGTGGGCCGTAATCCACCACGCGGGCCCAGTGCGGGTTGGTAGATATCACATGTCTTCGAATTTTTGGTTCTACATGCCGTATTCATCACGATGTTTTCTTTCGCCGTTTTTGAGCAGTGACGATGAAATATGGAGAGATTACACAAAGCAAAGCGTCTGCCTGGGTTCGAACCAACTACCTACAGTACCCGGCGATAAATATTGCACATCGACCTTTTTACACAAAACCATTTTATACAAAGAATAAAAATAATTATCAAAAGAAGCAAATCATAATTGTTTTAACTGCTCCTAATAGATACCGGACTGTTTGTATTTCGTGCGACAGAGATAACGCTCTACGAAGCCGAAATTAGCCGATTGTCTTTTTCCAAAGGTCGATGTGTAATATTTATCGCCGGGTACTGTACTCGTAAGTCTGGGCCACTATCACGGGGCCACCAATGCTCATAATCTACCAAAAATATCTAGTTCAATAAAAAGTATTGTATTCGAGGCTGGTCTCGATTCTGAATAAACTGGTTTCAGGTTTACAGTTATTTTAATTATGCCTTGTAGAATGTATTTGAGGATGACAAATTAACAAGCAAATAAAAAAAAAATTATTGGCAAAAGCTGTTTGTATCAATACCTACATGAATAATTCGAACATCAGTTTTATTTTATCAAATTCTTAGCATATTTTTAGGACGTTAGATATTAATAATACGAGTATTAACAAATTCTTACCAGCTTTAAAAAAGATAAAGGCGAGAAAATTCGCAACACAGAGGATGAAATTAGAAGAATTTTAATTAAACTTCTAAACGATTAGGAATCTAAAATATTACCTTGATAATAGGTACCACTTAATCCTTTATAGTTTTCGAGAATTACCACCCAATAAAAAATGACCCCTGTCTCTGAGTAAAGTCTTCTCCAAGTGAGGTTTACTAAAAATGGTCAAGGTATAAAATTCCGGTTCACACTCGTCGAGTTTTTTTTTTTTATCTCAGACAATAGGTTTTTGTTTTACGAGGTCGACGGTCAGCTGTGTTTCTAGCAGGAAAATGATAGTAACATATCATAGCGATTACTGAGAAGCAAGTGTGACTAACGAGATCCAGTCATTGTTATGGTATCCATAATGGACGAAATTCTTGAGAATTTTTTCTTCCTCGTTCTAAAAATGGCTCGGAATTTTTGGTGATTGAGCTGAAAATCTTATCTAAAATAACATCACGCTTGGAAATCCCAAAGGGGAATTTATAGTGATGGTGAGCTCCTAATATCTGCAAATTTAGTTACCTATGTTAAAACTCCTATTGTAATTAATTTGACTCAAATCCAGGTTTCCCTGAAAATTTATTAACGGATAAACCCAAAAAATCTTTGCATCTTTCTAAACATCTTAGAATATTGTTTACAGAAGTACCAATTTATCCATTAAAGGTACTGCTATAAATGCAATGTCAGTAATCTTGCAAACTTCACACATATCCCGCAGTACGCTGTGCAGGCATACCTACTAATTACAAAGGCGTTCACGAGATGGAATAACAGTCTGTCTCTTCTCAGACACTTTAACCATGTTTGCACTTTTTAAACATGTCTTGTTAATACTGTACTAGCGAGCTTTGAATGCTACAAGAAAATTTTCTATTAATCGTAAAATATGCTCAATCAAAAGGAAAATCCGGTCCATTATATTGTCAATAACCATCATTTCGAAATACCTGTTTATTTTAATTATTGATTAGTATTTTCCGACAATTTACACCAATTGCCCTATTTACAGAAAAATACACAGGATACGTCACATAGTAATTACAATCATTACAAAACGAACAAAAAACTAAATAATTTTCCATTTAAGCAACACTTTCCCCAAGACGTAATTCACCATGAATCATAACGATAATTACCTGACTACCTGTCTTAGAAAATCCACAAAGATTCAAGTTGCGAACCTACTGGTTTGGTTGAGAAAAATCTTGCTCGACGCAGTGTCGTAATCACAAAGGAAATGGTCTAAGCCTGACTTGTGCAAGCGCGTAACTCGGATGTTGACGATTACTGCACTGCCGCGGGTGTTTGCAAGTCTAGTTACTGGCGCGTTTGAACGGGGCATTGTTGGGCTGGTTTACGACGTTGTTGCGAAATTGTTTTTGTAACTAGAAAAAATACTGTTATTTTTATTTTTCTATTTTTGATGCCCTATGATTCTTTCCTTCTTTTTGTACATAATTATGTGCACATTGTTATTTTGTAAGTTTATAGATGTAGGTTAGTACATACATATTATGCCACTGTATTTTTTGTTGAGATGGTGTTTATTTTTTAGATAATTATAAAAAAATCTTCATTATTTCCTCATATTGTTTATTTCTGTTTTGTAGTCTATCCTGAAATGAAATAATGTAGAGACTATCACATTGCCTTTTAAGATATACGATATTAAACAAGACCTAAAGTATCGCAATCTAACAGTCTGGCATAACTTTGTATAATTGCAAGAGGCATTTTAAACTCTACATATCATTGGTGTTACAAATATTCCAAGCTCGTAAAGGTAAACGAGCTTGAAACTAAGCTCTATAAGTAGAAATTACGAAAATCCACAGAGCCCGGTTTTAAAATCCAATCCGAGCGAAACACGCCGTTAAATTGAGATTAAACCATTAACTTCTTCACGGTAATATGGGAGAGACAACTAGACACGCCTTATGTCACAAACTGGGGACATTCACAAACGAACTAACTCCATAAGCTAGTAATAAAATTCTAATTAATTCATTATGCCGACTTTAAATACGAGCCACAGATAATGACATGTTTCAATCGTGATTCACTACAATGTAAGTGCCGTTGAGGCGAGTGGTCAAGCGAGTTAACTGGAACAGTGTGAACGAGGCTCTGTGAAAGTGGACAGGGGAGTAGCACGGATAATTTCTATGAAAATGTGTTCTTAGGCCGCACAATTGATAGAAAATTGTTGGTAAGAGTGGAGCCTCTATGTGGAAATTGCTTGTAGGTGACAGTTACCGCTTTTTACCTGAAACAAAAAAGGATAACGGGTATTAGTGTTGTCATTACGCTTAGCAGTTAGGAGATTTTACCGTTTTATTCTTGGACACAAAAGGAAAGTAATTACTGTGGTTGCAAATCTATACACAAAAATTAAATTGAAATGTCTGTTTGTAATGTCAAATTAACAGCTTTTTACTAAATGCATGTGAAAGCATTTACGGTACTTATAACCAAAAATTTAAGTTTAAAATTGTTGTTTGTCTGTCTGTTTGTTCCGGCTAATCTCCGAAACGGCCAGACCGATTTTTAGGAAATGTGGTATGGAGATACTTTGAGCCCTGGGGAAGGACAAGGATAGCACGCGAGCAAAGCCGCGGACGGCAGCCAGTGTGAAATAAAATATTTTAAATTTGAACACACATATTGATCGCAATTTTTTTAATTTTGTCATTTCAGCCACGTTATTGCATTATTTGAGTTATTTGCTATGAAGCAATTGTATAAGAATATCCTTCAAAAACCTCGGATTGCGATTTAACGACATACCACGCGGGCGAAGCCGCGGCCCCCCCTAGTTCGTAATAAAATATGTGTGTATTTTCCATCTTGTTCTAAAGATAATTACAGTAGCGTTGTCAAGTGAGTACAGATTGGCATCGTAATCCCAGTTTAACCATACGTCATTTCTTTTTAGACAAGCTTTGTCTACAGATTAATTTCGTACCCGTCTAAAAGTTATACAAACTAACGCTAACTAACTTCTTAATGTCGTCTAAAGTAGGTGACTAAAGTATGACAATAAAAAACGTCCAAACGATTTCACATGCCGATATCATTTCTTGTCTATCGTTAATTCATTACATATGACAATAAAAAGACAAAAAGCGGGCCAACTCGCGGCCATTCATATGTCGTAAAAAAACACTATAAAGTATTATCTATATAAAAAAGTTAGCGGTAGATTGACATCTGTCCGTCCGAGCTGCCTCATACGCTCGGTTGGGCAAAATCGGGTATTACAATTAAATTAAAAATCACTCACGTGTACACCACTGATAAGTTTTGTAGCGACAGCAGAAAAAATGTCAACCAGCCAGTTTTTTTTGTTTTTTGAATTTCGTTTGTCCCGCAAACGAAGTTGACAAAAGAATTTGTTGTGTTGTTTTTGCAGTGCTAATTATCATCTACTTAGTTGTAATTTTTTAATGAAACTGGTAGTTAGGTATTTATTTTGTAAAGGTGACTCAATAAAGAGTATCTATTCTAAAGATTCTGCAAGGATTAAATGTTGTAAAATTATATAAAATCGTAAATCCGACTCCCACTTGCCACGTTCCACTTATTACAATGTTTGCACGACAATTTTACGCATTCCGTCATCGAGCTGTCAAATTTGTTTGCCGCCATTTTTATTTTAAGCTTTATGGCCTTTAGCTACTTAAATGCAGTCATAAATCAAAAGTGATTTTTATGGTGATTAATTTTGTTTCAAAGCTTTCTGGTCTGTTTTCGTTTAACAGCTGTGTTCGGTATCTTAGGGGACATCTTTATAAATAATAGGATTAAATACCGTTTCAATTAAGGTTTTAGGCATTGGATTTTCCGCTTTAGATCATTTATTAATGTGTATATTGTGACGTATAAGGAGCGTAACGCGTAATCCGTATGTTTTATATTTTTTTCAGGCTGGCTTATTTAAATGAGACACTGAAACTGAGACACTTTAGACAAAAGCTCCTCATAAATGCTAGTTTTTCATCACGTCTAACCGTGTGAATATCACTTATGCAATAAATTGTCAATCAATACTTTATGTTACCTAATTGGCTCAAACAATCTATTTTTCCTCATCATTGAACAAGCCCTATGCGAAAAAATTAAGGCTACTAAATCATAGTATTTATTTCTGTAAATTGCTTCAAAAAAACACTTTTACACGTCGAAAATAACTTCTATTTTAAAACTAGACGTGTGTGAAGAATAGTTTTATTATTCTGCACAACTAACACTTGCTCTGCTAACCCTACGTAAAGCAACATAATTAATGGTAGAATGATTCAATTGAATCCGCGGTATGCGTGAGTTTCCTCTCATTGTGGCTTGGCTTTCTACACACCTCCATTTCATAGCAAGGTGTCACATTGCCCATTATTGCCCAACTATGTCCACGTATGTCCAACGCTGTTGTTGATAGATAGTGACAGACGGACTGGAATGCCGAAGGCTATATTGTTTTAATTTATATTATAATAGCTGTTAATTAGATTTTCGAAGATAGATGGGATTTTGTTGATTGGTTTAATTTTTGGAAGTAGTGTTTTAATCCTAGAACCTATTAGATTGAACCGAATCCGTTAGAGCTGGGATACAAGAGACTATAACTTTCTTGATGGCTGTCTTTAGCATAGTTTTGTGGAATAACTGGGATCTCCTATCTAACGCATTGGAAAACTTAATAAACCTTTCGAATAATGCATAATATGGAAGATTCTAGTCATAGTCACATGCGAGCCAAACAGATTTACGCAGACACAGCTATGAATTCTCTTTTATGATCAATTCTTTGTCACTTTAATAGGTTTGTTCTACATTCGCCTCACAAAGTTCGTTCCCAAATTTTATATTCCTGTTTCGCCCTACATGTCGTTTCTTCTTTGCCTTAGTTTTTTTTTGCATAGAAATATTTTTTTCTTTCAGTTTTGAAACTGCTTTTTCTATCCATAAAGCTTTAAAGTAAACTGCTCTTAATAAGAAACCTATAAACAGAGGAACTTGCCTCAACGAACCTATACGCAATAGACGACAAACTTGCTACATAGTAATTATCCATCATTATACTTTTACTAGTGGCTATAACTCTGAATACAGCTTGCACTATGAAACGGTAAGGAAAAGCAGTTGATAACGTTATTATAATAGGTTCCACTTTTTCTTGGGTAGATTGGGAAAGCTAGTCTAGCTAGGCAACGCCTTTAGGCAAATGCAGGGTTCAGTTCAATGTTTCTCTTTATTATTAACTTAACGATCCGCCTCCGCTTCGCACAGTTTTTACAACTTGACAAAGTATCGAGATAACTGTATTACAATATGTTAGTTTAATTATTAATGTAATCCTCGTAATGACCTCATACACCCCAATTAGAATATTGAAGTTGAAAGCATAATACAATGACCAAAACTTAATTTTTTTAAAGCTAACTATTTTATAACGAAAATCGTGTTGACCCAAGCATTACTTTTTTGCCTTGAAAATTGAGTTCTCTTGCCTTAAAATAAGATTTAATTTTCATTGGGTCAATTGGCGGTCAGTACCTATGACAAAATACAAAAAAAAACGATAAAAAACATGGAATATCGATTCAGTAATCAATTATGAACAAAGTACTTTCAGGACTTGCGTTGATTCCGTTCAAAGTCAAATCATTTATTTCAAATTGGCACATTAAAGGCACTTTTGAACGTCAAAACTTACAGTAAAATTGAATTGATTCTAGTCACCCCTTCCAAAAGGTAGTGTTTGTATGGACAAGAATGGGCAAGAAACTCCACCGTTACTCTTTTAAAATGTTTTACAAGGTTTTGTATACATAATATAATTATATGTGAAGACGATGCACCTAGAATAAAATTAGTCTACCACAAAAGGTAAAAATAATTAAAAATGAAGCAATAACAGGTAAATCAATTATGTGATAGATACGTGGTGCTCACATATTTACAAATATTGTAAAAGTTTCCTAGAATTTTAACAAGCGTGTGAGTTACTGTAGTCACGGATTGTAAAAATCAATGTCGTCATTTTTTTTTAAATACAAATTTAATTAGGATTGTTTGATTTTGTCTTGACTCAAGATTGTCCTATGGAGCAAGACCAGCATGTTTCCAAGCATTATTATCTTGGATATAATCCTCTAATTTGTAATATCCTTGTTTACATAGTGTACTTTTAATATGAGTTTTAAATTTTCTTTCATTTAATTGCAATATGTCACAAGGTATTTTGTTGTAGCATTTAACACAGTATTCCATTAAAGATGTATGTATGTACTTTAGATAATCTGAAAAAGGTTGATCTAATTTATCTTTATTTCTATAAAATGATGATGATGATGAATAAAATGATGGGGAAAACCGCATAAAAATGCCTTGCATAACTTAGAGGAAGAAAGCGGTCACAAATATAGACACAAAAAGTGACTTTAATATTATGTATGTACCTATGTATAATAGATCTTCGAGCTATTTATCTCCAAATCAGTTTAAAAGAGAGGCAAATAAAATCACTTTTGCCTAAAACTTGAAGAAAGGGATAAGAACAGACAGTTTTCCTTTAAAAAATGTTGATTGCACTGTTAAGTCATGCATGATATTATAAATTTATAACATAGTTGCAAAGAAATCTCAAGTGTGCAACCTTACTTTATTGTTTCAAATACGTTCTCGTGAAAGTTAGATTCTCAAATCTATATTTTTTAGGAAGTCCTAATGGCATTACATAGCTGATCAAAATCTATTTGTATATTTCTAACCAACCAGTTTCAGATCTAGGTCTAACCACAAATGTCTGATTTTTCTTTTCCCAATATTTACGACTTAAAAGTAACCGGTAGCCGACATTCCTTCTCACGCAAATTATGTAAAATAAATTCAATAAATGTTACGTAACATCACCTTAATTAACGCAGATGAAGTTCCAATCAACAACGGTTTTTTTTATTGGTACGAGAAAAATTTGTAACACCATAAACATTGTTCACTTTTTAATTTTATGACTATAGGCTCTGTCAATCACGCGGAGCCATTAAATCGATATACTATGTAATCTTAGTTATTTAAATACTTTCGACAAAATCACTCCCAAAGGCGAAACGGTGATGTAGTGTAGTAGTTGATACACGATGAGTTTTTGTTGAATGTGTGCTTTCTTTGTTAGTCGATTTACTTTAGTGTTTACAGACTACGAGAGAATGCGTTCTTGACAGCTGTCAACTTCATACACAAGAATACGTATTTTGCGAATTTGATCTTTATTATCTACTTGAATTGCCGCACTGACAGGTATCAGGAACGCACTGACAGGTATCTCGAGGACCGGGATATAGGTAGGTTATTGTGAGACACTTTACACTAGAAATTTTGACATTTTAGACTTATATAGTCTATGGGCCAATATCGAGAAGGAAAATTAGTTATCGCAAAATGAATGTGATAAAATGAGCAAAAGCACGTGTCTGTGAATGGCTGTTGATAAATCATTCGACCAATCACAATTGTTTAAGCGCGCTTGATAATTAATTGGTCATATTAATTTTGCCATAATTTTAGTTCGAGAATTTGGTTCTATATTCTCGGGCCTCAATATTTGGTACTATATCAGAAAGACGACTAATCTTCCTCTTCAATTGTAGATCTACAGAAAAAAAAAACACTCACCATATTAATCATCATCAAACTTAGATTTACTAGCTAGGCTGCGATTGATAGAAAAATAATAACTTTTCCAATTACAAAAGACTTGTTTAAAACCCATAAAAACTACCATCAGATACATCGATAAAATCGTTTCTTAGTCGATACTATCAAACAAAAGCCGACTATCGACCGGTAGGCGGCACATCACTAATGAAAGCCGTTATACCTAATCACTAACGTTGTAAAAGCTATAATTTTGCAAATTGCCGCCACACATTGACGAAATAACTTTATAGGTAGCGCACATTATGAAAGTAATTACACTTACATACTACGTACGGGGTGCTATATAATAATATGTAGATAGATATGTACATATATATAATAGCTAGTAAACTTCAGTACATAGTTATTATTTTAGTAATTAGAGATCTGAAGAGATAGTGTTTGGATTTTGGAGTTCAAAAGAATTAACTCGTTAAATTGCATTAAAGTGCCGAGTGTTAAATTTTGAATCATTCTTTCCTAAACTATACGGTATGGAAGGAACTGATTGATGATTCTGCCCCCCCCCCCGCCCCCCCATAATTGAGCACAATATGATTCTAGACCCACGAGCAAAGATATTTTTAAACGTTTATAACAAAAATTAAATGAATTTTAATGTTATTTTTTTAAATTCCCATTCGTTTCTCCCAGTGGGACGACGGCGGGGCGAATACACGACTTAGTTCTCAAGATATTTTTGGTAATCTGGAGTTTTAGTCTTTCTAACGAAAAATGATTTACTGTAAGGACTGTTTTACAACTCTAGAGAAATCAGCACTTGCTGTGAAGTTTCAAGATCTCTGAATCGATAGCACGGTGTCAGTAAGTTTACCTAGCAAAGAGACAATGCGTTGATGTTATCTAAGCAGTAGTTTGTTTTTTATCTTCAAGGCACATCAAACAAAACGTTTCATTGGTATTGATTACGTATGACAAACATTTTGGTGAATGCCCACCAGAGTATTAATTTCGCGACGGTAGTCCGGACCAAACTGTATTACACACTATCAAGTTTCGTTCTCTATTCACACCTTAACGAAACATAAAAATGCTTACATAAACAGTTTGACATCATCATCTGACTAGCCTTTTTCCATCTGTGTTGGGGTCGGCTTCCAGTCAAACCGGATGTAGCTGAATACTAGTATTTTACATTTGGCGGCCACCTATCTGAACTCCACAACCCAGTTACTGGGTAATACGATACTAACACTGGATGCCAGAGTTTCAGGCTTCTGACGTCAAAGATACACAACAAAGGAGCAACGGCTTAACGTACTTTCCAAGGCACGGAGGGGTTTTGGTATGAAAAGATGGTCACCCATCCACGGACCAACAGCGGGAAGCGTAGCTTAACCTGATCGATCTATCCATGCGGCTGTTATAACGTGGCCACAAGCCCCTCAACAGTTTTATATCTTCGCTAATTTATAATTACAGTAAGTGAGGTCAATGAAAGTACCGTAGAGATATCAACACGACTAAAATTCAAATCGAAAACTAAAATAATGGTTCACGTTACACCGTATAGGCGGGACGAGCCAACCAACGATGCTTCGGGGGCCACGCTTATTGATATTTTGATATAAATTACCTATACAATAGAAAGTTATCTTAAATCATACCTGCGATATAGTAATTTGGGCGTCCCAAGAATACATTTAATTCTCCATTTCTAATTGAAACAATACGAATGGTGGCTATAAATTGTAAAAACTGTCTGATAGTATAATTGACCTGCCTAGGACTGCGTTGGTGGTCAGAATGATAGATGGTAATGTTGTGATACGATTATACTAAACAGTTTTAATTTCTATTACATGTGTTGATGTGTATCAGTTTCTATGATCTGATGATGAAATGATATCTGATGATAGATCTTTTCATATAAGTACCTTTCTATGGTGATAATTACTTAAGCTTGTTTTAGTATTCATAGAAACCCTTCTGTTAACCCTTCTACTTATGTGAAAAGATCTATCATCAGATATTATTGGGTCTGTTTATTTTGTACTAGCTGTGTTCCTCAGATTAACCTGCATAAGTCGCAATCCCGTGGAAATATCAACATAAAAATATCTTCTGTCCTAAATCAGGTCATGGTCTACTCATGAGCCAAATTTCATCCAAATTCGTTCAGCCGTTTAAGCGTGAAAGCGTAACAAACAAACACAAAAAATCAAACCTTTTCTCTTTTTAAACGGTTTTATAATATTAGTTAAGATGAGGTCCTCCACCAATATTACATGTATGGGGTACACGTTGCTAATGTGGAGGCTTCAGTGAGATAACAAGAGGCTTAAATGGACCTTCTCTAACATTGATTAGTTAAGTATGAATGACTTGAGTTTTTATTGGACGAAGGAAAGAGGCTTTGTACACGCCACGATTCCTTTACGGTACGGAGCATGTTGAACGCACAGTACAAAAATCCTGTGACCTGCGCCGTATTCCAGTTAGTTCTGAACGTTCCGTGAGACAAGATGTCTGACCTATTTGGGATTAGCGATCGCGATTTACTTTTGTATCTTTTGTTAGAAGACGACGATGACTTGTTTTTATTATACAAGTATAGAGAGAAAAAACGACAAGCCACACGTCCAATCCTGAAATGCAGAGCAGCAATTTTTTTCAGAAAAACGAATTTTTTGAGAAAGATTCAACGTGCTGTCGATCCACCGTCGTTGGCACTACTGATCTGCGGTCGGGCGACACGACGTCTGCGGTCGTGTAACGTGTTGTCGGGTGACGTGCCGTTAGCTGCAGAAGGATATGCATAGAAATACATACAAACCAGTAGTGTCGTAGCGACACGTCGTCTGCTGCTGCTGTATGCGGTCGGCTACGAACACGTTCCTTTACAATAGTGATCCATACAACACTGACGACCGTGCCTAGACACGGTTAATAAAACGTAGATTTTCACGGAAATAAAAACGTGTGTGTAAAAAGGGCCTAAAGAACAAAAGTCAAACAGAATCAAGAAAGGATATTTTCTAATAAAAGCAGCCATAGAATAAAATCCGTTACGTAATTATATAGCCAAAAAAATCTATTAAGTCTATCTAGAACATCTCGTCTGACAAACTTCCGTCCAACCTTTTGTCTCCCACACTTTCATAAAACCTCATCAATAAACCTACACACACATTTACACACCCCACTAACACACACTCACCTACCAACACTTACACACTACACAATTAACTTTTTCCAAATGTCAATAACTGTTACCGTATACAATCGTAAGCCGTCAAAGACCATCGAATTAATCCCCGACTACCAGGTGGAAGTACCAATTTGTAACCATGATTGATAGTAATCCCTTAATCCGAGTGTCTGTCCGTCCTAAAAACTTACTGTTCTGGCTTGTGACGGTGATTTGACGCCTTGATTGGGCTGCAGGTCGTTAATTGAAGATATGTTTGATTAAGAAGTAGGTGAATGTACGTCTTTATTGTGCGTTTGACTTCTGAAGTGGTTGGAGATTATGCACTGTAGTTTGATCGACAAAAATTGATGCTGTTTTGTTCATAGCATGTTCAGCCTATAGTTTTCCCACTGCTGGGACACAGGCCGCCTCTCTGCGAGAGGAAGTAGACCAAAATCCACCACGCGGGCCTAGTGCAGGTTGGTAGATGTCACATGTCTTCCAATCTAGGACATGCCGGTTTCCTCACGATGTTTTCCTTCACCGTTTTGAGAGCAGTGGTGATGAAGTTATTTACACAAAGTAAAGCGCCTGGCTGGGTTCGAACCCACGACTTACAACTCGTAAAGGCTCTTCACACACACACTCCTCACACAGGCGCGACACGCGATAAAATCGCGCGCGACACAAAGGCACCCCAAGTCGCGCAACGAACGGTGCCTTTGTGTCGCGCGCGATTCGAGTCGCGCGTCGCGCCTGTTTGCAGGAACCTTAAGTCGGGGCCGTTGTCTCTGGGCCACCACTGCTCTATACACACCACTCTTCTCTGTTTTGTCTATGGTAAGTGGAAGTCTAACTACCTCGTGTAGAAAAGTTGAATCGTCAATTTCTAAACCATAGACTGAATGGAAGTATAAAAGTAGTAGTACAAGGGAGTCTTGAAACTGCTGTAAATCTTTTCAAACATCACTAAAGTTTGCATCTTAGTTGCACAAGTTATAAAGACTAACTTCTTTAGGGAAAGTACTATACAATAGGGAATTTAAATAAAACAGTCGGGAGATGTTGTGGGATACCCGAACGAAGTTCCCTTCGCTTTTGAACACTTGGCGAATGAGAGCCAGACCGAAACGTTGCAAAAGTATCTTGACTGTCAAACTGTCACGATTTTTTCGTTCTAGCTCTCATTTGCCAAGTTTCCAGGGTATAACCGGTGAAGTGGGACTTCATAAAAAAAAATCATTAGCCAACTTAATTTTCCGAACCCCTTTTGTGATATCAGAACAAAAACTCTATAAAACAACGTAATAATTACAACAATTTCAACGGAATCACTTCTCATCTAAACGTTTTCTAACCTCCACGCTCATCCACAATCATTATAATCATCGGAATATTAATTAATAACTCATAAGACAGGTGTATCTTAAACACAAATAATCTTCTTTAATAACAAAAAATGTAATTTGCGATAATGTTACAGCGCTTACTACTTTTATTTATTAACATTTTTTATTATTATAATTTTAATACTCAACAGTTGGCGTAGAAAACGATTTTTAGACCGTCTAGACAAAATGACAGGTTATTACATGAATTACAACTATGATCGTGTACATGTGTGGTCATAAATAATTATTAACGGTAAATATTAAGTGTGGTTGAACTAAATTTTATTGCTATAAGTAATTGCTGCGAATAAAACCACGGATAGTAGCGAAGTAGCGACATTTTTTGTACTCTTTTAATCTTTAAAAATAATTATTTTAATCTGCCTTTATCTTCGCAGGTTGACAATAAATGGGATACCGATGACATTGGTTCTTTAGTGATAAATGCTAATTGCTGATGCTGTTAAACTTGCTAATTCCTTTTACGTTTATTGGTTTGGATAGTGGCTGAAATGATTAATGGTATCGTAGTTTTCTCTGATGATTGATCTTTTTGAGCAAGCGCTTCTAATTCAATTGGAAACTTATCGAGTATTTTGTAGGAACCTTTTTGTCGCTTGGGTACAGGCTTCCAAAGTTAGATAGCCTACCAGAACATTTATGGTCACCTGCAAACCAAGGAGGTTGATGATGTGTTTCTATTTTATTAAACTTAGACACCTGCCCACCGCCGACGAGGAAATGCCTCACTATCGACTATTTTCTCGCTCAAGAATCGTACAATAAAGAGTGTTCTCGCTGGCAGTGTGAACAGTCAGAACAGATTAGCTATCGACTATTTACTACTCATCTTCGTCTTCGTCTTACTACTCATCGCACTCGCGCACTCGCTCATAGCCCAGCGACAAAACTATCTGAACTCGCTGCTCGTTGCTCGCCAAGTCAGTTTCTAGTTGCTAGCTTCACTCGCTTCTCGCTAATCGTCAGCGTTGGGACAGGCGCTTAGGGCCAAATTGAAAAAATCTCACATGATCGCTTCCCAGCCACCTATCCCTCTGATGTGTAAGTTATAATATAAAACTTAATGCCAAATGGAACGACTATTGTAAATAAAGGATCAGTCGAAGACGATCAATTTTATCTTAGCAATGTGGATTTTATTTAATATAAGATCCAAAAATAACAAAGTTAAATTCTAACTTGACTAAAACTGGATTAATCTTAGCAATTGGATACGGCTCCCATGATACGAAGGTGAAAAGTTATAGTGAGCATTAATGTAATAACAGAGTCCTTGCAATAATTTTTGTAAAACCTTTTGGTATCGAACATTTTAAACTAAAATACGTTGGTATACCTAGATTTAAAATTAGAATTAAAACAGTTTTTATTCCCATCATCAGCTGCCTAGCCTTTTCACAAACACGTTGGGGTCGGCTCCCAGTCTAACAGGATGCAGCTGAATACCTGTATTTTTCAAGGAGCGACTGCCATGGACCTCCACAACACAGTCACTGGGTAACACGATAAGACCTGTGCCGGATACCGGTAATATTGGTTATCACACTTTCGGGGCTCCTCACTACCATAAAGACTGTCAGAGTTCTACAAATGACATCCGGGATCAACGGCTTGACGTGCTTTCCGAGGTACGGAAGGATTCTGGTATGTAATTGATGATCCACAAACCGACCTCAGCAAGTGTTTACATCTTAGAAGATCGATCCGTGAGGCTGCTATTATTTAGCCACCAGCACCTCCCACTTTAAGCTCCCATGATTATTAATTTTAAAACACTTTCACGTCCGCCGTGTTATAACTCTGTTTGCACGACGATCAATAACGCAGCGACCAACGAACTCCGTACAATATTTACTCATGTAAACTTACACCGTAATGTAAACAAAACCACGACATCATACTTTAAAATACTCGAATAATTTAATCGTTCGCTTGTCAATTAAAAAGCCTTAAGCATCGATCTTTAAATCGATACACGTAGGAATCGATGTATCGAGTCGAAGGCCCCATGCATCTTTCTAAAGTGTCATTTGATTTTTATCGGCAGAGATAAGGTTGATGACATTGTTTTTTTTATTAACGTTAACAGTGACATTTGACCTGAGATCCGTGTGAGTCTTTGTTTGAGGGGCTGTGTCGTTTTTCTTTTGTTATTTCTTAAAGAATATCTTTTGTTTGAACATGATTTGGAAAGGATGAGGATTTATTTCCATTGTTGTTCATATTTACACGTTCGTCGTTCAATTGTTTAAAGAGAAGTTATTTAGGAATATCATTTATTTACATTGGTAACATCACGCCTGTATTTTTCGAAGGGTTAGGCAGAAGTGTACCTATAATGCAGTATTTCGACAGATAAAAAAACTTAGCAATCTGATAAGTGTTACAGCTAAGGGGACTCCCCGAAACCTAACTGTGCGTAAGTATGCAAGGCAGGACGTGACCCAGTGTGCCGTCTTCCCTGAGGTCAGGTAATAGTCGGGGCTAGAATATTGCCACTAAACGGTCACAGATAGAGACCAAACTCAGCGGGGTAATTGCGTAACAAACTAACAGTAGCGATGGATTTCATTCTGACAGTTCAACAATATTCATTGCGCTATTTACGTTGATGAGCTGACAAATTTTTCGAACATATGTAGCAATGGATTAAGACTAAGTTCCATATAACAGAAGCGAGCCTACTGCCATCAACCGGGCATACATTCAGACTCCGGGGTGTTACTGAGAAATTCCAGATGGAAAACCCCAATAACATTTTTCCGGATCTAGCAATCGAACCCAGGACCTCATGTTTAGCAGTAGCGCTTGCAACCACTAGACCAATAAGGCGTCCATTACATAACATACAGATATGCTATTTCACGAAGTCCGTTCGGCTTTGATGGTAGTAGTGACGTATCCCGACAAGCGCGCTCCCACAGCGGCTGCCCCTTGCTGCCGTCGCATGAGGCTATTTCCGCGAATGTGTACCGTTTTACTTCACCCATTGTTGAGTCTCTGTTGATCACAATGTGCACGTGCACGCTTGACAACATTACATAGCCAAACGGACTTTGTGACAGAGAACATCTGTACCAGAAATTATGAGTGGAATTTTTAACGTTCCGGGTCAAAATCAATCTTTTCAAACTACCTACCACTTCAAAATATGGTAAAATATGTCATCGCATCGCACAAGAATATTTATGTACCACCTTTTATAATACCGCATTTAAATAAATACGTAATAAAGCTAAGCCTAGTATGATTTACTAGCTTCTGCCCGCGACTTCGTCCGCGTGAAATTTCTTGTTCCCCAACCCATCCATCGCATCGCCTGCCCGAGCTGTTACTTCGTTTTCCGTACCCAAAGGGTAAAAACGGAACCCTATTACAGATGTTCTATGTCACGAAGTCCGTTTGGCTATGAATGTTGTCAAGCGTGCACATGCACATTGTGATCAACAGAGACTCAACAATGGGTGAAGTAAAACGGTACACATTCGCGGAAATAGCCTCATGCGACGGCAGCAAGGGGCAGCCGCTGTGGGAGCGCGCTTGTCGGGATACGTCACTACTACAATCAAAGCCGAACGGACTTCGTGAAATAGAATATCTGTAGGTACTAAGACTCCACTGTCCGTCTATCACCAGGCTGTATTTCATGAACCGTGATAGCCAGACAGTTGAAATTTTCACAGATGATGTATTTCTGTTGCCGCTATAGCAACAAATACTAAATACAGAATAAAATAAATATTTAAGGGAGGCTGCAATACAACAAACGTGTTTTTGTCATCGTTTTTGCCTTCTGGTACGGAACCCTTCGTGTGCGAATCTGAGTCGCACTTGGCCAGTTTTTTTTCTTTTTGCTCGGCTCCTATTATAGCCTTCCTCAAGAATTGGGCTATCAAATGCAAAAATAATTTACCAAATCCGACTGGTGGTTCCAGAGATAACCGCGTTCAAACAAACAAATAAACCCTTCACTTTTATTATTAGTATAGATAGATAGATAACAAATCCCACTGTAAAAATCATTTTCATTTTTCAAAACATTTTCTTTTCATTAGTTTAAATCATATTAACAGGATGTTCTGATGATACATTATAAATTGTTACATGTTTTAATAAAACTAATCGAGTTTGTCATTGTGTGACGTTGATATTTCCCGGACGCGAGTGTTGCGTAATTGTTACAATCTGTGTATATCAAAGTGATGAAAAATAGTGTGCTTTTATAAATAAGATATTATTTTTTTGTTGAGATATAAATTGTGTGGCTGTGTCTTATAACAGGGTTATCCTATTGATATTGTAAATGTGAAAGTTTTTATATTTGGATGTTTGTTACTCAATCATGCAAAAACGGCTAAACGCATTTGGTTGAAATTTGGCGCACAGATGGTTTATAACCTGGATTAACACATATGATACTTTTTATTCCGGTAGCATGTTCCCGTATGATAATTTCCGACCTCCACGCAGGTGAAGCTGCGGGCAATAGCTAATATTATAACTCCTTTTTCATATAAATTTGTAACTTTACTGAAAGACTAATCTTCGCCAAGAAAAATTAGAGCGTGTAACACTGAACTTGCGTTGTCTTTTGCAGTGTTGCTATATGAAAATATTTTTGTTATTGTAACTTGCTTGATAAGAAAAACACACTGTAGAGTATATCAGAAAACATAATAATAACGAAGCAAATCCACAGTCAAGATTATTACAATAATCTTATTAAATCGTACAATTCACAACGTATAAAAAAAATATAACATTTATACAACATTTTATTCAATTTCCCTAAACTTGCTACAAATGGTTATAAATATTTAAAATATGACCGATTATGTAGAGAAGGTGCTTTTCAACAATTGAGCGAATAGAGTCATCTCTACATTTATTTCGGTTACGGTTTTGAATAAATTAAGGTGATTTTTTTTATAAATATTTTCCCACAAAGAGTCGAGGAATGTGTGTAAGTAGTGTGTATTGTTCTGAATCTAGAGTTACGTTTGGTAGAGTCTGGTAGAGCTGTTTCTCAAGATGACTTGTGTCAGTAAATTGTAGAGAATGTTCGATATCCGGGTTATCAAATGTTAAAATATTTCAATTTGTGGTTAAGTAAGCTTTGTAGAGACATTCATAGTTGACTCTAAATTGTGATTTCACAAGCTTATTGTACCTACATAAATTGTTAGTTATATGTACTTCTTTGACTAGAGTATTCAAAATTCAAAATTCAAATTCTTTATTTCAGACATGAGTCCATAGTGTTAGTAGCAACAAAATAACTTAATAACTTATTGTATTGAAACAAAATAACTTATTGTATTGAATTTTCCTATAAAGCGTTATTTATATCTATGACTGAGATTAACCCATCAATTCTCTACCCGTGTTTTATTAGTAGGTACTAAACACTACAAATTAATGTCTTGACTTTGGCATTGTATTCAAAAGATCTTTGAATAGGTAGCCAATGTTCTAGTTGTAAGGTCCATGGATAGTAATTTTGATGACATGGTACAGACGCCAGCACATCAAGCTGCCCGAAACTGTCAAATTATCCCAATCAACTTTGAACCTTATCCTTTAGCGATAAGGTTGAAAATAAATTAAAGAAATTTAACAGATTGTAGTAGCTTGATGTGCTGGCGACTGTACATTTGTACCTACAACAAGGCTCAAGAAAATAGGTGGGTCGTTCAGATGCCAATGTATACACTTTTATAATAAACTACCAAGCCACATTCAAGATCTAAGCCTTAATAAATTTAAATCGTTCATTAAACGTAAGTTGTGCCAGAAAGCCTTTTATACCGTTAAAGATTATATTGAGGATACAAAGGCTTGGGATTGAGCTGCTTCCAATTTCTGCATTTTGAGTGTTTTTGATGTTTTTTTTTATATACACATTGACATTAATGATTTTTTTTTTTTAAACTGACATTTGCTTACTTTTTAAAGTATTATATTATTTTAATTATTGTGAATGTGAAGACGATGTGGGTCATTTATTTTAGTCATTTTTTATTTTTTATTATTCTCTCTATGGTCTGGCAGTTTGAGTAATTTATGTGGCCTACCCAAATGTCCTTTCTTTGGTATTGTTCGTCGAATCGTTGAGCTCCTTCAACCTTGAGTTGAGCTGCATGATTTCTGACAAATGCGTGCACTGACTGGACAGGTCCTCTCAATCTGTGTGGCTCTTTCCTCAAAAGACCATCTCAGACATCGACCTACATGGTCTTCATATAACTTGACCAAGATTATGTCTGGACTTTAAAAGAGACTATGACCTCTGAGTTTGTTTCGGCCTTTCTTCTCAGAGTAGTCAGATAGGAAACGCCGACCTCATCTAGTTTAAAAAATTTATGATTGACGTGTAAAAGTGTTTGTGCAAACCTACTTACAGAAATAAAATCATTTATCATTTATCAACTTCTTGCTACAAAATTAGTTACGAGTACATAGTGTGTTGAAAACATAATACAATTTGATACGATAGAAAAAAATCATGAAGATACTTCTAAAAACCTTTCTTTTCACAATAAAAACCATACACATACAAGATTTTTTGTCAGATTATTCAACAAGCAACATACTAAAGTATTAGCGTTTTAATTTTTTTTTGTCCAAACAATAGATTTTTTGTAAACAGATCATCATCATCATCTGCCTAGCCTTTTCCCAACTATGTTGGGGTCGGCTTCCAGTCTAACCGGATGCAGCTGAATACCATTATTGAATTACAGTATGGTATTCAATTTTTTTTGTAAATAGATAATTGCTTCATATTTTGCAATAAATTACCAGCGTTGTGTCATCGCGCTTCTATTTCTTTTCTATGCAGTTCGACAGTGACTGCGCTTTAGGTCATGTAGAACCCTTAATTTCTTACTTAATTTTTATTATTCGTTGTTATAGCGGACATAGAAATTACACATTCTGTGAACATTTAAACTGTATACCTATCTCATGAACTATTACGTTTCATGTCCATGCCCAGTGACAGACAGACGGACGGACAGCGGAGGCTTAGAAATAGAGTCCCGTTGCCACCCTTTGAGTACGTAACTCTAAAAAGCAAGAACAAGCATAAACAGTCACCTTAATCTTGATAGACGAGCAATTAAAACAAAAGTTGATCGAGGTCGCACAAAATGGGAGGTTTTTCATTATCAACCAGTTCATTATCAACCAGTTCAAATAATAAGCAGGTGATGAAACCCTTACACTCTTAGCTTCATTAACCAGCTTCAGAGTTGAGCCACACAAAGAACATAAATAGTATAATTTTAACTACTAAAATCACCGCTTTGATTTACGGTCAATTTTACACAGGCACTTATAACTCTGTTATTAAAATTTAACAAGGGAAACTAGAATCCCATACAGTTACAATACAAGCCAACACCAAACCAGTGTAAGATGAGCGGCATTATAATGAATCTGAAAGCATTGTGTAGGTCAAAAGTGCGTGGTCATAATTCTCAAGCTTCCAGCATAAATCGATCTCTAACTACGATATCATTGTATGTTAAGAAGAGGTCTCAGTTAAATTGTAGGGGTACCGCAAGGAGTAATGTTATGCGGTAATGTTAAATCTAAGTTTATAACTGAATCTTCATTTACAGTGAGCGCCGGATGGTATAAAACTACTCCACTCTATGGAGACGGCATTATTTTATGATCCTTAATGAATAAAATTATGGTCAATTATCGTTTTGTTGTTAATAAGGTAATTTTATTGAGGCATTTAATTAGTGCACATTTTTATAAATTTTATGGTATTGCTTTTCGCATTCATTGATTGAATTAATGATAATGGGTGAAATTACTTGATTAACCATTTTATGAAGCCTGGTTGATATAAAATTATAATTAATATCATAATTATGATGCAGCAAATGAACACATTAGCATAATAAATTAGAAAGAAGCAAATCTATTTGAAAATTCAAAGATCTATGACGATATTATTAGTCCATAAGCAAATGTGACCCAAGCTCTGCCATCCATGGAAGTAATCATAAGAAAATGTATAACAATAACAGTACCCCAAAACATCTGTCATACCTTCACGACAATTCCAGAATTGAAGTTCATCCTAATGAACCCACACGCCACATCCATCATAATCAAATCAAGTTATCAACCACCAACTAGAGAAACAATTTGTGCACAGCAAATGTTCCAAATTGGCTTGTTGGCTAGTTGAGGAACAGGTGGCTACCGTGGTCCATTACCATTGTAAATGTTACTGCAATTTTCTTGCTTCCTTGTCCATCAGAAAACGTATTACGTCTGTGATTCTGTGCTTTGAGTATGTTAGAAAAGTTACTGTAGTTTCTTGGGTTTGAATCTTGTGCTTTCTTGGAAAGTAGTTCCCGATTAATTTTGTTGACAGTTTCATATGGGTCGCTATCGTTAGGAGATTGTTTGATAATGTCAACTAGATGTTTATCAAACTCTATTATTATGATTTTGATAATATTGTTGTTGGAAAGGCCAGACTAATCAAGTTATCAAATTATTTTTTCTCAAGCTTTCATACATCGTATTCCCTGCCATTGCTTCTTGATTTTCTAAATGGGATTTATGTGCTTTATCAGATTCATCACCTAATACTTTAGGTACCTATAGTTCTTCACCTATATCTACAGGTACTTTCTGTGATAGGTGGTGGAGTTTGTTGCCCATTCTTCTCCATACGAAAACTACCTTTTGAAATGGGCGACTAGAATCAATTCAATTTTTTTGTAATTTTTGACGTTCAAAAGTGCCTTTCACATGCCTACTTGAAATTAATGCTTTGTGTTTGATAATACAATATGTTATCTTTTCCCTTTTGAAACTGTTTATATATCTGGTTCAAATGGAAAGTACCGCTTCGCTTCAAATCAAACCCCTGCCTTATAGTCAACTTGGTTCGGATCGTAATCAATATTTCTATTACCTGTATCCGCTTGTTAGGATCCTCTTCATTTAACTTACATCCGCCGTGGACTTTATACCTCTACTATTGTATCCCGTTTGTTTGTAATGAGACTTAATACAAGTATTAGTTAGGGGAACATCTTTTAGAGTTTTTGTGCTCTTGCTGTAAATATTATAGGTAGATAGGTAGTTATGGTTTTGAAGTGTCGACTATATGCGCATGCAGCAATCTGTTTTAAATTTTATTTAGTATGCCTTAACTAACTGTGTTTCCGTCAAGTTACCTTAGTGGTTGTCCAGTGACCAGTATTGATGGATGCCTAGTCTGTTATTATCATTCGCTTTGTAATAGTATTAAATAGACGCAGAGAAACCGCTATAACTATACATTTTTCTAATGTATAAGGTCGCGTGTCGCCTACTCTCTTTACTACAGAAAGATTGTATCAAGAACAGAATCTCAAGTAATGAGACACGCATGTGGGCGAACCTACATTTAACTTTACTAACTTAAGCGATTTTTCAATGTTTTGTGTTTCATTACAACTGGAGGCCTCAAAAGGCCATTTTGGCAGAATCATAACAGGATAACATTATGAATCATAATATGGCGAAGACAGTCAGTGTTTTTTTTTTCACTACACTACGTAGGTATAATCAAAGAGATTGGGATTGGATTTGGATTCGATTGATTGGTATTTTAGCACAGACGAAAAAAAAATAACTGAAAAATCCTTCACCAATAGGAACTTAACAGTTAACTGTCCATTATGATTCATAATGTCATCTTTTTATAATTCTGCTCTTAAAACAGTGAAGGAAAACATCGTGAGAAAACCATGTCCTAGAAACAAAAATTCGAATACATGTGACATACACCAACCCGCACTGTGCTGTGGTGGATTATGGTCCACTCCCTCTCTCAAAGAGGATCGGCCTGTGTCTCAGCAATGGGATCATTATAGGCTGACTATGTCTACGAACCGTTACTGTCCAGTTACATTTCATTCAAAAAGAGAACAAACAAAACGTAAAAAAGAAAATCAAAGCCCACAAATTGACATGTCACACTATGACGTCACAAAACCCGAACAAAATATCAAAAAGTATTATTACACTGTCACTTGCTAAGTGGCGTAAAAAAACGAATGAAATCTTTAACAAACGACTGTCAAACTAGCTGCGTAGGAGTTTAAGAGACACCGCGCGGGGCTTTTTAACTTATTTGTCAATGTTGTCGATCCGACAGATGCGGTGTTGTGAAAGGGCCCTAGTTTACTTTTATTTGGTGGGAATGTGACTCTGTTAGTAGCTGTTTGTCCTTGTTTGTTTCTAATGGTTCACTGATATTTATAGTCAAAGTTAGGTTGTATAAAGTGTTAGGTTAGAAGGAATTTACATAGATGATAGTTTATTTTGTTATCAGCAGAAATCTCCGATTTTCTGATCGCAACTTACCGTCTAGAGCAGGTTTAAGCAGCAGATTATAATATCAACCCCACATAATATACAGGGTGACTTGTAATTTGACGTAGGTATTCCTTCCAGGACGTGATAGTGGGTCCCATTTGCAACAATTAAGCACCCCATAAAGCCTAAGATGGAATGGAATAGCTATGAAGGCCATTCAATTTGAGAGTTTAAAGGAAAGTGATATAGTGACGAATTCTGGAAAATTTTCAAAAATACATAAAAAATGGGTTTTTTCGAATTTCATGAATTTTCGTCTAGGCTTTCCTGAAAAGCCCTGTATACGTCAAATTACAAGTCACCCTGCATATCTACACACATACATGAAGCTGACGCCCTAGAAACTACAGAACCTTTCGTGATACGAACCTTGCATTGTATTTTACGTCACGATTGTCTAATACTTATAATACTAGGTAGTAAGCTATCGATACAATCTCATAGGCAATGAAACGGTTCATTAGGTCAGGCATATGCAAATGATGGCCCAACTCATTTCCTAAGGAAAATATTTTCCCTTGAACGTGTTTAATAGTGAAAATATGCTTGTAACAAAATCCCACTTAGGCAGGTCGGTTGTATCTGAAAAACAGTTAATTTTCTTTTACTTTTATAGTTAATATTATTATATTTCGATTATTTTGGATGATGATTGGTTAAAACTGTGTTAAGAATTTAAATGTTAATTTAATGACTAACTGCCAACGACCACTTTACGTTTCTAATGTGGTATTAGTTTCGAGAAATGAGAATTGTGGAAAACGTTTTAAGATTATAATAATGGTCGTGGGAAATTATTTTATGATGACGTCAGTCGGTAATAGTTACGTTTCTTTATATCTATCTATGTACTTTTAGATAAAAAATCGCACCGTACACGTGATCAGTAAAGTTTCTTAAAAATAAAGAGATTTAATGTGTGAAACAGAGAGTTATATCTATCTTCTCTCTCATGTAAGGAAACGTGTCGCGTCCTTGAACATTCGTCACTTTCAATTCTCGTCCAATTATCGAATCACCGGCTAAGAAGTTTAGCTTCAAAAATCTTTTAGTGTTTATAGCAGCACATTGCATGGTCGTTTGAACTTTAATCTCTGGCTTTACATCTGAAAAATCTTTTTAAATTTAATGTTCAAAGTCAAAGTCAAATCATTTATTTCAAATAGGCACATTAAAGAGATTTTTAGGTGCATTGCATTATAAGCATTTGTCACTCGACAGAAAAAATATTACTTTATTCATTTACATTTTCAACGACCAACCGTTATTCGACCAAAAAAATTATTGTACATCTTCCCATACACAAGATGACAAACTGCCGACTTTTGATAATGATTATTCTTACCGAAAATCAACATGGATATTAACAAAATATTTATTTACTAGTAAAGTTCAAAAGGGGCAAAATCTATTAAATTTTTGTCATTTAAAAGCCACATATCATTCAAAATAAACTGTAATAACTAATAAAATGTGGATTTATATTTTCTTACTAATTCAATGGCGTTATATTAAACAATTTATGCACATAATTATATATAATAGGAGATACCTTACGCAATGCCACAAAAGGGATTCTTAGATGCATTTCTTGATTTTCTAAATGTGTCCAGTGATTGAATTGTTTGTTATTATCGAGCATGAGCATTATGAGCATGAGTATCTATACAAGGTGGACAAAAACGGGAAACATTTCGCGTTTCTAATGATGCACACTTTTTATTTTTAATTGAGCCCCTATTTAACTTTTCTCGCCTTTCCTTACAGTTGATCGCAGTAACTAAGCTAGGGCATCCCAACCAAATAGATTAGGTTAGGTTAGAACGGGGACCGACCGCGCGCGACCCGAGCGAGGGCTACATCTCAGTTGCTCGCATTTACTTGGCTATTCAGCCCCCAAAATAGGGTTTATTTGAGGTTCACAAAAAGAGGAGCAATCATTATATCAGAATGTTCAATAATATTTTTAGGAGCGCAAAATGTCAATTATTTGAGGTCACTGCATGTAAAAGACTACTTCAAGTCCAGTTATTTCTTTAAAATCGTCTTAAGAATTCCCAATTTCTTTCTCAGTCAGATCAAAAAAATTGAGCTACAAAACGTATAGCCATAATATTAAAATTTATTGCCATGTCAATGTCTACTGTTTGCGATTACATAGAACTAACGTTTTATGTATCAGAGTACCTACCCCTTCCCGACTTTTACGACTCGCCAGTAGATAAACAACGAATAATTTTAACTTTTTTATTCCCAATTCGGTATGTAAATTTAGAAATTTTATAGCCTTTACGGCGGTTTATAAAAGTAATTATCACATGGATTTTTAACGAGTAAAAAATAATTCTAATTTTTGAAGTGAAAACTTCTTTAGCGGCGCTGTGTACTTTTTTTGGAATGGGTAAAATCTTCTAAATTCGCGTCAGGTCACGTGACCCTGATCGAAAATTCGTAAGACGTAAAACGTCAGACGTAAAACGTAAGACGCGCGTTGTTGAGGACAGCGCCATCTATGCACATCGGGAAGAACTACGAGGGCCTCGCGTACTAACGTCAGACGTAAAACTTAAGACGCGCGTTGTTGAGGACAGCGCCATCTATGCACATCGGGAAGAACTACGAGGGCCTCGCGTGCTAACTACGTAGTTCATCCAACAACGACGAGATGGCGCTGAACCACGGATATATAACTGTGTGCTTATTTGTAAATCTGAATAAATTCCTTTCACGAGAAGAATAAACCAGCCACTTTGGTCATCATACCTGATTTGCAAAAAACCCTATAAAATAAGGAACACACCTTAACACGCGTGTTTTGTTTATAAGACGATTCACAAAATACACTCGTAATTGTTCAAGTTTTCACTTCTGTCGGCACTACCGGAGTGCCAGTGTTGGTATATTGCAGATGTTTTGGTAGATTCTGCTCCTGAATAATGATTATTTCAGCATTACAGATTGTAGTAATTTATCAAATTCAACCATGTCTACCTCAAAATTGTTGTCTACTTCTTGGACGACAAAAAGTATGAAAAGGAAGTGTTACTGTACATTGTCATTTATTTGGTAACCATAAAATACGATCAGAGGATCTCATATGCGCCTAAGAGTTTGATAAAAGTACTTTGCATACTTTGTGCTGAAGAATTTTTTTTTAAAGAATTAACAGTTCGCGATTTTAAAAGTTACATGGACGAATTAAGCTATTAAGAAGAATTAAGTTTTTTTGGTATATAAATTAAACCAATACCTACTGATATTATTAGATATGACTAATTAAGGTGAATTAACTATGACCGGTAGCCAAAGGCACCGATTTTGATGAAATTAAAGTGTTGTATCTTTAAGTAGCTTGAACGCTTGCTTACAAATATATACATCAAAAAACAACCCCTTATGGGGTGGAACGGGGTGTTCAAGTTAGCTTAGATAAAATCCACACAGACGAAGTCATAGCCAAAAGCTAGTATTTGTGAAAACAAGTATAGGTACCTACCTACTTAGGTAGAGGGGATACTTGACTCACAATAAAATCGAAGCAAAGATTTCACCCACGCTGTATATAATCTGATTTGTTTTCAAGAACAATAGTTTTAAGTGCAATTACGACGCCTGAAATGTGTCCCAAGTAAGACATGCGGCCTACACAATATTTTTGTGTTGTGTGTTACGACGTGATTGTCCGGTTATTTGCATGTTTACTGAGTCGCTAATGAGGATGGACATGAGTATACGTTGGGTTAAAGTATTTAGTTCGTGGAAGAAATATAATTCCCTAGCAGCGCCCCGCGGTTTCACCCGCATAAGTGTCGATCCCGTGGGAATATCGGTGTAAAAACTATCCTATGTCCTTCCCCGGGATGCAATCTATCTCTCTGCCAAATTTTATCGAAATCCGTTAGGTGGTTTAGGCGTGAAAAGGTAACATACAGACAGACAGACAGAGTTACTTTCGAATTTGTAATATTAGTATGGATGTTAGCAGAGTTAGAGCAATGAAGATGAAGAGTTTGTTAAAACGCGCTAAAAAAATATAATACAAAACACAAAATTATACAAAATATTAAAATACAAAATAAAAAAATAATTAAATTAAAATAAAATAATTAAATTATTACTAATTATTATATTACAAAATAAATAATATTTAGGATATATATAATATTTTGTATTTATATAAATTAGGGTTCGACTTCCGTCCTGACTAGTTTTTGCAGGAAAACAAATTAAAAGAAAAACTTTCAGTTTTCTTCGCTTATGTAAAATTAAGAAATATTTTCTCTGAATAAAACTATGTGTATCTAATTGCTTGGCAAAAAATGTAGGTAATAATAATATAAATATTTTTACGCTACTACACGCAACGTATGTAGATAGGAATGTTCGATTTATTAGAAGCTGCGCAAACTAAAAAACAAAAACTAGATAAAAAAAAAAATAGGTTTTCTTCAACATAGGTTTTACGAGTCACTAACTGCTTTTTAAGTAGTTTTTTTGCTAATAATTATTTTAATCGCCATAATTGTATGGTTTTTATTATCCTTATATACATATAAATTAAAAAACAGTCAAGTGCGAGTAGGACTCGCACACAAAATGTTCTGTACCACAGTACCTACAATATTTATCAACATATATTTAGGAAAAAAAAAACTAGTTTCTTGTATAACCACCTCTATTTTATTCTTATTATTGCTATAGTACACACTCTGTGAATTTTCAAATGTTTACCTATTATGGTCCAAAAGATACCAGCTCTGTGACAGACGGACAAGCAGCGGAGCCTTAGTAGTAATGTCCCGTTGGCACCTTTTGGCTACGGAACCCTAAAAATATGTTACAAAATTGCTACCTACTTTTATGTACAGACGCCAGCACATCAAGCTACCCGAAACTGTCAAATTTTCCCAATCAACTTTGAACCTTATACTTTAGCGATAAAGTTGAAAATCTATTAAAGAAATTTGACAGATTGTAGTAACTTGATGTGCTGCCGTCTGTACCTAAAGAGATAAAGATAATTATTTTGACAGGTACTCGTAAGTACCTAGTCTTTGTAATGACGGTCACCTTTTAAATTAAAACTATCATAAAAACTTACCTTTAATGAAAGGTCATATTGCTATTTTAATAATCAACTACTTTAATTAAACATCCTTTGGTTAATTGAGAACCAAAATAACCCAGTAACCCTTTGCTTGACCTGAAAATTGAACCTAGAGCCCCAGACTCAGCAGTAACGCTTGCAACCACGAGACTAACGGGACGAATCTATTAATTTAATTAGACCCTGTCTGTATCACTATATCCGAAGATGTTATAAAATCAAAATCGAAAACAGACTCATTTAATCTGCATTCGCGATTTATTTGCCAAAAATGTAAACAAATATGAGTTTATGGAAAAATTACTTTAAATCCTACACCGTAAAGTTCAGTTTACGCTGCAACTTCAAACATTTTTAACTTTTTCAATAGTGCTAGTCACTCTGAAATCAACTTAATTACCATTAAAATAAAGTTGATATTTGTTTAGCTTGAAATAATATTAATTTGAAACATAAGTTTGAATTCTTTATGCAACTCCAATATTTGTTCTACAATATTCCGTTTATTGCTTATTGTTACTCCCCCATTTAAGTATCGTCGAAGCAATAAGTACCTACTTGAGAGCAGTATTGTTATCCTCCCACGTATTGCCATATAGTGGTAAATGGTCAACACTAATCTATCTGAATCTTAAGGTGCCACTAGTCGAAATTTTTTCCATACAAAATTCTGGAGAGTACCTGTTACTCCACTGTTTGACATTTCGCATCCAAAGTTAAACATAATATCGTTTTGACTTATTATTAATTTTGTCTGTACAGAAACGGAATAGTAAAATAAAAAGCCAATAAAACGTTATGAGCCAACAAAATTTGTTTTTCTTGCTATTTTTAACTTAAGTTTAGGTTTAAATAAGTAATAAAAGAACTGTAAAATCTTCAAAACCAAGTCCGTGCTGACAATACGCATTTATCGAAGAGTTCAATAAACCTTATTTGTAATTGATTTATGCAGTAGTTTTTTCATAAAACTCGATTTTCCTAAGCACTTTTCGAATTGTTTTACGCACCTTTCAGTTCGGAACGGTGTTTCTGTGCGTGAGAACTAGACGTTGTGCATGTAGACTAGCGTTTTACTGCTCATCACTTATACTAGCTCTGTCGGACATGAAGCCAGGTGAGACAGCGTGCTTTTTGGCCATGACAACCAGTGAGTTCGAGCTCGCGACTAGTTTACTCTTAAGTAAGTATCTTTACTTTCTTGCCTGTTCTTCTTGTTCTAGTATTTGTTTTATGCGGGTTGCAGACCAAGAGCTGAGCTAAGTTAGTCTAGCTTACCTCGCATAGCTGAGGTAATTTTTCATACTTCTACATAGTTTACGGTCTGCACACAAGTATGAAAAAACTGCGTCAGCAATGCAAGCTAAGCTAAAATAACATTAGCTTAGCTCTTAGTCTGCAACCGGTATTAGTATGACCAACATCTACATAACAGTAAAAATAAACGAAATCTTCTAATTATGACGCATTTCGATACCAATAATGGAATTGGTAAAATACGTCGAAACAAAAAATCTTCAAACAGTTAAACTATAAAAATCCCAGGTGTAGAAAAAAATGACACATGGTCACACACACACACACATAAATACCTACAACGTACTGGGTATGTTCAAACAAAAACATACCCAGACACATCACTCGTTAAGATAATTTTTGAATCACAATCAGCCAAGTCCAATCCTCCTGTCAAGTCTTCACTTTCAGACTAATTGATCACAAGGTAATTAATTCTAAAAACATAGATCCCTTTGTTTAAATCGAACCGTATGTCATATATCATAATGTTGATTTTTAAATAACATATACAACCCAATTAATCATTCAATTAAAATGATTTGACATGTAATTCGTCACTCGTAGGCGCGTACCGAAATTTCTCTAATAAAAAGCTACAAAGCTTTTGTAAAGCACAGACGGGCAACTGTTTGACCACTAATACCTAATTAACTTTTTCCATATCGGAACGATACAACGCGTAAGAGACCCGAGCACTCCTCCCGACTCCCGCTCTGTTACCGCTCTCGCTATCGATGCGTAAGTACAACGCGCTTACGTCATTCGAGCGAAGTCTCAAGTTAACTCTTGCAGGTTGTAGTTGTTAAAATTAATAAGAAGATAAGTATTTTATTGTTCTTCTTGTATTTTATTATTGTTGTTTTTAGATAAAGGTTCAACCATAAACGTAAGTAATTAAAATAACGCTAATGTTTCGAGACTGAACACAACAATTTATTACATCTAACGAGCTAACTTGATACATCTATAAAATCTGTAAATGAAACACAGTAATCGCATAGATTATGCAAATTATATCAAAACATGTATCTGAGCATCTAAAGACAACAACATTGTAACAAGTCAGAATGTTTGCTCCGTCGTTTAGGACTTGTTTTACAGAATACAGGCAACTGTTTAGTAGCCACACTGTTGCCATAAAGTAGCCCGTCTGCTTCCCCAGTAAGCTTGATTATGCACTAACAATAAAATAAGTCGGTCAGTTCCACCCACGGTTTCTCTTATTGGATAAGACATTGTATCAATGTTTCTGCTTAAAATGCGTAAATCAATATATATAATATATATTTTTTTTAATAATAAAGCTGAAGAGTTTGTTTGTTTTTTATTTGTTTGTTTGAACGCGCCAATCTCTGGAACTACCAGTTGGATTTCAAAAATTCTTTCTGCATTTGATAGCCCGATTCTAGAAGAACGCTTAATTTAACATCACGCTACGACGTTTAGGAGCCAAACAAAAAGAAAGAAAGAACGATCAGCGAAATCGAAGTAATAGCGCGGGCAGACGATGCGAAGCGACGGGTGGATGGGGGAACAAAAAAATTCACGCGAATGAAGTCGCGGACAAAAGCTAGTAATGTTATAAAATATATAAACTAATGGGTAGTATTTAAACGAATGACTGTAAATTGAAGTTTTAAGTGACAAAAATAATTAATTTACGTTATAGTTTTTGTTAAGCGAGCGACTAACTGCGAGTGCCGAGAAATCAACAGAACAGCAACTTACAAACATTAATTTCAGTTATTTAAAATACAAAATGAGAAGCTTCATAATATTTGAGCGACCTAATATTTGTTTGAGTGTCAACGTTATGTCCTGCATTTTTTTTCAATATTTGGCAAATGATTTATTTACACTGAGCGGCATTTTATCTCAAATATCATTTAATAATACATTTTCTAAACCAGTCACAATATTCGTCGCTAGTTTAGTTAACGTTTCGCTTACTCAAATTCATACCGCTCAAGTTATTAAAACTGCAGTGCGATTCTGTAACCATCTCACCGTAAAAACTTAGGTGAAGTGAGCGTGGAGTGAGCTGTCAATAGTGTCAATTCCTAGCAAAAACAAACTCACTTCACCTAAGTTTTCACGGTGAGAATTTTACAGAATCGACCGGCAGTATCTCTTCATCAGTCGCTAAGTTTTTTTTTATTCGATCGTTTTATAATTCCTCTAAATTAATGTGTTTCTAATACCTGTGACACACAGGTATTAGGTTTTCTTTTACCTGTGGATCGCACGCTTTTGAGAATAGGCGCAGTTTTTGTGACATTTTATGTTCATACGTTGTTTCGATTTGTCACATTTTAGATTCGGTTTGTAAGTAGGTTTATGTTGAAGATTTTTTACTTTAAGCTTTCCTCAACGATTACATAGAATTATTGCCATATAATGTTACTCTTTCTGAGTTTTTCTTAGACATTACAGACTTTGGTGAAGGAAATCATCATGAGGAAGCCTGGACTTATCTAAAGTAATATTATAAAAGAGAAAATATTTAATTTTTTGTATGAGTCTGGAATCGCCAACTTGAGCAAGCGTGGTATTCAATGCTGGTGCCTTCTCTGTATTAGACGATGTCTTTAGCCTGCAATGGGACAATAATATGCTGGTATTATTATAATGTTATTCTGTTCGGCTAAGGCAATATATTTTTTTGACAATACCTGTCAAAAAGGCCTGTCATATTTCTATTAAAATGTGATACCTATTAATAATTAAAATTCCAGTGTCAGTGTTAATATTTTAATCAAAAATCAAACCTGACGCTGTAAATAAACTTATTAGTTTATGTGTTGTAATTGAGGTTATGATATCAATATGGATTATCCGTTTCTGACCATAAGTTGCGTCTCCCACGATATCGTTAGTCATTGTCACAATCACCACGGTAGGTGTCCATTGGCTATTATGATAGCTAGTAAACTGATCGGTAAATGTTTTGACGCTCGAGGATAAGTTTTGAAACTGGAACAACTCGTTTGAAACAAAACGGATGTCTTTGTTTTCGCATTTGTTCGGGTCGGCAAGTTCTATTTGGATGTACAGACGCCAGCATATCAAGCTACCCGAAACTGTCAAATTTTCCCAATCAACTTTGAACCTTATGTTTTAGAGATAAAGTTGAAAATCTATTAAAGAAATTTGAAAGATTGTAGTAGGTTGATGTGCTGGCGTCTGTACATTAATTGTTAAAAAACAAAGCTGGCCGAAGCAATTACTACACATATTCGGCTTTCATGCGGCTCGTGCTGATCGTCAATCACCGTTCGGCACCTACAATATTTTGATCATGTTCGGGTCGGCTGCCAACATTTCGACCTAATCTGAGTGACTTTAACTATCAATGTAGGTATTCAAGGGGCAGCTCAGTGTACCGAATCATGCCGACCCGAACAGATGTGCAGTATGCCTAGTATTTTAATGAGTTTTTTTAGTCCTTTTCTTATTAATTTTTGTATTGATTAATTAGATAATTTATCAACATTATGACATATTGTTTTTCAAAGTGGTGCAATACTTCTATAACCACAGTGTTACGTCATCACAGAACAGGTGGACCACTCTTCTAAAACTGTAACCTGTTATGGAAAGTTTGCTCAGATTTACGAGTATATTTATTTATCTGAAGTTTTTAGATCTAACATTTTAGACACTATCTTTATTGCATACTTATTTGACTTCTTGTTTATTTCCAACATAACCTGTCATCACGCCTATAACCCCCGAAGAATTAGGTAGAGGAATACCTATAGTACAGACGCCAGCGCATCAAGCTACTACAATCTGTCAGTTTTCTGTAATAGATTTTCAACTCTATTGATAAAGCATAAGGTTCAAAGTTGATTGGGAAAATTTGACGGTTTCGGGTAGCTTGATGTGCGGTCTGTACAACCACATTTCGCAGTTATTTTTATGTTTCATAAAATAGTGAGCGAGCCTATTGCCATGAACCGGGTGTAAATCCAGACTCTGGGCTGCTTCTGAGAAGTTCCTGATGTTAAACCCCCTCAAAGAGATGTCAGCATCAATCGAAGGGGCCCGTCAGGCCCGAAGCCTGCCGGGTCAGCGGGTTACCGCTGGCCCGGAACATAAAGAGCTAAGGAAGGAACACGGGTGGGTTTTAGTCAGTAAGAGTCTGACACTCCCTTCCGATCCACCCAGAGCGGGAGGGGTCATTTGATGATTATCCATCCAGAAAAAAAAGGCCTCATGTTCAGCGGACGGCGAGCAATACGTAGCTCGCCGTCAGTAAGGACCAAGCCCGCGTCGACGGCGCGTTGTGTTCCATGCACGCCTCAAAGAGATGTCAGCACTGATTGATGGGGTCCGCTAGGGCCGATGCCTGCCAGGGTCGCGAGTTGTTCGAAAGAGTTATTTGCAATAAAATCTTATTTGCAATATGTATTTCTATTAGTAAACTAAATAATTTTAATAAATTAAATATATGTTTATTAAATTAATTAATACCTGATACTGTGATTTCAAACAAACGTCTTCAGTACTTACTTAACAATACTTGAAATATATAAATTGTTAAGGGGGCCTGGTGACCTGACTTACAGGTTTTGTAAAAACTTACTTAAGGCGCCAGTCTTCCACAAATTAAGTACAAAAATGTATCTGTAGACTAATTTAACTTTAAGCTGTAATTTGTGATAAGAAAATAAATCTATATTCTATTCTAGTTACCATGGCCCTGGCACAGGCAACTGAAGGAACACGGGTGGGTTTTAGTCAGTAAAAGTCTGACACGCCCTCCCGCTCTACCCAGAGAAGTTATTTGATAATTCCCCAACCTCCCAAAAAAGGCTCAGCGGTAGCGTTTGTGACCTCTAGCCCAACGAGGTATTCTTTCTAAACATACTTAAGTATTGCCTAATTTTGTTATTTTATTTTCTTCTGACTTTATTAACGTTACGTGATACAGAGAACAGTTTGTATTTAAAGTCAATAAAATTTAAATCCTTTAATTTCGATCCCATCATTATATTCTCTCACTTGGTTATGGCTCATGCCTACATTTTTATCAAATTATTTACAAAAAGTTATTTTGTTTGGATCACTATTTTCAAAAGAAGTTTCAAAATCGGCCATCATTGAACAAAGCTTTTAATAAACAAAACAATGAAGCCACTTTTAATCTATCACGTCTAATGTGATGAGCTTTGTCTCAACGTGCCTCAGATGATAGTAAGTGTCGAGACGCCTCGCCGTAACCACTAAAATTATGACGGACAGATGGGCAGGAGGCACTACTATGGAAACTCGATTGTTAGTCACTTATTGATAATTTAAAAAAACGTATTAGCTCGTGGAAAAGTGATTTTACGTGCTTCAAAGTACCAAATAGTAATTTGAACTAAGTGCATCAAGTAGGAGCAGTGGTGGTCCAGTGGTAGCGGCCCGGACTTACGAGCTGTATGGCCGTGGGTTCGAACCCAAACAGGTGCTTTACTTTGTGTAAATTGTTTCACCACCACTGCTCTCAAAACCAAAAATTTTAAAGTAATTACATGTCGCTGCGCCTGCAAAATCCGCTATGGATAAAAATTCAACTTTTCAGGAGAAGCAAAAAACTGTTTCTTTTTCAAACTGTTAATATTATATTAAAACTAAATATGCAGAAAATTAGACTTTATGTCGGGACATTCAGAAATATTTATTTTTCGCTATTTACTATGATATTCCAGGAGCTAGAATTTTTTTAAGTGAATTTGGGCACATAGCGGTTTTTTTTCGGGTCGTAATTACCGCTAAGTACCTGACTTTTCATCACATGACGGATTTATGCTTTTACCAAATAGTTTGCATTTTTGTGCTTCCTAGAATACTTAGCGGATTTACCAAATTAGTCTAGTAGTATCGTTGTTGTATGTTTGATAAACCCGCTATGTGTCATTTCAAAGCGCAATTCCAAGGGACTCGCTTTGAACCGAAAATACGCTATGTGTACATAGGGGGTTTTTCAAATCCGTTTTTGACCAAAATTACATAGCTGATTTTGTTATCTTCTTAACCAAATGAGTTATTACAAAACCGATTTTACAGGTGTACGTGGCTTGAGAAATACTATAAATAAGCATCAAAAACCGATTTTCAAAAAAAAATACATAGCGGATTTTGCAGGCGCAGCGACCTTAATTTAATTATGAGATAGATGTGACTTCTACCAACCCGCACTGGGCCCGAATGTTAGATTCTAGCCCACTCTCGAAGAGGAGGCCTGAGTCCCAGCAATAGAAATATTATATGCTGATTGAGCTATGATAGGTATACCATGAGTCCGAGTGAGGGGTCCCGGGAGATACTTGTACATTCGCCGCACCCCCCCCCCCGACTGGAATCAACCCACCATGCTTAGCGGGCCCCATCACCAAGTGCGCCCACGACCGCACGTCCTTCCATAAAGGCGCGCAAACTGCGAGCCACCTCTTTGAGGCAGAAACCAAGAAGGGTTAAGACATGTTTCAAGTGTAGTATGAGTAATATCGGAGATATAGATAGACCTAGATAACGCAAGTATCACGAACCGTATTAAAACCAAGCGTGCCATTATTTGACTACCTACTATGACGTCACAAGATCGCGCTCTCGCTCACGTTTACCCAGCCAGCATTACACAGGACTGAGCGCTAAAGTGACGGATTACGATTTTTGAACGTAAGCTGGTGCGATTTTTGGCACCCGAAGTAGTTGCTCTTACGTTATCTAGGTGTATCTATATCTGTGATCTGTCTGCATAACAGATAAACTCAAGAATGAAGAAGATTTTTCATGAAGTTATCGTCAGATAACTAAGTTAACTGGAACTTATTCAAAGGTAGTGAAAGAAATCGCAGAAAGTCGTTAATTATGTTTTAACATAATATTGTTTATGTTAATGTACTGATTTCGTTTAGCTGCCGATCCGACATTAATAAATTAATTTATTTAGAGCCGTGCGGATTGTTTCCTAATCTAACAATCTATGAGAACTAAATAGCAACATTAATTAACATAAAAAGTGTTTATCTAAAACTTTCACATTTTGAATTTAATCCCCGATTCGAAAGTAACATTTAAAAGTAAATTTTAATTTTACCAAACACTTATTAATTTAAACTGTATAATTTATTTCGTTTATTGTACAAATTATCGGCAAATGATTTAGTTTTTTTTACTTTTACTGACATAATATTTTCGGGTAATAACTACCGGGTGTAAGCATTATAATAGTTTTAATCGATTTTGTATAATTTGTCTATGTTCTGCTTAATATGGCCGAAATTATGTTAATATTTCAAATTACTTTTCGGAAGTTGATTTTAATTTCGGATTCTCTGTAATATTATCTCCAATTCGAGTACCTTATGCTATTTTATATTAACATTATTCTTTAGAACACGAAAATTACAGTAGATTCATAAACATTTATCTTAAATCCACAAACTTTTTTGTAACGTCTCACATTTTTTTACCTTAGCTCGGTTTTGAGAAACTGAGGTCATAGACATTTGAAAAAGCTTAGTTTTACTTTAGATTTGAGGAAGGGTCGTCTCAATAAATATATTTTATTGTAGTCAAAATAAAAATGTAGGTACGAATTTAATAGAGACACTGATTCCAAATTCATATTATAAAACTCACTCCCAAACCTTACCCTTTGTCTACAACACTTAGTAGCCCCCATTATCACGACAAGCTCAACTTGGACCGACAGGTGCACGCACATAACTATGATTGAGCTATTGTTTCCCACGACTATGATTACTGCCCGAATGCCCTGGCAATCCGGGGCATCGCGGAGCAACGCGGGGCAATGCTGAGCAAAGATAGCTCGTGGCAGTTATTTTGAATTAGACTTGAATGAAGTGAGCATTTTAGTAGGTAATGATAGTTTGATTTATCTGTTATTGATGAGTTATGGGTGATTGTTTTGTTGTTAATTAGGGTAGGTAATTGTTTTTTGTTCATTTATCAGGAAGAAATCGCTCATTATAAACTGTATTTTTGTGAAATGCGATTTAAGTAATTTGTCTGCCTTTGGCTTTTTTGTTTTTTTGCCTTTCTTCTTTTCAGAGGTCAGATAGGAAACGCCGACTTCATCTAGTTTTTCAAATATGATTCACGTGTAAAAGTGTTTGTACAAACCAACTTAGAGCTGATTTTTCCAACGCCAGATAATTTTATCGGAGGAATAATTATGAATTTTTGACAGTTCTTCCATACAAAATCTGTCAGACGTCAATTTTATTCCACGAATAAAAATTATATATCGATTGAAAAACCAGCCCTTACATAAATAAAGTCATTTAACATTAAGGTTTCTAAATTTGTCAAAGATGTAAACAACAATGGCCGCTCGAAATTGAATAAAATCGATAATAAAGAACATTTATTTTAAGTAATGTTTGTTTAACTAGACGAAATTAATCGTAAAACCTAATAACACTTTTTCCCGACCTGGAAATCCTGGACCCAGGACAAGACAAGAGCCAATGGTTCTAATATTAAACCTATACAGATAATAAAACCATATTTTTCGCAAATAAGTCGATGAATCCTGTATCTATATCTATCAATACAAATAAATAAAATTGAAGTGTCTGTTTGTAATGTAAAATAACAGCTTTTTACTAAATGCATTTGAAAGTATAACAACTTTTAAATTGTTTGCCTATCTGATTGTTTGTTCCGGCTAATATCCGAAACAGTTAGACCGATTTTGACCGGACTTTCACTGGGAGATAGCTGATGTTATTAGGAACTACTTAAGCTACTTTTATTTTAGAAAACTTATTAGGGTACCGCTCAAAAAATCGAACCTCACGCGGGCGAAGCCGCGGGCAAAAGCTAGTTTACTAATAAATTTATAAAAATAGGTAATTAGAATTTCATTAATTTCACCCTTATATGACAATAAGAACCGTTATTTAAAGCTAGATAAAAAACAACCTCGTCTGGAGTGCAAAGTTCGTCCATCACTGACAAACTGTCTGACACGCAGTAGGGCGCCCGCGCAACAATTAACGTTACTCCGTGTAATGATGCACTGTCTGTAACATACAATCATTCTTTAGACTTCTGTACCTACTTATCTTTTATACTAATATTAATATACCTTAATTCGTGAATATTGTACTCCATCGGCCATCTGTTCTGCGAGCAACGTGCCCTGCCCACTGCCACTTAAGTTTGGCAATTCTTCGGGCTATGTCGGTTACCTTGGTTCTCCTGCGGATCTCCTCATTCCTGATTCGATCACGCAGGGAAACTCCAAGCATAGCACTCTCCATTGCCCTTTGGGTGACTTTTAGCCTTCCTACAAGGCCCATTGTGAGCGACCAAATTTCAGTGCCATAAGTCATCACTGACAACACCCACTGGTCAAAGACTTTCGTATGTATGTGTATAGTCAAAAAAGAGATAAGTATGCAGGATCGTCGGTCATATAGTTGAAGTTTAGTAAGAAACCGATGGATGTAGTCAACTGAAATTTAATTTGATGTATAAGCTGTTTGTTTTCTATTAATCAAATTCAATTTTATTGGAGATCATCCAAACTATATCCAACGATCCTGCATACTTATCTCTTTTGTTGACTGTACATATTTACGTAAAAAAAAACAATACATAATGAAACTACGCTGCACAAACAGATCAGTCACACTCAATACCACATTGCAAATTCACACAAGTAACCTTTTACGTAACATATTAATAATAGAAATACAAAGATTATTGATATGGCGTAGATAATCACAATGTTTCCCCAGCCGTTGTACACAATGGCCCATTACGAACGATTACAAACGTAATTCTTATACCAATAGGTATGCGCTGAATATTTACAATAGATTTAGTCACGAGTTCGAATAAGTTATTCAATAATAACGTAAATAAATTTTACTCCTGGAAGGATATTCTTGAAGAATATTGTTCGCCTCGTAGTGATATAATACTTATAATGAAACAAGGAATAGTAGTAAATAATTCAATTACTCTTAAACTCAAGAATCAACAAATTCAGTTTAGCATAATTAATCAGTCTATAATGTTGGGAACTGCTCACACAGGCCTGTTTTTGAAAGGAAGCGGGCTAGAATCCACCACGCGGGCCGGGTGCGGGTTGGTAGATGTCACATGTCTTGGAATTTTTGGTTCTAGGACATGCCATTTCCCTCACGATGTTTTCCTTCATCGTTTTGAAACAGTGGTGATGAAATTATTTACACAAAGTAAAGCGCCTGTCTGGGTTCGAACCCTCGACCTCGTCTTGTAATTCGGGGCCGTTACCACTTGGCCACTGCCATCAAATAACCCCTCCCGCTTTGGGTGGAGCAGAAGGGAGTGTCAGAATCTTACTGACTAAAACCCACCCGTGTTCCTTCCTTAGCCCTTTATGTTCCGGGCCAGCGGTAACCCTTTCGGACAATCCCGCTGACCCGGCAGGCTTCGGGCCTGACGGGCCCCTTCGCCCCCGCCACTGCTCAATTCAATTTGACATCGGAAAAAAAAACACAAACGAAATACTACCATCGCAACGTTTTCATCATCTCATTGATTTTAAATCGTCGCAGTATCTTTTCCTTTTACTCATATTCTGCCATTACCATTTACACAACCCATTCATTTTTCTTTACGTCATCAACATTAACTTTTATGAAATCTATAATTAAATCAGAATCACCGCTTCCCCTTCACTGTATTTCGATAAAAAGCTTAAATATATGCTCTTAAATTTAAGGTACTACGTAACTGCCTCGTTTTAAGCAATGACATTGCCTCGATGTGGCCTCGAAAGTAGTAGAAAATGTTTATGTCTGCCTCTGACCTGACCTCTGCCTTGTAATAAGTAACTTTTGTCGTATCTTTAATGTAGTAGGTGCTTTATGATTTTTCTATGCTAATCGATAGGGTATTGTTGAATGTTATTTGGGGAATGCCGAAAAAGGAGTTGACTGAGAGAATGTTGAACCGTTTAACTTGTAGGAAGGTGTAATCTCTTACTATAAACATTAACAACAGTTGAACCGAAGATCTAGAAAACGTCCATTTGGATACTATAGTATCCAAATGGACGTTTTCTTGGCCTTTGCACAGAATTGGATGACTTCTGGTTGTAACTTACTTATAGGTAAGAATCTTGAAAGTTGTGAGCGATTTTGCAAGACTGCTGATCACTATCTGAAATAGTGTAATCAAATTCTCAATGGAATGCCGTGACTGACAGTTTGACGATCTTATTAGTTCATTAGCAGTGCCCCGCGGTTTCACCCGCGTAAGTTTCGATCTAAATTTCATCTAAATCGGTTCAGCGGTTTAAGCGTAAAGAGGTAACACACAGACAGACACTTTTGCATTTATAATATTAGTATGGATTGTTGTACGCTTAGGTGTACATACCTAGATGGGCCTCTAATTCCCCTATTACCTAATGTAATATCATCATAGCAATCAAAAGACCTCCCGCTACTGATCATCTATCCATATAATAAAAAAATACTAACGAAGTCAAAACTGTACATTTAATATTTTTGAAAAATGTAATTGATAAGCGGTGTGGGAATGAGTCTGACGCCTAAAATATAGTTTTTTTTTTAATTTTTATCCGTTCGTCTATTTGTCTGGATATATGTTCCGGATAAGCACAAAAATGGCTTAATAGATTTGGATGAAATTTGGCTCACTGATAGTTTATAGTCTGGATTTACACATAAAGTACTTTTAATCCCGTAGTACCTACGTTCCAGTGGGATATTTTTCGATAACCACGCGGGCTAAACCGTGAGCAAAATCTGGTCTTATTTAAATCTAATTATTGACAAAAACCAATTAATAAACAATAACTCATAAACTCACCATACCTACACTTAAAGTAATTCTAATAGTACCATTAGCAAGTCTAGTACCAAATAAACTTAAACCGTTCCTTTCAATACATTCAAGTGAAATAATGACCGCGTTATAATTTTGTAGTTAAGATTCCGGATACAGAGGTCGCTGGTTCAATTCACGGTTGAATCCAAATGTTGGGTTTGACAGGTCAATAAGTAGGTTTGGAACATGTTTTAATGTAATGTAGACTAGTTAGAAATTGTAATCTGTTGTTATATGTAGATAGATTCAAAGAAATTATAAGAGCCACCCGAATCACTTCAAAGTAAGAGTGAACAGGCTTCTTCTGGGTAAGCTCACTCCATCGTAGACTTTGTCTCTGTCACCTCTGACCTAGACTAGAGCCAAGAGCAAACCGATTTCAAATAAAAAAAAAAATAAGAGGACTCTTACCTAAAGTCAAGAAAATTTATTGTTCAACAAATCGACTAGGTGCCAATTTAAATTGTCTGTAGGTACAGACGCCAACACATCAAGCTACTACAATCTGTCAAACTTCTTTAATAGATTTTCAACTTTATCGCTAATATATAAGGTTCGAAGTTTGAAAATTTGACAGTTTCAGGTAGCTTGATGTGCTGGCGTCTGGGCCTATATTCAAAATAATTAAAGTCACAACTGTCATTTGTTGACAGTTGTATGGAATGACTCTAACACGGCAAATTGGCGTAGTGTGTCAATTCGATACACAATTTATTTCCCTGGCCGTAATTAAAAGAAAGAAATGAAAAGCTTATAGACAAAAGGATTTATCTAATCAACGCCTAAGAAAAATTTATCATAGATATGCTATAGAAGCATAAGTATTAAGAGATAGATATCGCAATGTCAGATCACATTTGTTTGATTCCAACTCGTTTTTTCCCATAATAATCATTTGGAATCAAGATATGTTATTTATTACAATCGTTTGACATAAGATCCTGCTTTCCTATATATTAGAATTTATCGATTTAATTATACAACCTTAGAAATCTAACTCGGGAAAACCTATTTCATAAAGATTTATTTTGTATTTCAATGCACAACAATCTTCGGAATATCGAGGTGCTGACTTCATCAAAATATCGAGTTACATCAAGTCTTTTTGCTGCTAATATTCTGTACCATATAAGCAATGTCCACTAAAATAACAATAATATGAAAATCTAACAATACTAGAATTTAATAAGGATGTTGATCCGAATCCGTTTATCTATTTCATGTCTAAGTGTAGAGTTAGACGAGTTAAGGCTCCTTCAAACAGGCGCGACACGACACGCGACACAAAAGCACCGCAAGTCGCGCAAGGAGCGGTGCCTTTGTGTCGCGCGCGATTATATCGCGTGTCGCGCCTGTTTGTAGGAGCCTTTAGCCAAAACTAAAGAAAAACTCGGGGATAAGATTAGCTAAGTATTTTATCCTTCAACTCAGCTTATCACCGTCCACTGCTGGACATAAGCCTCTCACAGGCTGCGCCATAACATCCTGTCCTCCGCCTTCCAAATCCAGTCTGTCCCAGCCACCTTTTTAACATCGTCGGTCGTCCATGCTACGCTTGCCGATACGCCGTTACGACGGCTTTTTTTTTCAGGATGGGAAATCATCAAATGACCCCTAATGCTCTGGGTGACCCCTCCCGGTCTGGGTGACCCCTCCCGCTCTGGGTGACCCCCCCGCTCTGGGTTTCGACGGTTTAGTTATTATTTTTTTAAGAAAACAAGGAGAATTTATTACACCAGCCACTATCTTTCTTAATGCCAAGCAAAAACCAATTTTATACGGCAGTAAATTAACAAAGACAATCGATTTTACTTAATTATTTTGAACTAACAAAAGTTACTTTTAACCCGTAGAGTTCAATTTAAAAGTAATTAGCATTATTAGATTTCATATCAAGTTACCCCATGTTTTTATAATTCAAAGTCTTATTATGCCTACAAAGAAAAAACAATCTATAAGTTTTATTACAAAACGATGGATCATAAAAATCGAAAATGTACCTGTAAAAAATCTGTCACCTGTGAAAAATCTAGCCTAATTAATATTTTATTTCTTCTGCTGCCACTTTAAACACGATATAAATTAAAAAGCTCACCACCTATTAATCGTAGCTATTAATATTATAGTTTTTCAGATAAACAACAGGACTTTGACCTGTGCATGCACTGACCTAAACTATGTTCTACCACAACGAACATTTTTTTGCATTTGTCCTAAAAAAATTAAAATATTAAATAATAAAAACGGATAGGCCGTTATTTTATTTTTTTACTTTATAATTATTAGGTGGACAGTACCTACATAACTAATTAAAAATAACAAAACGGCACGCCACGCATAACACCGACCATTTTAATAGACTGTTTACCGTTGGAGAGTTTCTTCTCAAAACACTTCCAAGCAATGTTCTACAAAATTAAATCAGCAGAAAAAGACATACAAATTCAATCCGCATTCGTCTACCCCGCACTAAGCCACCCGACTCGTAAGTTACTGTCGACACCGCGTCACTCGACGATCAAGGTAGGTTTTGCAAGAAATCCGAAGTGGACGCACCGCCTTATACGGCTAGGTAGACGATCTAAAAAGTGGAACGCAGCCTGTCTAAGAGCGTACTATTGTGAGAATATTTATTGTCCTGATGATAATTGTTTTTAGCTTCGAAAGTTGCGGTAACTGGAAATGTTGGAGTTGGAAGCTTCTTGTTATATGTGCGTGCAGTTTTCTTGGAGAGAGTTTTAAGAATTAATAAATCTTAAGTATCTTTCTAATTAAGTACCTGCAATCAATAATTCATCAGCTATATAAGGTCATATTAAAATAGCTGGCGAAACTTCACATAGACTATTTATTGAAGATAAAACAAAAAATCTTAACATATAGGTAATACTGATTACGGGGTCAACGGCCGCTGGGTATACCTATAGTAGTTTAGTATTATTTTTTTGTTTTATCCTATTTAAATATCGATACAAATCACGCCTGTGAAGTTTTGCCAGCTTATTTAATTTGACATTGTAGGGATTATAAAAAATACGACCACATAATAGAGAATATTTTACCTGCCCGGCGGAATCTATTCAAAAAACTTTAAAGTAACACATCTATGTGCTAAGGATATGAAAATAAAGTTATCTACAGTACCCGGCGATAAATATTGCACATCGACCTTTTTACACAAAACCATTTTATACAACGAATAAAAATAATTATCAAAAGAAGCAAATCATTGTTTTAACAGCTCCTAATAGATACCGGGCTGTTTGTATTTCGTGCGACAGAGATAACGCGCTATGAAGCCGAAATTAGCCGATTGTCTCTTTCCAAAGATCGATGTGCAATATTTATCGCCAGGTACTGTAGGTACTTATTATAACATCACTACACCACACATGATCAGAGGCAAAAGGTACCTGAAGAAGAATAAAGATAGTTTTAAGGCTTAACCGGTCAAGCTCCACGCGTACCCTATGTATTACGATACAATAGAAAACCAATTGTTAGCGGAGTTTGAGAGGTTATTCCTGAAACACTATAAACACTTCAAACACTTCAAAGTCGGGTACAGACAGTATCCTATCTATTCCCGGCCTACTTGTATGCACTTTACCTGGCAATGCAGGACCTCTTACTCAAAAGCTTATAACAAAATAATCCAATAAAAACCCTAAGAAGTTACAATAAGAATAAAAGATTGAGAATACCTCCATTAAAAGTTCTCGTAAACCTACAAATGACTGCACAGTGCACACATCTTAAAATTCATATCTCGTTTATAATTCACAATAATAAATTCGCAGCAGTTAAAAAACGTCATTATGAAACATCAATGAGCAGGTAAAATAGTAGAATATGCATACAGTGCAGTGCAATAATAACTGACACACAGTAATCCAGGGCAAAAAGTTAATGAGTTGAGGTGATCCATCAAATGAGGCGGGGCGGTAGCGAGGCGAAGCTATCGCTGAAGTTATCAAAATGTCGATCTTGAAAATGGAACGGATAATTTTTTTGGTATATGATTTTTATTGTCAGTGTTATTTTTGTAAGGACATAGATTACCATGCATTTTTTATTTCAAAAATGTATTTATTTTACCTTTATTTCTTCTCAAGGTTCTACCTAAATATTGACTGAAGATTTCACTTCCCTCTAGTTTAGAATCCTCATTGTCATCATAGTTATATCATCCCATAAGCTTAAGAATGGGCCCAGTAATCGATATCAATGTTTTATTATTAGCTACGATTAGATAAACGCTTAAATCACTACAGAAAAAAGTCAAAACATGTAGTATCTATACAGGAGTTTGAAAATCAAACACTAAGCTAAGAAATCATAGAAATAGGAACAGCTTACATAAGACACTCATTGTATCCTCACTAAATGAATGGTTAAGTACCTAACTAGTATCTAGTAAGATATATGACCAAGATAAAATAGTTACGAGCTATAAATTACAGCTCCTTCAGTAGTGGACGGTCAGCTTTAGGTCGCAGATGACACACACACATTAAAGCCATTATTATTATTAAAGCCTTGATAGAGGGAAATGAGAAACAACGCATAAGGTGAAAGGTTTGCTAGGAAACAATATTGCATATATAATTTATTATAATAGAATTTATACAGCGAATTATGTACTGTAAACTAGATTTTAGTGAGCTTTGTCTGTGGGAACTTTCTTTGCGGTGATGTAACTGAGTTAAATGGAGATACGCAATTTGAATGTGCGTCCGCGTAATCAATTTATCGGACCTCTTTTGTTGCATTATACTTTCTGTACTATCGTTTAAGGGCTTATAGGACCTAAACGCAAAAAACGCAAGTTTTAGAAACAATAAAAGTATATGATCGACTACAGTAAACAAATCAGAAAAATATATGATATTCTTCAGGATATATGCTAGGTAGATAGTGTGTTAAAAACATAATACAACTAATTTGATACAATAGAAAAAAATCATGAAAATACCTCTTAAAACTTTTTACAACGAAAACCATACAAATATACATCGAATCATTCTGATTTTTTGCCAGATTATTCTACAAGCAACATACTAAAACACTAATGTTTTAATTTTTTAATCCAAACAGTAGATATTTTGTAATTAAATAATTGGTTCATATTTTGCAATAAATTAACAGCGTTGTGTAAACGCGCTTCTCTTTCTTTTTTATGCTGTCCGACAGTGACCGCGCTTTAGGTCATGTAAGCCCCTTAACGTACTCCGGTTTTTTGCAATCTAAAGGAACGTAATAAGCCTATAATGTTCCTAATAGTGGGACACAGGTCTCCTCTCAATGAGAGGGTCTAGGCGGCCATAATCCACGCAGGTTGGTGAATGTTACATGTCTTCTAATTTTTGGTTCTAGGACATGCCATGTTTTCTCACTGTGTTTTTGTAGTTTTTAGCATGGATTCACATACTTTAATGTAGATAATAATATTATAATGGACACAGGAGCACTCTCTTCCCTCACACTCAAAGTCAGATGGGACGGCAATGAGACACGACGTGGGGGAGGTCAGGCGCAGGACCAACGGCTTAACGTTACGTTAACGTGCTTTTCGGGACACGGGGGTATCACACCGCCAACTTACAAACCTCGGGCTGTTATTAAAAAAATCCGAAGAAATACTCGATAACACTTTGCCCGAACTGGAAATACAGCCCAGGCCCTCACGATCAGCAATCGGCCTAGCGACTTCGAGACCAACAGTCAAAATCCCATAATATATCCAGCATGCGTAGCATGACTACCGTAAAAACGGAAGCAACGCAAGACATAATGACAGATTGTAGAAAGATTTCTAGGTACACGGGGCTATGTCAAAAATTAATAAAAGAAATATCACTTATCGTCTAGATTCTTTGTTTAGTAGTTATAGAAATGCTTCGCCTGCTGCTCATGCCTGGGGGCTTACTCTCCAAACTAATTTTAATTCCAATGAGATGCCAATATGATTCCAATGTTATTTTACAGTCACGTGATTCGGTACTCTTGAAAACAATATTGTCAACGATTACCCCACGCCAAGCCCGAACCCAATTCCACTTAGTTCTCCAAAATGGACACCCAATCTAAAAATCATTTGGCGCTAGCATTGAACTCAAGAGTACGAAACGTCACAATTCCAATGTCGATCTATCGGAATTAAATTGAAGAGTAAGCACCCCAGTCTGGTATCGATAATATTGATATGAAAATCTTTGATAATGATACCGATGGTCTTAGTTACAAAAATAATAATTACCACTAATAAAATAACAAAAATCATAAACGTAAAATTATTACAATCGAAACAAACGCACACCATAGCAAAACAACAGAAATAACAACTAAAAACAACAGAAAATAAACACAAATAAACTAAAAAAACGTTGGAACAGGAGCGGTGTTGCGTGCGCGCCGCGTTCCGTTTCGCACGAGAGGGGCCTCAACTTTTTGTAGCATCCCATAATCGAAGCAGTAAATTGAAACCTCCGTTCGATAATACACAGATTACAGTGTATTATTTGTAATCTATATTTATATAACGTGTAATTTCTCAATTTTATTCGTTTAGTTTGGATTTATTTGCGTTTTGGGTGGTGAAAGATTTGATTGGAAAATTATCAGTGTTGTGGTTCATTAAATTAAATAATACAAAATAAAAGACTAACTAATTAAATATGTACTTAAGTAAATATAAAAACAAAAGGAGCGATGCGGAAACGTGCCCGAAGACTGGCAGTATTGCCACGTTGAATGCAATGCTAATTCTTTGGCCATGCCCAGAAGACTGGCAGTGTTGGCACGTTGAATGGCAATGATAATTCTTTGGCCAATGAATGACCCAGCCCTCTGGTCACGTGAAGTGTCGATCAGCCGGCGAGAAGTTTCTTTAATAAAACATATCTTTCTACCACGAAATTGTTGAGAAGTTATAATTCAATAAATTCAATATCAACTTTTTGACAAACTAATTAAAAACCAATACCTGCTAAATAAAGAGAAATCAAAGGAACTAAATAAGATAGGGAACTGTGACATGAATTCATAAGATAAATTTTACAAGACGATGCCGATTCTGAAACATTTCTCCGACATTCGTTTCGCCGTTGAACGGTTCACAGACCGCCAAAGACACGGCAGTGTTTAACTTAACACGGATAACACAGAACTACATAAAAGATTTTGAAATATAAACTTTCTTGTTCAGCCTTTCGCCACCCAAAGCTGAGTATAGGCATCCTGCAAGGCACGCCACTCTTCTCCCTCTCTAGCTTTCCAAAGCCAGAGAGAGTCATCCAGCAATCTTGACCAGGTCGTTGGTCCACCTCATCGGCTGTCAGCTCACACTTCTACTACCGGGTCTAAAAAGGCGACTTTGGCAGAATCATACAAGGATAACATTATAAATCACAATGGACAGTTAACTGTTAAGTTAATCGTTTCAAATCGTATTGGTGAAGGATTAAACAGTTATTTTTTTTTTGTCTGTGATAAAATACCAATCAATCCAATCCCAATTTCTTTGATTATACCTACGTAGTGCAGCGAAAAAAAGAAAAACACGGACTGTCTTCGCCATATTATGATTCATAATGTTATCCTTTTATGATTATGCAAAAGTGGCCTTTTTAGGCCCCCAGGTCTCGGTCTCCAGTCCAGCATTGTTCTACTCCATCTGCAATCTGTTCTACACCTTATGTGACCCGTCCATTTCCACTTGGGCTATTGCTATGTCGGTACGTTTTGTTCTTCTTCGGATTTCCGTGTTCCTAATTCGGTCTCGAAGTGATATACCTAACATAGCACGCTCCATTACTAAACTTAACTAAACTTTATAACAAACTTATTTTGCTTACATGGGAGGTGATTTTATTTTGTTTTTGTAAAAGATTAGACATTGTAACTTATAACATCGCCTTAGATGATTCTGTAAAGGTGTTCTAATTGTGGTTTAAATAAATAAATAATAAATAATTATTAGAAACCAGTACCTGACTGCTAAAAAAAGGGCAGCTAAATAATATAGGTAAAGTCTAGTATCGATTAGATTGATTTCACAAGTTGAGATCAAAATTACAATAGCATTTAACAGCGTTTTCATATTGTGTGCCATTTAATCGGTGCTAAATAAAAGTATTTTCTTGATTTTTCTTTTTATCTAACTAAACAACACAAGACTACCTATCTCCGTGCTAAATATAAATTATCCACCTGCCAACCTAGCTGTGGAGTTAGTTTTCTCTTAGGCTGTTAGGATATTGTGATAAAGCAATCTTGAGGTCAGTTATTACCTAAGTTAATACAAATATGATTTGTGCGTCTATAATAACTAAATATTACACTCCTAAATCATTTTATCGAAATAGGCTAAAATTAACGACTATCTTTTACTGTAGTACTTAAAATATATTTTGAATTAAATCTAGATAGTTAATAATTTAGTTATATTATTGTGTGTAGTATTGTAAAAAGGAAAGGAATACATTAAACTAGTCGGTTGCCTAACATCCTGCGCATTCATGTCGGATTGTCGGCCAATCGAAGATATACTTCGTATAACTCCCGTCCTGCCAAGCGAAATGGCGCAAGTCCGTTTAGCTCATTTTTGTAGACTGGACGAGTTATCTCGTGTTCAAATTTTGTAAGTTTACGTGACTCGGGCTTAAATTATATAATAGCCTCAGACAAGAAAGGAATCTTTTCTTCCTTTGCTCATGTCTACTCTCTTTTTTCTAGATAGTTGGATCCATTATGAGGTAAGTAGATGTTTAATCTAGCAACTTCATTACAAATGAATTTTGTTTTCCGCAGTGACAAGAATTTAACATGAAGAGTTCATTCTGTAAATGAAATTATTCGGGGTTCGCATTTGCTTAATCATTATAAGTTTTTCTTCGGTTATATTAATTATTACCTACCTAATGGTATTATTCATGCAGCTTTTGAAATATCGGAATATCTAGATTACCTACAAGCTATATGTTTATCCTTATGAAACCGTTTATTCATAAAGTTAGGAGCTACCTATCGGTATCTGTATTTAACTACTTAGATGTTTAGGGCTAATTTTGCATAAGTTAGATATCTTTCATCCGTGGAATAAAATTGACGTCTGACAATTCTAGTATGGAAAAGCTATCAAAAATTCAAAATTTATTCTCGGGATCAGACTTAAGGCTCCTTCAAACAGGCGCGACATGCGATATAATTACGCGCGACACAAAGGCACCGCTCGTTGCGCGACTTGTGGTGATTTTGTGTCGCGCCTGTTTGAAGGAGCCTTAATTCTAGGTATAAAAGTGTGGTGGAATGCGCCTTTAGTCAGATTGTTTATACCACATGTTTTAAGACGAACGCTAATCCTGCCGACTAACTGTCACGCAGTTTGGCAGGTTTATGAAATGTGTACAAGTGTTTGGTCCAAAATAAATTATAATTTATTTTGGACCAAACACTTGTCTGATAAAATAATAATAAATAAATAAATAATTATTTATTTATTTATTATTATTTTATCAGACAAAAATTGCATAGCAACGGTACACAAATTATATACTGAGTTCTTAAAAGAACCACTAGGTCTGATCAAAATCAATAATTCTGGCAGTATCCAAATGGTGTAGAATGTAGAATATCAGTAAATAACATTTTCTTTTTGCTTGATTTCTAATAGGAATATCCATATCATAATTTACATAATTAATTGAAATCGGTTCATAAATTTTGCATTATATTGATATTAAAGTGAAGATACACACATATTTTATCAAATAATCACTAAAGAATACAAATGAACCAAAAAACTGCGAGACCAATAAAAATTGACATTAAATTAAACAATATCAGTAGAACTTGTTACTGAGCTAAAAGGCAGAATTTATTGTGTATCTATCTAAATTTTAGTTATCTTGGTGGCCCCACTTAATCCTAAGGCATTTGAATATAACTATGTATTTTGTTACGCATTGTTTTTTTTTTTCTATCGGACAAAACAGGATCTCCGGAATCGTTGGAGATAACACCTTTATGAAAAGAGATTGTGTTGTGTAGAATATATGGAATCGCTTAAAAAGCCTTATTCTTAACATATGGATAGCTGTTTAGCATACTCAGTCTATAATGTTCCCACTGCTGGCAAACAGACCTCCTCTCGATGAGAGGGAGTGGGCCATAAACCACCACACGGACACGGGCCCAGTGCGGGTTAGTAGATGTCACATGTCGTCGATTTGTTTGGTTTTAGGACATGCCGGTTTCCTCACGACGTTATGCTTCACCGTTTTGAGAGCAGTGGTGACGAAGTTATTTACACATCTTAAAGTGCCTGTGTGGGTTTGAACCTACGACCTACAACTCATAAGTACACTCATAAAGCTCTTTATTAATGTTTATATCAAAAAGTTCTGTTTTTATTGAAAGGTACTTTCTTTTCCCCTCACATCATGTTAATCCCATTCACATAAAACCTTTATATTATTTTATACAATCATAATGCTTAAAATAAACATAACAATTATAGCCAGTCATTGAAAATACGTTGAAACGTGTGAAATAGGCATGTGATGCATTGCATGTCTATTATGCTTATGTTTCAAATAAAGAAACTTAAACACAAAGTTACACCTGTTGGTTGCGTTCCATTCTGCAATACTTAAAGAGCATTAAGACCATCTCACACGGTACCTATATATTTTGCGTGGTAGGCGTTAATACGATATTTGTTGGTGAAAAATATTTTCTTGCTGAAGGCAATGTAAATATGTACTTATTTATAATTAAATCAAGTAAGCCATTAATGGTTTTTGCGGAAAAAAAAATTTTTTCAGTCAAAATTTACTTGTGAAACTGAAATGCTTAAAACACCTTCATAAAGGTTACAGAATTATAAGTGTTACATATTGAATTGATAACAGAATCAAATAATTATGTAACCCATAAAAATGTGTTTTTCAATGTGTTAACCCAAAACATTTTTAAAAGTGTAACAGATATCGGTAACCGATATAAAGTGTTAATAAGTACAACCGGTAAACGCGGCGTTGCCAAAATAGCCGCAATCCCGACTGAATTGAGGCTATTTTAACATCGCGGCGTCTGTCTGTCCGCGGCTTGTTTTGCAGTACGGTGCAATTATACATATAAATGCTTATTTCTGTTACACATATTAACACATATAAAAGGTTACACTTTGATTCTGTAACATTATTTGTATCTGTTACATTTAGAAGTGTTTCTCTTTTAAAACAGTTTTAAAACACAGTGTTATAAACACTTATTACGGTTACAGTTTGAGTTCCTGGACAAAAGTACCTATTACTAATCATTGTAGTGGTTAAAAGATTAGTAGTAAATACCAACGGGACATCCACGGGTTGACATTACTATTTAGAAATGACGATCCATTAACTATTATCGACAATTAATTGGCTTGTGTCATACTTACAACTTTCTCAAAACATTGAATTTCAGTGAGCTTAGCTACCCAGCAAAGGAATAAGTATTGTGTGTGCGGGGTTTTATTTCCAAGATAACAAAAGTATATGAATCAATACAGGTTGCAAGACACTTACGAGAAAGGCTACGGGCTAATGGAACTTAGTTCTCGTTGTTGACTACCGCGGCCGTTATAAACGTTATTAATTAAAGATATTTTATTTATTACTTAGACATTTTTCTTCGTTCAAAAAATTTATTAGGATGTTTTTTCTATTATGTTAACTTCGTAAGATTTATCATAAGTTTGAAATGTTATAACATTTCGTTAATGTACGTGTACAGTCTATTTTATTAATAATATTTTTAAAGGTATCAGTTATCTGACGATTAAACGATAAGGTTTCTTAATAGCAATCTAGCTAGAAAGGTGCCAAAACAATCTAGGTTTCGTATCAATCGGTTCTCACGTTTTTTCGTCAACGAAAAATTATTAAATCATAAATATTTCAAACATTGATAAGAAATAAAACTATGAAATCGTTTACGTACATTTAGAAACAAAATAAATGAGCCAATAAAAACTAACATCGAAAATTTTTCATCGATTATCGTACTCGTTACTCGAACAAATCATTCGATTTGCATTATTTACAGAAAGTAATAACTTTATCAATATTTACTGCGTATGGTTTATGTATGGAACGGATAAATGTTCTTGTTGTATATTAAATGGAGTAAAAAAAACGTCATGTAAGTCGCAGCTTATTGGTAGCGACTTTAGCTGCGCATGCGACGACGGACGGCTTAATCAACGTTCTTAGGAAAGACTTCAACGAGCTGCAAAGGTGCAAGATTCTGTTTTCGGATTTCTTTTGTAAGAAAGGTTTTGTTTTTTTAATAATAAAGTGTAAAAAAGTAGTTTTATTGGAATTATATTATGGTGAGAATGGTGAAATAATTAGCTTACAACTAAAAAATGCTTGGGTTTTTGCAACTTTTTTTGTACATAATGTTATTAGAAACTGGTTGGTTTTTGGTTACTTTAAATAACTATCTAATAAGTAGGAATATGTTATTACCCAGTATGGGTACATTCGTGAGAAGTAATTTACATGAACCGTAAAATCCAATGACTGCTCAAGACAACGGAAAAACCTATTACATTACTTTAGTTTTGATAAATCAATGAAATATTAAAATCGATACCGCTGTTATATGTTCAGTTTTTTCTCAGAAACATTAATATACAGCATGTTTTCGAGTCATAAATCGAAATGAAACAAATTCTAGCTTAATTTTTTTTAATTGCATTGAATTGAAATAGATTCTATCGTTTCTTATGGAAATAACATTAATTAGCAGATATCGGTATTATATTTCAAATTCGTATTTTATTTAACCGTTATTTGTCTCAGTTAGTTGAATTGCAACTTGCGTTTTTCACATTTTTTTGCAAATTTTTTTCGCGGTATGTATCTCTTTTGCATTTGTTAACCAGAAGATACGGACTATGAAGAGACAGATCTATAAATTTTTGCGTTAATTGCTGTCAGTTCATCTTTAATTTAGTAGTTTGAATTTGAATACCTACCAATAGTTAGGTATAGATCTCTTAAAACAGAGAAAAAGTTTAAAACAGTCAAATACGTTTATAATATGTCAGTGATGTAGATTTTATATTTTAAGAATAAAGAATTATTAAACAATAAACCAGGTATTTAATCTTCAAGTTATAAAATGCATTAAAATATTTAAAAGCCTCCTTTTTTAAGATTGACCACAAGAACAGAAACACTACTTACCGAAATGACACAAATTCAATCAAACATCACTGCACTCTCGCCAACAACTCGTCTGATAATCCAACTACAAAAACCTATGTCAAAATTATCCGCGCTACTTGACGTTAGCTTTCATCTAACACCTTTGTATCAGTTGCCATGGTTACCAAACGGTCTCGGTCCAGTGCCAGCCAACAGGTTGTAACAAAAGAACACTTTATATCTATTTGTTTGCGCATGTGTGAAGGAAAAGTGATACTTGTTCCTAGTTGATTATATTGATGTAGTGAGAATGGTTGAATTTCACATGTCTTCGTTTTGCGAGAGAGCGAGAAAAAAACATCCTGTATGCTCTAAGCAACTAATGGTGATAAAGTCATCTGTAAATCTCTTTTGTCATTAATGACTTTCGGATTAAAATTCAAAAATATTTTATTTCATATGGGCACTTAAGAAACGTCAGAAACTAGGTGCACGGTTCAATTTGCCGTTTCCTATGAAGAAGAACTGGCAAAAAACTCCACGGTTACTCTTTTAATGTAGTAATTATGAGGTTAGGGGTGTATAACTTAACCATGAAAGTCTAACGTCATAACCAATGTAACCAATGCGGCGGCTTTTGAGATCTTTCTTTTAGCTTACTGACATGTTCGGAGACCATTCTTAATCTAAAACGAAGCTACTGCAAAACTACAACTTTTTGTACAACTATAATTTAAAAGAGTGTCCATGGAGTTTCTTGCCCGTTCTTCTCCATAGGTACCTACGCTTTGGAATGGGCAACTAGCTTCATATTTTCTGACTGACCGACTTTTTGACAATTCAAAAGTGCCTGTAAATGGTTTAATTGAAATAAATGTTTTGAGTTTGAGTTTGAGTTTGAGTTTGACTAATTAAGGAAGAAGTGCCACGTTTTTTGCAATTTTCAGGTCAGTGTCCTGACACTTGTTACAGTCACGAATCATATTTTGGTCGACATACATTAGGATGTATGTCGACTAAAATATGATTCGTGACCGTAACAAGTAACATCAAGATTTATGTCGACCAAAATATCATTTGTGACCGTAACAAGTATTGTATTTACAGAATTTTCAACATACATTCAGGCACTGAGCTGTAAATTACAAAAAACGTAAGAAAATGTAAATTTCGTGGGCTACCCAGGCGCTTATTTCATCATCATCATCATCATCAGCCTATAATGTTCCCACTGCTGGGACACAGGCCTCCTCTCAGTGAGAGGGAGCGCTTATTTATTTATATTTATATAAACATTATTTTTTTTAATGTAAAGTAAGTGTAAAGACGACGTTACGACGGTGACGACGTGTAGTAAGACCTTCAGTAATCTTACTAACTGTAGCCTAGAGAGAAATCAAACAATTCATTAGCAAGTTTTAGCACTTATAATTTCTCTTGTTATTTAACAGTTCAACGACGCTACGCCAAAATGAGTAACTTCTTGAATATCTAGGTATTATCAGCAATACAACGTATGTTAGAAATCCGCAAGATTCAAAATGTATTTGACCACAGAATCGATTAGCTTAAATTAAAGAAAAGCTTAAATTCATAATTTATTTGTCTTCATCTTGTGACAAAAGTATTTATAATGAGTTGAAAGTGGGCAGTGGCAATGGCGGAACATAATTGTAGTTAGGGTATGTAGAAACATTAGAAGCAACTGTCGATCATTCAAAATGTTGATTATGTCAGTTCTAAAGGTATATGGTTCTATCAGTCTACTAATACTGTTATTCGGCTGCATCCGGTTAGACTGGAAGCCGACCGCAACATAGTTACGGAAAAGGCTACACAGATGATGAAGAGTTTTCTGTCAGTCGTCATCTCGGTATATCTCTCTCAAGCCATATCATCTTTCCCCCAGTCCAAGTTTGGCGGGTAGTAGATAAACTAAAAAGGCTTCTCTTTTTAACGTGAAATCTCGTTTTCACGGTATGTAATAAAAAGGTATTCGCAATTTCGCAATCTGTCAAAATTGACATTCCATTCATGCAAAAGATTGTTGGAAGCTTCGATATACGAGTACCTACCGGGGCTGTAAAGGATGATCATTCTTCTTAATATTATCTTCTAAGCGATTATTTTTTTATAATGTGTTTTCTATTTATTAATTATTAACGTTGATCAGATAATATTTAATTAAGTTTAGCATCATTCAACTTTTAATAGAAGTTGTAACTTGTGTAGGTAATGTTAGTAAATTTTAAAGAGTGGGCGCTTAAATAAAAAAAAAATATATTAAATATATTGAAACCGTAAATAGGTATTGGATGCGTAAGTACTGGTTAATTAGTTTAATTAATTAGAATTTCGCAATGAAATGAAAATAACCGATTTCATTGCTAAAAGTTATTAAAAAACTTTTTCAGTTCCTGTTTTCCCAATCTAACGGTAAACAAAGTTCTTATTGGAATTGCGATTACACCTGCTGCTGTATAAAGAAGCGTTGCAGATTTATACTCAAATATTTTAGTATTTCAAATCTTTTAATAAATAAAGGCTAGTCACAGTTACAAATGCAACATAAACTGGTGTTTATGTTACCGACAAAAGGTGCACATACCTTTATAGTCCTCAGTTATTAAAAGGCTAATTACACTTCACTAGAAGTTATTTCACAAGTCACATCAGGTTACATACACTCGGGCACTCACAAATCTAGGTATTATAATATGTCAACATAGTCCACTTTACCTAAACAATACAAAACAAAGTTTCATTATGTTTACAATCAACAATTATCACACCAAGTGTCTATGCAAGTTACAGGTGTAACGTAAACGCACGAGTTACAGCCATACATTACCTAAACATCCGAAAAAAATGTTTTTCGAAACGTAACATTCCGCGTTTCATTTTCCGATCGCGTCGCCGTATAAGGGCGCGTCAAAAACGCGGCTGTGTGCGTAACAACCTGACCATAAGCTTGCGTAGTCGCAACTGAAATCACCTTGCAAGGCCCACTATACCTCTCTCGCTCTAAACATGTTTCTGTTTCTTTCTAGCGGGCATTGTGCTCGGTCCAGCGAGTGGTACGCAACTTGACAATAAATTGCGTATAGGAATCTAATCAGTTTAATAGATGTGTGATTTTTTTAAATAAATTCTGACGGTTTGTAATGGTAGGACGATGGTCGTTGTAGTACCAGGATTACGGTGAAAGCATAGTGTTTGCCCACACTGTGCCCGCGTGGTAGATTACGGCCCACTCACTGTCACAGAGAGGAGGCCTGTGTCCCAGCAGTGGGATAATTATAGGTTGAGTATGTATGTAACTATGTAGTACTTGCTTAGATAGTGCGGTTAGGAAACAAGGCTTCTTTAATACTGCGGTGACTGACTGAGGTCGGTTCGCGCATATTTTTTACTAATTCATCTTACAATGTATATTATTATAGAGAATGAATTTTTCTTGTTGATCATGTCATTAGATCTGGATTTTGTCTACTTGTTCAACTCTATTACACTTACTAATTTAACTAAACTATAAATGATTTCTTTTCCCAATCGTCATCATAATCAGCTTAAAATGTTCCCACTGTTGCGACACAGGCCTCCTCTCTGTGAGAGGGATTAGGCCGTAATCCACCATGCGGACCCAGTGCGGATTGGTAGGTGTCAAATATCCATTTTCCCAATCAATACCACTCAATTAGACAAACATAATATTTCCGAAAATCCTCGTTAATTCAATGATGTTGTTTCTCAGTACAGAGTGCGATCCAAGTTGATTCTGTTTCCCAGAATGCAAACGCTTAAGATCGGCCATTTAGTTGCAAAATAGAAAGGATTACGATACCGCATTCTTATATTACATTTAGTTCTAATGGAAGGAATCCTGGCCAGGAGATAATCATCTGTTGTTTGAACAGATCAGCTTACATTAAACTAGCAGGATTACTTTTATTTTCTTATTAGCTCTTGCCCGTGGTTTTACTCACTTGCTTGAAGAAATTTTTCATCATCGGAATTAAAAATAGTAACCAATCCTATCTGTTAATCCAGGACATAATTATATTATAGTAGAGCTATATGAGTGACATTCAAATCCATTTTCGGCCGAACCTTATATCACTTTTGGATTACTCATCATCTGCCTAGCCTTTTCCCAAGTATGTTGGGGTCGACTTCCAGTCTAACCGGATGCAGCTGAATACCAGTATTTTACACGGAGCGACTGCCTATCTGACCTCAACAACCTAGCTTACTGGGTAATACCCCTTGGTATGACTGGTTGTCAGACTTTCGGGCTTCTGACTACCCATAACGACTGTCAGCCGGGACCAATGGCTTTACGTGCTTTCCGAGGCATGGAGGGGTCTCGGTATGTAAAGATGGTCATCCATCCACAGACCAACCGCGGTAAGCGTAGCTTAACCAGATCGATCGAGCTGTGCGGCTGTTATTTTTTAGCCACGGGCCCCCCGTGAAATTTTCTATCAACGGACCCTTTATTATTATAAAGATAGCATCTGTAATCTGTACCTATACTTACCTGATTCACAATAGTTTCCTAAGTTTAAAAAAATCACTTCGCTATGAAAGCCTTCCATTTTCATTCATAACGCATTTAATCGACGACGACACAGTTGGCGCAGTGGCTGAGCGATCGACTGCTGCGCTGCGTGTCGCGGGTTCGATTCCCGCACGGAACAAATATTTGTATTGCCTACAGGTAGTTGTTCCGGGTCTGGCTGTTTGTGTATGTGAATTTAAATGTTTGTAAACGCACCCACGATACAGGAGTAATTCCTAGTGTGGGGCAACGTTTAAAAAAAAATAAAAAAAAAATTACTTAGCCATAATTTAAAGTTCATTAGTTAATTTAGACTGCCTCTTTGGTCTAGGTCGCAAGCGTTACTGATGAGCATGAGGTACTGGGTTCGATTCCCAGTTCGGACAAAGTATTATTGGGTTCTTCCATCAGGAATTTCTCAGTAGTAGCAGGTAGTCTGCGTTTGTGCCCGGTTGATGTCAACAGGCTCGCCCCCCCCCCCCCCCTATTAGGTACATGGGACTTAAACATAACTGGTGAAATGTGGGTGTACCCACTATTGGTACACTTCTGCCTCTGCTGGTACACTTCTGTCTCTATTGGTACACTTCTGCCTCTATTAGTACACTTCTGCCTCTATTGGTACACTTCTGCCTAACTCCTTCGGGGCAACAAGGCGTGATGTTAAGATAATTTATTGCTGACTTCTATATGGCTACTATTACTATACTATGGCTATAATGATAAAATTGTTCATATTCATATTCATTTATTCATTGTAAAACATAGGTACATTATAAGCTCTTATTTGTTAATACATTGAGGGCGCTATGCTTTGCCTCTAGGGCGTACAAAAGTAATAAAGCAGTAACATGCAATATAATTAAAACAATAAATTAATATAGAGATATTAGATGACTGTTGTAATGATAAAATTAAATATTATATTCAACACATTAAGACAAGTATTTAATTTTTTTGCATTTTAGAGAACAGATTTATAATCATTTGACATAATAATATTTACAATCATTTTTAAAACAACTATTTATAATCTATTGATTTATCATAATGTTATTGATTATTTTTTAGTAAAATTTACTGTTTGAAATTCATAATTTATTATTTTTAGCTGTAATAAATTAATTAATCTACTACATAATTCAATACAATGCGAATTGTTATATGAATTAATAAATAAATAAATGAAATGGATAGGTACTCAAAGTTCTATTATCAACCAATTTAAATAATTATGTAGTAACATTTCAATAGTCACATTAATCGTAAACAATAAACCATTACATATCTAATCAAGTAATGCTTACATAAAGTTACAAAGCTGGTAATTGGCGTTAAGCAACAAATCGCGAAGGTTCACGTTCGATTCCCGGGTCAAACAGCCGGTGATTTCACGATATACCTACTTATTAAGTATTCAAATGCGATTTTCTTGTTAAAGTATAAACTTGGTGTAAGATTAGAAGGATAATTAATGGAAAAGGTAGCCCTTTAATATTATGTTGTTATGAATTAGGTATATAATTTATATAAATGTCAATAAATTGAATTTTTGTAGTTATGAGCAATTTGACTTTAATGACAAAGTTGAAATCAATGATCAAACGTCAATGATTACAAATTCAAGGTAACTAGAAAACAATTAGAAAAAAAATATAGAAAGAAAAAATGTTTATTCTGCATAAACTAAACGCACATTACAAAAAAAAAAGACATAAAATGGACACATACAAAGTGGCCAAAAGCATCGTATTCAACCCATTAAACTTTGTCAATTTTGTACATTGCTTGATGTCAAGCACCAAAGACAATGCACAATGCGTAAATGTTACGACCGGTTACGACACTGGCAAATGTCAAGAATAAAAACTAGAACTCAACAATCCATACTAATATTACAAATTCTAAAGTAACTCGGTCTGTTTGTCTGTATGTTACCTTTTCACGCCTAAACCACTGAACAGATTTCGATAAAATTTGGCAGAGAGTTAGATTGCATCCCGGGGAAGGACATAGGATAGTTTTTACCGACATACCTCGCGGGCGAAGCCACAGGCGCTAGTAATTTATAAAACTTACGATTTTTTTAAGTAATTATCATAGGAAAATTCGAGGAAATGAATTGTATTTTATAATTTTGCAAAAATAGTTTTTACGAGTATCTTGGACGGATCACCTCTTTCTACTACTCAGCGAATAACCGCGCTCAGATATTTTGTTATCATACAACTTTATAAGTACGAAAAACAAAAACTAAGCCATAGAACTCTGCTTATACCACGTATCGGATATCTATGGCGTATACTAATACTAGCGACCCGCCCCTGCTTCACACGGGTGCAATGTACTGATGAGGCGACAGGTCAAAACATCGAGATTTTTGTGCTTTATGAACAGCTTACTAATGATAACAGCCTCACGGATTTTTCAAACGTTAAGCAACGATTTCCGCGGTTTATTCGTGGATGGGTGATCATATCGAGGTCCCTCCGTGCCTAAAGCACGTTAAGTCGTTAGTCCCGGCTGTCATTCATAGATCTTTGACAGTAGTTACGGGTAGTCAGAAGCCCAAAAAATCTCATAGAGGTATCGTATGACCCAGTAGTAATTGGGGTGTAAAGGTCAGATGGCAGTCGCTCCATGTAAAATACAGCCGATTATTCAGCCGGTTAGACTGGAAGCCGACCCTAAAATAGTTGGAAAACGCTGGGCAGATTGATATATGTACGCATAAGCCTTCCGGAGTAAATGCTCTAAATTATGGTAAAAATCGCACCAAAATCCATTGTGTAGTTTAGGACAACTAAGCGGATACACAGACAGACATGAAAATCGACTTTGTATAGATTGTGCGCGATAAATACGGAAAAAACAAAGAAGCGATCATCGCTGTGGTTTGAGGACACCACACTGTGGTCAACGTTAGGAAAATTACAATAATAAGCGCCACAATGCAATATCTTTGTGGAAATAGTTGATGCGGTTTCTTATCTTGTCACTTGGCTTAACTGGAATATAGGTACCTACACGGTGTAAGTAACTTCAATGCTGGTGGGTCTTAAATCGTGTAATGAATTCAGGGTAGCAGTTTGCGCGGCTATGTCCCTTACACCCTGTACATAAAGTGCTTTTATGAATGCCTTAAAACAGTCCCTTTGTGGACGGATAAGGACAACACAGGACCTTTTGTTGAGGCAATTCATCAGGAAAACCTAAGTACAGCTGCGGCGACAAGAGCTTACAACGCACTCTTAACAGTCGGTTTCACTATGAACATACCTAACTATACCAACAAGATGAATACAGACGCCAGCACATCAAGCTACTACAATCTGTCAAATCTCTTTAATAGATTTTCAACTTTATCGCTAAAATGTAAGGTTCAAAGTTGATTGGGAGAATTTGTTTCAGGTAGATTGATGTGTTGTGGCGTCTGTACAAAAAGATTAGCTCTTATTAAAATAGGTAAAAGAAGAAAAGTTTTCCTTTCTTCCTGCTAAGTTCCAAAATGAAGGTTTTTTAACACGAAAATTTTCTTCATTGTAGTACAGTATCGAGCAGGCAACAGGCAAAGCACAAGGAAAAGTGGAAGAATATGGGGGAGGCCTTTGCCCAGCAATGGGTGGAATATGGGCAAACAGAAAAGAAGAACAGTACCGAGGGATACTGAAAAAAATGAAAATAAAAAAAAAAACTTTGAATTCTGAATTGTGAATTTTTTTCTTGATTGTAAAAACAATCAATAAAATTTTCACCAGATTATCAAGTAGGTTACCATTTTCCGTACCATTTTTCGGTACCGTTACCTGTTAATTCAGCCCATTTCCATACATACCATGACATAAATTCCAGAATTAAAAAAGGGTTTTTCCAACAACGCATACATTATACAAAGTACATATAATATCATTAGTGACAGTAAATACCTAATTACCTCACCTTTAAACAAACAAGCTCCATACAGGGGGCATATTACAATTTGTAATACAATGCGCCCGCGCACCGCCGTGGGACAAAAAGTGGACGCTCCCCAAACAGACGGTAGTCAGTCGAGTGCTCGCCTTACACGTCGCCGATGTCGTTACTAGTGTTTTGTTGCAAAGAACAAGGAGGTATAGAAGCGCCTTATGTTTGTTTGGCTGTAATGTTCTCTGCAGAAAATCCCTTGGGAGTAAAAATATTATAATGAAAAAAGGATTAGCTGGACCCTAAACATCCAATACCTGCTTATGTAGATCAACTGCCCCGTTTGTCTCGTGGTGAGACTGCTGAGCGTGGGGCCCTGGCTTTGATTCCCAGTTCGAACAAAGTGTTTTTGGGTTTTTCCATTGAGAATTTCTCAGTAACAGCCTAGAGTTTGGAAGTTGGCGGTGTGATACCCCCTTGCCTCGGAAAGCACGTTATGCCATGCAGAGAGAGTGCACCTGTATCTGCGCACAACTTGTGCACTATAATATCTCCCGCGCCGATGGCTAGACTCAGCTGAGATTGGTTGCCATGGCCGTCATTTGGTCTGAAGGACTTTATTTATTTATTTAGATCTCTTATTTTCATTTTAATTGTACAGAGCACATCAAGCTACTACAATCTGTCAAATTTATTTGATAGATTTTCAACTTTATCGCTAAAGCATATGGTTCAAAGTTGATTGGGAAAATTTTACAGTTTCGGGTAGCTTGATGTGCTTGCGTCTGTACCACCGTTCCTTTCACGACCATAGATGTTTCGATGAAAAGGCTCCTGGTAAGCTAATAAGCTCTTTAGACTTGTCTGTCTAGGACTTCTACGCCTGTATGTTGCGTTTTTATATTATTTGTCGATTTGTTTTACTATGAAAAGTTTATTTCATTTAAGTAGTTATAGTATTTAGGTTAATTTCATTTTAGGTTTTTGAAAAGAAAAAGAGATTTCTGGAAGAGGCACAGAAATCTCTTCTTTATTGCACAGGGTACAAAATACCCTGTTTTTATCCACAAGGTAAAAAAGTCAGCCAGTGTAGTATAGTGAGAATATAAGATTTGACGTTCCATCGCGATATTTATCAAGTGCGTCAGCTTTAGCCTACCGCAAGGAGTGACACTTCTGCAACTCTTTATGCCTTCTTTGAAGACTTAGTATAACAGGAGATTTTTTGTTTAACACTTATGGCAAATACGGAACATTTGCAGGGGAGGCGCGGCAGTATTCTACATGAGTACAGTGGTAAATGGTAATGGTTGTCATTTGTGCCCATGCTGATTTTAAAGTTGAAGAAAAAAGTAGGGTGTCGGGAACAGGACGTAAGAAAGTAGTGGAACCTTTTGTAATGCGGTGTTGTTTTGTTTATCGTATATCGTTTATAAATTTTATAACATTCTAGGTTCTGCCCGCGACTTCCTTCGCGTGTAAATCGTAAGGATAAAATATACTAAAATGACAGTTACATTTTTATAAAACTCCCTCGGCTTCCTACTCACCGCGTCGCATCGTATCGCTGACTCGCGCTATTACTTAGTTTTTACTTAGTATTTTTTTTTGTTTTTGTTCGGCTCTTAAGGGTCGTAGCGTGTTATTAAATATAACCTTCGCCAAAAATTGGGCTATCAAATGCAAAAAGAACTTTTCATTTTTATATCTTCTTTTCTTTTTTTTTTCTAGAAATTAGCGCGTTCAGACAAACAAACAAACTTCAGCTTTATCACATGGGTATTATATGAGTAGGTATCGCTTGCTTTCTATGTTGATCTAAAGGATTACTGATTAACGGGTGATATTCTTATACGGAACCTGTCTAGTGCAGAGCAAGTGTCAGCAGTGATGTTTTTCTTCTTTGTTTGAGAAGATAACTTTGTCCTGGAGTGGGACAATTCCAGACAAGGGCAGAATACAAAACAGTCAGACTATTTTAGTATTGAAAATGTTTTTTCACTGGATCCGTATGTAGGCCCTCATTTTACGAAATAGTGTGATTGACTACGGCTTCGTGAGTTTTAGGGATACGTAAATGGTTGAGGTCTCAAAAAAGGCGTATTGACAAGAGCTACAAAATAATGAAAAAAAACTTTCAAAAGTTTTTAAGTTTTCGACTTTTGTGATAAAATCGTCTATATCTCAAAAACTAAACGCGATATCAAAAAAAAACTGGCTAAGTGCGAGTCGGACTCGCACACGAAGGATTCCGTACATCAAGGCAAAAACGCCGAAATAAACCTGTGTTGTATGGGAGCCCCCCTTAACATACATTTAAAAAAAAACAGGACCTCTCTCTATCTCTTACGGTCTAGGCGCTAAGGTGCTTTTTGTGTAGTCGTATTTAGGGCAACGCGTGCATGGAAGGCGCTAGGCACGTAGGGGCGAGGCGGCCCGCGGGCTGAGGAGCAGCAGGCTGCGAGCGAGAGGTCGCGGCTGAGGCTGGCCGGCGAAAGCCGAAGCTGTGGAGGTGAGTGGGGGAATTTTTTAATATTGAATACAACCATCTCTCGACGATTACATTAGGGTAGATTTCGGATGGTGGTCATGGTCTTGTGGGTGTGTTGTCATTTCGCAAATTTTTGAGAATATGTATGTTTATAAAAATAATTTTAAATTGATTAAATTCATTTTCAGCGAATCCGTAGGTCGTGAAAGGCACGAGATCTATGCATTTGTTTGATAATCCTATAGTGACACTTTAAAAAATCTCAAAGCTTATCTATAAATTCTATAATTTACCTTTAAAATTAAGTTGACATAATCATAGAAACATAATCATAGAATCATAGAATAATTCGACATAGGTCGAAGTGGCGGTCCTTTGGGGAGGCCTATGACCAGCACTGGATGTCTTTTGGCTGAAATTATGATAATGACGATGAATCATAACAATATTTTTCTAACTTAATTAAGGTAGGTACAATAAAATCGCTAATTTACTATTATAGTAAGTTATAACTAAGGCTTAATGTTCTAATATTTCGTCATTACTAACTAACTTATTCGCCTATTAGCTTAAATTAAGTTTTATTTCTTGATTACCGACTCGGCCGGATTTGTTACACATATTTTTAAATAGATTAAGAGTAAATGATGTCATGGGTATAAAATATATTATGTGATAGGTTTGAATTACGGGACATTTTTGTAAATACATAATTATAGTGTGCGAATGAATAGCGGATTAAAAAAAAATGTAGTTTTCTTAGAACTTATTTCTAAAACAATATTTTCTCAACTTTGTCCCCCGGTAAAAAAAAAGAAGCTGTTTATTTTTCAGAAAAAAAACCTCCATTTATTTTAAAGGATTATGGTTATTTGTAGGTAAACTTTTGGGGATGACTAATAGAGTTGAGTTACTCTTAATTACTAGTTCGGTTATCCAAGAAAGCTTCAAGGAAAAGAATTTGATAGAGGCATAGGTAGTTGCTATTAAAAAGTGCCAATATTCGCAGGATTTGCTGAAAAAAATCTCACAGAAAAACTCGGAACTGAAAATGGTATCCAAATCCACGGCGGCGTTGGCAATTACTAAGCCGAAGAGGCGGTCCAACCCATTTATCTTGTCTTAATAATTGTGCAATCCATTTTTAATATGACAGCCAATATTTTCCCGATAAAAAATAATTACAAAAAGTCACCCACGATGACCAAAGTTAACAGCACCAGGATACCGTTAACTGTTACCGAAACAATAAAATTGCCACGCCCCGCCCAACGGCGCATACGCATAAATCAATACAAAACACAATTATAAGAAATTACACCAGCTGTTATAATTAAAAATGGTTGTACTTCATTAATGTGTCAATATATTAACAAATATTGGGGACCACCAGCCTGGTGGTCTTTACTTTTCTTGTTTTTTCAGAAGCTTTGTAAGTCATTCAGATTTTTCTAGACAATTTTCCAAAAATTTATGACATTGCCATATTGTACTATCTAAAATAACGCTTCTTCCCAGATCTTATATCATAAAGCTTATAACCACAATTATTTTTGCTAACGATTTTCTACGCATTTCCTTGGAGTTACGATAGTTTTAAGGTTTGGTTCCTCGCATAATCAGCTAACAATGTTCCCACTACTGGGACACAAGCCTCCTCTGTGAGAGAAAGTGGGCCGTAATCCACCACGCGGGCCCGGTGTGGATTGGTAGATGTCACATGTCTTAGAATTTTTGGTTCTGGACATGCCGGTTTCCTCACATTTTCCTTCACCGTTTTGAGAGCAGTGGTGATGAAATAATTTACACAAAATAAAGCCCCTGTCTATGTTGGAACCTTCGACCTGGTTCCTAGCGATCACTGTAACGTCGACGACGACTTTGACGTCTAACACGTCTTCTAGTCGAGTCGACTTGTCGGAGGTGTGCTGTCGACTTCTACATTTTTCTTGTGTCGACTCCTGAAGCTGAACTTCACTGAAACAATATGAGAAATTACATTTTAAACTCTTTAGTAAGAGGTAATTGAAGATGATAACAAGTAAAATAGTGAATTTAGGCACTTATAGTTGACTTCTTACTTTCTGTTGAAAGGAGAAAAGCCATGAGAATATTGACGTGTAAAAGTGTTTGTGCAAACCTACTTACAAAAATAAAATCATTTATCATTATCATGAAAAAAAATCATGTATTCAGATGAATATTTTTTTTATTTAAATTTAATTTTTGAACACGTATAAAACATAAACTACCTAGTTGGTTACCATACTTAATTGATTTCTACATTATTGTATATGCAAATATAAATAATATTATCAAATATAAAAAGAATGATCAATGATAAAATTATGATGAATTATTAATCAAAAATCAGAAGCGTTTTTAACCAAAATTACTGGCCATCAAAATGAAAAGTTTAAATCGTTAATAACTTCTTTCTCTATATAAGTAGGTATAAATAAAGGTTTCCGTTATAAAAACTCTTTGGTATTTTGCCGATAATTATTTTGTTTGACCTCTGATGTATTGACAAGTGATTAAATGTTTCTATTTATTTTATTTAAGTTGTTTGTATACTGATGAAGAAGTTAGAATGATAGTAACTTGATAATTTTTTTTCCAGCGGATTTTTAACAGTTACTTTTAACAGCTACTTGGAACTTAGTTTGGCAAAAAACCCCTAGGTATAACATTTTAGATGTTGTTATTAATAGGTACAACGTTCTACATATCTCTCGTAGTATTAAAAATGTTGTTACCCAGTAACTGGGTTGTGAGGCCAGATAGGTAGTCGCTCCATAAAAAATACTGATATTCAGCTGCATCCTTTTAGACTGGTAGTCGACCCCAACATATTGGGAAAAGGCTAGGCAGATGGTGAATTAGTAAGTAGGTAATTGTTGCCCTGGCAGAGCGATTAAAAAATAACATACTTTTCTAAACGTATCTTTTCGAAACGACAGGTTTAAAAAAGGAATATTTTGTGCTTATAAGGAAAAGTAAATTTGGATTTTCCACATATCCATATAAAACTGTCAACAAACTCGAAATTCTCATTTTAGACCAACTGTTTATTATGAAAACGTAAATAAAGTTGTATCCCAATAACGGGGAGCAATATCGAACTTTTATGATATTTTTATTGGTAAATTTTACAGTACCTATAAAAGAAATCGGCCGGCCGCTTTGACAACAAGTAAAACACTGCTTTTTACTGGCTAACTTACATTTATGTCCGTTTACAACTTAAGAAGTAAATACAGGTCCATTTATTAATCTAAATTAGAAGTTTCTAGTCGCTTGCAGCCGATAGATTGAACCAAAGTGGTTTAACAGTAAACATTGAGATTTAAAAAAAGCCGCAGCGTCCGAAACTCAATTATCTATACGACCAATTGTCCGAAGCCCGGACCAATAAAATTAATCTGAACACAACCAACGCCATTACATACGGGACCGTATTAATCTCAAAGCGTTGATTAGTAAAACTATAAAAGCGGAAGTATCACAAGAATGCGGTTAATGAGAGACTGAAACCCGATTTTATGGTTGATCGTTAAAATGGCCGACAATTGTCTAATTGTTGCCTACTAAACAACTTACATCGTGGGAAGACGATGCCTCACTGATGGTGAAAGTCAAAAACTTGACGATTTTATAGCGTCACCTGAATTCGAAATTCGAATTGTAATCCAAACAACGAATCGCTTTTAGGTTCCTATTTTTTTTTTAAATCTATTTATTTTTTATTTTATTAACAAAGGTTTTATTATATTGGCTTCTTAGTCAGATTAGAAACTTTAATGTTTAAAACAGTGGCTTTTAAGTATTAAAGCTTGTCGTGTCGGAGTTAATTTATTATTTTGAAGTGATGAGATCACGACCTTGTGTAAATCCGTCATTAGGTCATTGTGATTATAAAAGTACGCTGTTACTGTTAATTACTAAAAGGGCAGTTGTAAAATTGATTAATCATGGCTGTGATGTATGGAATAATAAATTACTCACACATTTGTCATTATCTTACTTCGGTGAAGAATAAAAACCAGTATGTTATTGTTATTTAAAACCCTACTAAACACGTTATCTTTAGTAATTAAAGCAATGGATCTATCATTTATTTCACGAATTTCATCCTAAATTAAACAGTACTAAAATTCTCTTCTCTTTGTATCGTTTCCAATTTCAAATTATTTACAAAAACAAAACACAAACTATCAAATCGAACCTATTCAATAACCATTCAATTTCGAAAATCGAATCTTAATCTAACCACACAAATACACAAGTTATACACAGAAGTACACAAACTACACACAACTACACAAGTTTGCATAATAACACCAAGTAAAGACAGGCTCTATTCAAACGTACCGACATTTTTCCGTCGCGTTTTTCCTCGACAAGTCGCAAGCGCAACATTGAATGCGACGCGACAATACGTCGGCGACACGTTGTTGACAAGTCGCGTTGTCGGATGCCACTTTAACGTTAATTGGATGTGTTTCGATCGTTGATTTGTTGGTAGTTATTGCTACTACTATCTTCTAGCTGGATTGGTCATGAGAACTTTGGGTTGAAGAAAGAAAATGTAATGGAAGTTAATACTTTGGTATTAATTAATTAGGGACGGATATAATGTATCAACATATTATTAATTATAAAATATCACCAATGGAGTTCTTATATCGTAAATTCATACTAGTTTTATAAACTAGATTGGGTTTTTAAATATTTTCAAGTAAGTGTCAGATGGAATATTATTGTAAATTATGTATTATTTGATAGAAGTGAAAGAAAAGAAGCTCATTTATTTCAGTACCCTAATTGCGTAACATACTTCCAATTAAACTTTGCAATTCGAAAAAATTTTGAAGCAAACTCCATTGCTTCATAAGTTTGAAAAATTCGTCTGCTCAGCAACGTAAACAACGCAATGAATGTTGTTGAACTGTCAAAATTAAAGGCATTGGCATTTTAAGTGTGTTACACTATTAACCCGCTCTGGTCGCTCTAAATTTAGTAGAATTTGACTGTTTTAACCCTTTATACGCTATTACTATAAAACATGATTCAATGAAAATGGTACCTACGATAATACCTAACTTACATGCGCTGGCACAGATTCAAACAATCATAACTCGTCATTCATCACACATAAGCACAATTTAATGCACATAACTTCAACAAAATCAACACAATTATATTTACACGTTATGCCCACTTAACCTTAACACACATAAAAACTTCATACTATACTAATTACATAACAAACGTTTATCCACATAACGTGTCGTCGATTAAACGAGCCACTTAGATAAAATCAGTCATATATTAAAAATGTAAAAACCTTCAGAGCGTGACAATACAATGGCTATAATCGTATAAACACGCGAACAAACACTCCCCGTTTTTGTTCGACCAATCAACAATAATCATCACGCTATTACATGGTGTTAACCCTGTAATTGTTGTAATAAAAAATACTTAGCGAGTGCATTACGTGCAATCTCGCACTATAGTTTTACCAACATAAATATACCACTAGAAAACTTAAACCCACACAAGTATGCACCTTATTTTTCTCTTGATAAAGGTGATGTGTGATTTTGTGCACGGTAAAATGGCATGTGCATCGAAGCGTTAAGCCTCTGATTTTGGTATGGAATGTCTAAGGGCGTCGGTCTAATTGAACTGATTTTGGTTTTACACCTAATTTTCTTTTGTTTTACAGCTTGTGTCTTGAATGTGTGTTCTTTAGTTTGAGTAGCGATTTAGTTGATGTTGTTATTGCAGCGATGTACACGATTACTAGTAACTGTGTCAAGTTTTTTAATTGAAATGGTTTTTAATGTTATTTATAATTAGGTTTAAAGAAATTGATTTATACTTGTTAGACCTATGTTTAGAGGTTATTTTTTACCTACATACATTTAATAACGTATAATTAGGAATATTCCCCCGTGGCTCGGAAAGCACGTTAGTTCGTTGGTCCCGGCTGTCTTTCTTGGATCTTTGACAGTCGTTACGGGTCGTCAGAAGCCAGAAAGTCTGATACTGGTTGTCAGGCTTTCTTACCAAGGTGTATTGTATTACCTAGTACCTGGGTTATAGAGGTCAAATAGGCAGTCGCTTCATGTAAAATATTTGTATTCAGCTGCATTCGGTAAGACTGGGAGCCGATGCCCACATAGTTGGGAAAACGCTAGGCAGATGATGATAATGAATTAGGAATATTCAGTTTTTTTTTGTTCATGGAATTTTTTTAACTTCTTTTACAAATTTTTAGTAAAAATTATAAAAGGATTTACGTAATAGTTTACGAACAAGAAAACACGCAGACCACCAAGTAACATCAAAACAAAATTTCGTACAATTCAATAAAAATTCCGAACAGCCAAAACAATATCGTAAAAAATATTATAAATCTTAATGTTTACCATTAACGTGCGTCTATTGTGCCAAATATACATTACAATTATAAATAATTGTTAAGTGCCATGTTATTACCAGCTGTAAAAGTAATGGCGGGCACGCGTTTGAGGGTTATACTGTGTAATTACGAATGATACTAGAGTATCATGTATGGCGAAGATAGGTGTTTGATTTCATATTACTTTGGGGCCTCAGGCTTTGGTTAGATATTTTAGGGTTAAGTTGAGAAAACGTAGAACTTTGAAGTAGTGTGAAGCTTCACACGAAAGTGATTGTCGTCAAGCTCACGTCAGATGGACAGGAAAATTCATCTACTTTTATTGATCTATAATTTCTGTAGTTCTGTGCATACTGTATCTAAATACCTTTAGGTATACCTATTTCGCGTAGCAATAAATACGTAAAACTATCATCAACGTTAATACAGTTGCGTCTGGAAAAGTTTTTGTGATGCACAAAATAACCGAGATACTCGTAACTATAAGAAGCAAAGTCTCGGTCATAATGAAATGAAATTGTTTATTCTGTAAACAATTACATTTTTCCTAAAAACTGGAGAAAAATAGAAAAAAGTGGTGTTTTTTCACAATCTCCTCTTTGCCTGTACCGTACCGTATTAGAGACGGAACCTTCAATCCACAAAACTTTTCCAGCTTGACCATATTTTGGCCATTGCTCAACTATCACCGACCGTGTGCAATCATTTAAATGATATTATTTCAGATTTTATGGTCCATTTTATTTATTGCCTTTTTTCAGATTGTGTATCGAAAAGAACGTTATTGTTCGATGTTAGACATTTTTTTTTGCTATACCTACCCGTTTTTTGTCTTAATAGATATTATAACTATGTCTGTGATGGGTCTTAGCTTCGTCTGCTTACAAAATAAAGAGTTATTAAGACTAGTTTTTGGTCCCTAAAATCATTTGATTCATTAATTTGACTTAATAGGTGGATTTAAATTATTTGCGAAATCTATTGTAAGAATATTTAATTGCTTGTAATGAAGTTTTTATTTATAGAAAAAAATAAAAATAGATTACTTATATTATTATTTTTATTTATTATAAATTTTTATTTTTTTGATTTTTCACTTTTATCCACTCGTATTTTAGTAAATTGGTTTAAGCAGCAGACATTGCAAAAACCGCTAACTCCAATTCACATTGGAATTGATAAGAAAAAATGAAAATAAAAAAGTTTATTTTCATTTTATTTTTTACTTTTTAATCTTAAACATTTATTATTAGCATCTTTTTTTGACCATTTTCTATTCATTTACATTATTTTATTGATTTACACCATTGACATTATTTACCCTATTAACACTATTTACATTATTGGCATTATTTATACCACTGATGGTATTTGGTTCGTTTAAATATTACCACCTGTTTGTTTTACATTTAATTGAATTAATCTAAAAAAAAATGTAATCCGCCATCTTGAAGCGGCGGCCATATGCAAAATTTCAGCTCAATCGGATACCAAAAAATGGTCGAAAAATGGTTTGCGAATTTTGACGGATAACTTACATATTATATACGAACAGTGCAAGTTTGTAAAAACAAATGAATTCAGGATAGAACGTTGTCACATTAAAAACAAGAAAAGCAAAAAGAATCACAAACAAAAATGGGAAAAAAATTAAAAGTAACAAAACAAAGAAAAGAAAGAAAATACGTTTATTTGCGGTAAACATGACGCACAGAAACTTGAAAATGACAAAAATATATGCCCAAGTGCCATAACCGAAAGGTTTTCCACCTCTGCATTTGCTGGATGAGGAAAACTTAGGGCTGAATCAAGTATACCCAGCTTACCAACTATTTTTGCCGAAGAATTCTAAGGAAAAATGGATTCGAACACCAATTAGTAAGTGACCATCGTATACATGACAGGACAACTAACCTTAGAATTGAATTCCGATGTCCGGCGGCCATTTGTACGTTTTCACGGCTCAGCTAGTTAGGGGCAGCCATTGATCCGTCCGTCTGTACACGTACAATGGCGCGGTTGGCGCCTATGACCATTTAGCAGTCGTGTTCCAAGAGTTGGGTGATAGATGATTTTTGTAATGGTATTTACACTATTATTTTGTATTGCAAACACTTGTTATTCAGGTTGTTTTGTTGCGGCTGTATTTGCATCGGACATAGAAATACATAGCTAGATCTGGTATTCCATTATTTCGTAGTTTCAAGTAAACTGTTGGGAATTCCTGAGTTGTCATGTTTTAAAATTTTGTTAAGGCTCTGTTATAAGCTATTGCCATAAATACAACTGGCAGCCGATAATTTTGTTACTACTGAGAATTCTCCAGCAAAAAAACCCAGTAGGTAACTGTGAGATCTCAAGATATTTTTTGCTACACTATTTTGCACATTTACAGGAATGTAGGTGTGCATACAAATAAATAAAATGGAAGCGTATGTTTGTTATATCAAAATAACAGCTTTTTACTAAATGCTTATAAAAGTAACAATAAAAATAAAAAAATAAAATGTCTTTCTATCTGCTTGTTCCGACTAATCTCCGAACGTCTGGACCGATTTCGACGGGACTTTCACCGGCAGATAGCTGATATTAAAATGAGTCAGGCCATTTGTCCCGGTAGCACATTCCCGCGGGATAATTTTCGAAATCCACGCGGGCGAAGCCGCGGGCTTGTTAATAATAATACTTCAAATTGCACTATTTCAGCTTCTGTTGTATCATGGCATAAAGAGATTACTGGTCTTCCACTTTTTTCCAAAAATACATGGTCAATTTAACCATTGATCATTTTGCCCTAATAAAATCTTGATTGCTAAAAGCAATGACTATAGAAATTTCTATCAACCGGTTTATAGTAGGTTACTGTTAGCCTGCGTCATTCCATCCCTTTAAATCCAAGGCTAAAATGGCCCACTGGTCGCTTATTTTCTCCAGCTCGACCCGCCATATCCTACGGGGTGTGCCGCGACCCTTCTAGCTGTGTCAGAGATCCATGTTGTGGTTATTTTGGCCCACAGCTCATAAGGCATACGGCAGACGTCGCCAGGCCAGTCCCACTTCAGCTTAACGGATTTTTGATCAACGTCAGTAATCTGTGTTTTACTTCGCAGTGTGGTGTTGCGAATATGGTTTGTCAATTTGACTCCTAGAAAGTAACAAGTCAAAGAAATACCCATATTCAGAGTGCACTTCTAGATACAATACCGTAGAATCACATTACTTTAGCCCTGGGGAGTAACTTTGGCCCTAACTTGGAAAAAGATTAAACTTCCCGCCACACTGTTATATTGTCAATTTTTGCAAAAATTCACACTATATTCGGTAGATGACAATGTAGGCTCGTCGGTAAATCAGTCATTCATTCTCTAAAGTAACGCGCTTATTGGCTAATGGAGCAGGTTTCGACTTGTCGGTTTTTTACCAAATTGTTACTGTGCAAACTTTCTTCTGGAGCGGATTAATTAGGTAAGTTTGTGACCTAAATTATTTTTCATAGTTTTATCTTGAAAAATTTAATATAGTTTGATTTTTCCGACATAAAATGGTGTTTTCTTTCCTATAGAATTTCGTTTTATTGATATATTTACTCCATATTTGAGAAAACTAGCGATTGGGAAACAAAAAAAATCAGTGGGTCGAAGTATACACGTCCAAAGTAAAACATTGACCCAAATTTTGACAAAAAAAAAATGTACTAAAACACTGCAACATTTTTCCTTTTTTCACTTATAACGTTTACTTATATCCTCTTTTATATACCGATTTCATCAAAATAGATTAAGAGCTGATTAGACCAGAAACATGGAGCGAAAAAGAAAAAAAAATCAAAATTTGGAACAAAGTAATGCGATTTTACCGGTACTAATTAAACACAGATAGTAAGACCAGTAAAGTGCATCAAAAATCTTTAGTGGATAATTCTCAAAGAAGTATTGCATAAAAATCTTATAAAAGCTGTAAATGTTCCTCCGTCCATTAAATATATATTTAGTCCGAGCGTCTATCCGAGCTACATATTATAATATATGTGTATATGCACGTTAATGTGTTTCTTTTTGTTTATCAATTTGTATTTGTCCCCATATTATCGGCAACACGCCGGTCGGCTTACTTCAGAAGGTTTGAGGTATTTACAGAGCTGATGATACTTAGGTGTGACAAGTTGTTTTAGTGTGATTTTATCTTAGTATAGAGCTGAAAGAAACGTTTACTTATGATTCTTTAATTACAACTTTTGTCAAAAAAGTTTGCCTTGTATTTAACAAAATTTACTCTGTACTTAACAATCACATGTATTTACCATGTATGCGAAACACCGTAATTGTAATTATTAAATACTGTTTCAGGTGCTAAGATCGTAGCATCCATAACCCATTAGTAGACTTTTTTTTTAAATAATATTTTCTGTATTATTAAAAAAAAATGTCTACGAATGAGCACATTTTTAATCATCTATATCAGCCGCTCACTGCACCATAACAATGTATTTGTGCAAGTGGGTTTAATAACTGTCCTTGAACCTACCTACAGAAGAAACAAGGCTCTTTATGGCCTTAAAGTTTTGGTTAGTATATTCTTCATAATCGTCCCTACACTTTATCCTTTATTTGGGATTTATTGTTTGATTTTATGATTTAGAAGTAAATAAACATTTGTTTGGTATATTTTGGGTTTTACACACAAAAGAAATAGCACAACACACAAAAGCAGAAAATATAATGTAGTAATAATGTCAAAATTCACTTTTTTCTAGGCAATACTTTCTCTAACTATGATTAGTATGATTCTCTTTATAAAATCATTATCCGTGCGGTATCATCCTCTCCATAAGCTCTCTTGAACGCGTCGACATTTCTCATATACGTTACTACCGACTCGGTTCATCGCTCGGTTTATTGGTCGACGTTTGTTACCCAGATAAACCTTTGTATTAGCTTTTATAATACTATCTTTGGACTATATATTGTGGCCGGTAACCACTTTAATGATTAAAACACGGTGCCGTAAAATTGTGCTTGAATTTTTTATTGGTACAATTATTAATATTGAAATACATTTACGAGAAAGTAATTGCAGTTTAGTCGGACTCCTGTAGTATCTTTCATATCCTTTGCTTTTTACAGGACTTTTTATCGAATGCATTTGATTCGTGAATTTATATTAGTTTCATTCTACGCCTTTCAGACATGAAAGATGATTGCGTGTAGCTACGATTTAGAAATTAGTAATAAATTCTTTTTTGACTCTACCTCATTTATGAATTTAGTATCGATGCTCGTGTCTAGAAATGGTGCCTGCGTGCCTAAATACACACCGTGTTCTGGATTAACTATTGTTTTGTGTCTCAAGCTAAATCAATCGCTTAAAGAGAATTTATCTCAAAAATGGTTTAGAGTTTCGGTCATTGCAATGAGCGCTAAGCCTTATTATACCTACATCTTTTAAATGTCATACATAGGATAATCTGCCCAGCCTTTTCCCAACTACGTTTGGGTCAGCTTCCTCTTTAATCAGATGGATCTTAGCACCAATATCTTACATGGTGTGACTGCCTATCTGAATTCCACAACCCAGTTACTGGGTAACACGATACCTCTTAGACTGATTGTCAGACTTTTGGGCTTTTGACTAATCGTAACGCTGTCAAAGACCTACGAATGACCTCCACCCATCCACGAACCAACCGCGACAAGCATAGCTTTACCTTCGATCGACCCGTGCGGCTGTTATTATACAGCCATGGATCAAGGCTCCTACAAACAGGCGCGACACGCGATATAATCGCGCGCGACACAAAGGCACCGCTCGTTGCGCGACTTGCGGTGCCTTTGTATCGCGTGTCGTGTCGCGCCTGTTTGAAGGCATGACAATGAAGGCTTTCATTGTCATACCTAAGTGTTGTGCAAAAAATTACCGCAACAATTTTTCTTATCAACCCAATCACAGACTATTACGTCTGTCTTCGAACCACACTCACGCAAGCAGAATAACGCCTACCTATCCAGCAATAGCCTTTTGTTAAAAGATAACGCCAGCACAAACGAGCCACGATAAGACAGTATAAGTACCAGCGCCAGTATACGTTTTTCAATTGTATTAAGTTACATACAAAGATAGAATGCAATCAGGAACGTGGTATATGTTATTACCAAAGATATTTGCATACAAGCAATAACATTGTTTTGGTCTTATGTGGATCTGTAGGACTTAATAGTTAATGTGTATTGAAATAAGCCGTAATACACAACGAGCGGACGGGTGGAATAAGGCGCGGTTCGCACAGGGCGGATGGGACAAGATGTGTTGCAGATATGAAAGATAAGCTTTTGTATCTCTCTGTATATTGCGCGTAAATGTTATGGTGCTGTATAAGAGGCCCTATTTAGTGATTGTAATATCCGTACAAGATGATGGATGTAATTTAGTGGAAACCATATCCAATGGACATGCGTAAAAGCGAACTTACCCCTATGACAAATTCACAGTTGACCAACCAAATTTATCCAATGAACGTCCGTACTTCTCAATTTGCATTCATTACTTCTGTGCAGTATCCAAGTCTGGTCCTCTCATGGTGTGGGTTGTGCTTAAATTTAACTTTGTTGGAGTTATTTATTTAGGTGTAAAAAAAAAATTGTATAGATAATCATGAAGTTAAATTGAGCATATTATTCAGTTGCAATTTGCATCAAAATTGATATCGAAAGGACCCAGCGTTTTTATTCTAGAGTCGGATAATTATGAGTTATTCCTGCTGGTATGCACTATGCTATCAGCCTGGATGCTCATCCAGAGGTAAACATATTTTGCAATACAACTTACAATTTTTCAAGTTTTAAGACTGTTAGCTACTAGGTATGTAAATATAATCTCGTTTGAAAATAAAGTATACGAGTTTTAAGTTGTATTGTTGTTTTATATTTTACAAAAATTAAATAAAGGCAGACATTTTCAACTTTGAAAGAGATCCTTGTAAAGCAATTATATTTTAATTCTTAAAATAGACTCCTTTGTAAAACTTCGATTCCCGCCATCTTAATTCTCCGTCCGCCATTTTGCCACAGATTCACATTATCATCCAACACAGATAATCAACTATGAATGAATGGAATATCCATCTAAGTCGACACAATAAAAATACTCAATGAGCATTGACATACAAAAACGTCTCCACTCTTAATGAGTTGCCAGAGATAAAAAACGCCGCGGCGGCACCACAAAGGATGGCAGAGCAAATAAAAGATCACAGTCAATGTAAAAGGTTTGCGTATTGTTTTATATTAAAGTGAAATAACAATAGGTAGCCCTTTCAATGGATAATGCCGCCACAATGAGAGGGGTTAAGCTTGGTTTGTATGCTGGTGAGAATGTTGCCATGTGTTAGTAGTTGTGTTGGTTGACCACATTTGATTATAACTTATAGCTAGTTTGTCTCAGCCTCTCATGGTTTGTTAATGTTGTGTAATCGCATGGTTTCAGTATCCAAAAGGCTATAAAAATCCATAGCGGAAAGTCCTTGCATACTACCGAAGAGACTTCGAAAAAATTTATCAACAGATAATGCTAAACTTTTTCGAACTGGAAATGTCAACAGCCCGATTGATTATTGCTAATGTTACCATGTGAGATTGTATGTAGCATGACTGGAGCCCTGACACAGCTAGAAGAGGTCGCGGCAGACCAAGGAAAAGAATTTAGATTTGAAGAATTGGCGAGACGGAACACAGCGTCAAGAGAGGTGGAAGAAATGGGGGGGGGGCTTTGCCAAGGAGTGGGCAATTCAGGTCAGAAAAAAAATTTTAGACTGCAGTATTGCAAATGGTTAAAGAAGACCATATGTTTCGATCCATAGCAGTATAGACTCTGGAGAACTAGAACCTTAGATGGCCAGCTTAGAAAACAATTAATAAAGCCAAGAATACATAAAACAGGAACATAACATGATTTCAAGTGTCAAACCAAACTATTTCTACATAATTCTTAATCCTTCCAACAGAAATATGTCCCCCATAGAACCCAGCCCTACTTGGATCTGAACATAAGTGGACACCGTAGAGCCTTGTGAACATAATGTAGTAGTGAAATACAACATCACATTGTTCCGTCACCTGCCCACGTCACCGCACATTCGCTTACACTTCTTATTATCTGAACACTCATCACGCTTTTGTTTCTGTGAGGGTCAATACACCAAGTAGTGTTGATGAAAGTTTTTGCAGATTTTTATCCCATTGTATTTAGGGACTAGACGGAAAACGTCTTCTACCTAGCCTTTTCCCAACTATGTTGTGGTCAGATTCCAATCTAACCGGATACATCTGAATACCAGTATTTTACATGGAGCGATTGCCCATCTGAAGTACACAACCCGGTTACTGGGTAATACGATACCTCTTGGTAAGACTGGTTATTGGACTTTCGGGCTTCTGACTACCCGTAACGACTGTCAAAGATCCACGAATGCCAGCCGGGACCAACGGCTTAACGTGCTTTCCGAGGCACGGAGGGGTCTCGGTATGTAAAGATGGTCACCCACCCACAGATCAAGCGCGGCAAGCGTAGCTTAACCTGATCGTTCGACCTATGTGGCTGTTATTATTTAGCCACGGGCCCCTCTAGGCGAAAAACGTATGCCTCAAAAATTAACGAGCAATTTCGAGGAATATTTCAGGGGACACAGTGGTAGCATTTTAGTCGCTTGGTAAAAATAAGGTTTTGTTATTGAGCTGTTGATACTTTTTTCTGAAAGATTCAGTACACTAATGCTCGGTTTCTATAAAAAAAATGAATAGTTTTGCTTACCATTGGTAAGACATTGATGGCATTTTTTATTACCAAACTGGACATAAATGGATTCGTAAGCTCATTTTACCTGTGATACCTACATAACTAAACTGTATCTATGGTCTTTGCTTCATTATTGGTAAAGATACAGGAGTCTTTATTTTAACCAATAACAGTCCTTAAATTAAACGTCCATAAGTGGTGTTTGAGTGATGTGCTGGGAATTCTGTTTTTAAGTCAGAATAAAAAACAAGCCATTCAGTTCCTTGTTGGACAATATTTACTGCCTCATATGAAAATCTTTAGCCCCATAAGTATACTGACATCCTTCTCCACCCTGATACCCTCAAACCAAAGCATAGTCACTTCAGTAATCCTGTCCAAAATACAAATTCTATAATATCTTCTAGGTGCCCAAGTTAGCTAGTTAGTTACAGTAAGATTCTAAATTCATATACACTGTTTTCTGTGCGGTTTTGAATGTGATGAGGTCATAATTATATATTTATCCATACCAATTTCATAGTTTGATTTCTGCAATTGTTATCAACTAATTTGATGTATGTATTCGTCTTTCAAATAATTAGGTTTATCATTGCTTAAATTTTACATTATTTTAATATCGAATAATGTTCATAAAAAATATGTCATTACACCTGCATCGATGTTCGTGGTCAATGCACTCTTGCGCATTGTCTTTATTATTGAATGACTTAATACATTTGTATGACAGAGGCCCATGCTCAGCACTGGATGTATGATGTATGTTCGGAATATGACATCCTTTTAACGTCTTTGTCAATGTCATGGTATTTACTTTGTCTTTATTGCTTACATTTGCTTTTTTGTAGGTGTATTGTTGCAAATTACGCATGAGTGTAATACTATTAATGTATCGTGTGTTATCAAAATAGCTCCAAAACTGGCGATATTTAAATATACCTAGGTAGGAAGGGGCCTCTGGCTAAGTAATAACAGCCGCACGGTTCGATCGATCAGGATAAGCAACGCTTCTGCGGTTGGTCCGTGGATGGGTGACCATCTTTACTTACAGTATCCGGCGATAAATATTGCACATCGACCTTTACCTTTTTTTGTATTTTATACAAAGAATAAAAATAATTATCAAAAGAAGCAAATCATAATTGTTTTAACAGCTCCTAATAGATACTGGACTGTTTGTATTTCGTGCGACAGAGATAACGCTCTACGAAGCCGAAATTAGCCGATTGTCTCTTTCCAAAGGTCGATGTGCAATATTTATCGCCGGGTACTGTACCGGGTGCGCCAAAGTTCACCTAAAATTTTAACTCCGATAATTGGAAATCCGAAAATGTTCTTCCTAACATTTTTCATCCTAACAATCACAATTCCTAACTACTCTGTCTCTAATGTTCATAATTCCGAAGCATTCAACTTCATAATGTCAGTAGCAATAAACATCTATTATACTTTTATTTGTTTTCCTATATTTTCTCAACATAACCATCTTTTACACTATTATTCAAAGTCATATCTTTTTTGTTTAGATTTCTTTTTATTCATAATAATCAGTATTATATACATTAATTTTGCGTAACTTTATTTTCACATAACATGTATAACATATAAGAATAATGGGATCCCTTCTTTTCGCATAATATTCTATTTCCTAATATACTTTGGCATAACGATTTTGGCATAATTAGTTTTGCCATAAAAATACTTTGCCATATTTTTTTTTGGGATACAGTTTATGTTGGCATAATTATCTTGAAGGCTAATTTGTTTTAGCATAAATTTAATTCGCATAACGTTACTAGGCCTAATGATTATTATTAGCATAATAATATTTAGGCATACAATGATTAGAAATAACGGAAACAAATTTGAGTTATTTTTACGTATTTATTTTGGATTTCCACGTTAATGATTTATTATTATACAAAACATTATGTATTTTTATTTTAGGTGTATATTTTTAGCAAGAGCGAGCGAAGCGAGCTCGGGAATTGGGGCACCCCAACTCGGACAGGTTAGGTTCGAAGGGGATGACGGGGGCTCAAGTGAGCGAGCGGAGCGAGCGAACGAGCCCCCGTCATCCCCTTCGTGTTAGGTTCCTTTAAACCCTGCAGACAGAAATAGGGGCCCCGCGAAGCGGGGCTCCGTCGACTACGCCTTATTATTATTGTTATGCTTAATAAACATAAGCTTTAGAATGTTATGCTTAAAAAATGTAGGTATGCTTTAGAATGTTATGCTTAATCATTATTATGATTAGATAAATTATGCGTAAAAAAATTATGCGTAAGCTGTTATGCGTAAATAATTTCACCCTCAAATTAAAACTATAAAATCATCTTCTACCCGCATATATTTTTTATTACACTTGGTAAATGTTTCTTTCTGAGTATGAATGAAAATGTTATGGCAATTATGTTTAGGGATAAAAGCGTTATGATAAAAAACAGTAGGAGTTTAAATATAGTTACATTAATGATATTATTGATTACAATTTTCGGAAACATGAGTGTTATGAACATCGCCGGTAGCGCTACAAATAGTATGAATGAAAACTTTAGGATGAAAAATTTTAGGAAGAGTGATCATTCGGATTACAAATCGTTAGGAAGAACAATTTCGGGTAAAGAACTTTAGGTGAGCCAATATGGACCCTACTGTACCAGATCCCCCCGTGCCGCGGAAAGCACGTTAAGTCGTTGGTCCTGGCTATCATTCTTGGATCTTTGACAGTCGTTACGGATCGTCAGTCCGAAAGTCTGATAGTCTGTATTACCATGGGGTATCGTATTACCCAGTTACTGGGTTGTGGACGTCAGATAGGCAGTCGCTTCTTGAAAAATATTGGTATTCAGCTGCACTCGGTGAGACTGCAAGCGGACCCCAACATAGTTGGAAAAAGGCTAGGCTATAATGATAATAGGTGATGAGAGGGAGAGGAGATGCATACTAGACTTGAAAATAAAGACCTGTAAGAAGAATGCTCGTAACAACATGGCTCACCGTCCAACCCGCGTCATCTCATGCCTTTGAACACGCGAACCGTTCATTTTATTGCGTCGATAAGTGAGCAAGAACAGTAATTACCGCTAATGGTTTCGATTGCTTGTGACAAATGAACAAACAGATTCGCCCGTGAATCTCATGTAACGCATGCATTACAGCCATCTTTGGAAGATGGTCTTTTTTAATAGTAGCTGTGGCTTGATTGATTTGATGGTTAAAGAAACATAGATGATTTAATATACAGGGTTATTTGTATAACATTCACAATCTCTTAGGAGGTCATTGTACTCATCATTATGAACAACTTTTACTATGGGACCAAACCTGAAATCGCGAAAACAAAATCAGCTGTTCCCTACATTTATGTTCGTATAACTCGTATAACTCGTCGAGGTTGTTAATGTTTTACCAATAATCCTGTATATACTGCAGGTATGTGATTTTTGAGAGGTCTGCGCTCAAAACGAGTTTAGAAGATGATGAAACTTATTGTGTAATATCACTTTGGTAATCATTATTTTATTGACAGGCCGTTTCGAAACTCTTTGTTCATGGCAAATAACTGAGAAGGTAGTTTTGTAACATTTCAGTATAAATGCTAACTTGCTAATATCCCAAGAAAAGTAGGCGCTTCGGGAACCATAGTCTATCTTCGGAAATACGAACGCGCGGTGATTTACCGAAGCGCAAACCTTTACTGGTTTAACTGTAGCTACGTGACTGACTATGTAGATTTCCGTGAAAAATGTGTATGACCAGCCGGTCGATTCTGTAAAAATCTCACCGTGAAAACTTAGGTGAAGTGAGTTTGTTTTTGCTAGGAATTGACACTATTGACGGCTCACTCCACGCTCACTTCACCTAAGTTTTCACGGTGAGATGGTTACAGAATCGCACTGCAGTTCTCTTATTTTATATCGGGGCCTTAAGGCGTTTTAAAAATCCACCACTATAAAGAATAACCAACAAATAAAGTTAACCAGATAGCTGATATTTTAACGGCATTTCTTACTAATCTCGAGTCTACACGATAGAAAAAATGAATACCTACCTAACGGGAACCTAGTCTTTGCTTAACTGCTAAAATACCAAAAAAGGAATCTAGTAAAACTATTAAGTTATCACAATATTAGCCTAGACTTAAAATTTGAATAATTTTATAACACTCAATACATACATTCATTAGTAGAATTTACATAGAAATTATGATAAAGAAATTAATTGTTTGAGCTTCTGTTTTTATTGCCTAATATTGTTTCTGAATGTTACCACTGGAATTTATGTTTATATTGTATGAGTGATATAAATATTTCTAGTTTTAAATTTTTTTATGGCTTACAATTTATTTATTTATTTATTTAAACTTCTCGCACAAAAAGGTACAAAGGCGGACTTAACGCCTTAGGCATTCTCTACCAGTCAACCAAGGGTGGTGAAGAGATTGGATGGCAGGTGCTTTGATTGAGAGGAACAATGATAAAAAAAAATACACAAACAACAACAATATGGTCTCTCTATGGTCTGGCAGTTTGAGTAATTTATGTGGCCTACCCAAATGTCCTTTCTTTGGTATTGTTCGTCGAATCGTTGAGCTCCTTAAGTCTTGAGTTGAGCTGCATGATTTCTGACAAATGCGTGCACTGACTGGACAGGTCCTCTCAATCTGTGTGGTTCTTTCCTCAAAAGACCATCTCAGACATCGACCTACATGGTCTTCATATAACTTGACCAAGATTATGTCTGGACTTTAAAAGAGACTATGACCTCTGAGTTTGTTTCGGCCTTTCTTCTCAGAGTAGTCAGATAGGAAACGCCGACCTCATCTAGTTTAAAAAATTTATGATTGACGTGTAAAAGTGTTTGTGCAAACCTACTTACAGAAATAAAATCATTTATCATTTATCATTTAATACAATACAATATACAATTTCTGGCGTGTCTTCCTTTGGTTTTTAAGGGCCAAAATTGCAGAAGACCGGGAAAAGTGGAAAGAGGGAAGAGAGGCCTTTGCCCTGAAGTAGGAAAATACAGCATCCTAATTTCGTAACACATTATCCATCACAATCAGAATCATTCTGAAGGATATTGCTAATCCATTCCTTCATATTTTCAAAACATTTGTCTGCTCAACTAAATGCTGTTGAACTGTCAAAATGAAACTCATTGCTACTGTTAGTGTTACGCAATTATCCCGTGCGTTCATAATAATTATGAACGATAAATGGTTTATCTATCTATCTATACACTGAGAAAAAAAGAATTGTTGAATGTACTAAAGTAGCGTAGGTTGAGTAATGAACTGCCATAGTCAACCCTTTTCATAGTTAATTTTACCTTTTCATAGTTAATTTTACCTTTTCATAGTTAATTTTACCTTTTCATAGTTAATTTTACCTTTTCATAGTTAATTTTACCTTTTCATAGTTAATTTTACTATAACAAGAGTGAATTTAACAAAATCCATTGGTAAAATCAACAATTTCGTGTGTAGTGTTACGTTGTTTTTTTTTGTACCTAACATTTACCTGTGAGCATACGTTGTCAATTGTGAGGTTTCCAATATTGATCTCAATGGTTTTCCAACTGAAATGTTCATTGTTGTCTGCGACAGTGACTTTAGACTGCGATTTATGGAAGGAGTCATCCCTTCATCTGTACTTCGTCACTGGACCCTTTAGTAACACTTTCTGACGATAAATCACTTTTCAAAACCCTATTAAACAGGTTTCCATAATAAATTAGATCTCTCATATCGTAATCAAGGTGGTTTGTTTACATTTCTAATGTCATTCAGTCAAACGTCAGTTTGTGACAGTGACAGTTGGAGGCGACACCTAGCGGTTGCCGATTCACAGTTGTAGTTTTGATCGATAAATTTTAGCATGTGGATTGGAAACCAACGAACTGAAATCGTACGGCCAATCCTTAATCAATTTCATCTTTTTCTTTAAAATACATATTTCTCTTTTGACCGTAAACGGAAGTGAAATTGTTTTTTTATTATAGACATTTTTTCTGGAAGCATCGATAGTTCACAATGCATATTTAATCTGTGCCTTGTAAACGATTGGAGGGTGACCAGGTTAAACATTCTCAATTCGCCGTGTGACTCTGGGGGTAAAGCTGACAAACTTTAGGGTTAGAAACAAGAAATAATGAGTTTGTTAGCTTGGACCTTGTAAATTGTTATTGTTTCAGAGAATAAACGTCGTATTGGACAGTTGTTAGGGATTTTGAAGAATTAAATATCTTGGTGTAGTGATTCATCATTCATCAGTCATCCGTGCTCTGATAGGTTTTTACCTGAAACAGGGGAGATTTTCTAGGTGGTCCGTCTAATTCCGGTTTGGAGGACATGACAGGACCTTGAGAGTAGTTGAGAGTTCACGGTCGTTCTTTTGCGATTGAACTCGCTTGAGCTTCGGATCAAACTTTGTCTAATTTTTTAAAAGGTAAGGATTCTGGTGAATCAGTGTTAGGAAGTGATCTCTGAGTCCTTCCCCGGTCGTTTAAAGGATATTGTGGTGACCCCTAGATGTTTATTGCAGGACTCCATGCGTTAGAAGGATTCACAGATGAAAGGGGCGGACCTGCTCGCCGGCCGGCCGCATCTTGCGGTCAGGTGTTTCCACCATTAAACAACTGTGAGTATTACACGCCCCGTGGGTGATTATTCTCTATTTCTTGTTGCCTCACTATACACATACAGGGTTAGGCAAACTGAACACGTGGCTCCTCGCCCCCTATTCCTCCTCAAGGAAAGTGTCTTAGTGTTCTCTCGTATATAATAGGGTCCCCGTATTGTCGATTCTAGGTGAGGCAGCTCGAGTGATTCGTCTCGCCGCCAGGACCTAACGGAGCCGCTGGGGCCTGGACGCGAGACCCGTTCCTCGAGCCTACTCAGCCTCCTGTGGAGACGACTGTGCGGTGGCAGGGTCCGCCTAGCGAATTAGCGCAGGCGGGACGGTTTTTTTTATTTTTCATTTACCCTCTGTTACTTTATTTCTACGGGTTCATCTATAAACCCGTGTATCAACTGCCCGGTCTTCAACCTTGGAAGCCGGTCTGCAAGTAACCGTAATTAAGGACCCCGGGTTCGACACCTTCACCTAACTGGAAGTATATTGGACAGCTTCGTCGTCTCCGGGATCCGGAACTCTTCAAGTTCCTGGCGCCCATTTATAATTTATTTACATTTATGAACCTGGAAGGTTGTACCTTGATATTTTACTTTATTTAATTTAATCTTAACTATTGAAAACAGTACTGGCTTTATCTTCAACCCCCCACGACCATTGTTCGTAACCGACCGAACTATACGCTGGCTGGCATTACTTTTACTTGTATTTTAACTATTTTAGTTTATGCATGATTGTTACATTCTATTGAATATACTTATATTGTTGAGATAGGTTGTTGTTTCTTTGTCTTACCCTATCAACCCACCTTGCATCTGGGCTTTTGTTCCTTACCCGAGGAGGGACAAAATCTCATATGTAACAGTGGCGCCCAACGTGTGTATTGGTTGGAGATAGAGGTTACGTCTATTGCTGTGCCTTACAAGCCAGAGTACTGTTTCTTGAACCTTCCAGTTATTTTAATTTAAAAAGAAAAAAACCGTCACGTCGGAGTCCTTTGTTAATTTGTTCTTGTCTATATGTTTGTACTGTTGTATACACTTTTATTTACTTTTATTGAACCAGACTTACTAATTACAAACGGCTAAGTGTGTAACTACCTTTACTGTAGATATTATTTACACATTGTTTTGGATTGTACATTGTGACTGCCGGTTTTTGGTTCGATTCACTTCATTTTTTTTAATTTACGTAATGGAAGCTCATAACGTGTTCTTGTCTATGTGTTTGTACTATTTTATACACTTTTATTTACTTCTATTTAACAAAACTTACTCATTAAGACTGTTAATTGTGTAACTACCTTCACATTAGATAATATTTACACATTGTTTAGGATTGTACTTTGTGACAGCCAGTTTTTAGTTTATTTAGTTCACTTCATTTATTTTAATTAAATTTTAGAAATTTTAGAAATCTAGATAAATATCCTTCCAGTTTTTTAAAAAAAAAATAACCGGTAAAGGCTTTAGGTTAAGTTTAGGTTTATACAAGTTTGTATGATCAACTTGTTTATTTCTATCAACCCTAAAAGTTGTTTGGAGCGGATGACAACTCCATAAAAAAATAAGCCTTTGTTAAATCATTGTTTCAGATGCGAGCGGATTACAACTCCTAAAATAAGCCTTAAAGTTATGATTGTTCAACTCTAAAAGTTGTTTGGAGCGGATTACAACTCCTATAAAAATAAGCCTTTGTTAAATCTTTGTTTCACATGCGAGCGGATTACAACTCCTAAAATAAGCCTTAAAGTTATGATTGTTCAACTCTAAAAGTTGATTGGAGCGGTTGACAACTCCTTTAAAAATAAGCCTTTGTTAAATCTTTGTTTCAGATGCGAGCGGATTACAACTCCTAAAATAAGCCTTAAAGTTATGTTTTTTTCAGGTTAAGTAGTGATCATTGAATGTGAATCCTACCTGACCTGGCTTCGTGGGATGTCGGTGTGTTTGAATACACTGTTTTTGCGGTTATTAGTGTTACACAGGTTCTTACTGTGTACACGTTTGTGAACTGCTTTTAGAGTACCACCAATGGACGAGTTTAAAGTTTGTTGTTGGTCAGTTGTTGTTGTGGAAGTAACACTCTGCTACGAGTGTACACACCTCCGGATTGCTGGTAAGGCAGCATAATGATGGTCCTGAGTTAGGAGGCCGTAATGGCGAGCGTGTAGGCTGCATTGATGGATAACGTTTTTAGATGGTAATTTTTTTTAAATAGGGGCTGAATAACCGTCACACTCCATTTAGGGGGGACGGTTAGCCATTCTAATTAGTTTGTAGCAGTTAGTTTAATTTCTTTTGATTTATTGTTTGCTGTACCAGCTCGGCGGTATTCTCGGCGGTATTCTCGGCGGTCATAAATTTTATTTGTTAGAGTATGTATTGTGTAGGCTGGTGTTCGTACGCGATTGGGTGGAATGGTCTTTCCTATATAATTATAGTAGGTCAGACTGGGATATTAGTACTTCAGCGGATACTTACACATTTCTACGCTTTTTGAAGCTTGTCTTTTACATGTTTGTAAATGGATTAGACTCGCTCCAGAAGTAACACTATCTAAAACACATTTCTACTCTTTTTGAAGCTTGTCTTTTACATGTTTGTAAATGGATTAGACTCGCTCCAGAAGAAAAACTATCTAAAATATTTCTGTTGTATTGTTGCTGTATATATCTTAGCTACCTAATCGTGCACCGGTTTATTTTTTTTGTTCTATGGTTAATTTATTTATTTTTTTTCCTTCCTCAGTTCCTGTTTTCAGGGATGAGCGTGGAGGATTGTTGTATGCGTTCTTGGCTCTTTTGAGTGTGCTTTGACGCTGGAGGGCCAGCGTCGAGATTTGCCCTATCGGGTCAAATCTCTGGTGGTTGGGGAGGTACTGTTACGTTGTTTTTTTTTGTACCTAACATTTACCTGTGAGCATACGTTGTCAATTGTGAGGTTTCCAATATTGATCTCAATGGTTTTCCAACTGAAATGTTCATTGTTGTCTGCGACAGTGACTTTAGACTGCGATTTATGGAAGGAGTCATCCCTTCATCTGTACTTCGTCACTGGACCCTTTAGTAACACTTTCTGACGATAAATCACTTTTCAAAACCCTATTAAACAGGTTTCCATAATAAATTAGATCTCTCATATCGTAATCAAGGTGGTTTGTTTACATTTCTAATGTCATTCAGTCAAACGTCAGTTTGTGACAGTGACAGTTGGAGGCGACACCTAGCGGTTGCCGATTCACAGTTGTAGTTTTGATCGATAAATTTTAGCATGTGGATTGGAAACCAACGAACTGAAATCGTACGGCCAATCCTTAATCAATTTCATCTTTTTCTTTAAAATACATATTTCTCTTTTGACCGTAAACGGAAGTGAAATTGTTTTTTTATTATAGACATTTTTTCTGGAAGCATCGATAGTTCACAATGCATATTTAATCTGTGCCTTGTAAACGATTGGAGGGTGACCAGGTTAAACATTCTCAATTCGCCGTGTGACTCTGGGGGTAAAGCTGACAAACTTTAGGGTTAGAAACAAGAAATAATGAGTTTGTTAGCTTGGACCTTGTAAATTGTTATTGTTTCAGAGAATAAACGTCGTATTGGACAGTTGTTAGGGATTTTGAAGAATTAAATATCTTGGTGTAGTGATTCATCATTCATCAGTCATCCGTGCTCTGATAGGTTTTTACCTGAAACAGGGGAGATTTTCTAGGTGGTCCGTCTAATTCCGGTTTGGAGGACATGACAGGACCTTGAGAGTAGTTGAGAGTTCACGGTCGTTCTTTTGCGATTGAACTCGCTTGAGCTTCGGATCAAACTTTGTCTAATTTTTTAAAAGGTAAGGATTCTGGTGAATCAGTGTTAGGAAGTGATCTCTGAGTCCTTCCCCGGTCGTTTAAAGGATATTGTGGTGACCCCTAGATGTTTATTGCAGGACTCCATGCGTTAGAAGGATTCACAGATGAAAGGGGCGGACCTGCTCGCCGGCCGGCCGCATCTTGCGGTCAGGTGTTTCCACCATTAAACAACTGTGAGTATTACACGCCCCGTGGGTGATTATTCTCTATTTCTTGTTGCCTCACTATACACATACAGGGTTAGGCAAACTGAACACGTGGCTCCTCGCCCCCTATTCCTCCTCAAGGAAAGTGTCTTAGTGTTCTCTCGTATATAATAGGGTCCCCGTATTGTCGATTCTAGGTGAGGCAGCTCGAGTGATTCGTCTCGCCGCCAGGACCTAACGGAGCCGCTGGGGCCTGGACGCGAGACCCGTTCCTCGAGCCTACTCAGCCTCCTGTGGAGACGACTGTGCGGTGGCAGGGTCCGCCTAGCGAATTAGCGCAGGCGGGACGGTTTTTTTTATTTTTCATTTACCCTCTGTTACTTTATTTCTACGGGTTCATCTATAAACCCGTGTATCAACTGCCCGGTCTTCAACCTTGGAAGCCGGTCTGCAAGTAACCGTAATTAAGGACCCCGGGTTCGACACCTTCACCTAACTGGAAGTATATTGGACAGCTTCGTCGTCTCCGGGATCCGGAACTCTTCAAGTTCCTGGCGCCCATTTATAATTTATTTACATTTATGAACCTGGAAGGTTGTACCTTGATATTTTACTTTATTTAATTTAATCTTAACTATTGAAAACAGTACTGGCTTTATCTTCAACCCCCCACGACCATTGTTCGTAACCGACCGAACTATACGCTGGCTGGCATTACTTTTACTTGTATTTTAACTATTTTAGTTTATGCATGATTGTTACATTCTATTGAATATACTTATATTGTTGAGATAGGTTGTTGTTTCTTTGTCTTACCCTATCAACCCACCTTGCATCTGGGCTTTTGTTCCTTACCCGAGGAGGGACAAAATCTCATATGTAACAGTAGGACCTATATAACCCGCGGATTTGATAAAATTTACGCGGAATTTAGTAAAATCAATCATTCTTTTTTTTCAGTGTAATTATTATAAATAGATAGATAAACCATTTATTTGGCGCACACAAGAAGACAGCACAACACACAAAAGTACAATATTAGATGATAACCAAATTACCCACATGATTATAAAACAAGGTGCCGATAAAAAAACAAAATGTAAACACATCGAAATAAAATAATAAATAAATTAAAACGAAATGATTCTATTTATTATTATTATTAATTCGGATAAATTATTATTATGAGTTTGACAGATCCTTTAATTAAACTAGATTTAGTTTAAACAAGAAATTATTGTTGGGCTGCACAATAAAATGCTTTTAATCATTATTATCCCCATAACCTAAAACAATGCTAACTCGATATATCTCCGTTGGAACTTTTCTCGTACCTAATAATTCCCCATGCAAAAAGTGCCAGCACACAAAGTCCCATAAACGCACACAGCACCTTGCACTCTGGTATTTTAACTACAAAACCACAACAACACAAGCTAAAGAATAAAATTTTAATATAAAATGTCTCAAAACGCCGCGGCGTCGAATCCCGGAATCCGGGATTATTAAGTGTTGTTCTTGTTGTTCTTTTTGTACTCCGATGTGGCTGTTTGAACTCAATATGTGGTTGCTCATTTAGAGGCCGGGATTAACAATAAAAACGAAATTTGATCATTGCGGCCGCCGCTACGGTGATCCGTTAAGGGGAAGGCTGGTTTTGATATTATTTCATTGGGTTTTGTCCTTGATTTTAATACTTAACGTAGCTAAATAGTTATTATCCGTAATACCTAAATAACTTAGTGAAAGTATAACGCGAAATGTGGGTGTACTACGTATACTAGTACATTTGCCTAACCCTTCGAAAATTACAGACGTGATGTCATCGTCTTTTCATTTATTTTCATTTCTTGGCCAACCTGGCCAGCCGGGTGTGTCGAATAAACATAGTTGCATAATGCATTCTCTTTTTTTTCACTCAATTATTTGCAGCCTCAAAAATCAGATTATGGTTTCTACGTTGAGTTACAGAAAAACCAGCCAATACTACCGAGATCTAGCTTAATTTAAAATTGACCTATAATTGTATTGGTACCAATTTTTTTTACTTAGAACTGCGGTGAAGCTTGGTTGTGCAAGGCCTAAATAAAGTGTTAAAAGTAGAGTAATTTATAAACAAGAGACGAGGCATACGAAGAAAACCAAAAGCAGAGAAATACAATCTTATTTTTTTTAATAACTATTGCCTGTAAACCCTTTCCTTACATTTTAACAAACTCAATACCTTTTCAATGGTAGAACTACAATCTTTAAAACATAAAACCATGAAATACAGCAGCATCTTCACCTTAACCGAGCATTTGCCGCGTTATCAGATCATCGTCCAGCCTGTCCAGTGTAAATAAATCCAATAGTTTACTGCCCAGCCATTGTTATTCTCATTAACCCTTTGTCTCATTAGACCCTGGCTTCATATTCTACCTTATTTTTGTTACCGATGACAGCTCAGATTAGATCCTTTTTTCATTTTATTCTTATTTCGAAAACTTTTGTCCACCATCTCGGTTTTTTCTTTTTTTTTTTCGTCATATAAAATTTCAACCAGTCTTATAATGTTATAGTGTTTATTGCTTAGTCGTTTTTTTGTTTTTATTTTTGGAATAAATTGTTGTTGCTGTAAAGCCTAAATTTTATTTTGGATTGTCGCGTGGTTTAACGACGTTTGGTTCGTAATTAATTTTTAATGAAATGCAAATGAGTGAATGAAATGAATCGCTTCATTTAAAGTTGTATGTTATTTCTTTGTTTAAAAATTTAAGTTAATGACAAATGATGTGAACTTCTAAAATCAATTAGTAGACATTTAACACTGAATAAAGAATGCTTCCTGATAATATTTAGCGTTAGGTAAAAGGTAATACATACGTAATACAGTCAGGTGTCCGCAACTCTACGTCAATGCGCGTATTTTGCGTACAATATTAAGCGTTATTTTAAATTAAACTGAAAAATTAAGTGTTTTTGTTGGTCGCATAGGTATGCGACCAACAAAAACACTTAATTTGACAACCCCATAAAAAGGTTGGCATGAAGGTTCATGCCAACCTTTTTATGGGGTTGTCAAATGCAACCGCTATTTAGCTTTCTTACAAATTGCTTGCTTTCATACTGATTTTCGAATTTTGGATACGGTAACAAATATTTACGGGGTAAAAATTTTGTTAAGATTTAACAATTCGTGTACATTACTGAACTCAGATTTTGGTTTAGCAAATTATAAACCAGAATTTAATACGTATGTAGCTAGGTAGAAAAAAAAATTGTATGTATTAAAAACACAATGCTTTTCTATTTAATTCAGTCGTAATATTGGGATGTGACGATCAATAAGCATTAAGATTTTAGGATCTTACCTACTAAAGTATTGGATTATTGTTCGGAACTTTGACAAAAACCGACAACAAACCACCATTTTTGTTATTAAAACTCAAAAACGCAACGTTCATAAAGGCAAATCACTTTAACGTTGCAAGCAACAACGATACGGTAGCTAATTCCCGGTATCGAGCCTACTTGCAAACCTTTTCAAATTGTTCAAAAGCCAGGTTGCAACCAGCGATTTAGTTAACACGTTTGTCTAGCAATTTTGCTGCCTATGTTGCATTATCTGCCTTACTTTTATCTTCACGTGAAGCGTGGAAATCTCTCATCATGTGGAGGTTAGCTGTGATATGTAGGGTTAGGGATAGGTTAGCTATGTTAGTCATTCTCGAATTTTGTGGTATTTTGTTCATACTGTATTCAAAATCGAAGCATTTATTTCAAGTAAGTAGCCCTTAAAAAGGAACTTAGCTTTAACTTTTGAACATCCAAATTTACAAGAAAATAGATTTGATTCTAGGCGCCCCTTAGTACAGACGCCAGCAAGCTACCCGAAACTGTAAAATTTTCATAATCAACTTTGAACCTTATGCTTTAGCGATAAAGCTGAAAATCTATTAAAGAAATTTGACAGATTGTAGTAGCTTGATGTGCTGGCGTCTGTACATAGGTTCGTATGGAGAAGAATGGACAAGAAACTATTGGATTTTACCAACATTAAATACTTGTACAGCGTGTATTACTTACTCAACGTAATGATAACTTGGTAGCTTCTTTTTCCAATATAAAAAGATGCCCAAGTGTTCTCCAAAACACGGTTGGGTCTCGATGTGTCATCGGTCTCCTAACCAACAGTCAGACGTGACATCGGCATTACAATGTTACCTGTAATTAAAATAATATACAAATTTTATGCTTCTGACCTTGCTTGTAGGTCGTAGGTTCGAACCCAGACAGGCGCTTTACTTTGTGTAAATTATTTCATCACCACTGCTCTCAAAACGGTGAAGGAAAACATCGTGAGGAAACCGGCATGTCCTAGAACCAAAAATTCGAAGACATGTGACATCTGCCAACCCGCACCGGGCCCGCGTGGTGGATTACGGCCCACTCCCTCTCACCGAGAGGAGGCCTGTGTCCCAGCAGTGGGAACATTATAGGCTGATTATGATGATGATGATGATGATGCTTCTGACCCAGCGGTTAAAGCTGTGCGTTGTGTATAAGTGAATGAATGAATTAAAGAGTTTTATTCAGTAGATATTTTGTTTAAAAGAAAAAGTCGCACATCTACTGAACGAGGTACGAACGAATCTAGAGGCTAAGTAGGTAGAGGTACTATAGGTACCACTGCGCCGGTGAAGTCATCATTAAATTAAACCAAAACCTGTCATAATTCCTACCAATCTAAATATTAATTAAAAGGGATAACAATACTCAGAACCTGTACCTAAACATGGGAAACTTTATTAAAACGTAACAAAAGATTAGATAGGGCTCACTTAAAGGTCGTTCACACTCGTCCTTTGTCGCTGCGTCCGGCGATCCGTCAGCGTACAGATATGGATGTCATGTGTTTTATACAAGGTTGCCGCTACGCTTTAATTGATTAAAGCTCGTTGGGAAAACTGTGGAGCTGCTGTAATATAAATAATTTATAAAAAAATACAATTTAATTTTCGTGACACGGAGCATTTTAGACAACGATAGTTTATGAAATAAATAAATGTCCCCGAACGAATTTCTGCCACGGGGGCCAATCTCGACGGAGAGTAGCCTAGTATGCAAGAGATATTATAGTGCATAAGTGTGTGCGTAAAAACTGGTGCACTCTCTGTTCCATTATTCTCATAGTCCGAATTGGACGGTAATTCGACATGATCGGAGAGAGATGAGGACCAACGGTTTTACTGAGATACCATATCCGAGGCACGAGGGCTTCACATCAATTTCCAAACTCTGGGTTGCTACTGCTACGATAGTTTATAATAATTTGTTTACAGTAGTTAATAACAATTATTATGACAGCTGTCAAAGTTAGCTACGTAGGGAGTTACAGAACAATATAAGTATAGCCAAATACTAAAAGTAATATATCTAATCGTGTATGTGTATTATTTACCTAATTGTTTTTTCTTAATATTTAGACATGTTTTACACAAAGTTTTATTTTAACTATGAATTTTAAGATTTACAATAGTCTAAAAAAATAAAACATATTTTATAACGATATAACAGCCAGTAAAGCTATTAGCCCCACTTTCTCGTGACAGACTTAAACATTTACATTTTGAAATTAAAAAACATTGTAAACAAAATTTCAAGTCAACTCCACCCCGCCTCTGTCCAACGACAAAGTTTGACAATGCTCGCGGCAAGCTAAAAGGCCTGACGAACAGGTGTAGCCGACCGGAGCTTTCTTGCATCGTCCACCGTCCGCCATGCAAGAGATAAGAGGATGCTGATTACTGGCCACTAAGTTATTTTTACACTTATCCTAGGTTTATCCTAGATAGGAAATGGGATTAGAACTTTAGAAGGCAGGAGATCTATGTAGAAAAGGAGATAGTGTTGTGTTTTAGATTGTGAGAAAATTATTGTGTGTAAAATTCTAAATGTAGGTAGATGGATTTTTTGAGCCAATATTTAGTACTTACAACTGGGGGCTTCAGAAACATGTACAGTCACCAAAAGAGATAAGTTACCAAGGTCGTCGGGTATAGTTGAAGTTTAGTAAGAAATCGACGGATATTTACGAATGAAATTTAATTTCGTGAATGAACTGTTTGTTTATTAATTTTATTAAATTTTATTCGAAAGCATCCATCGGTTTCTTACTAAAATTCAACTATATCCGACGACCCTGGTTACTGATCTCCTTTGGTGACCGTACCTACTGAACCCATGGTAACAGGCTGCGCGTCGATGTAACGATGTAGGTATACATACCTCAAAATAAAATAGACCAAGTTTATCCCATAAAACATTTAGCAGACCAAGCCCCAATCTTAGTTTTCCATGCATTAAGTTGTAAAGTGTAACTTTACAGTTTCTTTTTATTTTCAGAAGTCCTCTGCAAGTCTGCAGTAGTTGCGGCAGTAATCGGATAGCTTTTAGTGTTTTGCCGAACAATTGAGAGCTACGATAAGGTAAGTGAGAGCAGCTAGGGCGCTCCTTAATGGGACCCGGCTGAACGTTATGGGAGATACTAGAATAAATAGAGCCTCTATGAGGCATGACTGAAGTGACTTAAATTGTTAAGATGAAACTAGTCTCATAAAAGTCGTGGAAATCTTTTTAAGCATGAAAATATAATGTTTTTAGATTTAAAATACTTACTGGAAAAGCTGACAATGGATGAAAAACAATGTATTTATGTTTTTGGTTAGATAGATAACATCCAGTTGTCATCGTGCATTCGTAAACCCTGGTAAAAAAAAAAACACCCTATATACCGCTACAGGTTATCTTTTTACAGTTGGTCTATACATATATAGACCACTATAGATCACGAAATACCACTAATACCATCCGTAGTGACTATGCAAGTATTGAAAAGGAACAGTAACTGTTCTATTACACAAAATTGGCACTATAATTCAGAGCAACATTTTTGTAATAAATTTTAGAGAGGTTACCGTAGAACATTCCATACTTTGAATTCGCTGCCTCTTATACCTCGGTCCAAGCCCTTATCGATGCGGCTTTTCAGTTAAATGCTTACACTGGGCAATAGTGCCAATTTGTTGCATATTATCTACGACGAGGGGACAGATAACCTGACAGATTGGCATGTACTTAGTGCGATGTGGGCGGCTGGGAAAAATGCTCCTTACTCGCAAAATGAACATAATTGCTCACTATTCATGGAGCATCAGTCGCCTCAGTACGTTTGTTCACTCAAAACTGATGGACATTAGCCAATTATGTGGGTTTAACTATTGTATGAGATCGAGGGACACAAATCTATTGAAGTGTCGTCTTTGCTACATTTTTTTTTCTGTTTTTGTGGAAAGCAATCGTTTTTATGTCATTCCTTCGTTTAGGGCGTGATTAATGCTAATGTGAGTGATAATAGTAGATTTTACAACAAGTGCACAAAACAAACCATTTTTATCCGAGACTTTTAGCAGCCCGAGCCGAAGGCGAGGGCTGATAGTAATGTTGAGGATAAAAATGGTTTTGTGGACGAGTTATAAACTCTGCTTTTCACTTCGATTGCGAAGAAATTAAACAGTAGTATAACATAACATTTCTTCTCCAATTTACAAAATTATTGTAAACTTTGAGATATTTTTCCCGAGACTTTGGCGGTAATATCTGTTGCACAACTCTCTGTGCATTCATTTCCATAAGCGTATTAGGACAGACTGTTAAATCTTCTTCTTCACTGGACAGTTTTAACAATTTTAGCAAATTGAAGAAATTAATAAATGCACGAAAAAAAAAACAAGAGCTGTTTCCCGCCGCTTTATTTTTTTTTTTAAATCTTACGACATTGATATTAGGCTGCAGACCTATACAGCCTACTATTAAATTAATTTTGTAATAATAATTTTCTTAAATCAACTAACCTACCGTACTTGAATTAAAATTTTAATATCTATTATATCTTAAAAAACACATAAGGCAAATAAATTAAAGTAAATATTATATAATAACAAATTCTATCTATGAACTTCTTATTGCATTTGGCTGTATGGCTCATTTTCTTTGCCTTAATATAATACATTTATGAGTAGATACGTTAATGCCCTTGTGCACAAAATTCGATTTTGTGCAGCCTATACCCTGCACAAAGAAGCACTTTCAGAGCATGAGAAGTGAAAATGATATTTATTTCTGTTTTTAGGTTTAATAATAGACCAGGTGAGGTCGAAGGATAGACATATCGGTCCAACCCAATCATTCTGCGTAGCCTTTTACCAACTATGTTGGGGTCTACTTCCAGTCTAACTGATGCAGCTGAATACCCTGGTATTTTATATGGAGCGAGTGCTTATTTAACCTCCACAACCCAGTAACTGGTTAAGTGCAGGCGCTTTACTTTTTGCAAATAATTTCATAACCACTGCTCTCAAAAGGGTTACGGAAAACATCGTGAAGAAATGCCTATGTCCCGCTGATCATCCTATACAATGGGTGGCTCATGTTCAAAATTGAATATTTACGGGCCAGGCATGATAATGGTAAAATAACAAGTTCTTAAATGAGATAGAAAATACATACGAAGTTGTCTGTAGCGTAGTTAAAAGAAGACGTTTTCTATTTTTACTAACCTTATATCTTATTACCGATATTTAAAGACATTTATCAAAATTGTACATGAAGACCTGGGATCTCAGGTGCAAGGCTATTACCATAAATATAATAAAATTCATTACTTTATTACTTGACAAGGCTGTAAACTACAATTATGTATAAACGATATTATTTTCGATTTAATCTTTGAAGGGATGAATAATGCGTTCCATGAAGGTCATGAAGAAGTGCCTCAAATTAAACGGTTTACATATATTATAGCTCCGCTTTTGCATTTAGAGATCATTTTCCACACATAAATCAAAAACTCTGTTAAAATGTGTATTGACTTAACATTTAAAATGAAATTGTATCTTAGTTATGGTGGAATTGTTTTATACATTGCGATTAAAAGAGTAGGTACCTAATTAAATCAAGACAAAAAGATATTTGAAATATCGGTTTCTTCTTATTCTCGTGTAGATGGTACTCTTCCTCGTTATTTTATGTTTAAATATAGTTTGAGGAGTTAATATGTGTTTTAACCTTTTGACCGCCACAGTCATGTGATGACAACCCAAAATGTACCCAGCACGCCACGGTTCGATTACATGACATAATTTGACGCTGAAGACACGTTTTTGTTTTTTTGACGTCATGGGTGGTCAAAATGTCCTGAAAGTCGTGGCTGAGGACCAGAGAGCTCCTGTGCTGAGGCATCTCATGCGGAATCTTTGTCCGCATGAAATGCCACGTAAGTACAGACGCCAGCACATCAAGCTGCCCGAAACTGTCAAATTTTCCCAATCAACCTTGAACCTTATGCTTTAGCGATAAAGTCGAAAATCTATTAAAGAAATTTGACAGATTGTAGTAGCTTGATGTACTGGCGTCTGTACATAACTCACTAACTTGTTTGATATTCTAAAGTGTTACTAATCCTAGTGTATAAATTGTAGTAATTAATGTGTTTACTAACAAAAATGGTTCCTATGTTGTCCCAAATAAAACAATTTATTATTAAAAGGTTAATTGTAATTTCAGCTTCATTATTATTGCTTTTGCTACTCGCAAGGGGCTTGTGGCTAAGTAATAACAGACCCAAGGGTCGATCGATCAGGTTAAGCTACGCTTACCGAGGTTGGTCCGTGGATGGGTGACCATCCTCAGATACCAAGACACCTTCGTGCTTCGGAAAGCACGTTAACCCGTGGGTCCCGGCTGTCATTCGTGGATCTATGACAGTCGTTACGGGTCGTCAGTAGCCCGAAAGTCTGACAACCAGTCTTACTAAGGGTATTGTATTACCCAGTAACTGGGTTGTGGAGGTCAGATAGGCAGTCGCTCCATGTAAAATACTACACGGTTTTTCGGTTTTATTTCTTCTTACTATACGATTACCTGCTGCATGTCAGCGAAGCAATCCACTGCTAAATGCAATTAGGCTGCATGTAATCTACTCCTTCTGCCCGCGACATCGCCCGTGTGTCATTTCTTGTTATAACCTACAATATATCTCATGACACTCGCCGAGTGACACTAGGCTTCCCATTGGTGAGAGAGATTTTGGAATCGGATCAGTAGTTCCGAAGATTACTCGCTACAAACAAACTATCATAGGTACCTGTTTGTAATTTAGGTACCTATATATATAGAATCATAGATTTGGCGTATGTGTGAGAAAGATTGTCACCGAAGCAAGTGTTAATTGTTGATAGTAACTCTTGTTACAAACAAATTCGTCTTTGTAGAAACTTTTTCGTCCAGTAAAAACCTGCAAATGCCTGTTGATCAAAAAAAAAAGTATTAATCTACAACTTCTGCCCAACTCTTTGGGAAAACAAGACGTGGTGTTATTTTGGTAATATATAAAATATAACAACAAAATACAATTATTAATATATTATTTTTGTAATCTATTAAATTAAACAATAAAAAACTTACATACGAGAGTAAAAATAATGATGTACTGCAGTAAATTCCTGGTATTAGGCCATTTGGAACAACAATTTTAAATGTACACAAACAATAATAAAGTGCGTTTTTATTTACGGCAGCAAACAGTAAAGTAAAGTAAAATTTAAAATAAAATCGCTAATAAAAAGTTAAGAGATGAAGATTTCAAATTCGTACGTTACGATTTAACAACGTTGTAAAGTGTTGTGGAGTTAGTGCTCGAGACTTGTATTGTTACTGTTTTTCCTTAACCAAATACCTAAACCTGGTGATGAATCACCAAAACATTTTCAAATTAGTTGATTCAAATTATTATTTATTTAAACCACAATTATAAAATCTTTACAGAATCATCCAAGGCGATGTTATAAGTCACAATGTCTATTGTGTATCCCTTTACAAAAAATAAAATCAACTGCCATGTAAGTGTAAGCAAAATTGCAACAACGTTATACCTAATATTGTCAGACCTTTTTCAATGAATTATTATTGTGCCTTTTGAAAGAATCTCGGCAGGTTTTCCCCAAACATATCCTCGGATACTTTTTTTTTTCAGGTTGGGACATCATCAAATGACCCCTCCCGCTCTGGGTGGAGCGGAAGGGAGTGTCAGACTCTTACTGACTAAAACCCACCCGTGTTCCTTCCTTAGCCCTTTATGTTCAGGGCCAGCGGTAACCCTTTCGGACCAATCCCGCTGAATCCTCCGATACTGTAATAGTGTTAATAATACGTGCGGCTGGCGACATAGGGGTAAACTTGAGTAGGCTAGTCCTAGCCGCTGGCACGTCTAACAGAGAGGGGCGGCAGAGCCCAAAAAAAAATGTATTATCATTCTCCTGATCATATTCCAATTTAGTTGAGGTCGACGCAACACGCCTGATTCTTCCATACTTCTTTATTAGTCGTCATGTCGGTAGTCAACCAATTTCAAGCCATGCACATCTTCTTTCACACAGTGCATTTATCGTTTTTTTTTTCTTATCTTACTCTTATAGTCATCCAGATTCATACTCAAAACTATCCTCACGACATTTTCCTCACTCCTCCGCATTACATACACATACCATGATAAGTGATTTCCATACAACTTTTTAGTCACCAATGCCACTTTCAGACTCCATTTTATATTCTTATTTCTTATTCTATCCATTCGGGTCACACATCCCTCTTAAGATTCCTAAGAATTTAATATGTATTTATTGAACTTTCGAGAATCATTGTGAAATGTGATAAGCTAAGTATTAATCAGCATAATTAATTAAGCTACAACATACGACTCGCCCTCATGGCTTAAGGCTTACTCAACTCCAACACTTAGGTATCCATAAATCTTTGCAACAAATCTTAAATGGCATCATATAGGTCTACAATCTCTCAGTTTTTAAGCAGTATTGATTATCTCCTCTTACTCAATATTCATAATAACTGTTTTGATCATTAAAACTTAATTCTTTCTGATCAGTGTCTTCTATAAAAAAAATTGAAAAGAAAAAGAATATAATTTAATATATTATCACATAAGTAAAGCTACCTTAATCTAAGCCGGAGAGTGAGTAAATGCTGTAGGTATGTTTTAACAAATACAGTTAGATAACTGTATTTGCCAAAACATACCTACAGCATTTGTCATTCACGAAAATCGTTACAAAAACACGCTGCACCCAAAAACATAGGCTCACTACATCACCAGGAAAGGCCTAATCGATACCGTCTAGTTCAGGAGGTCGTAATTGTGATATGCCATGGGCCGTGAGAATATTCAATTAAGCGGGCGAACTTAATTGCAACTTGATAAAGTTAAGTTGGCTCTAAGTGAACTATCTTCCGAACTAAGTTAACTGACCATTATCTTTGCCTTTGTGCCTGGTAGCCTCGTCCTCACCTAATTGGGGGTAGTAGGGTGTTGGGAACTTGTGGATGTGGCTTGTCTATGATTTTGTGTTATAAATTGGTTTCTTTAGCAGGTATAGTTTTTATCTCACAAAGCAACGCGCGCTTTACTTGTGGTTACCGAGTGTATAAACTCGCTGTCAATATGTGGGTAAACGCAGAAGCTCTCGGTACCGTCCGAGATAATGGCCAAGTAGGATTGTGTGTGTGTTATGTGCTGACGCTACTCGTCTTCACGAACACAGAGTGTTTGTACATTTGGTTACCACAAGTAAAACACGCGTGAGATAAAAATACTGTACTCGGGATATTAGACGGATAGCCGATGAGCAGAACAACTTAGTGCTTGTGTAAATCTGTATTGTTAGATATCGGATACTACTACAGCAGTATATTATTTTTGAAGGAAAACGATTTAAATAAATAACGTCTTCCGAACCGGCCACGGCGACCAATCTCAGCAGAGATCAGCCTTCGGAGTGGGAGATACCATAGTGCCACGTGTATGCGCAGACAAAAGTGTACTCTCTCTTCTCTCACTACTACGGGTTATAGGGTTTTTACAAGGAAAATAATTTAATGTGCCCTTAAAGATTAATCTTCATTCACTGCGACATATTAAAGATCTTTTGTGTCTCTTCAAGAGTTTTAGTCAAATTACACCCAGCAAATATCTGTAGAACACGAACAAAACTGCAGCCAAAAGTTCAAGTACAGCATATTGCTATGCACAGTCAGTGCTGTGACTTACCCTTGTAAGGCATAATATATTACACGTTATAATGTTCTGCTTTCATGATTATAACCGGAGCTTAGAACTTAGAACGCAAGATGTTGGTCCTAGGGATATCCACGCTATCCTAGCCAGGACCACGTCCGGTGCCCGTCCGGGTCTAATCGAGTTATTGTGAGTGGCACAATGCCGCAATCAGGCGCAGCCGCAGCGGCAACTGCAGGTGCTGTATTGTCGTATGTGTGTGTGTGCGAGGTAAAGGGTAAAGATTAGATATTTTTTGCTCCTTTGAAGAATCTGGAAATTTCGAGAATGATCTAGGTTCAACTTTAACTGATGACATTGAAGAGGAGGTTGAGTTTTAAACGAGCTAAGGCAAACGTATTTGTCTTACGGTTTGAAAGACCATGGATGATCTTTTACGTGGAAATAAAATAGCATGGGCAATTCTGGGCTGCTATCGATAACGCCGTGGATGTGGCGAAGTTTGGGACCAACAAAATTTGAATAACTGTCGAATCGAAACTGTTTTAACCAGAATATCGGTAACAAGAGAGACATTTTATTCTGCTCTGCTTACAATCATATTATTATAGTAACTAACTACCGAGATTTTAAATTATACTGAGGTTTTTAAGTTACGATATCGTAAAAAATGTCATTGTCTAAATAAACACCAAACATTTCCACGCTCTGAACAATAAAATAATCCCCTAACTTAAAAACCGAAACCTTTCGACAAAATTAATACGGTAACAAAACTTTCTTCATTTTATTACGCACATTAAATTTCAAATTGATTCATGAGCTCTGCGGCAATAAGAAAGAAATATAACGACTTCATATTATTGCCAGCGCAAAAAAATCAATTTAAGGCAAAATTCATAACTTGCAACATTGTTTTAATTGCAAAAAAGATTTTCTTATAATATTTTATAAGATGGCCGGTGGCCACCGCACGCTACAATAAAGGGACAATAAAGAAAACTAAAAACCGGTTGCAAAACAATGCTGGCCGCGCGGCGTTGCTTGACGTTTTTATCATTTCGTGCGGAGAACAAAAGCTTGAAGGCTTCCTGTTGAAGCTGCATCACCATTCTTGTGAGGCGACTTGCGGATGGACACACGGGTGGAGGGAATGGGCAACTTTGTTGTAGTGGTCAAGTTTTAATTAAAAGTACCTAAAAAAGATGGTGAGATAAATATTTTGTGATTGGACAGGAAATACACGTAGGTAAATTATAACCAAGGAATTTTCTTCGTCTACGTCTAAGATCACGGAAAGAAGAATCATTATACGAGTAGTAATAGGTTAGTGTTGCTGTCTGATTTCTGAATGTTATTGGAACAAGTCTAATAAAGACTTGTTCATAAGACACGGCACAGATGAAAATAGAATTTAAAAAATATGTGAATCTAACTAGCTTTTTCTCAACTATGTAAGGGTCAGCTTTCAGTCTAGCCGAATTCAGTTTAATACCATTACTTTACATGGAGCGACTGCCTATCTGACCTCCGTAACTCAGTTACAGGTTAAAACGATACCCCTTGGTATGACTAATTGTCAGACTTTTGACCTTCTGACCACTCGTAACGACTGTGAAAGATCTACGAATGACAGCCGGGACCGACAGATTATCTTGCTTTCCGAAAAACGAATTAGTAACCTATAGGTACCTACATTAAACACGTTTGTCAATCTAAGCAACTTACGAACACATTCCGCAAGTGGTTTCACCAAAGTAACTTTTGTAAACCTGATCTTTGACACACAAAACAATTTACTCTCCAAACTTACCGGTCTTGTGTCTCCCAAACTCTTGTCCTGATACATTAACGTACAATAGAGGTGGACGATCTATTCATTGGCGCCACAATGCGATCGGATCGGACGATCGCGGCCGATCGCACGTGATCGCACTTGCAAGCAACGCACTGATAATAACATCACTGTTCCATGTAATTTGAATCCAATGCTGATCGGACGAATCCGACCGAAGTCGGAAGATTTCGAACGAATGGTTTATTGGGTGTGTAGACGATAAGTTATGTGTGTAAAGTAATATTATAAGGAAGGCTTTGTTTCTTAGAGATTATTGCAAAAACTTGCTTTTATATCAGATACATCTGATAAGAATATAACAACTAAGACTGGATAGTGCGTGTGGATGAAGATGCATTCGGTAAGACTGGAAGCTGACCACAACATAGTTGGGAAAAGGCTAGTCAGATTGATTTATTTTTAGGCTTTACAACTTGTGGCAAGTTGTAGTGTTCGATAGTTTTGACCGTGTCAGATTAGTTATGGAAGGCTGAATACCGGGTATTGTGACGTAACTTGGGAAAGACTTACGTCCACCAGTGCATTGTGAAAGGCTGAACTGCTTGATTGAATGGTTTGCAAAATAGTGACTGTCTGTATTGACAACGCTTACAAGTTTTTCCAGTCCATATTATTATAAGTGTTCATTTTGATTTACACGACCACAAATACAGGTACAGACGCCAGCACATCAAGCTACCTGAAACTGTCAAATTTTGCCATTCAACTTTGAACCTTATGCTTTAGAGATAAAGTTAAAATTCTATTAAAGAAATTTGACAGATTGTAGTAGCTTGATACTTACTGGCGTCTGTACATGTTAAATATCTATGGTTGATTCCTCATGCATACATTCGTATTTAAACCTACACCTTCTTTCTATGGAGATAGTCAGAAACTACAGAACGCCACCGGCTCCGATTCTTACATACTCTTTTTGCTTCCTTTACGGTCATATTTCTGGTCAGACACGCACGCTGGTTGCGAGTACCTACTACGCATCTGACCTCTCTGAAGAACATCACCAATAAGTCTTACTAGGGTGTCCCTTCCCGGCGTTAATTCCTCACTTAACAAAATCAAGTGTAATCGCAACCGTTAACAGATCGTTAACCTAAAATAAAATCAAATCCAATCTGCAAAACACAGCATTTTACAAAATGTATTGCCAACAATGCTGGCACAAAACAATGAGTTAAAAGACAAATAATCGTCAGGTATCGGGTCTCGTATTTAACGAGAAGTGTTCGGAACATTTGTCAAAAGAATAACACAATAACTGTTATGGATAACCGATAGTTTGTTGCCTAGTTAACTCTAACGAGGCCGTGGTGCAACCTGCCCATCGGGTAAGGGCACATCGAGCGTAAATGTATGCGAATTTTGTTTTTTTGGACTTCGTATTTTATGGTGCTATTTGTCTTGGTATTAAACTGTACGATGTTTGATGGCTCTTGATTTTGTTTTACTTTATTAAAAAAGTAATTTATTGAATGGTTACTTCATCAGAAGCTTTTAGTGTGGGAAAATGCCGTAAGAGATGCTTAGGGCATTCAAGAAAATGTTGGTTGATTAATTGTGTTTACAATTTCTAATCGTCCACATCATTAGAATATATGAGAAAAGAATTACGTACCACTAAGACACAGAAGAACACAATAAATGTTAAATTCGTGAGGTCGCTCAGTATACGATCACTTAAGTACTGCATTTTATTCATAAAATCATTAGTCAACCTAAACAACAAAACACCTCAATCATATTCACACAAAAACAAAAACTCCTCCACATTATAATAACAACATTTACAAACAAACCTATCCCAGTATGCCACAAGAACATTTCGATACAAATGCGAGGCGACGGGGGGCCGCGACCAAAACGCGCGTATTGTTGCTCGTTACCTGCGACAAATCGCAGTCGCGACCCCGGTGTGTCCCGGCCACTAGTCAGCTAATTGTGTGGCTATGAGAAACAATGCAATTATTTAAAGTGCGAGGGGACGATTATTTGCACGTCAAGTTGAATAATAATTTTGAATAGCGTGGTTTTTCTTTTCGTGTAACTCTTCTGCGGGGGAGAGGGGTTTGTGGTTAAGTAATAACAGCCACATGGGTCAATATATCAGGTTTTAAGCTACGCTTACCGCGGTTGGTCCGTGGATGGGTGACCATCTTTACATACCAAGATTCTTCCGTGCATCGGAAAGCACTTTAAGCCGTTGGTCCCGGCTGTCTTTCGTAGATATTTGACAGTCGTTACGGGTAGTCAGAAGCCCGAGAATCTGACAACCAGTCTTACCAAGGGTATCGTATTACCCAGTAACTGGGTTGTGGATGTCAGATAGGCAGTCGCTCCATATAAAATACTGGTATTCAGCTGCATCCGGTTTGACTGGAAGCCGACCCCAACATAGTTGGGGAAAGGCTCGGTAGATGGAGTTGAGCGGGGAAGAAATCTGGGTGAAAAATTAGTTTAGAGGACTTATCTGCACTAATAATAGAGCTAAAGGGATTGTTTGTTTGTTTGAACTCGCTTATCTCTAACTACCAGTTGTATTTCAAAAATTATTTTTGCGTTTGATAGCCCACTTTTTGAGAAAGCACACGCAACATCACGTTAAGACACTTGGGACTCGAGCAATAACAAAATCAATCTGAAAGAACACAGTAATAGCGCGAGCAGGCGATGCGATGCGACGTTATGGGTGGGGTGATCAAGAAATTTCACGCGGACTATATATATATGTATATTGTAGGTATACCTATATAAAAATCCCTTCAAAGTTTTGAGAATTAAGAGAGATTTTTGATGCTATTTAATACGTTATCTTTATTGAATATATAAGTAGGTAGCGGTACACTAACCTTGGATATTTAAGTGTTTATTTATCTAAAACAACCACTTAAACAAAAAATCGACTGTCCACAAAAACCGCAACGTTGAATATTCATACCACTGCAAAAATTAAAATTCAATACACTAATAAAACTCTAATTATGTCATTTGAATTCAACGCGAAAATATCACGAGCAAATTCGGCGAAATAAAAAAAAAGTTGAAAAAAAGTACGATAACTTTTTAAAATCGCATTCCAGAAAACAATGTTCAGTGGACTGACGGGCCTCAAGGCGAATGCATTAACGAAGTACACCTTCTTTGATATTAAGTGTATTATTTTTTTACATTGGTTTTTATAGGGTTCCTTTGAAGACGAACATGAACTACATACTTACACAGATTTTAATGTCTAATTCAGGTGATTAGGTAGTGATTTTATTATTATTTATTAAAAATATAAATATTATAAGAGCAGGGGCCCAGTGGTAAAGTCGTAAGGAAAATGTGTGAATATTATTTATTTCTTTTGTAACAAGTGGACGTTACCTTGACAGTAGTCAAGTTTTTATAACCTGTTGTATGTATAATACATATCTACCTTAGTTTCTAAATACATAGTAATAGTAAATGTCTTTCATAATAGTTTTATCAAACAATTCATTAATAAAACTATTACTGCGTTCCCAACGAGCTATCAACGTTATAAACGGAACCCACCACTCAGCTCGCCTCACAACTTAACTCAACCTTTTTGCTCCTACCTCATTGTAACACACTGGTAGCTCCTACAGTCGCCCGAAGCAAATCGCTGTTTATACCACACCGCTCGGTAATTTATTATTGCATTTTTTGCATTATCAATAGCCTCTTCGGCTTTTTTGCTATATTAAAATGGCTATTGTTTATGAAAAATCGTTCGCGATTCTTATCGTTGTACCTCGATGTTGTTAAAGCAAGTTGTGAAATTAGCTCCCGTTGTAATATTGTGGTCGTGATTTTGTGGTTTGTTTGTAAACGCTTCGTTTTTGTGTGGGGTTTAGTGAGGAAAATAGGGGTTTAATGTGTGGTCCTTGGGTTTATAGGCCTCTATATAGTGATGGGTACAATGCGTGTCACGTAAGAAGAGACTTGACCCCGCCTCCCCCGCTCTTTCCGCCGCCCCTATGTCGTCCGGTCCCGTCCCGCACTCAGACCTCATACCGCTAAAGATACCTAAAATCGTATGCGCATGCCAGACCACGTGGTGTGTCAAGTCTCTTCTTACGTGGCACGCATTGTACTTGGTTTTTACCCCATACTAATTGCCGCAGGAATCCGCTGGATGCAAGAAGCACAGAACCGGTCGAAGGGGCGATGCTTGGGGTGGGCCTATGTCCAGCAGTGGACGTCTTTCGGCTGATATGATCATTATGATGAGTTCCTTTATGTTCGGACAGTAATACTTTTAAATGATTTCTCTGATGACATAACTAAAGTGTCAATCGATGAAAAAGAAAGAAAGAAAGAAAATATGTATATTTGCGGTAAGCATGACGCCTAAAAAGAACAAACACACAAAAAAATAACAAGCTAATGGAAAACATGCGTCACATGTAAAAAAAAAAACAAAACCGAAAAAAAAGAATGCTGAACGACAATTGCTTAGCATAATGCTAAGACAAAACACTGGGATAAAACTGTTACCTTGGTCGAACTTAAGCTTAACCGTGAGTTTTGATCGAAATCTTATATCATCCTTTCCATATTCCAATTTACCCACCCAATATAATATCTCAATTTACCCATTTGGGGTCAGCATAGCACGCCTTCTTCTTCCATATTATCAGCAGTATCAGAAATTGTCTCAGTACTAAAATCTATCCATCGTTTCTTTGGTTTTTCTACTCTGTAATCCATCCTCTTTTAAGTAACCGTCAGAACTTTTTCAAGCACCTCTAATTTGCAACTAAATGAGCTACCTACTTACGGAAGCATTCAACCGAACAAAGCGAACTCAAAAATTTGCCATCTTTCTGTCGCCGCAATTTTCCCAATTTGCCAAAGATGTAAATAAGAAAAAATCAAATAAATTGGAAGGGAACCACGACGAATTGTTTCCATGCACCTTATTTGGAAACCGCAAAGAGTTCGGCAAAAGAGGTTTGTTCGGACTACTGGTCTTCACATAAGTGACTTTTTTATAAAGCTTTGTTGTGACTCCGTAGGCCATCACAAGTATTTCAGAGTTGCCAGATGTTTTTTATGAATATTGTCAATAACGTGTGGAAAAATTGTCAAACCAACTTTGATTTTTCTTTTCTGCTGAAAATCTAGAAAATAATGTATTTATTGGTACTCTCGTCATTATTGACTTTAAGTAGGTACGAAAGAAAAAAGATATTACTGAAAACAAATATGTAATGACAAATAGATGATCATGATAGTATATTGATCATAAAGCTTAAGCAAGGCTTGTATTTCTTCTTGGTCATCATTTTCATAATGATTTTTTAAGCCACTTGAGAACATTTTTTTCTAAACTAGCAACACCTTGCATGACTGTCCCGTCATTTAGTCATCTCAGAAAAAAAAAGAAAACAATTGCCCGCGAAAAACCGTGCATTGTCCGTTCCAAATTCAAAACGAGGAAGAACGGGAATAATGGCGCTGGTTCTTGAAACAGGAACGTCGAGTTTTTAAAAAGGGAATCGTTTAAACGGAGGCCGTTCGCAAGTAATCACAGGCGACGTGCACCGAGCATAAGGATGCGTTCATATGAGAGATAATTAGATTTTACACAGCATCGACCTGCGGGGTAATTGCGTAACACACTATCTGTAGCAATAGCTTTCATTTTGACAGTTCAACAGCATTCATTGCGTTATTTACGTTGCTGAGCAGACAAATTTTTCGAACATATCAAGCAATGGATTAGCAATATCCTTCAAAAATATTCAGATTGTGTTTGCAAGTGTGTTACGCAATTAGGGTGCTGGTGGACCATTCAAAGAGTCTCTTAACAACAGACAATACTGAAATGAGTCAGGCCTTCATTATGGGCAGTCATTTACGCTAACATTCTCGCTGAATGTCGGAATACAGCGAGACCTTTCTTGATCAACACTTGTAAGTTAAGAGTCATAAGGAGGACAATGAGTTTTAGTTCATTGAAGATTAAATCACTGAAGAAAAAAAAAACTCGAAGAAAATTCAAAAGAAATTCTAACACTCAACTTTTTATCATTCTAATTTTACTGCAACCAATATTATATCATCATCCTAGCCAAACAGATTAATAAATTCAATGGCAAATCACGCAGCCTACTGTGCACTCGACCCAAGATCGCGTGCACGCCGATACAGGTGCGCGCGTTGCCCGGAGCGACGCCCGCGCAAACTTCATTCATTGTTACTTACGTACTGCCGATTATGCTGGTTACAATACAATTTCAGGTTCAACATCGTATGTAACGGTAGGTGACTTCCAGTAATAGGGTTGGGAGGGTCTTTAGATATTATTTTTTTGTTTTATCTTGGTGAGAATCATTAAATGATTCTTAGAATGATTAGCGAGATAAGGCGATATATTTAGATGTATACAGATTTTTTGTACACATTAGTGTATTTTCGTTAGCATCAGCTAACGAAAATTTAATATTTTTCTTGTATAGATACTTATCTATGCGTTTTTCTTATATATTTTTTACCATCGTCCTTATTTTGGTGGTCTGAATGATTTCTAAAAGTTTGTCCATCTATTTTAATGGGACTTTATATACATCCGATAGTCGAATTTGGTACATAACGGATGTGCTTTAAGTGCTTTAAAACATTGTAACTCCATTCCACACCATCCATCCTTCATTGTATATTTACCTGTCTCTCACATGAGTACTAGCTTCGAAAATGGCACCCATTTTCTCAGCCTCCGAAGCACCACAGAGTACACGAACTTCCTTAACAGCCAGTATTAGACCATTAACTAAGTGTGCCTACACCGTAATAACGTCCAATAAATACCCCAGCCCAATGTCACGCTCATAAAGGAAACTATTTGTAACATAAATAAAATAATTACAACGTCTAGACTTTTGTCGGATGCGATCTCACGTCGGTGATCAGTCACTGCGCCGGTGATTAGCTTGCTAGAACACGGCGCTGCTCCCGAGTGGTGATAAATGTGCCTATCACCATTATCAGCGCTTAGCGGGTTTTGTAGGGAGTTACGTCTTTATGACTGTATTAATGTGTTGAATTGGGTGCTGATTCATCTTGGTCATTTGTCACTGTTTTTTTTTATGAATAATTACGATATTTAAAAAAAAACTTAGCAATCGAATTTTTCCTAGATTCATGTTCATGGCAGGGTTAGTGAAGTTATCCTTTTTTGCTTAAAATTGCTTACAAAAAAAAAAAACAATTGCAGGAGAAACGACACGTTATTCAATTCCTATTTTGAACTTGTCGATAAGAAATTCTCGAAAATATCTCATTTTGGGGCTTCCATCTCATGCCTGCTTTGTTCGCGTTGATTTTCCTAACTCCCAAATCAGTCCTTCTACAGGCTTTCCTGACGGCTTGTTAGGTCCTGTAAGTAGGTGATACTTTAGAGTTCACCTTAGTATTCAACACAGGCCAATAATGTTAGTTAGAGTTGGCAAGCTGAGTACTGTACGTACTACACCTTTCCCTCACGTACGTAGGTACTGCTAATCGACGCGGCTTGGTCTAGACACGTGATGAATTCGCTCCTCGGTAAGATAGGTATTGTTGTTTTCTTTGTGAGAGGTAGATTAACGGCAAATGTTTCTACAGTGTAAATGGCACATGTGCTGTGTTTACAAGCTGCTATTTTGCCTGTGGTAACATATCAGTTCTTGTTCTTGTCTTATGTCTGATTGCTTTATTAATAAGTTTAGCTCATCAGTTCTTATCTGCCCTAAAATTTTCTTCCCATAATCTTTATTTTTGTTTTGGCATTACTCTACTAACTGTTGGCTTAAAATTTAAGATCTTAAGGTCCTATGCTAAAAATTTCCTGCAATTTTTACATATATCTCTATAATATTCCCACTACTTGGACACAGGCCTCCTCTCTGTGAGAGGGCCATGTCTCTATGCTGCAACTTAGTTGCAATGAAAACAAGAGGCTTATCTCGCATCTCAATCTGTTTTAAACTGTAACTACAATAATTGGTTTAGTCCCATCTCTTCCCCTTCTCATCTCTTCCTTTCGTTTTACTTAACAAAAGGAAATTTTTGTAGGCAATATGTATAGGAGAAGAGAAACCTAATAATTTCGTTCAGAGTCCAAAGGGAAATAACACCACAAAATCAACAAAATTACAACACAATATAATTAACTTACCACCAAACAAAACAGTGCCAGCAAAATTAATTTCAACGTTATCAACACAGCACACAATTTGTCCATTCTATTAATTACACTACGAAATTAAACCCCGAGCGAATGGATCAGATAAATGTGCGAAATTGAATTGTCAATAATTACAAGATAGTGTAAGGTCAGGTATTGGAGCCTTACGGCCTTTGAGCACTCCTACAACAGATGCAAGATTGGGCCTAACATGCTAATTAATAGTTGGAAATATATACGTGAGGCTCACTTTCTTCCGTATAGGTACTTACACTTGAACAGAAATCAATTATAAAGGTACTGTTAGTTCTATAATGTATGGTCGTAGCGTGAAGTTTCTTGAAGGTACTTGCTTGAAAATTTTGCGTCCATTAAACTCTTAAGTAAGCCTAGACTATATACAGGGTGGTAGGGAACTCGACGCGTAAATTGTAAAAAAGTCTGAAACTCGATGTGGCCAGAAAGGGAGTGACTTCTGAGATGATGGCTAATAGAGATGATTATGAAATGGAAGGCTCTTAAAACGGCAAAAGAAAATATCGAGACGAAACCGGCATGTCCCAGAAACAAAACATACGAAGACATGTGACATCTGCCAACCGGCACTGGGCCCACGTGGTGGATTATGGCCCAGTCCTTGTCAATGAAAGATGGGGCCTGTGTCCCAGCAGTGGGATTATTAAAGGCTGATTACGTTATGAAATGGAAAAAAAAATACATGGTTAAGGTACAGTCAATTACTGAAAGAAAGAAAAAGATAGAAAATACATACATTTATTTGCGACAAACATGACGCATAACAATAAAAAAAACACAAACATAAAAAACAAAATAACAATAGGTACTGGTAATAAACGGTTGAATTTTTTAAAATAAGAATCGATAGAAATTTATAATTCTTTTATATTTAATTTATTTGAGCAAAGTAAACAAAATATTAAAGAATTATAAAATTCTATCGATTCGTATTCTAAAAAATCTCAACCATTTATGCAAAGGTGGGTCAGCCAATTGCAGTAACTGACTGTACTACACGGCTAGCATGATAAAGCGAATATTATTTGTGCTGATATTGTAATACTTGCAAAAAGCATAAGTCATATGCACCTGTTATGTATCAATTATGTAGGTATTTGGAAACCTTCTTGACTAATAAGGTATTTATAAGTACCCTACGTTCACATCATTGTAAATCTAGGGCAGTGCTACCTAGTGCTTGCTAAGAATAAAACAAATGTTACCTAAAGCTTGTTTTATTGAACATAATAGTGGCGACGAGGACTAAAAGTGATTAAAATGGAGTGCAGAGCAGTGAAATACAAAGAGTTTGATGCTCAAACAGACAATTGGGACAATTACGTGGACAGGTTAAAATTTTGCTTTGAAGCAAATGGCATTGTGTTGGACTCATTAAAAAGGGCTAATTTTTATACAATATGCGGTTCTCAAGTGTTTGACACCCTTCTGGCGCTAATTACGCCTAAAAAATCTTGTGATGTGACTTTCAGTGAAATCGTAACAGTGTTAACAAAACACTATAGTCCGAAACCTAATGAAATTTCAATGTCTTACAAATTTTATAAACGCGATCAAAAACAAGGTGAATCTGCTGCGGAGTACATAGCGCAGCTCAGAAAAATAAGTGCCGATTGCAATTTTTCCGACTTGGAACGTATGCTACGCGACAGGCTCGTGTGCGGCCTGTCCGACCATAAATTACAGTACGATCTTTTGAAAAAAGACAAGTGAATCATACCCATAGTGACGACGTAGATATTCAGATGAATGGTATTTACAGCGTCAATAGTGTAGGACTACGAGTACCTTCCTATGACGTAACGGTTGAGCTAGACGGCATGCCGGTGACGATGCAGGTGGACTCCGGTGCTGGAGTCTCGCTGGTAAACGAAAGTACGTGGAGGAGGCTACGATCAGCGCGGTCACGTGACGCCGCCACTCTTCGCGCCGCGCCGGCCAATCTACATACCTGGACAGCGACGCCCATATCTGTGCTTGGCCAGACAACAGTGCAAGTAACGTTTAGAGACATTAAGTGTGTTTTGAATGTTATAGTAGCTAGAGGGTTAGGACCAAACTTAATTGGTCGTGATTGGTTTTCAGCCCTTAACATAAAGGTATGTATTAATGCCGTCTTAGATTTCCATATGTCAATTTCCAACGAAATGTTAAAAAAACATAATGAAGTTTTTAAACAGGGTCTAGGTACTTACCGAGGTGATCCGGTTACAATAAACTTAAAGGCAGATGCTACGCCTAGGTTTCTTAAGGCTCGCCCTGTTCCGTTTGCGATTAAAGACAGGGTTGAGAAGGAAATTGACCGCCTAGTGGCAGAACGGGTACTTAAACCAGTTTCTTTTTCTCAATGGGCGACACCAGTCGTACCTATCGTTAAAAAATCGGGAGATATTCGTCTGTGTGGCGATTATCGCAGTACGGTCAATCAGGCTACTGAGTCGGATACTTATCCTATGCCAACTGCTAACGAAGTGTTTGCTATCATTGCTGGTGGAAAATATTTCACCACATTGGATTTAGAACGTGCATATACACAGATAGTAGTAGACGAGAACACAGCTAAATTGCTGACCTTGAATACGTGCAAAGGTCTGTACACTGTTCACAGGTTGGCGTTCGGTGTAAAAGCATGTCCAGGAATATTTCAAAGGTTGATGACAGCATTGCTGGCAGGTGTTCCGGGAGTTGCGGTTCTAATTGATGACATCATCATTAGCGGACACACCTTGCCAGATATGTGCAGATGCCTAGACATGGTATTGACACGCATACAGAAAGCTGGACTGCGACTCAACTCCAGTAAGTGCAAATTTGCTAAAGAATGTGTAGAGTTCCTGGGATTTGTCATCGACGCCGACGGAATTCATCCAGCGCCCGCTAAAGTGGAGTCTATCACGAAAACACCGGAGCCCAAGAATGTCCAGCAGTTACAGGCATTTTTAGGTTTGTATAATTTTTATGAGAGGTTCATACCTCACAAGGCGACTATACTTGAGCCACTTCACAGGTTGCTTGACAAGTCACACAAGTGGCAATGGACAGATTTAGAACAAGAAAGTTTCGACAAGGCGAAACAATTACTATCGTCAGATATTACATTAGTACATTATGATTTAAACAAACCGTTGGTATTGACGTATGACAGCTCTGAATATGGTGCAGGTGCAGTATTGTCTCACGTTATGGAGGACGGCCAAGAGCGACCTGTTGCCATGAGTTCAAGAACATTACATTCACATGAGCGGAAATATTCTCAACTTGATAAAGAAGCGACGGCGATTATGTTTGGGATTCAAAAGTTTCATAACTACCTAATGGGAAGGTCTTTCACCATAGTAACGGACCACAAACCGTTGGTCAGTATATTTGATCCAAAAAAGCCAATACCTAATATTATATCACCACGGTTAACAAGAATTTCTATTGTACTAACTTCACACAGTTACAACATAGTGTACAAGCCGGGCCAACAAATAGGAAATGCAGATGGTCTCAGTCGCTGGCCACAACCAGTGCCTGAACAACCTGAGGAACAACTGTGTGACATTTTATTGATGGCGGAGGCTCCTGAAGACTTTCCTGTGGACATCCAGCAGATTGAAAGTTTTTCAAAAAAGGACAAGATACTTTCGCGAGTTATACATCATATTTTGAGCGGTTGGCCTCCGAAAGTCACGGAGGGTGAGCTACGCATATATTGGTTACATCGGAATGAGCTCTCTATACACGAAGGCTGTATTCTTCTAGGTTGTCGCGTAGTTGTGCCACCGTCACTACGTAGTGAAGTTTTACGCATGTTACATATATCACATAGCGGTATTGTACAAACAAAAGCTCTGGCCAGGAGCTACGTGTGGTGGCCTCAGTTAAATGAAGATATCGAGTCAATGGTCGGCAACTGTAATAAATGTCTCGAAAGTCGACACATGCCACCAAGGACCAGCTATGAGTGGGTTGTACCCACAAGACCATGGTCTCGCATAAACATTGACTTTGCGGGACCTTATCAAAATAAAGTATTTTTAATTATAGTCGATGCATATTCGCGATGGCCTGAGGTGTTCATCGTTAATAATATGACTACAGAAACAGTTATCAAACATCTAAGAATGATCTTTGCTACACATGGGTTATGTGAGACATTGGTCTCTGACAATGGTACACCGTTTGTTTCATCTGAAATGAAACGATTCTTAGATTCCAATAAAATAAAACACATTACCACAGCGCCATACCACCCTGCAACGAATGGTTTAGCGGAGCGCATGGTACAAACTGTAAAAGACAAGCTACGTAAAATGGACCAACTACCATGGGATATTAAGATGCCTAATATGTTGTTAGGATTAAGAGCGACATCATGTGCAGGGACAGGGAAAAGTCCAGCTGAATTATTGATGAATAGACGACTACGGACTTTACTCGATACTATACAGCCTTACAATAAACAACATGAGCAAGTTGAACAGCAAATCGTTAACAATGGTCTGAGGAAACATAGGGATACCAATGTTGGTCAAAGTGTGATGTACAGAAACTACGGTAGAGGACCACGTTGGTTATCAGGCACAGTGACGGGTAAAGATGGCCCATCGAGTTACAAAGTAACAACTGAAGACGGAGATGTTGTCAATAGGCATATTGACCAAATACTAAAGAAAAAACCAGTGAATGACATTACTGAAGAGGAAGGAAGGGATACTGCTAATGGCAGGGAAGACCAGACAGACAGCCAGGAACAAGAAGAGACAGGAGATATAGAGGACAGTCAAGGAAGTGAGCAGGTGATACAGATACCTAGCTCGGAAGAATGGGCTGACATGTTAGGAATACCTTGCGGAGCAGAAGCCAGCTATGCCGGTGGCAAGTTAAAACACAAATTGTGCTCGTATCCCAAGTCACCTTATGTCAGGCCCAGTGATAACAACTTCATTCTGTAACTGCTAGTATTAAGTATCAGTTCCTCGATTTTCTTCTGAGTCTCATTAAGTAAATGTTAATTGCTACAAGAGCTAGTAGATTGATAGTTTATATACTTAGTGATTTTGTACACTTTTTTGGTTTATATAATAATCGTTGTGCATACTTGGGGGAAAGGTATGTTATGTATCAATTATGTAGGTATTTGGAAACCTTCTTGACTAATAAGGTATTTATAAGTACCCTACGTTCACATCATTGTAAATCTAGGGCAGTGCTACCTAGTGCTTGCTAAGAATAAAACAAATGTTACCTAAAGCTTGTTTTATTGAACATAATAGCACCCAAGTCATATGTACGAACATAAAATAAAACAAATATTTGTACACTTATTTGCCATAACTTTGTCTCTGTCACGTCTGACCTAGACTAGAGTCAAGAGCAAACCCATTACAAATAAAAAAAAAAATCTATGACCTCTCACGGTAACAAAGCTGCTTTTTACTCAGCAACTTCCATATGCAAATACCTCTTCACCGCTACTGCCACCAACATCCTGAATAGTTCCTATAGAGCCCACCTATTCCAGCGCTGTTCAATCACAATCACGCGCATCATACGCGTATAATTTCTCACGCGTGTTCCCACGTGCGCCGGCGCATGGATATTAAATAAAAGATGGCCGATGCGCGTCCGTGCGGTTCTTCGTAGGGTTGGCTGTTTACAGTGATGTTTTAATTTAAAATGGTATAAGAGAATAATGGTTTGCAGCAAATTGTAGCGTTTGTAGAAGATACGATACAGAATCACACTGTGAGTGTAGAATGATTTAAAGTGTACACTTTAAATCCTTAAAGTACTTAAACCTTTAAGAAAAAAAAACCTAAAAAAAAACATCCTTTTCTCGTGTCATACGAGATCCTTCTGTCCCCAAAATCAGCTAGAAAAACGACCATTAACTACTGAAACATATCAATGTACACGAATACGTTACAACGAATTTTTTCTACAGATAGAAACATTTTTTTATCCCAACCAAGCACCTCCCCTTCAACTGTTGAAAAATCAGATTTATAACAATAAAAATTCAGTACCTACCTAATTATTTCTCAGTAGCCACAGTTGAGCTAATAAGAGCATTAGTATTAGTACTAGAGTTGCCAACCCTTAAATTAAACAAACTCAAACTCAAAGCATTTATTTAAATTATTTTTGAATTGTCAAAATTTTTCTGTCAATTAGTCAGAAAGTTGAAGCAAGTTGCCCATTCCAAAATGTAGAAGAACGGAGAATCTCTATGGAGAAGGACGGGCAAGAAACTCCATGGTGAAACCCACCAGCTACCACTTTACAACAAATAGGGATGCACCTCAACACCATAACTTATCCCATTCATCGACGAAGGTCAACCGACAACCCTACCCAATGCTAATGTCTATGCCTCGTATGATATATTGACAGCAGCGGACGGACAGATACTATGCGTACACGGACTTGTGTGTGTCTGTCTGTCTGTGAGTTACTACTTAACAGCCGTGTTATTATTTTGTAGTTTGATACGGTACGCGTTTCAGCGGCAGTAGCATGATATATGGAAGGTTTTTAAGGATTGGCGAAGCTTAATGGTGGAGAAACTTTTGTGGTTAAGATGTTGGTAAAGGTCAACTACCAATGTACCTATCGTTATTCAAACTTACGTTTCAAATTAATATTATTTCAAGTTAAACAAATATAAACTTTATTTTAATGGCAATTAAGTTGATTTCAGAATGACTAGTACTATTGAAAAAGTTATAAAAATGTTTGAAGTTGTAGCGTAGACTGAACTTTATTGTGTAGGATTTAAAGTTATTTTTCCATGAACTGATATTTGTTTACATTTTTGGCAAATAAATCGCAAATGCAGATTAGGTATCTACATAATACCAACCTATAGTAAAAAAACTTGCTAGGTACTACATAAGCAGTGTAGTTTCTTTTTCATAATATGGTTGGATCCCGTAGTAGCCACTTTGGTACCTATATGACTGCAAAAGGTGGTTAGACTGTTGATGTTAACTTACATACGTGAGGTACTTGCTTAAAAACAATCACTCTGTATATTAGTACAGGCAGTAGTAACTTACTACTACAGGATGTTTACATTTTCTCACGGATTGATTTAATAGTGCAGCAGCTGAAGAACTGGTTGTGAATCTTGAGGTTCTAAATCTAAAGTGGATAGGTCCGAAAAGAAAAGTTTTGTATATGTAAAGGAAACTTAGTTCTTTCAGTTCTCGTTAGATGACTTTCTTATTATTGTGTGTATCTGTGAGTTAGATACTTACAACTTAGCAGCCGTGTCACATTTTTAGTTTGTTACGGTACGGGTTTCAGCGACAGTAGCATGAGATATTATAGACTTTCAAGGATTAGCGATGCCACTTATAGTCGTCTTTAGTCCGACCTCGTAATTGATTTACCACTTTTGACAACAATGCTCAGTAAATTCAAACTTCACTGTAGTTGAAACTATCTAACTATCACATAGACAAATACAGCTTGTCGTTTTGTGTTACGTGCAAGTGGTACACCTTAGGGTGATAAAGCAATTACGAGGTCAACTATTTCTTTACATGTTATTAATGCTGACTGTACTTACTTACTTACTATATACCTACTTACCGGTACTAAAAAGTTGGAAAACTGACCACTACAAAACTAACAGGAAAAGTAATCAGGCCGACAAATAAAGACGAGCAAGTCATTAAACGAAATATCAATACAAATTCACACATTAATCACTCACTTTTTACATACAAACGCGATGACTAACTGTAAACCGAACCGAACTATTAATGTAACTGGAACGCAACAATTAAAAGAACAGGTTCAGATTAAAGCATTACTATTGCTAACATTAATTTATTCAACAATACGTCTTGTCACCAATCGGGCAGCCATCATTATTTCGCATTCATTCCGTCTCAGCCAATAAGGTGTCAGAACGCGCCTCCCATACTTCTCTCACCCAATCAGCGAACGCCATTTGAAAAACAATAGAACATAAAAAATTCCGTCACGCTCTTCTGCGCTCGAGTCGACGTTCTAATTCGTGGTAATCCAAGTCGTAGTTGTTCGGCATTCGTCGGTTTTTATCGGTGTTATCATTTTTCTAGTTGGCAAGCACCTCCTCTTTCATAATTTGCAAATATTAATGTTTATATTTTATGCTAATAGTCTGACATCACAGCGTCTGTAAATTCACTGTGAATAATCATTAGTAACTTCTAATAAAATACCTATTATAAGTCGTAACATTATGTTTTGCATCTCAAACGATAACTTATTGATTTTAAGTCGGTCGTTTAAACTGCCCAATTTCTATCGAAGCAGCATTCACCAAAGAAAACAGGAAATATACCTACAATGCCTTCATTATCCCATAGAAGCATACCTATCCTTTATTCCATAGAAACATATCCTTTTCGTTAATCTTTTTAAAATGTTTTACAATATTTATATGTGAAGACAACCTCCCAGTATCCCCATTATAGACTAGGATATAATTCCATACAAACCAAGTGTACAGAACAAAACATAGAACACACAAGAATCCATTGATGATGCATCTACTCAACATAAATCTTAAAGTCATTCATTCAATCACTCACTGAAAGACTACGCACACAGACTACGCGTCGATTCTGTTAGATTCTCACCGTGTGAAGATGTGAAGTGAACTGTCAATTCATCTGATGACACTAATGATAGCTCACTTTAAGCTCACTTCACCCAAGATATCACGGTGAGATTTTTACAAAATAGCACTACAGCCTGTCGATTCTGTTAGAATCTCACCGTGAGAACTTAGGTGAAGTGAGCTGTCATTCCACCTGAAGCTAGGGATTGACACTAATGACAGCTCACTTCATCCAAGTTGTCACGGTGAGATTTTTACAGAATTGCACCACAGTTCCTTTTTAGCGCAAGTGAAGTCAAAGAAAGGATTTTTTTTTTATGATTTCTTAGTGCTCACTTTTCGATGATAGTTTGTATGGAAGTTTATTTTTTCCCATAGGAAACCCTTGAATTTTATGAGCTCATTGGGTTTATTAGGTAATAAGTATAGGATGTTACTAAGTGCACCAACTTGAATCATCCGCAAGTTTTATCAGATCTCAAACGAACATGTTTACTGTCCGCTTCCATGTAGCTTCTCCTAATATGTAAAACTGTTTATAATAAGTTAAAGATCATTTACATAGGGCACGAACTTGTATTAATAGGATTCTTACATGAACATCTTATCTGCGAGAAGGTTGATTGTTCACTAGCTTTTATGTTTAGTACAGTACCCGGCGATAAATATTGCACATCGACCTTTGGAAAGAAACAATCGGCTAATTTCGGCTTCGTAGAGCGTTATCTCTGTCGCACGAAATACAAACAGTCCGGTATCTATTAGGAGCTGTTAAAACAATTATGATTTGCTTCTTTTGATAATTATTTTTATTCTTTGTATAAAATGGTTTTGTGTAAAAAGGTCGATGTGCAATATTTATCGCCGGGTACTGTAATATTCATAGCTAAGATAAATAATTACATATGTGACAGCCTCATTGGTCTAATGGTGCATGAGGTCCTCGGTTCGATTCCCGGGTCAGCCAGACTGATTTTGGATTTTTGCGCCAGGAATTTCTCAGTAGCAGCTCGGAGTCTGGATTTGTAACCGGGTGGTGGCAGTGTCGCCCTCTATTACAAGAGACTTGAACATATCTGGCAAAATGTGGGTGTAAGATAAGGAATACCTCTACGTAACCCTTTCGGGCGTGATGTCATGTTATGTAATCATTGTTTGTAGAAAAGAAAGGTCATCCAGACTCTTGCTGTAACTGGGATATTTCTAGAGATAAGGCAGTAACGTCTTTCTATGCTACATTGCCAAGATACTGACGTCAGCACATTAAGCTACCCGAATCTGTCAAATTTTCTCAATCAGCTTTGAACCTTATGCTTTAGAGATAGAGTTGAAAATCTATTAAAGAAATTTGACAGATTGTAGCAGCTTGATGTGCTGGCGTCTGTACATAGTACACACATTTTTTTGACCAACCATGGTGATTACGACAATACTATCGGTTTGGCAAAGGGGGTAACAGATCGCGTGTTAAATTAGGTATACAAATCCTATGGCTGCATGTTCTCACAAGACGGTTGCAACCCATAAAATAGAAAGAAATAATTATTATTTGTGACACGCAGGGGAAATATAAATAGTAAAAAGAGCTTGTAAAACTAAGAAAGATACTTTAAAAACAGCAAAAAAAAACAAAATAAAAAAAATTAAATATGCCAGCCGATAATAATTATTTTAAAACAAACTAAAACTGTAATACCGATGATTCAGGCTTATGAGACGGCGATTTATAACGTATAAAACCTACCGTAAATTCCCATGCAAAGTCGCAAGAATAACATATTCACAAACGCCACATTACAATCGAATGCGTGCAAGCCTAGCCATTCCCACCAGTTCCCTAATTGCCTACAAGCTTACGAATTGACCCGGCTATGCGGATACAGCTGACCCTGGACCAACAAAATGGCACCACCAGCTTTTAATTCAACAAAAGCATCTGCAACTCGTTCCAGAATAGAATGAGAACACGGATTCCAACACCTAAGTACTCCTAATTGGGTGGACAACACCTACCTACGGGCCTCAACTTCTAACGCATAGGCGTTATAGTTAGGGTTGCTGATCTAGATACCTACTTGGGATTTAAAATCGATGCTTTTCTTCGTAAAATTGGCAAATGATGGCCTTTGTCTATTTATTATTTCGAATGTTTGTCATTGTCTATAACCCTAAATATATTATAAACTAGCGGCGCCCCGCAGCTTCACCCGCATAAGTGTCGATCCCGTTCGAAAGACACGTGGCGCCATCTATTATCATAATAACGTTATTGTTGTTTTTCTCGGGAACAACACTTTTTAAGGGTTCCGTACCAAACTGGTAAAACGGAACCCTTATGGTGAGACTGTCTGTCTGTTTGTCTGTCACAGCTGGATATCTCAAGAACTACTAATGCTATCAACTTAGAATTTGGAATAATTTTAGATGACGTTTGTCCAACTATTTTGCGAATAAGAAAGAAACAAATATCTATATATGTACATTTTTTTTGCAACAGGGACTGAAAGGGGGTCTGAAATATTTAAAGTGGGGCTACTAGGGCATGTGGGGTATCATTTGAAAGAGCGCAGTTTGCACATTCTCAAATATTTTTCCTTTTTTTTAGGCCGCACAGTTTTAGACTTTTGATGATAAATAAAAAAAAAACCGTTCCCCTCCCCTTATGTCGGAAGTTTGCAAAGAGAAAATTGTGAAATTATTCTATGTGATAGAAGATTATGTAAAGATTACAGGAAAAATAAAACAAAGCCTCTAAATAGCAGACTTTTTTAGAAATCATCAATAAAAGTTACATTAGTTCCACTATAGGTCAAGAGATGGCGCTGACATAAAACTGCAATATTCTACACCGCAGTGCATAATGTCAAAATTCTCAAGTTGAATATCCTAGGCCTCGCCAATGAAAAAATAAAAACATGATGGTACGGTCGGTGCGCGTGTCCGACTCGCTTTTGACCATTTTTTTGGGATGAAAGGTACACTATGTCCGTTTCTGTAGTACACTTGACAAAGTATGTGCGAAATTTCAGGATGATCGGTTCAGTGGTTTAGGCATGAAAAGGAAACAAACAAAAAAACAAACTTATTTTCGTATCTATAATATTAAGTAAGGATTAATGTCGCTATTTGAGTCTGTCTGTGTCACCACGTTGTTTTTCTAAAGTACACAAAGGATTTCGAAGCGATTTTCACGGTTATTAAATCAGTAATAATAAAATCAAATTAAAATGGACGATGAGGTGGACCAATAATAATATTTATATTTTCTATAGGTATTTAGTATTTTAATATATTATTTTAATATTTTCTAGAACCAATAATAATTGGAGAAAAGCCGTCCGGAGAGATTTTCCTATCATAATTTAACTATTTCTGCAACCAAGTAACACTGCTGTGTTACAGTTCAAGCCTCATAGGGCTCCGGTTTATTATAAGCACAAGCAACTTTTCAACGTTATCTCTAAAGTAAAAATGCATTTGCAGTCCCTGTTGTTATAAAACCGCATAATTAAACAACAATAACTTAAGGCAAAAGCGCCAGGGTAAACCGCGAAATTATTTTTTTTTACGTTTTTTGCAAATTTCTGGTCAGTATTAAGTTGTACGTTTATTAATATATGATTTGCGGCCGTAACAAATATGTATTTACATAATCATAATCATTAGAATCAGTACTACAACTTGTTAGGTTAGTATAATCCCAAAATGTCAAGATTTCATGAAATAGTCATTCTGTGGGATTACTTGGTCTTAGAGAGTTGTGTTGATGACTTTAATGATTATTTTGATCGACGTACAACTTAATACTGACCAGCTAATTGCAAAAAACGTAAGAAAATTTTAATTTCGCGGGCTACCTTAGCGCTTCCCCCTTAATCGCAAACTGTACCAAAGGAACACCGTTAGGACCAAAAGCAAGTAACCAATAAACAACCGATCCATAAGATTCACACACACCTTGACAAAGTACACTCATTAGGTAGTATTATCTGCATCGTTTCAATTTATTAACCTAACCTATGTCCTACTTATCGCTTCGTGGAGTGTAGCATCTAATTTGCATATAACATTTATGAGTCCCAAGTTATCAACAGAACATAGTGTGGGAAAACGAGAAAATTAACAACTTCGATATTTTATTTGATGGGTTTCATTTTGGACCGTTATGGGTAAACGTTCTTGGTGTTCCTTCGTCAATCATCGAGTATCAAGATGTTTGATAGCACACACTTAAAATTAATAAACATGCAAAGTCAAATCATTTATTTCAATTAGGCACATTTATGGCATTTTTGAATGTCAAAATTTACTCGGAAGTAGAATTGATTCCATTTGCACCTTCCAAAATGTAGTTTCGTCTGATGGAAAATGGAAAAAACATTTTACATTACAGTATTTTATATCCGTGAATTATGCGGTTAAGAAGTCCGAAAACAGTTTCAGAGCAATATTTTGTTTGGGGCTGATTTTAGCACTGGACCCAGGCGAATGACATGGTCTATAAGAACTATACATACCCAGTAAACACTGAGGCTGTTAAAATACCGAACTCAAAAACGTATCGCAGTCTACTTCTAAAGTACCTACTCACTCAAAAAAGGCCTTATATTTTACTGAAGTCATCACGTTGGTCGATCAATTCCATCAAAGCCTGCTTTGATGTACAGACGCCAGCACATCAAGCTACCCGAAACTGTCAAATTTTCCCAATCAACTTTGAACCTTGTGCTTTAGCGATAAAGTTGAAAATCTATTAAAGAAATTTGACAGATTGTAGTAGCTTGATGTGCTGGCGTCTGTACAAGTCCAGCTCCTACCTATCATTGGCGCGTTAGTGACAGCTTGCACCTTGTCCAGGTGATTTAAAGTTATTAAAACCTGAAAGTTAAAAGTAATATGAGTAGGCAATTTGACAATCCGATTAAAACCTTATTAACAAGACAGTAGGTATAGATAATCTAATTTAATATTAAACGGCCCTCCATTGCTTGTTGCACACTTTTATTTGGGTGTATAAACATTTTAGTGAAATTAGACGACCTCTACATAGTTTCGTGCAGTTAGTTACCCAGGTATCAATCAATTACCTCAACGTATAGGTACCTATCTATCCACTGTTCGACACAGGCCAGAAGGGTAATGAGGGTTTTCGTGAAAATTTACGACACCAGTTGGCACCACTGTGACAAGAGGTCTTCCAATATAAAATATATGATGACGTTCATCATTCGATTCATTCATTCGTTCATCATTCAGTCTAAAACTAAAGAAAATATAGGCTCTTTGACAGATGCCTGGACCTGACGTGTCAGTGCTGCCACCTAGCGAACGTCATTTCAGAAAACCCTCATTGCGTAACACAAACAGTAACAATGGCTTTCATTTTGACAGTTCAACAACTTTCATTGCGTTATTTACGTTGTTGAGCAGACAAATTTTTCGAACATATGAAGCAATGGATTAGCAATATCCTTCAAAATGATTCAGATTGTGATTGACACTGAGTACAATTAGGATGCTGGTTATAGTTATCTAGTTATAGGTACTTGTAGATCCACGCTGCCGTGTCATAATTGTTTGTTTGTTGTTGTTGTTTGTTTATTTGGTTGTTGTTTGTTGTTGTATCGAAATTCCCCTTTAGAACATGATACCTCATCTCTAAAATTAACAATTTGCTGTAAATTATAGGAATTAAGTACGAAACACGTATCCACATACGATATTTAACAGCTGAACTTTTACTTAGCTTGTTCTAAAGCCAAGCAATAAACCTCAGGATCAAAGATCGCAATGCTAAATCTAAGTCTAACACAATCTGGCAGCCCTAAACGTTGGAAGGCGTTGCGTGTAATTAGAGATTGTATACATTAAGCGAATACAAATAAAGCACAATGCGACGAGCGGAGTCCGGCGCAAACATTAGTCTTCCTAGAGGTCGCCGAAGATTTAGCCCCGGTGTTCACTGACCGATTGCACTGAACACCTTGCTTAATTAATGGTTAAAGTTAACGTGGATTTATTGTTTTAAATTTTTGGCATTTGCCAATTTTTTTTAAAACCATGACAGTCGATGTAGCATTTTACCTACAGAGTTAACCCAGATATTGTAACAGGCCTTTAAAAAGACCCAAAAATGCAAACGTACGACATGCATACGACCCTTAGATTACGACGGGCCGTCCAAAAGGCCACCTTTTCCTGGCTTTCCTGGGAAAAAATAATTTTAGTAACATTTAGATAAGCAGAGTATTATATAAATTTTTTACACAAGATATTTAAGTAATTTGTCTTGTAATAGGTAAGTGTGAGAAAAGTATGAAATAAACTACTTTAAAGCTTGTTTTTAATGTAGGCATTGAGATATAAAATGCCAAATTAATTGCTTTTTGCGTTGATAACTTTGATAAGGTTGGATTCATAATGAATCTAAAATGAAAACAGATATTTATAGCCGTGTGAATTCTGTTTTCTTCGCCCAAACATTTATTTAGACACTATCATAAAAACTATCTCAAAATTTAATTACCATCTGACATTGACTTTTTTGTCATTAATATGTAAATCAGACTAATTAATGTGGCAAAACCTAGTATTAATATGCAAGGAAAAAATATGTCTCGATTTATAACAGCTAAACATGAATATAAAGCGCTTAGTTTCAGCATCGTAAATCAGCATCGAAACCAGATTTAAAAGTAAATGGCTGTATTTGTATATTTTTGCATCGTTTTATACTCATTGTACAGTCTAAAATATTCTATGGAATAAACAATAACTACACGGATGAATGTAAGCAGAAAACGTTAACTTTAGCTGTTCCTTTTCTTAGGATATCTACATTTCTCAATTTAACGACTCTTCACTGAGAAAAGTTAATATCTGTATCTTCAAAATTAGTCACGGTCTCATAAATTTAAAATACCGTTAAAATTCATAAATTCGTGGATCAATTAGTAAAACATTTTCTCGATTAGATTTCGTCTTAACTGCTATTTTGTCAGTACAGTTTAACAATTAATTAAAGTGCGTTAATCGCACGGTATCGCCGGCCTCTTCTCGCTGCAGTGGCATCGGCTAATCTAATTAACATAAACACCAAGACCATAGTTATTTATAACCATTGCCAATATATTTATATATAACTAGCTGTAGCATGTGGATCCACTTGCATGAAATACGGGACTTGATATATCGCTTTTATGGTAGTGGATTTATTGACTCCTATGGGACAGAGGTAAAAGAAATATCCAAATTCCAAGCCAAACACTTCTGGTTCATCTGGAGAAGTAAGTTGGGATGAGACCTATGAATGTATCGCTTTATATACCAAGGACATAGAGGATTTTTTTTTTCAGGATGGGAAATCATCAAATGACCCCTCCCGCTCTGGGTGGAGCGGAAGGGAGTGTCAGACTCTTACTGACTAAAACCTACCCGTGTTCCTTCCTTAGCCCTTTATGTTCCGGGCCAGCGGTAACCCTTTCGGACAATCCCGCTGACCCGGCAGGCTTCGGCCCTCACGGGCCCCTTCAATTGATGCCGATATCTCATAGATATATCATAGAGGTTGACAAAATGATTGTTTGTCAATGAGCCTATGAGGCTAGAAAGCGTGTGTATACTGTAGTAGGCAAGACAACTCGAATTGAAGAAGAAAACATACTGCCTACACCAAATGAAATGTGTTAATGATAAGGGTGGGAGAAGGCTGTGATTTATTCCGCTCTGATCCCCTGAACCCCCCTCCACCCCCCTCCTCGACCCCCTGCTAGTTCGTCTTCTGTTTTAATCTCTGTCTTATCCACATTATCTAGGTTTAAGTTGATTAATACATTAACAATAGCAACAATCAGCCGGTCGATTCTGTAAAAAATCTCACCGTGAAAACTTAGGTGATGTGAGTTTGTTTTTGCTAGGAATTGACACTATTGACAGCAGCTCCACGCTCATTTCACCTAAGTTTTCACGGTGAGATGATTACAGAATCGCACTGCTGTAGACATGCTGAGTAGCCATCTTGTCACCGTCCTGACGTGCAGCTGTCAACTATCTCTGTTTTGTGCCCGTGATTATAGATCTATTTTTTTCTTTATTATTCCAGTTAATTACTACACTATTTTACTTTATTTCTTTAGAAAGTTTAGACACTGGCTGAGAGTAACCCCCAAATACTCAGTAAACAGTAACCGAAGTAAAAAAAAAGCGTGTTAGCAAGGGTTAGCGGAGCTGATTGTTCAAGGTGCCAATTTCTACTTGTGGAAATGAAGTAATTAATTATTTCGATAGCAATCTACACACAGTTTGCGACACATTGACATTAGACCAGTATCAGATACATAACGTACTTAGAATAGAACCAACGTATACAGAACAACAGGCAGCGCGAAGTAATTATTCACCAGGAGAAATTGTAAGTGAATCGATCTAGATTTTATCTAGACATCGACACGGTGTTAGTAAGTGCTTTTCAAGTTTACGTGTTGTCTAAACTATAGATAAGGGACTTGTGTTCTATTTGGGTGTTTTCTATGGAAGATTATCATGGGACCTATTTTTAATTAGTCGAAGTTTTGCCATCGAACAGCTGTTGTACCTACTGATCATCGGTGATAAGAATTTGAACATAACTTACATTTTTTTTAGTATACCTATTTTTTCCCACTGCTGGGAAAATGTTTCCCCATAGGTACTATTCAATTACAAATAATTTATTTTATTGCAAAAGGTTTTTACTAATATTTAGTCTGCCTTCTTGAATAGAAAGAAATAATTTTTAGACAAGTAATTAGTGTCAGGGCCTTATAGTTGTATATTCGAGTTTGTTGTGTTTAGTTTGTTAGATACTGGTATTCTGTGCTACGTAGAAACCGAATGACATTTTGTCTCAACTATGAATCAAACCAAGGACCGTCCAGTCAACCGACACATTAGTGGTGACACCTGCACTATGAAATTCATCCTTCTTGCTACGAAATAAAGGCGCTGAAATACTTACAGTCCGTTGATAGTTATTTTACTTCTGAGTTTGCATCACTGTCAAAACCACACTGATCTTTATTCTCGATACAATAAGGTTGCTACTGTCAGAGGTAAAATACCTGTAAAAGGACTGTAGGTACCTAGTTACTACTTTTTTAATAGCCATCTCATCTTACACACAGAAAACAAAACAAATAATCCACAAGACAGTAAGACGTATTAACTCTGGCGGCCATTTTACGGTAGCTGTTTGAAATCACGCGATGATAAGATGGCGGGACATGAAAACCATGGCTTGCATGTATGCAGATATACCATTAGAATGAAATATACTCGTACTTGTGACATGTCCTGTTGCAATTACAATTAATGTTTTCATGAATGTTTATAAATAGTTCCATGATGTAGATTAGATGATAATATTTTATAGTAGAAGTGATTGAGGAATGCTAGAATTGAATATTTCAGGAGGATGCAAATGTAACTGTGGTGGATGCAAGTTGTGATGAAATGAAGCCTTAAGCCAATAGTCGACTGTGATACATGATGTATCATTTATGCATAATACTGGAAGCCGACCCAAACATAGTTGGGAAAAGGCTAGGATTATGATGACCTGTTATGTAGCTGGGTTATCAGGTAGCTATTTCATATATTATAGTGACATCTAATTAGGGTTTTTCGAACCCTTGTACTGAGTCTAGGGTGATAGAGTCCGAAATAGTTTTGGGATAGTTTAGGTATTCATTACGTAGTAAGTAATCCAGAAATAGGTACACAGTTGACTCCGTTAAATCCAAAAGGCGGTAAAGTATATAAAATAGTTTAGGGCAAATAAATAGATTTGGTGAAAACTTTTATAAAAGTTATGATGTTTCATAACAATAACTTATAGAATGCCAAACCAAGTAGGTAATCTTTATCAACACAAAAACATATATTCTCAATGAAATAAACAAATATAACCAAAGAGGAACGTGCGACTGTTTATGAAAACAAAACAAGTGTACACGCTAACGCATCTACAATATAAATGGACACATTTTTCATAAATAAATTTAAATATCCGTTGGTATGGGTGTAAATCTCAGCGGGCGTACAGTAGCGCAGGGAACACGCGAACTAATTAATATGGAGTAACTGTCGATTTATAGGTGTTTGGTCTGAAGTTACGCGTTGTTCTAGCTGATGGTCTACGGGAGATAAATTTGGGGAGCTTGTTGGTTGAACTTGTAAAGATAGGGAAATAGGTAGAGGTAAGACGGAATTGTTGGTACGTTGTGTGAAGTTAGGGAGGTTAGAAATAATTTTGTTGGATCAAAGGACCAGTGTTTTCGCAAGATAATTTTGTAAGGACCAATTCAGGTAACGATAGGCAACTTTAAAAATTTATAGGTGGTAAGAATACAGAATTTTTGTGACAAAGTATTTCAAAATCTGGAAAATATCTATAAAACGCTATTCTTTAGATGTCAGTTAACCTTAATCGACATAATTTGAGAAGCGTGTAATCGGTTGAATGAAACTATTACCAAGTAATTAGCAATCTTTATACCCTTGTAATCACTTAATCAGGGGTCTTACATAATACACTTTCCAAACACAATCCACGGGTTTTGAAGGAAATTCCTAATGCATTGTTTCATAGGTTTAAAAAATTCGTCTGCTCAACAACAACTGTCCAAATTAAAGGCATTGAGATCGATTGCCAATGTACGAGTATGTTTGTTAAGCAATTACCCCGCAAATTTTTGATGATTACATAATTACGTTCCCAATTCCAAAGTAAGCTAACAAGCTCGTCGCAAAACCTACCCGTATATTCCAATAATAAAGTACGAAAGGTCTCACGTTACAGTGTTGTCCACACAAAACCATACACCAAGACCTGTATACACATAGATTTCATAGATTACCATCGTTCGGTAGTTCTTGTAAGTAACCGAATACTTTTTGACGATGCCACTATGTAGATAGTTACCATATTTAGTGGTACTTTAGTGACAGCCCTTCAATTGGTTGGAAGTTATTTATGTGAAGAGGTTGGTGGTGGAGAGTGATTCTGTTTTTTTTTGGGGTTTGATCGTTAATGTCAGTGAGGTATGGGGCCATGATAGCAATGACGCACTAAAAGAAATAAGCAGTAAATAAAAATGAAAAAACATTGATCTGAACTGTTTTAAACAGTTCCATATGAGCCTAATATTCAAAACAGTATTTTTTACTGCTCAGAAAACAGTTAAAGCTTGAGGCAAAATGCTAATGCTACCGCCATGACTGTAAACTTTAATGTTTTAAGTAGCTAAAGAGTCACAAAATTAACTTTTTTATTCATTTTGTGATATCGTTCAAAGCATTGAAATTTACTTACATTATAGTAATGGTGGTTTTACTTTTTTTTGTTTTTTTCAGTACTTCAATAGTTTTTCAATCATTAAAAGTTACTGTTTTGTCTTTTACTGTTTTACAAAAATTTCTTCTTACTGTATAAAGTCAGTCAGTCTTAATGAAATCGCTTTAATGTGGTAAAAAAATAATTTCTTACTGAAATTATTTTTTTCAGTGGGAAAAAGTGGGAAAAATCATTATTAGGAATGTTGGAAGTCTTTGTATGTCATCTTCTCATTAGCCTTGTCCCAACTGTGTTGGGGTCGGCTTCCAGTCTTACAGGATACAGCTGAATACCAGTATTTTGCATGGAGCACGTATCTGACCTCCACACCACTCCACCCGGTTATTGGGTAACACGATACGCCTTAGCAAGATTGAATATGTCTGGACATTAAAAGAGAGTGATGACCTCTCTACATAGTTTTAAAAAAAATATTTGTTTTTGACGAGGTAAAGTTTTTTTTGAACCAATGTACAGAAATAAATAGGTATATATAAATTTTCATTATCAATCATCTCGGAAGTAAACCTGTGCTTATGGGTATTGTTTCTTTTCCAAATAGCAATAGATTTGTTTGTGTTCATGATCAATGAACCCAGGACGAAGTATCAATCGATTCATAGCTTAATGAATAAGATGTAGTTTCCATATGTGCAAAAAGTACTTAAGTTGGACTTGTTTATATATTTTTAAACTAAAACAAACACAAAACATAACGATAACTGTGTCTAACCCTTCGAGGATTGCAGGCGTGATAAACTAAAGAAGAAAAAAATCAAAGTTACATACGATTATAAATCTAAAAAAATGGTAATGAATTGCATATAAGAACACCCCAACTTGTCAAAGTCGTAACTAAAAAATATCTACTTTAATTAAATTATCTTCTTCCTAGTAATATTCTTGAAGGAAAAAAATATATATTCGCTATGAGGGTATCATGTTAAATTGGACGGCCCACGCTCTGGTGTACGTTTCCAATTTATTGGTCTCCAGGCACTAAATGCGAGCTCTGCTCGACTCGTTAGATCTTTATTTAGATATCACTTTGAGGAAAATGCTGTGATATCTTGTAGAAGTACGTAAGAGGGGCCCGCGGCTAAATAATAACAGCCGCACAGTTCGATCGATCAGGTTAAGCTACGCTTGCTGCGGTTAGTCTGTGGATGGGTGACCATCTTTACATACCGAGACCCCTCCGTGCCTCGGAAAGCATGTTAAGCCTTTGGTCCCTGCTGTCATTCGTGGATCTTTGACAGTCTTTACGGGTAGTCAGAAGCCCGAAAATTTGACAATGACAACCAGTCTTACCAAGGGGTATCGTATTACTCAGTAACTGGGTTGTGGAGATCAGATAGGCAGTCGCTTCATGTAAAATACTGGTATACAGCTGCACCCAGTTAGACTGGAAGTCGACACCAACATAGTTGGGAAAAGGCTAGGCAGATGATGATGATTTTGTAGAAGTACAGACGCCAGCACATCAAGCTACTACAATATCTGTCAAATTTCTTTTATATATATTCAACTTTATCGCTTAAGGTTCAAAGTTGATTGGGAAAATTTGACAGTTTCGGGTAGCTTGATGTGCCTGCGTCTGTACCTACATACTTCTCAATCAACTAAGCTTTGGTTTCACAGTTTGATTTTTAAGCACTCATACGTAAAGTAATCCAGTCACAATTTGGAACACCACGCTGCGTTCCAAAACGGGTATAATAGACGTAGGCAAGAAGGCTGCCAGGTTCAAATGTGATTAGACGGGTCACATCAGCCGCATGCAGGATGACCACTGTGCGAAAGTCTCCATGGGTGCCTGAAAATGGACGGCGCCGCCACGGTCGGCCCAGAAAGCGGTGGCGAGATGACCTGGCCGGGTACCGCGAGGGCTTGTTCAAGATGGCACGTGAAAAGAGTTCCTAGAAGCACTTGGGGGAGGCCTTTGCTCATCAATGGGATAGAATGGTCTAAACAAAAAAAAACGTAAAATACTGAACGTATTGGTGATAGTTTGGTTTCAGTAAGCATGAGTCCATTCGGTCCCTAAATTAGTTGTTAATTTTTTTGTATAACAATAGGTTCTTTCACTTGGTATAATCATTTGATTTTTCCAGCACTTATGCGTCAAGAACCGTAGTTGGTGATAGTTTTATTGTCTGTACAGGTATTCAATTCCACAAAAGGTTTTTGTTGTGACTTTAATGTTGCTCTATGCTCATTATTTTCCAACACTGTCAGGTTATAATTCTCCAAACACATTATTGACAGCAGCATCACCAGAGTCACCATAACCAGAATATAATAATCCCACTGCGGAACACAGGTCTCTTCTCTTCGATAAGGAGTGGGCTGTAATCTACCACGCAGGCCCAGTGCTGGTTGGTAGATGTCACGTGTCTCCGAATTTTTGGTTCTAGGACATACCGATTTCCTCACGATGTTTTCCTTCACCGTTTTGAAAGCAGCAGTGATGAAATTATTTACACAAAGTAAAGCGCCTGCCAGGTTCAAACCCACGACCTACATCTCGTAAGTCGGGGCCTTTACCTCTGGGTCACCACTGCTCTCTACCACCAGAAGCATCGAAAATGGAGAAAACACATCAACATTTCAGACAAACTTGGTCATTATATCACCAGCAAATTCTTCGAACCTATCTAATCACTACGTCTTACTAAAAATCAATAACTAATACACCATAAAGTCATCTGCGTGATTGGCTGAAAGGCCCAAGCTGGCTTGCTATCAAAGAGCAGAAATAGGGTACCTGCTTCGGATATTAATAAAAATAGGAGTATACTAATAGATGAAGTTATACAGAGGATCCCAGTCAGCTGCATTTTCTTAAAGGAACCAAGAAAATGATGTCCGATCACCCGACAGACTAAGGTGGATGCGCTATAAGCCGATTGCCGCTGAAAACTAGCGTTGAGGCTCTGTCTCGCATAGGGTCTTAGCATTATGCTGAGCGATGGCCGTTTTGCGTGGTTGTGACGCATGTTTTACCCCAACTTGTTATTTTTTTTGTGTTTGTGTTCTTTTTACGCGTCATGTTTACCGCAAATAAACTTATTTTCTTTCTTTCTATGGAAAGGTAATTTTTTTAAGACATTAACATGTCCCGAAATATGATACAGGGCGGAAACGTCATTACAACAGTACCTAAATTTAACTTGGTTTATCCAACTACAGTTGGTTCACAGTTATTTTACCTCTGATTTTGCATCACTGTCCAAATCACAATGATCTATTAATATATCCATTTTCATTCTAATAAGCTATATCTGCAATAAACTACAATTTCAATGAATTTGAATAGGTGTAAATATAAAGTTCATATTCGTGAGCTAATCTGGCCCTTGTTTACACTAAAATTACGTACAGACACCAGCACATCAATCTACTACAATCTGTCAAATTTCTTTAATAGATTTTCAACATTATCGCTATTAGCATTAAGTTTAAGGTTGATTGGGAAAATTTGACAGTTTCGGGTAGCTTGATGTGCTAGCGTCTGCACTTCAAACATTTAATAAACACTAAAAGCTAGCTTCTACCTCAAATTTACTCAAATGCCATAATTTCTAAATTCCTTTAGTTCTTTTATTATTATGTGTATCGTCTATTTTTGAGATTGCTAGTTAACCTCTATTTGGCTTTTACCTATAGTACTTAAGATACATTAAGGGGCTTACAGGACCTAAACACAAAAAACGCAAGTTTTAGAAACAATAAAGTACCTATATGGTCGACTACGGTAAACAAAATCAGAAAAATATATGATATTCTTCAGGATATATGCTAGGTAGATAGTGTGTTGAAAACATAATACAACTAATTTGATACGTTAAAAAAACATCAAGAAGATACCTCTAAAAACTTTCTTATCACAATAAAAACCATACTAATATACTTACAATCATTTTGATTTTTTGACAGATTATTCTACTAGCAACATACTAAAGCACTAGTGTTTTAATTTTTTAGTCCAAATAATAGATTTTTTGTAAATAGAAACTTGCTTCATATTTTGCAATAAATTACCAGCGTTGTGTAATCGCGCTTCTCATTATTTTCTATGCAGTCCGACAGTGACCGCGCTTTAGGTCATGTAAGCCTCATAAATAAATAAAATGCAAAATACATCGTCTCATCCATGTTAGTACTTACCGAGCAAGTTCATAACGGCACCGACGGATAAAATTGCACGTAGCATAAAGGAAAGCTGGCGGATATAGAAAATCTCTCAATACCACCCGGTGGATTCAGCTCAAAGCTACCGTGTCCACGTTGTAATAACTACGGATACTAGAACTTTTTGCTGTGCGCAGGACCTTTCAGATTGATCAGTTTTGATAGTTATTTTTGTTGATGAGTTGGGTGAAGTTTAAGATGTGATAATAAGGAGTTTAGCTACGTCGGCTAGATAGAGAGCAAATAGAAAAAAAGTTTATAACTTTCCATCTAGAATAACATTAGTTAAGTCATAGATATATTTCTATGAGTAAAGTACATAGTAGATTAGCTATTAGGTAAATAATACAATATATGGTACAAACATAATTATGCAATGTAGTCTGATATAATTAATCTCGAAAAAAAATAACATCTTGATTATTTCGCGTAAAATACACAACAATAAAATAAACCTTTCATAAAGAAACAAGCGCAAATAAAACACGAAATTATACCAAACAATCAATTACAAAGGGAAAACTGTCAAAGCAAAATTCCCGGGAAAGCAGGTAAAACACAAAATATAAAACTTTCCGCGAAACTCCCGCCAAACGGGAACAAAACATTGATTAATGACGAAATGCACTCGAAAACAAACTGTCGAACTTCTTCAAATTCGCAATACAAATGCCTTTGGTATAACCCCTCGAAAATAATGGTTTCCTTTATGGGGGCACTTACCCTAACCACCACGAAACCTTTATTGAAATTACAACTATATCTTTAACGCATTAAGATTCAAATTAACTTGAAAAAAAAATGTAGGGTAAAAGTGCTAAAAGTCTCCAGGATTTTCTTTTCGTACTCGGTTTTGTTACTTTTTTTGTTGTCGCAGGCAAACGGAAGTGGCGTGTAGGGACGTGTGTTTCCTCCTTTTTTGTTGAGAAATTGTTTCGGTGCCATTAAGCCGTTGACAGATCGCCTACAGTGAATAATGCCATGAATTGTTTGAGGTTATGGGAGGCGCATTTGTGTGACAATGGGATGTTTAGATGTGCATTTAGCGTGTTTAAGGCGGGATTGATGGGTTTTTGTGTTTTTCTATTCTGTTTTGGTGTTCAACTGGGAGTGGAACTGACGTTATTCAGTAGGTAATAGATACTTGATAGGAAAAGCACAAGTATCTAATAAAAACGTAAGCAAACCCTGTTGACTGGGGTACAATAGTAACACATTCATCTGTATTCAAAAGGTTTCAACTTTATATTTCGGCACTTTTTCAATAAATTGTTTGAATAACTTTATCTATTAAATTATTAATCATCGATGAAAACTGATGGTATAAAATTAACTTTGATTGACGAATGAAAAATATTTCTAATATTTTGAATAAGAATTAGAATTTCGGATTTATATAAGTAGGTATTCAAATAACCAAATCAAAGCTCTCAATTTGTATTATGGCAATATAGATTGGCATCCACAGCTATGTTTTCTGATTCATTTGTTTACATTTTCCTCAGATACTTTTGGAACAGACTATACAGGGTTAAATTAAATTAGCTAGCTAAACTCCGCAAAAGAGCCATCTTTTTTGCTCTTTTGCATCTTTTTGTTGTATCGATATCTAAACACGATAAAACAAAAAAGAAGTACCTTTGATGACATTTTTTGTGGGGTCATCGACCGCAGTTAGTGTGGTCGCTTGAAAACAACAGTTTAAAATATATATTTTTTTTTGTATATGAAGAGTCAGGACGGCCTGGTGGCCCTTCACCAGAACTCATCTTCTTCTAATTATGTAGGTAGGTGGGCGCGGAAATAGAAATAAATGACTTCAAATCACAATCGATGTATTAATCGGCATTCACAGGAATCACGATGTAATTAGGTAATTAGCTATTACTACTATACGAAATCAACTTAATTAAATCTTGAAATAGTGTGATGACGAAGATTCTGAGCGATTCGTCACAAGCGTGGTGCGCGGGCGCCGTCTTGTTCAAAAATGAGTTTAAGATCGCCGCCCGCACTACCATCGACAATGACGCTTCACTAGGTTGACTTTGACAGCTAAAAGTCAACCTGACGTCTGACGTTGACGGCGTCATATACTTCACGGAAGTATCGATATCTAAACATGATAAAACAAAAACAGATTTTCTCAAGTCGTACTTCAAGTAACAACATTCCCAGCGGTCGATGAAAAACAAAAAAAAAAAACTATCGTGTTTATGTATCGATAACCATCCACGTCTGCAGAGTTTCGCCAGTTAATTTTATTTGGCTCTGTATATTAATATAGATTCGTACCTGTGTGCTTATAACTGTCCCGTTGCAAGGCTTCTTCTAATACAATTAATAAACTAGCCCTGCACCACCACGCTTGCTGACTGCGTGTGTGATTTTAGATCAAAGACAAGTTGACCATTTTCAAACTAAAATCTCTACGATTTTCCTTACATTATCCTTTAGGTTCTGCTGCAACTGGTTTTGTTTAGATATTTAAAAAAGTTTTCATAATAAATGATAGTTTCCAACTCTTGGGTCAGGAGCGTTTTTGGAAAGCAAAATCTGTAATGTGGGTACCAGGTTTGTATCGTTTTCATTTTGATTTTCTTAGAATCGAGTCAGGCTGTATTGTAATTAAATCTTCCTCGAATCAAAAATCGTTTGAATACACAACAGGATAGCTTTTTTTAAATAAAAGATCTGCGCCACAGTTTTCCCTGCACTGAACCAATATCACACTTCACCAGAATCTATGCAACGTTACAAAACCCCCACGTAACCATGAAATCAAATCTAATTTATATTAGCAAGTATAAGTGCACTTTATTCAATAAATACTTATATAGTTAAAGTGAAAAATTAACTAGATCCTATTTGAAACAGATACCTTCCAGGGCTGCCAATAATTACCAACTGTTTCTCCACATCAACAAAGTTAGCTTTTCACTTCAAAGAACGTTTTTTAGCCTTTATTCCTGAAGCTTAGAGAGTTAAAAGGTGATTTGTTGGGGTGTACGCTTAAGTTGGTTTTGCTGTAATGAGGAGCGGTTGTCTCATCCATCAGTCTAGGCCAATTACAAGTGATCACGCGTGGTACCGCTCCTTGGCAACCCTATTTCTCGTCAACATTTTTTGTGACCACCGTAGCGACCGAGTTATTATCTAGACGAATTCGTGAGTGAAATATAAGTTAATGAGGTGTTGTGCACGACGTTTGAATGGTTGTTGATTCCTTTCTCTGTTTATTTCCTAAGGTGTGATCGGAGATGTTATCATAATTCGCGAAGTGAAAGTTTATAATATTTTTTAAGTGAAAACTTCTTTAGCATCGTTGTGACTTGAAATTTTATGAAACGAAAAAGCGACAGTAAAAAGAGACATAGAAGATTTAACGTAGGAGAAAATGAGACAGAAAGCATTATACAGTGTTTTTGAGTGTTATTGAGTGTTTTTGTGTTTTTGAGTGTTATTGAGTGTTTTTGAGTGTTTTTGAGTGTTATTGTGAGTGTTATTGAGTGATTGAGTGTTATTGAGTGTTTTTGAGTGTTATTGAGTGTATTAGAGTGTTTTTGGGTGTTTTTGCGTGTTTGTGAGTGTTATTGAGGGTTTTTGAGTGTTTTTGAGGGTTTTTGAGCGTTTCTGAGTGTTTCTGAGTGTTTTTGAGTGTTTTTGAGTGTTTTGAGTGTTTGGATGAATGGATGGATGGATGGATTGTATAGTGATTTGAAGGTTTCACTTCTACCACGTGTGAATTGCATACATGCTGTTTTTTTTGTTTGACGTACAAACAAATTGGGGCTTATGGTTAAATTATAATAGCGGCTCTTGTCGATTGAAGCTTATATTATGCTTGCTACGGTCGGTTCGTGGACGGATGACCATGCATTACAAATTGAGACATCCTCCATGCTTCGGTAAGCACGTTAAGCTGGTGGTCCCGCCTGTCATTGTTAGGTCTTTGAGAGTCGTTTCGAGTAGTCAGAAGCCCAAAAGTCTGACAACCAGTCTTACCGAGGGGTGTCGTTTTACCCAGTAACTACGTTGTAGAGGTCAGATAGGCAGTCGCTCTATGTAAGATATTCAGTTGCATCCGGTTAGACTGGAAGCTGACTCCAACATAGTTGGGAAAAGGCAAGGCTGATTGATGGAGGCGTACACACAAATGGTAATTTATATCATACCGAACTTTATTATGAAGCTGAACATTAGAATATCGTTCTTCACATCTAAGCTACTCGATATACTTACCTGCCCACTCCGTTTTTGTTCCAAGTTTTAAAAGAGTTTCTTGACATTCTTCTTGATAGGACACAGCACTTCAGAACGGGCGATTTCCTTCGAAATTATTAAAACCCTAATTAAAATATAAAAGGAAAATGATCTGTAGGTATTTCAGTAATGTACCTATGTCTATTTTATGTACAGACAGCACATCAAGCTATACGAAAATGTCAAATTTTCCCAATCAACTTTGAACATTGAATTTAGTGATAAAGTTGAAAATCTATTAAAGAAATTTGACAGATTGTAAATAGCTTGACGTGCTGGCGTCTGTACGAAGGATATCGGAAAACGTATTATGGAACTCAGGTGGAATTGGGCAGGACACCTGATAAGGCGTTGTGATAACAGATGGAGTAATGCTGTGACCGAATGGCGTCCAAGGACTGAAAGACGAGGTGTCGCTCGTCTGACGGCGAGATTGGGGGACGACATTATTGCCATCGCAGGCAAAACCTGGATGAGGCTGGCACAGAAGCGTTGGGATTGGTAAAAATAAAGAGAGGCTAGACCCAGAAGTCGGTGATGTCGGGCTCTGGATGATGGATGATAATGGCCATTTTTATCCGAAAAATTAACAGCAACTATCGCTTTCAAAGTATCGTTTTTCTCACATAAATATTAATTTAAAAGTGGCGTCGTGAGGTTACTATAAGCTATTGATTTAAAGTATGGGAATAATGCAGCCATAGATCACAGGCTTACCGTGTATCGACACAGTGACCAATCCACACCATAAATTAGTTAAGTTTATGTATTATTAAATTATGTATTTGGGTATTTGGTAAAGAAAATAATTTAAATTATCACGATTTACACAGAGTTTATACTTGATTGAAGTAGGTTCACGACTCATAAGGTAGAAATCAGTTACTTTAGCAGTGATAGCCCAAAGGTGGCATTGGATTAGCGAGCGTGACGTCGTCAGTTGCACGGGTTTTTCACTTTTAAACCAAGCGAAGCTAATGTAGGTTACATTATAGATTTAGAAAGACTTACTAAGAACAGTTAATTGACTTGTCAAAATACAATATACGTACTAACACTTAAAAATATATATTATGTAGAAGTAGGTATGTCGGTCCTACCCGATTTGACGGAAGACAGCACAAAGAAAGGTGGAAGAATATGGGGGAGGCTTTTGCCCAACAGTCGTACGTTATACGTTCCCACTGCTGGGACACAGTCTGACAATAATAATAGGTTAATAGAAAAAGGTATCTAAAAAAAATTTGGGGAACAACTCATTTTGTACCAAAAAATTATTCGTCCGCGTCGCTGTCAATAGGAAAAGTGCTAAAAGGCTGACCGCACTGCCCCGTTGGATGCCAAGTTGCAAGTCATCTTCAAAAAAAATCCCTTCACGTATTACTTTGAGAATATTTTCCCAGTAAACAGGTACACGTATATCAAACAACTTAATTCACACAAGAAATTAATTAAGCTCTCTAAACTCCAATAATTGAGGAAGTTCAACATTAACAAAACGTAAACAGTAACTTGAACATAGACATTCAAAGACTCGTATAGACGTAGGTATGCGAAATGACTGAGAAAACTGTGTTAATAATCTTCCCATGTCATTATTGAACTTTTTGGTGGTATAACCGTTTTTATTTTGTTGAAAGTTTGTCGTACTGAGAATTTGGTCGACACACACTTTGTCTGGGTTAATGGGTTGGGTATGGTGTAGATTTTGGAATAATAACAAATACAGGATACTTTTATCAAAATACGAAATAGATTACTTTGTTTGACTACAAGCGATTAAATCCTATTTATAATATTATTAATTGACTGTCGAGTTGCGTATCTGTCGAGACGCGCATCTGTCAAGTTGCGTGTTTGCGTTTCTGTCAACATGCGTTTTCTGGCGAAATGCGTATTTGACCACTTGCGTTTCTGACGACACGCTAGTAATTCAGAGTAACATGTTGGTTCTAGTTTACGTGGAAGAGGTTTCGAGCAATACCAGTTTATAATATACTAGTTTATTCCCACGATTTTGCCCGCGTGGGTGTCGGAAAATATTCCACGGCAACGTACTACCGGGATCAAAGTATCCCGAAATAAATAATAATGGTAATCCCGGTTATAAACTATCTGTGTCAAATCGATTCAACCGTTTTGCGTCAATCCGGAACATACGTCCAGACAAACAGCAAAACAGACAAGAATTCTAATAACTATATTTTCGGTATCAGACTCCGTCCTACACCTTGTAGCAAATACTTTTTCAAAATATTAAATGTAACACAAAACGAATCTGTAGACCTCACATTAATAACAACTATAAAACTGGTAAGTTACTCGTTTCAATACAGTAAATGTAAAATCCTTTCCTTTTCCAATCCGTTGCGTAGTTTAGAAGAACAACTCGTCACACAGACAGATACGAAAAACGACTTTTATTTACAATATGAACAGCTATAGACTTTGGTTTGGTTTCAGCATAATTTTGGGAGTTTCTTACTAATTAGACATTTGACGACACGGTTGGCGCAGTGGCTGAGCGATCGACTGCTGGGTTACGTGTCGCGGGTTCGATTACCGCACGGAACAAATATTTGTATTGCCTACAGGTAGTTGTTCCGGGTCTGGCTGTTTGTGTATGTGAATTTTAAATGTTTGTAAACACACCCACGATACAGGAGTAATTCCGAGTATGGGGCAACGTTTAAAAAAAAATAATTTAAAGCCTTACTTTCTATAACACACAATATGAACTGATGCTAATAAGTTTCCACATAAACACGTGATACTTATTGCCTACCTGAACGTTCGTAACTTCGAATCAATATCAATAATTAATTATTAATAGCTTTATTGAATTAATCAAATTAATTATCTACAATATTGCGTGGCATGGGCGCACTAAATCATAGGTAATGCATTAAAATTGATATGAATAGCAATATATTTTGTTAGGCATTAAAACAGGCATTAAATGTGATAACAATTGTGATAAAATTCGTGTTGTGATGTATATATGTGATGACTTTTGACATTAGGGTGTGGTTATTGTTGAGCAGAGCGGAAAGCAGTAATGAAAAAAGGTCATTTTCCCTATTAAGGTTCCTGCAAACAGGCGCGACGCGTGACGCGAATCGCGCGCGACACAAAGGCACCGCTCGTTGCGGTGCCTTTGTGTCGCGTGTCGTGTCGCGCCTGTTTGAAGGAGCCTTTAACGTAAAAGCGTAGTTCCAGGTGCCTTATTTAAGAGTAAACACGGGTGTTGTGTTGTAATTTTAATTACGATTGCAGAAGACATTCTCAGAAATGATTAAAATTTTAAGTCGGTAATGGCTTTTGTTTTTCTGTCCAGAAATAAAGTTTTCGGCTGTATTGAACCGCTTTCCTTTAAAAGCTGGCAAATCAAAGACTTTTAAAAAGCCGTATTATCATTTCCCCAATGATTTCCCAAAACATACAGGGGTTTATTGATAAACATTGTTTAAAGTTAAACAAGTTTTAGCGACTGTTTAACGATACATTTGTGTCATATAAACGTCTCTTCAAAGTAGCGTTTATGAATAAACGGTACTAAGCATAATTCATTAATCAGTTGTGATAGCACAAATTTGGCATTATGGGATTATAACTTTCGAGCTGAAAATTAAATCGCCTCGCTACTGCTTATTAACGAACCACGACCCGCCGTCAAAACTTAAAACACAACCAAAATTATGGGGACGGAGGTCGATGCGTGCACCACGACTGATATATGTGGTCTCTGATTCCATTATCACTATAGGAATTGATTCCACACGAAATTTATTATAATACCAACTCACAGTTCAAAGTTGTATGTTAAGTTGTGGAAGCAAACGTGAGAATACAGTGTGTCGAGCTCGATCGGATTTGTAATTCGTGTTTTATGTGTGAACATCTTTTAAGTTATGTCTTTGTCGTTCAGTGACATTTGGTTAGTTATAGTTTGGTATGTATTTAAAACTATTACAGTTTTAGTGAAGTTTGAAGATATCGTGTAGAGCTTGGGTATTATGTAAACGTGCCGTAGGTATAAAGGCTCCTACAAACAGACGCGACACGCGACGCGAATCGCGCGTGACACTAAGTCACCGCTCGTTGCGCGACTTACGGTGCCTTTGTGTCGCGCGCGATTTTATCGCGTGTCGCGCCTGTTTGAAGTAGCCTTAAGGCTTAAGTGGTAATACTACTAAGAAACATCATTCATCGTCATCAATTCAGCCGAAATACGTCCACTGCTGGATATTGGCCTCCACCAAGTATCCCCATTTCGACCGGTTCTGTGCTTCTCGCATCTCTCTCGCTAAGAATAATATTACTTACTACTCACCCGCGTGGTATGTCGATAAAAAGTAGTCTTACTATGTCTTTTCTCGGGGTTCAAAGTAAACCCTACCAAATTTCATCAAAATCGATCCAGCCGTTTCGGGGATTAGCCGGAACAAACTGACAAAATCTTGTTTTTACAGAATATCCGTTCATCTTTTTGGCAAGCTTATTAAGTTCGGTTCGGTGACAATTGTAAAAGTAATTGTGTCTCATTAGTGACAGTTGAGCTCATACTTGGCCACTCCCGAGATAACCCCCCCCCCCCATGACGCCCAGAACACTGTTTTCGGCGCGCCGCGGGGCGGCCCCTTGCTACTTATATTTTTTTGCATGTTTGTTTACGCTAAAACAGCTGAACGGATTTAGATGAAATTTGGCAAATGGGTAGAACATGACCTGGATTAGAACATAGACTACTTTTATCCCGATATTCCGACGCGATCGAGACTTAAGCGGGTGAAACCGCGGGGCGCATCTATACATAGAATAGAATAGAATACTCTTTATAACACCAAAACATCATCACAAAATACCAAAACCAATACCAATATCATCTTCATAATACCTATAGTGAAATAAATTGGCAAAATAAATCAACCAATTTCGAAAAAAACAAGGCAAATTGAAACAAAATGGCTACAGCTTTGAACCTAATGGTTATTCATAACTGTTCTGGAAACATGACTACTAAAAAGGTACGCTAATTGAATTACACAAATCTGTTGTTAATATTGATATTATCACCTACATACCGACTTCAAACAGCAGGTACCTATTTAATATTAACAACTTCGCCAACCCGCTATGCATTGGAACAGTTACCAAACTGATCGCCATTTACACATTGTTATAGGCAATTTTATTCAAAAAACTGACCAGTAATGGCTTATACAGCGTGTGTGAAGGAAGCTTAGCCTAGATATATACATAATTAACATTTGAATTAGGCAATGTAGTTCCTATTAGCAGTAATACTTAGGGGAAGCCCGGGCAAGACGCATATGTTAAGGGAGAGTGTAAATAAAACCACAATCTGATAATCAAAAGAACTCTTTGTACTTTTAATTTGTACTATGTTTAATAATCTTTGGAAAATAATCATATAATTTTAAAAACTTAAACGATTTCTATAAAAATTATGAGGTTTAACAAAAAGTATCAATTATCCGTTTTGCCCGGAGGGGTCGGGCAAAACGGATACGCCACAAGAGCAAAAAGGATATGTTGTAATCATTTCAAGTAGTCGTTGCATTCATCACAGAAGTAACTGCCAACTCCCAAATAAGAAGTGCAGTCTTCATGCGCCCAACTTTTGCACTGATTACACTGAATCCAATCTTCCACTGGTGGTTCAATGTATTTCTTAGCACACACTAAACAGTAAAAATCTGATGTCGGGTTTTGGTTTTGTTGTTTGAATGAGGATCTTTTAGTTTTAGTTTTGCTGGGGCCTGCTAACTCGGTAATCTTGGTCTTCTTAATATTGGCTACGCGGATACCTATCCGTTTTGCCCATATCCGTTTTGCCCAACACGCCAATATTTAAAACAAGTCAAAACTTGAAGTGTTTTAGGTAGATAAACAAAAAGAAACGATCACATTGAATACTTAAATAAACGTGTAATTAAATCAACAAAACATATTCACAGTCAACTAATGACTAATACAAAAAGTTAGTATACAAACCTTTACAAAAATCGTAATAAAACAACGATAATTCTTTTTTTTTCCTTCCACAACAAATGCACTGGCGTATTGTTTTGATTGAACTGTCATGGCGTTGCCGGTCGCACGTGTCACGACTTGAGAAAGTGTAAAAGCTCCATCTATTATATATTTATAGAAAAGTCAATTATTCTTCTTACCCGCCCTATGCTTCTTGCCCGGGCTTCCCCTACGGGTGTGGCGGATAAGGCATAGTTCAGATGAGAGGTGCCAATTGTTTTTATTGGAGAGAGAGAAGCTTGTGCGTGTTATAATGAAACTTCTTTGTGTTTTTTGCTCTAGAGTTTTCTGTTTTTGTCTTTGATATGAAGCAAGTTCGAAACTCCAAGGAGGTGGTGTTTTTACCAACTCTTGTATCATACAATTTTCAGAACTAAAACCTTTTTAGTGTACCTACATGTATACATTATTTTTGTTGCCTCGGAAAGTACGATAAGCCGTTGATCCCGGCTGTCATTCGTGAATCTTTGACAGTTGTTACGTCGTCAGAAGCCCGAAAGTCTGATAACCAATCTTACCAAGGGGTTTTTGTATTACCCAGTAAATGGGTTGTAGAGGTGAGATAGGCAGTCGCTCCATGTAAAATACTGGTACTTAGCTGCATCTGGTTAGACTGGAAGTCAACTCCAACACAGTCTGGAAAAGGCTAGGCAGATGATGATACATTATTATTGTTCTTTTATATTTAGTCCGTTTTTTCCTTTATATTCATACATTGGTGTAAGAATGAAGCAGCCATAATAATCATCAAAATATTCTCTCTTTTAATTCATGTTAAAGGAAATGCTACTAAAACACATAAAGCATCGTTCTTTCGTTGCGGACACTACTTCACTACTACTGCCGCCCATTTAATTAATTATATTACCTCCCAGAACACTGTAACATAGAAACGTGTTGTTTATTACTATGTCGGTACGCCAATAAAGAAATGTTCTCACACATATATCTGCACAAGCCTGTGCTTGTGCGCATTCTCGACGTTCTGCACTAAGCTTTAAAGAATTCACTTTCTTACCTAGGGAAATAATTAGTCACTGGTCTATGTTCAGTTCGTAAGCGTATGTTTGCGTAAATAGAATTAATAGGTACTGATTATGTAGTGTAAAATATTCTAGTAATGAATATGTCTTGTGAGAGAAAATAATATAATTATTTGTTTGGAGTATGGTGTAAAAGTGTTGAGTGAATGCGTGTGGGTGTAATATATTACACCCACACGCATTCACTCAACACTCTCACAAGACATATTCATTACTAGAATATTTTACACTACATAATCAGTACCTACCACAATAAAGGGAGAAAGGACCTACAGGTCCTTTATTCCTTTTGTTATTCAAAAATGGCAAAAATGAATATCATTTTTCATTCTTTATTACCATCACTATTGGTATCTTGAAGATAGCTCTTCCTTCATTAATACTAGTTTTTGGGTTTGTATGTTTTGATCAGTGCATGTCTGGCCTTTGTTAATGGTAGGGTAGGTACCTATAAAAACATTCTTAAATTCGTTCACTGATAGAAAACGCATTGCACTGACTGCACGCGCTAGGTCTAGAAGCAACCAAGAGCTCCTTATATTTATAGCGAGAGTGAGCCCTTTGGAATGATTTTTGAAAATTCGTGCCATAAAGGGATTAAAAGGCATAGAAAAGAAAGCAAATACACACAAAAAAAAAACAAGTTGGGGAAAAACATACGTCACATCAACGAAAAACGGCCAATGCTCAGCATAATGCTAAAACCCTATGCAAGACAGAGCCCCAGCGCTGGTTTTCAGCGACAGCCGGCGTTGACGTGATGACGTCAACTGGTGCAGCAGATATGATATAAAAAAAACAATCAAAATAAGAAATAAAATAAATACGCATTACCTAGTTCCAAAAGTTGGTATAAACATGAAAGGGATAACATGTATGGAAAATCGTAATTTTTATCGATGGGAAATCTCATCGGACACGAATTTTTTAACTAGAAATAGAGTGTTAAGTTAAATTCATCATACAGTTGTGCTGCTGAGAAGTTTGTTGCGCTACTTCTTTCCAGCTAAAGCACTAAGGAAGCGGTAAAGGGCGCGTGTTTTGCGGGACAGTCTTATGTAATTTTGATGTTCAAAAAGTTCTGATTCTCACCCTAGTTTGGATAAATGACTTTTGATTTTTTTATTTTGAATAATTAAAGCATAATCTTTAATATTATTGAGCCAAATTTAGAACCTTTTCATTTCAGAGATTCATTGTGATTATACTGCTAATTTCCATGGCTGCCCATTGTTAACTCAATTTATAACCCACGTCCGCTTTGAGTAAGACCCAGCAACATTGTGCGCCAAACGGTCCATGCGTCGCGATTCGAATTCCAAACAATGATTTAAATTCAACTCGCCGATTGGTCGGCGGCGAGTGACGCCGGACAAAATACGCTGTAATTGGTGATTGACATGTGAGCGTTTCCTGATTGGTTGCGTACACTGTGAATGTCGTTGTGTTTGAAATGTGATAGAATTGTTGGAAATTTGTACCTTAATTTTTCAATTGCATGTAAATGTCCGTAGATTGTGATGTTTTAATAATCTAATGTTTGAGGTGTTCATCCCATGTACTTAAATATTAGCTATTCGTGATAATATAAACTATTAATGGCATAACCTGTATATTTTCGAAGCAAGTTACACTACTAATAAAAGTAGGTATTATATCAGATGAATAGTTACACAAGGATTTCTCTCTTTCAGTCGTCAGTAATTTGACTTTCGAAAAAAGAAGACAAAGCGTTGTGTAACTATACAGACGCTATACAACGTTTATTAGTAAGGGGGTTAGCGTGATCATAAAATTAATCGGATTACTTGACGATTCTAGATTTTTATATATAAAACTTTTAACTACGCTCAATATTGTTTAGTTTCCAAGTTTCATTTTTAACCGACTTCAACAGAAGAGAAGGTTTATTAATTTTTTTAAGGTCATAGAAATTTTTATCAATTGTGAACTGCTTTTGAAAATTCATCGCAGGTCTTACATACATTTTATTAAGTTTGCTTTTGTAGTTTTTGACTTAACTTCTATAACAATAATGCACTTTGTGTATGTTACTGATGCTGTAAGCAATTGTATTTACTTACCTAGATGAAAAAAAAAACCACCGACTTCAAAAAAAAAACACTTAAGATAACACTGACACTGTTTATCTTTTTATTTAGGATAACATATTCTTACTAGGCTAAAAATAAAACAATACAAAGTGAAAACTAAATTTTAATTCCAAAGTAGGTGGCAAAAAACTAAAATACAAAAAAAAAGATATCCCATACCATATCTACGTAAACAATGAAAACTATACAAAAACCCTGTCAACTCTACAATTTCGTTAGCCTAGGCTCTACTAAAGCGGTTGTATCATTATATCCAGCCTGTGAAGGCATCCAGGCTATGTAAGGTGCAATAATAGTGAGCCGTTCTCTACCAAAACAGTACGAGCTATTCAGACTCTACCAGTGATGGATGACTGTTTCAACGTGTAGAGATTTAGGAGTTAAGAGGTATTAAGTTATGTGTTTGAAATTAAAATGGCTTGGAATTGCCTTTTGGTAACGACGTCGTCTAAGATCTATACTAATGGTCGAATCTATGGTCAGCGGGAATGTCCGAAAGGGTTACCGCTGGCCCGGAACATAAAGGGCTAAGGAAGGAACACGGGTGGGTTTTAGTCAGAAAGAGTCTGACACTTCCTTCCGCTCCACCCAGAGCGGGAAGGGTCTTTTGATGATTTCCCATCCTGAAAAAAAAATGGTCGAATCTATGGATCTACCAGTCGGATTTGTTTTAGGTACATCTCGCTACGCTACTAATTCATCTCAACTACGGAACCCATCATTGGGCCGGTTTTTTTGTATCATTTTTCGCTTTACCAGTTGATTGTCACGGAACCCATCATTGGGCCGGTTTTTTTGTATCATTTTTCGCTTTACCAGTTGATTGTCCCATACGTATTAAATGCTTTTGTCCGAGCATAACCCATTTGCTTATAATAACACATTAGTTCTCCGTATCAATTAAGGACTGACAACAAAAAACAAACAAATTCACAGCTAAAGGTTAGCAATAAATAATGACGTTTAAACAATAAAACAAAACCATACATACATTGTGTAACGAATAAATAAATCACAGGCGCCATTTGTCAAAGCAGATATGACAGATTTATAAATTACGTTGTGAGTTTGTGAGGAGCTAAGATTTCAAACATTTACAATCGAATTAAATCGACGTCGCACATGGCAAAAGACGAGTCATCTATCATGGGATTTTACTTACAAAATCTCTATCTAAAACAAACCTTAAAATAACTTTAAATAAGGTACAAATTCTAACAGGGTTCTCACCACCCTTCGTTAACAAAATGCATTATTAAACAGCGATTCTATGACCCCATTCGAAAAGCATTAGATAGCGCATTATGTGTAATTTGCTTGTTTTAATTCAGTTTTGATTATAACAAAGTGTGCTACTTAATTATTCAATAAATTCTTCACGGGAGTTCGCTTATTGCCCTTGGAGGATAAAGAGGGAACTGAGAGGTCGAGAGTTGGAAACTGTGGGGTAATTGCGTAACACACTAACTGTAGCAAAGCAAGCTTTCATTTGACATTTCCACAACATTCATTGCGTTATTTACGTTGCTGAGCAGACAAATTTTTCGAACATAATTGTAGGTAAGTTCGAAATGGATTCGCAATATCCTTTAAAATGATTCAGATTGTGATCCAAACTGTTACGCAATTAGGGTATTGGTGCAGACGTAGGTAATCAAAACAGAGAAATTTCTTCGATTTACTATGAAAATATTGACCAAAATTCAATGTTGTATACGGGGTTGCAGAATATTTAGTTAGTACCTTCTTTTCTTAATAAGCTTGCACAAAAGTTTATTTTTATAAACGGTGATTACAATTAAGTGACGTTTAAACGTCAAAAATGTACGGTTACACAGTCGCTAACCACTACTTAACTTTAAGCAGCGTTTAAGAATAAGTGTGTTTAACAACAAATTTTTAAAAATAAAAGGCGAGAAATAAGCTTATCTTGATTTTTAACGATATTTTTATGGGAATTTAACTAAATTAAAATCTAAAATTGCACAAAACTAATAAAAGATTCAAATGCAAATTCAAATTAATTTAATTCTTTAAATTTCTTCTTTAATCCAGCTTAATCTAACGCTCAAATATTTTTAGTTTTATTATAAATTTGCGGGACTCTGCAGAATATGCTTCTCCGCATGAGAGCTGTCTTGGATCTGCGTCCGCGTAGCATGTCCTTGCGCCTGTTACGATGTACAGTATCAGATAGGTAAGGAAACAACTTTGGGTTTAATCTTACTAATGAGGCTGTTTCATATATCTATATGAAAGGCTGGTAGCGGCAGAATTTTGTGCTTTTTGAACCCATAAAATCAATTCAGGTCAGTTACCTGTGATCACGGACATTTTTTTTTGCAATTATGATCCGAATTAAATGCAAATTATATAATCTAGCTATCGTTATATTCATATTATATCGTTAAATGATAGCATTTATCGTTAAATGATCGCATTTAACGATAGAATTAATTAAGAATTCATTTTATTAAACTTGATGATCACAAACATAAATATTCTTTACATTTATGATTAAATTTATTAGGAGACCAAAATATCTACAGAGATAAGATCTTACCAATAAATTGACACGGATTGCTTAAAAGTCAATATTTTATACAGATCAAGCCACAGTTACATCTAGGTATACATAAACATGTTATAAAGAGGCATGTGAGTTTGTGTGTATGGGTAATCTATGTAACTACTGATCCAATTCCAAAAATCATTTCACCAATTGGGAAGCTACATGATACTGAGTGTCACAGGATATATTTCATACTAGCAGCGCCCCGCGGTTTCACCGGCGTAGGTTTTGATCCCGTGTAAATATCGGGATATAAAGTATCCTATGTGTTAATCCAGGAAATGGTCAATGGTGTGCCAATTTTCATCCAAAACTGATGAACGGTTAACGCGTGATTGAGTAACAAACATTCAAACATCTTCACAAACTTTCACACTTATAATATTAGTAGGAACAAAACAAGAAATTTCACGCGGACGAAGTCGCATGCAGAAGCTAGTAAAAAATAAAAATGACTAGACATAAAATAATATATACGAGTAAACTACACCAGTGGCATTCTCGTTGTGGTTATTAGTGAAACGACGGGTGATCAGCGTAATCACCGCACACAGAATAACGATGGACGCATCTGTTAAACCAAATAGGTGCCAGTGAGACACAAACATTTATAAACATTTTTATTACAGCTTGAATGCGGGATTTTTTTAGCGAATATGGACGGAAATTATTTATTTATTTATATATATACTTTATTGTACATAACAAAAAATACAATGGGCGGCCTTATCGCTTTTTGCGATCTCTTCCAGGCAACCTTGGAATGGACAGTGATTGCGTGGAAAAAAAGGGTTGTCAATGGTGCAATATACTATAATAGATACATAGATATATAATGCTGTATAATAGATTCATAAATAAATACATACTATTTATACATATAAACAACGAAAATAAATGATGACTATAGATTATTGCAGCTACGAAAACAAAATCACAATTAAATATTATTATCGTCTTAACTTTTTAAGGAATATGATTTGCTGATGTCTTACCTACGTAAATGCATATAGGTAAGTGACTATAATTTTGGATGTGGACTCATCAGTCATCAACTCTTCATTGAAGAAGTGGTAGATTCGTAAGGGTTTTTAATCAACATCTCCGCTAACCCTACATCCACGAAAAGCAATGATAAATGATTTTATAAGTACACTGAAAGAAATAAGTAGTAAATTAAAATGAAAAACCATTAATCTGAACTGCTTTTAACAGTTCCATATAAGCCTAACGTTCAAAACAGTATTTTTACTGATCCGAAAACAGTTAAAACTTGAGGCAATATGTTACCCTCATGACAGTAAACTTTAACGTTCTAAGTAATTAAAAGGTCACAAAATTAACTGTTTTATTCATTTGGTGATATTGTTTATTTTTTTCAAACCATTGTAATTTACCTACATTACAGTAATGGTGGCTTTTTTTTGTTTTTTTTTCAGTATGAACATACTAAAAGGCAAAACAGTAACTTTTGATGATTGAACAATCATCAAAAGTTACTGTTTTGTCTTTTACTGTTTTACCATCGAGATATAAGTTAGTACTTATATCTCGATGTGTTTTACAAACATTTCTTCTTACTGTATGAAGTCAGTAAGTCTTATTGAAATCGCTTTAAAGTGGAGTAACAAATTAATTTTTTTTCAGTGCAGTGTCTTTTAAATTCCAGACATAATTTTGGTCAGATCACGTGAAGACCATGTAGATTGGTGTCTGAAATGGTATTTTAAGGAAAAATAACACAGATTGAGTGGACATGCGCAGTGACATTTGTCTGTACACGAATTTGTCAGGGAACATGCAGCTCAATAATGTATTCGATGCAAGACGGCACTGGTAAAATCCAAAGGACAAAAATTCATGGCACACAAAGAAAAAACAACAAGATATCAAATATCCATTGAACTAAATACCATCATTTCAATCTATTACTTCAACCCTCAAACACATCGTTACATATTTGTCAAAACAAATGCCACTACAACCCCGCGGGAGGGTTTAACCCTTCGTTGCGATATCAATTAATCGGCTCAATGTATGAATTATTACGTCGAAACAAGCCTGGTTTCATATAGGGAATATTAAATGAGATGGGTGCATAATTTATTTTGTCATGTCAATGGAATTTTCATTGATTTGATTTTTTTTAATCGTTTGGCACTTTACAGCTCTTTTGTTGAGTGCTTCAATGGTCATTGGGGATTAAAAGTATGTTTTAACAATTGTTTTACATCCCAAAAGTGACATGAATCTTTAAAAATAAACAAGTGGATGAAGTTAAAAATGGTGATTTCATAATAAAATAAGGTTTCCACCTTTTTTCTTTACGCGTCTGTTTGAATTGTTGCCACGATCGGTATAACTTTGGTGTTCGTGACGATAAAGTAATATTTTTCAGAAAAAAACTATTCATTGAGTAATTAATATTATAAATAACAAATTACTCACACCATGATCCCACAAAATAATCCATTAAAATTTTATTACGTATTACTAAAATTGCACTCACTCGTAACGTTATCTACAAGAACTACTTTACGACCGAAAAAAAGAGAAATCTATGAAGACTTAAACACCGGGAGCTATAAAGATTTGCATACAAATAGTTGATGGGAATAAATCATGCAGGACAGTAATCTGCGGCCATTTTGATGTACAGCAGCGCCATCTGTGTCAACTGAATGAGTTATTATACTGCTATTTTAGGGTTGGCTCTCGTTTTGTTCTGTGGGTTGTAAAACAACGGAGTGGTTTTGGGTTATTGTTTTAAGTTAATTTTACAGGACTGTGTGTTAGTGAAATATTGTTCCTAATGGTTTAATGACGTATATTAAAAATAAAAAAAAATTGTAAAAAAATAGTACGCAAAATACGCGCATTGACGTGGAGTTGCGGACACCATCCCGTATTACCTATTACCTAATATTATAACGTCGTTACGCGTGCAAAAGTAGCTATGTGTTATTTAGTTATTTTCGGTTCTTTATGCAGTTTTAATCGTTATTTCAATACACACATACTGTAAAAACAGCTATGTGATAAGTGCAATATTTAAAGAGTTACGGAATGTAGCTATGTGATATTCATACATCGAAAGTTCCGTATAAACACGCTAAGTGTTATAATTCATATAGCTCAAATAAGTTCACTAAAAACACATAGCCACTTTTGCACGCGCAACGACGATAAGCCAGATGGAGTCGTCATTTCCTATCTCACTACCCCTGACAAGAACTGGCGAAATAATAAACTCAAGGCTCAACTCAATTTAATAAACTATCATATTTTATTAATGAATGGTTAGTAAATAGGTACTTAGGTATATTGTTTAAAAATAAAAGGTTTCGTGCTGTCTGTAATAAATATAATAAAAAATAAAAATAAAATAAAATCAATTTAATTCAAGTATCACTGACTCATAATATAAATACATAATACATTCACACAGTCACATTACATACACAACATTGAATTCGATCTAATTAATAACAATTTCATTTCATATTTTTTTTTTTTAATGGTATGCAAAATAAGTATTCCTATTTTATGAAATTAATCAATCATTTTTCACGTAACTTAAATTCTAAGATTTAATTTTTATTTCGTCTAAGATTTAAGCAAGCTTATTCTTAAAATTATTTTATTACTTTTTTATTACTCAATCAACTCCTTGCTTATTTCCTCAAGACGAAAGTTTTTTTTTATTATGATTTCAAATAGGCAGAGGTCTGAGGAAGAATAAGCAAAACAAAAATATCACTAAACTATGCATAAAATCACTACTTTTATCCTCAAACTGTTAGGCAGAGGTACCTATACTTATATTCTCAGATTTCACTAGTTCGCTAAATTATTATACTAAATAATAAAAACTGCTCCCGAATCTCTCTTAAATAATTTCTCCACACAGCCAGCCCTACTAACTCAAAACGTAATATGATTTATAGGGCAACCCCTTAGATTAACCCTTTATCCGGGGTCAAACGACACGAACACGCGAGGTCGTGTAGCCCGACACTTATGATTTTGTTATTTATTGTCTTTCGTCCCGCTGTCCCGCTGTCCCGCTGCCACGCAATATTTCAATCTTTGGCAGTATGTTGTTGTAGCTAATTAGTAAGTTATGAAGGGATGCCTTATTTAGGAAAAGAGCGGTATTCCTGCTAATCCTAAAAAATGTGGATTTTTTTTTAAATAACTCATGTAAATATGACAAAAATCAATTTTTACAAGATAAGGGTTTAAAGACGAACCTGTGAATAAAGGATATCAATAAACTTAACTAAAATGGCAAATTTTGATTGATTCAAGTTTTGTTTGGGAAGATTGCCATCACCATTGCTGTGCTGGACATAGGTGTCGACTGGTTCTGTGCTTCTCGCATCCAGCAAATGTCTACTGTATTCACCAGGTCATAGGTCCACCTTGTGGGAGGCCTTCTAACGCTACGTCTTCTGGTACACGATCGCCACTCCACCGGTCTACTCTCTAAGTCCGTCAACGAACATACGGACCCGTCCGAAAGTAATTAATCGGTCAAAACAAGTATCATATTAAACTTTTCGGACTGTTCTTTTCTTTTCATATCGAGAGTAGAGACAACATATAAATTAATAATATATACTTATATATTATTATTTTTTTTTAATTATTTGTTTGGTAATTTAATTTATTTTCGGGCTATGTCGGTTACCTTGGTACTCCTATGGTTTCTGATTTGATCACGTAGAGAAACTCCAAGTAGCCCTCCCCACCACCGCATCACCATCAGATCTTCAGATTTCGCATCACCATCAGATCGTCAGATTTGATGGTGAGGCGGTGTGTTTAAACCTCGTTGTTAATTCAATTTTACTTTGAAAATGCATTAAACATTTTACATATTACATTAAAGATTAAGGAATACCGACGGACTTTTAGTTTTTCATTTTAGATAAACTCTATAAAAGTAACCGATCATTTGTAAAACTTCTTTAAAAAAAAGTTTTCCAATTGCAAAAAAGAACAACATGAAAATGTTTCCTAGCAAAAGTCGTCAAATTGCTTTGTCACTTTGGCAGTTAGCGGTAAACGATGCAAAATGAAAGGTTGAACAAATTAATGACAGTGATTATCCTGCTACTCCTGTACATTATATAGTTTAGGTACCTAATTTACACCTGAAATCCATAATTATCCCTACTTAGAACGTCATCCTAATAATAACCTATAAACATCTAATACTAAACACAGACCTCCATACTATTATGCGTTATATTATCACAGTCCAATGTTCCAGTCTAACGCGAGATATAATTAGAAAACACCATATAATGAGGAGCTTCATGAGCCAGGAGTCAAAACAAAACGATACTGCATCCTCTGCCGATGCCCCAGGGATAAGGCTTGAAGATGTACTCTTTTAATAACCGTTTCCACTCACCAGCCAACACAAATAGCTAAAAAGATTAGACGCATTGTACGGTTCGCAAAATAGTTTAGCAATTTTTTTTTTTTTACATACAATTCCGTTTTTTTACATGTCATTTTTCTTTTGCATAGGTAAAGTCAGACAAATTAATCGTTAGCTTAAATTGTCCATATTTTAAAATTACAGCTGTCATTCTTTGATAATTGTTTAAGGGAGCATTCCACCAAACTTTTATACATTATAGTTTTATACTGAGAATAAATTTTGAAATTTTGACAGTTTTTCCATACTAGAACTGTCAGACGTCTATTTTATTCCACGGATAAAAGATATCTGACTTTGGTAAAATCAGCCCAGGTATAACACGACAAACTGACGAAGGGTGTCAATTTGCTAAACATTTCATATTTCTGACTGTATATTATTCTATTAAATTTTTACAAACGATTTTGAGGTTTTTTCAGAGGTTTAGGTACTAACACAATTTATCCCCATTAAGACATTAAAGCCTGTGTTCACCAACACTGCAAACACTGCCACCGGTTAGGTATTAAAACATTTGTTTTATGTCAAATTGCCTAAGGAAATTTTAAATCTAGAACTGATCTGGTATTCAGCTGCATTCGATTAGACTGAAAGCCGACCCCAACATGGTTGGGAAAAGGCTAGGCAGATGATGAACTGATTAAATATTTAATCAGTTGATTTAAATGTTGGTGAACACAAGACTAAATTAGTTTTAAATTTTAAACAACCATTAAACAGAACTTTGGACGCAAAGACTTAGTATTAAAATTGTATTATTCCAAGTCAAAGGAGTCTTCTTAAGATTATTATATAGGTAATAGGTAATATTAATCTCTTCTCGTATACTTAGCAGTAAATTTTTGCCACAGAGGGAATATTTTACGGGAACTAATTGTGGCAATAACCGAAGTTTGTGTTTAAAAGGGACTGGTTGAACAATTTGCGAAGTGTTCAGTTATTCTCGAGAAAATTTCAAGCTTCTCATTTTCGAGAAAGTTTGGCGGTATAGGACGAAAACTATACCTACTTAGTAATTTTGGTTGTGACTGTTGAGAAAGTTTATAGTGGATAAGACAGAGATTAAAACAGAAGAAAAACTAGCAGGGGATCGAGGAGAGGGGAGTGGAGGGACCAACATGACATTAAATTTGTAAAAGATATCTCAGTTGTTTTATAACTGATTTACAATTGCATTATACTCAATTTGAAATAAGATTAGACATTTAAATAAACCTTTCTTACAATCCGTTCAACCGATTTTGACTTCTATACCGTAGGCATAGGGATGGTATTAAAAGCAAAAAACTGGTTACAATACCAATTGTTTACTGCAGCTGCCATATTACGTCATGCCACCAACGCAATGGAATTCAAAATCTTCAGCTAAAAGTGACAGATTTTTATTGCGAACTTAGCTTCCTACTTAAATAGTTACCTAAGCACTATTGTTACTAACATCAAAATAGTAACAAACTATGAACCTTAGTCTAAAATAAAGTTTTATTTAATTTAATAAATGCAAATGTAATTCAGCCTTTAATTGCGGTGTAGGTATTTATCTGGAAAACCAACAGTTATTGATAAATAGTAAGAAAGAAAGAAAATACATTTATTTAGCACAGACTAAGAGACACACAATACACCAGATAGTTAGATAATAGTCGTACATCAGATAAAAACTAAGATAAAAATAAAAAAATGCAAAGTCCGATGTAAGAAATGAGCAGGAAAGAGGGAAATCTAGTAATTACACACTTCTTGAAACTATATCAATCGCTAGGGACATTCATACAAATACAAAACCAATAAAAAAACTAAATCTTGTATAATGCCTAAACAATTTTAGTAAAAAAAATGTATCTATTGAAATATCACTCAAATACAATCATATGCACGACCTGACGTAACGAACTGTCGTAATAATGACAGATGGTGGTGGTGATGGTGGTGGTGTGGTTCGTGCATATGATCTGAGGGGCAATTCTCGTAATTTTAATAATGTTCAGTCTCAATCTGTCAAAAATACGTCTAATTTCCCTACATTTTTGACAAGTTTTTGACATTGGTTGTCGCTGAGATGAATTTGCGACCAGATTTCGAACGTTTTAAATCACGGGAATTGTGGCCATCAAATATTTAACCTTCAACATTTTTCTGCGGACGCTACGTCATAATGTTGCTATACGGTTGCGCCGGCGCATCTCAGGTAGCCTGATTTACTGCTGTCTTAATGAAACCTGTTATATAACTGGAATTATTTATTATTTTGTCCTAGGAACGAGTCTAGGTAGCAGCTTCTGTCTTAGATAATAATTAACTTTCTATGACTGTAGTTAGCTTGGTACACTCGGGGCAAAGAGTGGGGGGAATATTAATGATGCAATAATAGTAGTTTATTATGATTATTTTTTAATAATAGGGACTGTTTTTTATAGTTTACGGTAGTGTTAAAGACGCGCTGGATTAAAACTGATAGGTTTTTAATTTTCTACTTAAGTAGGTACTAACCTACCTATATTATTTACAATTTCCTTCAAGTTATGTTTCGGATAGTATAATTCCAGTAAATTATCGAAGACGTTGGTTTTAAAATATTTTTGTGAGATTATTTTAACGCCATCTTTAAAAATAATGACCAGTTCAACTCATGTTAACAATTTGAAATAACTTCGAAAAAATAAACAAACAACATTCGTCAAGCTTATCTATGTTAATTTGGAAACACAAAATGCATTTTTTTTTATATATGAAAAACAAAACAGGTAACACCTCTTTGCTAAGCTAACCTTATAGTAATCAAGGGTCAATTTAAACTGGTCCTTCGACAAACTTTGATTATGTTATTAAAACGAAAAAAATGTGTTTCCTATGGGCATTTCGTCGACTTTGTCGCTTATAGATGCCATTAAGAACACGTATCTAAATATCTTAAGAAATCTATCTTAAAGCCAGTAAAGACCGTAATTAATAACTTTGGGAATATTTGAAGTAAAAATTCGAGGCATTTGCGAGTACTGATGCTTCGGCTGATCAAGATTTTATAGAGCTGCTGATACTATGTTTTTTTAATTAGCGACTGTGCTACTGTACTTAAATAATGTGGTCTCAGCAACGAAAGTCGATTAATATTTCAGTTTTTTTAATCTCAATTATTGAGCAAAACATTTGTTCAACATTGCAGCAGGAGTACAATGCTATTTTGAACAAAAACTAAAGTGTTATTCAACATTTGTTGCTGACCGTACCTATTAACACGACGGTGATCTTTCAGAAAACTAAATTATTTCAGGTTCCATTCGTGTGATTTCTACTGCAATGTTAAAAGTTTTAATAATTACGTACCTAGTCAATTAACACAAAATCGAAAACGAGGCTAGCTTTTGAAATGAAAGTACATTAACTAATAATTAACTTCAGTGATGCGCAAAAAAATAAAGAAGCGGTCTGCTCTACACGAAATACGGACCGGAGCCGGAGCATAGCAAAAGAAATGGACATCAATCCTGTCGTAACAATCATCTGACCATAGGCTCGCGCCCAATTACATGGGACCTTTTTTTTTTCAGGATGGGAAATCATCAAATGACCCCTCCGGCTCTGGGTGGAGCGGAAGGGAGTGTCAGACTCTTACTGACTAAAACTCACCCGTGTTCCTTAGCCCTTTATGTTCCGGGCCAGCGGTAACCCTTTCGGACAATCCCGCTGACCCGGCAGGCTTCGGCCCTCACGGGCCTCTTCGGTTGATGCTGACATCTCTTTGACCCATAACTAGCTAAATGAGGGCGTAGTAAGGTATACATCTGCCTAATCTTTCGGACATTACAGGCGTGATATTATGTTATACTATGTTATCTCACTCCACGATGCCTGAAGAGCAGTTTGATCCTCGCGTCTATGTTTTGTACCGCTTTGCACTTTATTCCAAGGTTTATTGCCTAAAATCCGAAAATTCTCTACTGTGCAGTCTTCGTCATCTATAATGAGCTCCACATCCAAAAACACCTTCCACTTGGTAACAACATCTCCATAAATTCTGACACACATTGTTCCCAGTTGTATACAGCCCAAATGTCGTGTTGGTAATGATCATTTTTTTCACAAGATCGCATCTACAGCGGTGTTTATTTATTGAACGTTTCCACATAACTTCTTACCTTTATTAAAGAAGCAATTTATTAATGAAACAATTATTCAAGTGTTATCGCGGCATCTGTTAGTCGCCGAAAGTCTTGTGTATGGAGGTGGGTAGGTAGGCAGCGGTTATCTTGTGTTGACGACTCGATGGTAATTTGTAACAGTACTGCAATTGGTAGTTTTTGTTCTTAGTTATGTGCAATTTATTAATATTGTAAATTTAACAAATTGTTGAATTAAACAATAAAACGATAATTAAAAATATAAACATCAGAATTGACAACCTCCTCCTTTTTTAAAGTCGATTAGAAACAAAACCAACTTTTAAAAGGCTATTAAAAAATCATGTTTTTAAAATGTTAAAATTGAAAGTTTTACCAACTGTCTTTTTTTTTTTTTTAACTCAGTTGTAGTTTAAGGGACGACATCTTCAAATTGAACCTGCCCCTTTAAATAAATAGAAGAAAAAAAACTTAGTTGTAGTTTTATCACTCGATTATTGTTTTTTTTTATAATAGAAGTCTGATTGTATTCTCAGTCGTGTTATTTTGAGATTTGAGTGAAATAAAGTATGTTAAATCATAAGAGAAGCAAATATCATTGTTTTTAGTAGGTAGTAACTTAAGTAGGGATATTTGTAACCCTCTTATAAAGCAATTTATATCTAACAGCGCCCCACGGTTTCACCTGCGTAAGTTTTGATCCTGTAAGAATATCGGGATAAAAGTATCCTATGTATTAATCTAGGAAATGATCTATCTATGTGGCAATTTTCATGCAAATCTGTTCAACGGTTTACGCGTGATTGAGTAACAAACATTCAAACATCTTCACAAACTTTCACATTTATAATATTAGTAGGAAGTAGGATTAATTAATTTACCTTCGTAGGTACTTATTAGCTGTTAATCCGATTACCTACACAAAAAATATGTACGTATAACACATTCAATCAAAATGCTTTAGATATTATAGTTTTAATATATTTTCGAAATAAATATAATAATATTATATATTTATATATATAATATAATAATAATATTTGAAAAAAAAAACAGCAAATTTAAAACAGCTCCCATTACTTATTTCACCGTAACATAAAAAGCTATGCATAAGTCTTATTCAACGTTGTCAAACCGCGCCTCCCAAAATGTTCACAGTGCGTGTTATGACACTTGCGTTGATCAAAAGTGTCAATCTCTCGTATAATATAAATGCAGTTCGCGTTTTATAAGAATGCCGAAACAAGTTATTGTGACAGTAACATCTGATGTTACTTTGCTGATCTGAAAAAAGAGAAGAATAAGATTATCATACTGAATTTTAATATTTGTATTGGTGTGCTGTTGGTATCATTATTTAGGCTGAGCAAGAAGCATCTTAGGTTTGTATGCCAGGAAATCATCACTTTTACAAATAACTAAATATAACAAACGACTATAGGTAAATATAGCATGACCCCCGTGCCTCGGAAAGCAAGTTAAGCAGTTAGTCCCGGCTGTCATTCATGGATCTTTGACAGTCATTACGGGTCCTCAGAAGCCCGAAAGTCTGACAACCAGTCTTACCACGAGGTATAACCCAGTAACTGGGTTGTGGAAGTCAGATAGGCAGTCGCTCTATGTAAAATATTGGTATTCAGCTGCATCTGGCTAGACTGGAAGCCGACCCCAACATAGTTGAGACAAGGCTAGGCAGATGATGGTGTAGGGGTGAGCCGCAAATCCTGACTCCAGGCTGCCACTGAGAAATTCGAAATGGGAAACCCACTAACACTTTGCCAGAACTGGGAATCGTACCCACGACCGCATGCACCCTATCTGAGTTGGAAAAAGATTAGGTGGATGATGATGACAACATTTTCGTATTATTACCTACTAGATGAACAATCTTAAAGTAGAGGCGTTATAATATTATTACACTTTTTCTGTAATGTTAATTTTTAGTTGAAAAATTGTTTTTGTGAACCCTAAATGTGTTTATTTTCTGAAAATAAAAATTATTATTATTATATTTGTATAAAACAAAACAAAGAGAGAACACTTTATTCACATATCATAAAAAACACACAAGAAAAAAATAATGTAAAATCTTAGCTGTGAAATAATGTGTTATAAAATTATATTAGAAACTGCCTAAAATCTGCTTAAGAACCACCTAAGTACACATTATGGAATGCAATAAACTATTGAGTAGGTATTTAGTGCTTATAATGGAAAAAAGTGCGGTCGATTAAACATTAACTTTAAATATACCTACAGGATTTTAGGCGTAGGGGTTAGCCAAGAAAATACATAATAGTAACATATTCATTCCTCCTATTCCAGTTAGCCAACTAAACCAAGTAACAAAGACAAAACCAAATTAAGGTGGTTATAACAAAAAGTGTGTGTCGCCGGCCACCGACGTGCTGTATTCAAAACAGTTGAGAAGATCTCTCTCAGGACATTCCCACATCTAGACTACTTTGGTGACGTTGTCCAATGTTGTCGACACGACCGACAAAAGTAATATAACACAGATGGCCAATTCACGTTCATAAAAAGTTCAAATTCAAGTCGCAATCTCATCTCAGCGACAATCAATGTAAAAAAACTTGTCAAAAATGTAGGGAATCTGGATTAATAAATTAAAGACTCTGTTTATATCATATTCAGATTTCAATCATGATAATAAAGCTATACATGTATACCCAGCACCACAAACATTAAATATTGACTGTTCTGCCACTTTGACTTCTATTATATTTCTGGTTCCTCTTCTAATTTTTTGTGTGTAACCTATAGATCATAAAACCTTTACACTTATCATCGAAATCGATATACCTATTACTTTAATTTTGGTTAAAATGCTTATGATTTCCCAAAAAACTTTGAACTTTAAGCTTTAGCGATAAAGTTGAAAATCTATTAAAGAAATTTGACCGATTGTAGTAGCTTGATGTGCTTGCGTCTGTATACACATATATAAACAGACAAGAAAAAAAACAGAACAGAAAAATAGGTACAAAGGTGATGCTAATTTAATATGAAATCTCTTCCAGCATAACTGCGATAGGACAATAGATAGAGAGATGTAAACAGCGTGTGAAAGAGTAATGGAGACAAAAAAAATTCGTGACGCAACATCGACAACAGTGGAAAACCCAATGTCGTGCCCCTTTCCCGGTATCGGGCATCGTCGGAGATCGATGTATGTAGATCCGCCTCTATTTACATATGCCACGTCTATTATTTCACGAATTTAGCATGCAACGGTAATGCCAGACTGTTGACATGTGATCCTGGTATATCATTTGAAACTCCTGTATTAAATCTTGGCTTGAATGTTTGAACTTTCTAATAGTTTGACGTCCAAACATGGGTATTTTGATCAGTTGGTGGATGTTAGGTAATGTATGCACCTATTATGTACCGACTTACATAAAATAATTTATTAGGGAAATGCAAATCTTTATTTCGATAGATTGGTTGCAACTTGAATAGCTTCACTTTTATAACTAGGTACCTATCTCAGAAAAATTTTGTAACATTAGTTTCAGCGCACATGAATAATATGGCTTGGCAGTGTTGCTTCGGTAGAACAAATGACTTTGCAATCTCTTGAATTTTACATAACTGAAAATGATTGAATTTTGGTTTGTTCTTAAAGAAATCTGGCGACTAATCTCTAATTAAAATAATATAGGTATATGTGATCATGGAATCATTTTCTGGAACAACGAGCCGTGTACCCAATTGGATTTTCCATTGGCAAAAGTGACGAATTTCCGTATAATTTTAAATCCTCTATTGAAACCTTCCAAGGAACCCCTTCTCCTTTCCTTTTTTTTTCTTTTTCCCTTTTTATTTCTTTCTTTTTTTATCAATAAAATGAGTACTTTAGTTATATAAGGAACTCTTATGCAAAATTTCATGTTTTGACCCAGCGGCTTAGACTGCACGTTGTCAGTCAGGGAATTTGCTATTCTTATTAAGTAGACATTATGTAGCTTAACTGCAGGTTTCCATGCGTGTGAAAATAATATACAGCCTTCAGCAAAATAAGGGCATAAACAACTTATAATGGGTACTACTAATGCCATAGGCGGAGAAAACCAATCCACACACATCTCTTATGTCTCCACTTTCATCCTCGTTTTGACACACGACTTCACCCATTCCCTCGACGTTGACATACGAAGTCGACAGTCCACAAACACGACAAACTGGCCCACACATAAAGCACACACCATACTAAATCGCTGTACACATTCTAGAAAGTTCCAATGACTAATGCTAGAACATTGTGCGTAAAGAACATACGACTAGCGAATCATAATTCTCGGTATGAAAGTTGTATCTCAATAAGTCGTCGAGGCAAAGGAAGTTATATCAAATGTTATCACACTATCATTCATCGGTGACGTTACTTTCCGCTGCGTACGCTCATGTTATGGATGTGGTGCAAATGTAAATGATTGTGGGAAATTGAGGGCTTGCTTCTGATTAGATGTTGATCGTTCAATTGGTGGAAGATTTATTACCTAGTTGTGTTTTGCTTATCAATGTTAATCATGACTTAACATGCATGCTCATTAAAGCAGATATCATCATTCGGCATCTTTCACTCGAAGTGAAACGGCTGAATCAAAAGTGAAAAAAAAATACTTCAGTAAACTGATTCAACGATGTTGGTTTTGGGCACTCGGCATCTTTAACTCGCCTACCGAATGATCGCAAAATGAAAAGAGTAAATGCACTTTCTACAAGCTATTAATTTCCCACTACTGGACAAAGGACTCGCCTATCTCTGTCCAAAGCTGCTAAGGACCAATTTTTATTAAATGGGTCCAGGTCATCCCACCATCTCCGTCTGGGCCTGCCCCGATGTCGTTTGCCATTAACAGGAACCGTCTGGGTCGTAAGTTTGGCCCATTGATCATCTGGCATGCAGCAGATGGTGTCCAGCCCAGTTCCAATTTTAAGCATGTGTAACGCTAGATGTCGGTAGCCAGCCGTTAAGCCGGCTGTTAAGCCGGCCACGCCCAGCCATGCCAAAGCCACGCCATGCCGTGTCGTCTGGGTGCAGCCAAGCCAAGCCAAGCCAAGCCAAGCCAAGCCAAGCCAGGCCAAGCCAAGCCAAGCCAAGCCAAGCCATGACAACCAAGTACGACACAGCAGCCACAGCAAAGAGGAAGTCAATTGACTAGCACGTCACTTCCCCACTACGTGAGCCGTGCCCCGCCAAATTCCGAGCCGGGGGAGGTGAAGTAGCCGCCAGCCAGTCAGTATTATAAAAGCCCTAAGCGATGGTTTTGTGGACTTCACTCCATGCTAATAATTGTAAGGGGAAACTCTGCCCGAATAAACAAGTAAATCAATTACCGTGTGCATAATTTTACCACTGCCTTTATACTCAGAAGTGGTATCGAAAAAAAAAACCTACGATGAAACGACGCTCTGCTACTTATAAACGTCGACGGTCGCCTAGTCGGGAGAGGAAAATATTGAAGACTCTCCTAGCACAAGAAGTTGGAAAAGCATTCAACGATCTGGAACACGAAGCGCCTACCCTCATTCGTCTGAAAGACCACCGTGCCGCATCGTTAATTCCAGAATTTGACCCTGAAAACGAAGAATGCACAGTTACCACCTGGATAAAAATTCGAGTTGAACCCAGACAAGCCAGATACGGATGCGCGATCATCGTGCATGTCATGTTGGGCATAGGCTGTATGCAGAAATACCTTTGCCCAGTGACGCGCCAGTTGCGCCCTACCGCCATGTTAGAAAAAAAAAAGTGTTCCCGTAATTAGAAAACGCGATACGACGCGTGTACAAACGTAACAGCACACAATACGACAGCTGATTTGTGTTTTGCTGAAAATTCTCTGCAAGGAGGTCGTATTGTGGCCGACATCAAGGCGCACAAACGAAGCAGTATCAACGTGGCTATCGTAAATAGTACGAAGGACGTAGCGTGGAGCTACCAGTGACGTGGAGTGACTTCGAGAATCGAGCCAAGCAGCCCGCAGCCGTCGGTGAAGCCCTTCGTGTGCTGCAAGTGAGGGCATCCAGGACATGTCGCGACCCGGTGCACGAGAAGTGGCAGCCAAGCAGATGATGGAGGTGGAGCACGCGCTGCAAGCAGCAGCGGCGAGTGGATGTTTGCGTCGTACCCGCAGGCACGTTGGAACATAAAGGTCAGCTGTATTGTTTTGTTACGATTCTGGTGCTGAATGCTCGTTAGTAAAAGCGAGTTGTGAATAATGTTGTTGCGATGACTGGTATTGGTTAAACGCGTGTATTCAGCACAAAACTTGAAATTTTATTACATTTCTACACGACATTTACTTGCAAAGTATTATTTTGGGTAGGCTATTTTGTGTTATTAGAAAACGAAGAGTGAAATCAGAATTATCAGACTAAACTAGATCGGAAGTTCAGAGGTCCATTTAAGGTGTTTTGACAAGTGATCGTTATGTTTTGAAGTCCCTTTCTTCCGCCGGACGTACAAGTACGCACACGACCGACTGTGTAAAATAACTGACGTTGACATGCACGTAGGCACAGACGTAGGTGACGATGACGAGACTAGCCATGACGAAAATGATAGCGCTGACAAGACTAGTTGAATACTAAATAGTCAACTTAAGATTTAGAGTACCTAGCATAGTAAGAGTTTTCTTATAATCTGTAACGTTATAGGAAAAATAAAGTAACATGTTGAACAAACCTAGTTTAAGAATTATGTTGATAAAGGCTCGAAATGATGATCTTGATGGTGTTGTTTGTGGAGGTGACCGGATAGAGGTCGCCTGATTGTGTTAGTGACCGGATAGGTGTTACGTGTTGAAGACCGAATGGAAGTAGATTGGTTTGATGCTTATGGCCGGATAGAGGTTATAAGTGTGATGATGAAGACCGGATGGAGGTCAGAGTATGAGCATTGCTATATTTTAATGAGTATGGCTGTTGTTCGACATGTCGGCTTTGAGAGAAAGAGTTTGTGGTGATTTTCATCAGAACCTGTAATAATTTTGGTCAGAATTGGCCGAGTGGAACATGCACTGCTGTTGATTTTTTTGGTTACAGGTTATAACACAAGGACGTGTGCAAGCAGAATGACAGTAGTGGACAGCGCTGCATTCTTTGGATCTCCTGTATGAATAATCGCTGATCAAGGACGGTGCTTTTCGAGCGAGGAGTTTCTGCCAAGGAAACTGTAGATTGCAACCACTACAGCCATTAAGCCAGCTACAGATCTATTGTCTACGAATTTGGTGAGTCGTTTTCATTATGTTTTGACTCGAGGTACCGAGTGCTTCCCTGGTAAACAACAAGAAAAAAAAAACTGTTACATTGTTAGGTATAGCCCAATCTAGTTAACAATGCAATTTTTAAATACGCTCACGATAGGTTACGAATGATGCCAGTAGGTCATGTACCAGTCGAAGTAGATGGTGATCACAGTGGTGATGAGCTATGAGCAAGCCTATGTAGTGGGAACCACGCAAGTAGGGGTTCTCTATCGGCCGTAGTAAAAAGTGTGTAGTCACAGGGTGATACACATGGGTCCATGCGCTGGATGTGTGAGAGCAATGCGATTGCTGTTTGGCTAGAGAGCCGTAGCGTTAGAGTGGTTTACTCTTCTGTGGGTTTCCAGGTGTCTAAGGCTCTTAGTGAAAAAGATTATTGTTGTAATGTGGATCACGATGGTACATGGCTCTGGTTGATGTTTTTATTTGTTATGATTGATTAAAGTTTGATTACATGGCTCTGGTTGAATCAAGTACACTCATGAGGGTAAGGCATATGCCATGGCACAGGCAAAGGGATCAGAGTATTAATGACGAATTTAAAGAAAGCCAATTAAAAGTCTAGTTGTGATAGAGTGAATCTTAGTTCGGCTGGTCGTCGGGGACCGTACCAGTAGTTATTACATAGTCGTAGCCCGGTAGAAATCGGTGTCTCTTGAGGCAACTCAAGTAGTCCGTGGGTGCGCGATGCGTGTTTAACTCTGGCGGAGGTCGGGTTCTTGTAGAGACCATAGAGTCCGTGGGACTCGGAATTCAGGAGGAATTCAAAGAAACAAACATGAGGTTTGTTGCAGGGGCTTAATGAAAAGCCACAAGCCACGAATAAGATTCCTGCTGTGTTTTGTGATGCTCTAAGGATGTTTTATTAGCTGCTCTATCATGTTTAGTTGATTATTTAGTTTGTGATCTTGAGCTGACTTGTAATCGTAGTTTTGTTGCTTCCATTGCGGGAGCAATTGTTACAGGATGGCCGACTGTAACGCTAGATGTCGGTAGCCAGCCGTTAAGCCGGCTGTTAAGCCGGCCACGCCCAGCCATGCCAAAGCCACGCCATGCCGTGTCGTCTGGGTGCAGCCAAGCCAAGCCAAGCCAAGCCAAGCCAAGCCAAGCCAGGCCAAGCCAAGCCAAGCCAAGCCAAGCCATGACAACCAAGTACGACACAGCAGCCACAGCAAAGAGGAAGTCAATTGACTAGCACGTCACTTCCCCACTACGTGAGCCGTGCCCCGCCAAATTCCGAGCCGGGGGAGGTGAAGTAGCCGCCAGCCAGTCAGTATTATAAAAGCCCTAAGCGATGGTTTTGTGGACTTCACTCCATGCTAATAATTGTAAGGGGAAACTCTGCCCGAATAAACAAGTAAATCAATTACCGTGTGCATAATTTTACCACTGCCTTTATACATGGCAGATTTCCGAGTGACATCAATTATTTTAGTGATAAAATAGATTGTCGTATTCTGCACCCGGCCCACAAGTTTAAAACCCAGAATACTGCGTTGCATAGCTCTCTGGCAAACTTTGAGCGTAGACCTCTACTGAATAGTCAAAGACCATGTTTGAGAACTATACACGAGGATGGGAAGAGTACACATTCATGTATTCGTTTTGAACGTTCATTCCTATGTAATTTTGTTGGTATCATGTGACTTAGATAGACACAAAAATAATCTCAAGTGAACCATCTACGAGAGGGAAGCGTCTGATATCAGCTTAAGGAATTCTAAGAGATATAACTGCTTGAAAAGATTACTCACCGCAGTTTAATTTCAAGTTATTCTATTTCATCACAATCTAATAAGTCTCTTTCCATAACTGTCTGTAGATTTCCGTCGCTGTACTTACATGGATGACAGGTTTAGACTACATTCCTTATTGCCATAAAACCATAACCACATACACAATGTTTGGTAGACTGATTGGAGACCAGAGAGTTTAGTAGTTCATTGCTTTGCTTTTATTTCTTACTAGCTGCGCCCGGCGGTTTCACCCGCGTAAATGTCGATCCTGTGGGAACATCGGGATAAAAAGTAGCCTATATGTTAATCCAGGGTGTCAGCTAACTCCGTGCAAATTTTATGAAAATTGGTCCAGCCGTTTGAGCATGAAGAAGTAACAAATATATAAACACACACACACACTCAAAAACTTTCGCCTTTATGATATTAGTGCGACAAGCCGTTTGGCCCGATGGTATTTCCCTTCAGCAAAAATTAAAAAATTCCATACAAACTTTCATGACCTTATTTACGTTTGTTTCGGCCTTTCTTCTCAGAGTAGTCAGATATTAAACGCCGACCTCATCTAGTTTAAAAAAATATTATTTATTTATTTATATAATATGTCAGATTACAAATGATCCATAGTGGTTAGTACAACAGGAGCTTAAAATCTATGATCGAATTTATTGACGTGTAAAAGTGTTTGTGCAAACCTACTTACAAAAATAAAATCATTTATTTTTTTTTAGGTTTTCCGAAGATATCCAATGGGATCTTTCAGCGTCATCGTACAACACTATTCATATTCTTGAGTATAGAAAAGTAGCTACCAATCTATGCAGAACTCGCTACAAAATCAACGTATAATTACCTCATAACGAAAAGCGGTCCCAGCAGGAAAATCAAACATCTAAATAATTTCTCTGGCACACCTTTAGATACCATCGTTAAGTGTAACAGGCGTTTAAAAGGATATATCGTTCATATGAGTCGCAAGTTCTGTGGCGAGTTATTAGCGGAGGTGTAACTGTTAGGTGTAGGGAGGGTAAGAGGTTGGTGGGTTTGTGGAAGGTCCTGATTTTATTTAGTTTTGCATGTCTTGAAGTTGCCTGTTTTTCTCTCTCTCTCTCTCTCTCTCGCATTACCGTTATTGTTCCTCTCCATTTTACTATACCAACGATGTTTAAATAATTTCTGAATTATTTGATGGAGTTTTCCTATGACAACTCAGAGAAGAAAAAATTAAAACTTTTTACAAAAAAAAAAAACACTACAAAGTGATAAATAACTTTAATTTCCGAAGTCGGTGTCGTTGGTTCCGCATTTTCGTTTTTTGACACCGACTTCCGAAATTAAAGTTATCTATCACTTTGTAGTGTTTTTTTTAAGTCGGTTGTTTTTTTGTAAAAAAGTTTTTATTTTCTAATTTTTAGTTGTACCTACCCCCCACAAATTCAATTAACACCTAGTGCATTGAAGAGTTGAAGACACCGACTAGAAGAATCATCAAAATTCGCATAGAAATGCCGGAGATGCAGTACATTAATATTATGCATACAACTTCGTACATAAGAATAATTACTATATACTAAAACCTTCCTAAAAGTATTTTGATCACATTAATGAAAGAATTATCACAATTGCTTCATTAGTTTTTGAGAAAATCGCGTACATACATACATACGGGTCGAACACAGAACCTCCTTTTTTGAAGTCAATAAACAATCACTACTAACCGATTACACAAGCTCAATCGAAGCAGTTGTTTTCGGTTAAAATATCGTGTTTGAATGAATCTTTTATATTCCAAAGCAAGTCGTCTCCTCACCAAGTCCTATAAATAGACGTAAAGCTGGAAACTCTAGCGCTGAACGTGTCATACAATCTAGTTTTCTATTTAAATGATACACTTTCGAATTACCTCATTTGTCTAGTCGCCCCGTGGCTTTAGCATTCGATTTCCAATTGTAGCCGTGCGAAAGAACTGTGGGAACACCGAGAACATCTGTAGAAGTCACTATGCCTTATTAGGAGGCTTATCTGATTCTGGGCCCTATGTGCATAGCTTAGTTGAAGTTAGCCGGTATTACAAACAATTATTTGATTTAATTGAGCAGTACCTACCAGTAGTTAAATGATAGGAAGGGTATATAATATAGTTTAATTTACTTTACAAATACATTGCTAAAAATACCGAGTGGTATCGTATTACCCAGTAACTGGGTTGTGGAGGTCAAATGGGCAGTCGATCCATGTAAAATACCTGGCCTAAAAGGCCTGGTTCTGATCGGACGATGAGCTGCCCATTACTCTAGGCCCGCAGGCCCGCGCCTAAGGGAAGATCTTGACACCAAGCACGGTGTAGACAAAGAATGGAACTGCAGTGGATAGAATGGAATGTTATCTTTATCATGTATGTATTTTAAATGCATGCTTTAGGTGAAAACTGCAGAAAGTCTCTATGGCAACAGCGAGTGGATTAATTTCCATTGATGACTAGAATCCAAAGCTTTAAAAATTTAAAAGCAGCATTCTAATTGAGTAACACACTATAAATCTCAATCTGAATCATTCTGAAGTATATTGCTAATTCATTGCTTCATATGTTCGGAAAATGTATCTGCCCAACAACGTACATAACGCAATGAATGATGTTGAACCATCAAAATGAAAGCCATTGCAACTGATAGTGTGTTACGCAACTACCCCGTAGATCTGCGGTGCTATTCAGTAAAAATCCCACCGTGAAAACTTAAGCGAAGTGAGCGTGGAGTGAGCTGTCAATAGTGTCAATTCCTAGCAAAAACAAACTCACTTCACCTAAGTTTTCACGGTGAGATTTTTACAGAATCGACCGGCTGGATGCCCTTTGTCTTTGCAGGATAGTAACTGAATTAGACTACAATATTTCACTGACTATATCTATCAAGACGCAAAGTAACTTCTATGTAAGTTTGGTGCGAGAAGCAGACGCAACACTTAACCTACCAGCTTTAATAGCACTGACCGACAGGCCTTCTAGACTATGCATACGACTACCAAACACGACCCCATCACCCATTCACAACCTCACAATCTAAGCCTCAACCCCACAATTACATACGTATCCACCTAATGAATCGACACTCCACACACAAATAAACACTATTTAAACAACATTCGCTTAACAACATGATAAATTCGATTGACAATCGCGCGGCAACAAGGCTCAGAGTTGTACACAATTGCTCGTACTAATTTAAGAAGCGGTTCCTTATACAGTAGTAGGAGTGTTAAGAATGTACACTTGATAGGCGTTTGTATGAGTGCAAGGGAAGTACTTTGACGGGCGCGAGTAAGGCCTTATAGGGTTGTCGGCGTAGTGAAAAATTTGCTCTTCAACCCCCCTTAATTGGGTGTCGCGTTGTTTTACATGGTGTGGACACACGGGCTGAAGTGTGAGTGAGTAGCTTTTTCGTCGATTATTTGTGAAATTAATTTTAAAGCGTGGAAATTTTTGGTGTGAAAATCAAGGGTGCTTTTCTGTGATATAATCAAATAGAGCAGTGCTTTTTTTATGAAATATCAGCAATACGTTTGAATCTATACCTACTAATATCATAGAAGTATAGTAGATCTTCGAAACTACTGATCCGATTTAGAAAATTCTTTCACTTTCATTCTTTGTTTCTAATGGGTACACAGTAATCCCGAGTGTCATATTTTATGTTAAAACAAGAAATTTCACGCGTATGATGTTGTAGGCAGGAGCTAATAATTTATATTTCTGTTGCAATTTTTGTACGTATACTCTTTAGACATTTGACAAAACTATTATTCCATTTCATTTATTTTAATAAATCTTGTAATTTATAACCTTAAAAATCGAATGTGTATAAAACCGTTGCAAATAAAGTTAGCAACATACTTATATCTGGCGCATGATCTACTTTATAATTGATGCGCATCCTTCAGGAACCTGATTCAATTATGAGATAAAAAGACCGACGCACAGGTCTAGAATAAGATTCATCTTTATGCCTTTTTCTTTAGTATGGATTAAGTCATTCAAGTATTAATGTGCAATCTGTTGGTAATGATAACATTGTTTCTTCATAAATGATTAATGAGCGTAAACTTGTTCTGTAGTAAGTACAGAACCATTTTACACTTACTAATCATCGACTAATTGGACAATTATGGTTTTTTGTTAAAGTAAACAAATGGTGTGATATCATATTTATAAAAAAAAATCTATAGTCCCTGAAATGATAGGTAACCACTTAAAATCAAATATCTACTGGTAGATAAAGAAAACACAGCAGTCGACTGTTGTATTTTCTCTGTTTTGTTTTACTAACAGTGACAAAAACAGTTCATACTGTGTGTAGGTACTGGTGTGAACCTACTTTACGAAGTAGGTATTTAATTAACAAGAAGACTTCTACAGTACAATATTTTCTACATTTATTTAATGACGTTTTGAATGAGAGTTTTATGAGTTGAAAAGAAAGAAAGAAAATAAACTTATTTGACCCACCACACTATACAGCCAAAAAATCAAGAAAAATAGTTGGTTATAACAGTGTCAACAACGTAGTTTCTTTTGTGCCAAAAAGCTAGCCGAACTTGTCACCCGTATGTCTCACGAACTAACACAGGGTTGCCACTGATTTGTTGCGGAGACGTTTCTTTTAGCGCTGATGTGGCGCTGATTGGGACGTATGAGGTGTTTGTGAAAGCATTTTTGTATTCTTTTTGCAGCTAATGATCACTCGTTAGCTGTCGAAGAATTTCCATGAATGTGCGTTGGTTTGTTAGTTTGTATGCCGCAGTGCGTGTGTCTTTGTTTTTTTTTTAATATTCGTATAGTTTTAATGAGATTTGTTATTTAAGTATATTGTTTTGTTGAAATCTAGTCGTGTTGTATATTCCCTGCAAGTAATTCCCATGGCAATGTTCTTCTTGTGGCAATGATAAAAATACACATAAAAAATACTAAGTATTCAAATTTATAAAAAAAATTACAGTCGGTCTATTTCTAATTAGGAGATTCAGTTATTATAGTACTTACTCGATATTATGACAGAATAGTTTTAGATGTAAAGATAATTATGTATTATAAAACAAAATTTCGAATTTTTGAACATTATTCTTCTCCATAGGTACCTACGCTTTGGAATGGGCAACTAGCTTCATATTTTCTGACTGACCGACTTCTTGACAATTCAAAAGTGCCTGTAAATGGTTTAATTGAAATAAATGCTTTGAGTTTGAGTTTGAGTTTATGGATACTGAAGATTATAGCAAACGTGTTATGGATAATGATTTTCGGACAAACAATTTTAGGAGAAGAAAGGGGGTACCAGATGAGACATTTATTAAATGTTTCGGTTCTAGGACATGCCGGTTTCCTCATGATGTCTTCCTTGGTGATAAAAAATTTACAAAAAGTAAAGCGCCAGTCTGGGTTCGAATCTACGACCTACAATCGTAAGTGGCGGCCGTTACCACTGGGCCAACACCGCTCAGAAGTCTCCAAACATAAAGTTAATTTTCCAGATGTCTCAAAAATAATAAACATGAAACTTTGACATTTGCATCACACTTTCATACCTTTTATTATATTTTAAATCTAAGTATAAAGCCTTCACTTACACTCAAAGGTAATTAATAATCTCAGGACTGGCTAATCCTAGCCGTAACGAATTAACGACGCGACGCAATATCTAGTACTTAAAGACTGAGCCTAGAACTGGATCTGAAGCAATCCAGGATTATAATGACGAGGCATAAGCAGTGGACAGTTTCAATGGGTATAATATAGGAGGCTCTGTTGGGAAACGCATTAAATGTTGTATTCGATGTGACCGGTCGTATGCTTTAGTCGATAGCGTATTTTGATTTGAGTAGGTGCGTATCGAACTGTTATAAAATATCACAACATCTGACTGGACAGGTCCACAGGTCCATTCAATCTGTGTGTTTCTTTCCTCAAAAGGCTATTTCGGACACCAATCTAATTGGTCTTCACGTGATCTCTTCTTAAACACAGATGGCATGAGCATAGATCACCCCGATTACTCAAGGTGGATTTGCGATTTCAGGCTTATATTTACAAGGCTAAGTTTTCCTTCGTCGAAGTCAGTGAAGTCTAAGAAAAACTTAAAAACTAAAGTACATATAGATTGAGAAAGTTATCATTTGGCACAAAGCCGATGGGTTTTCCTCGACTTTAGATTTTCGGTTTAAGTTCTATGAATGACAGCACTCAGTTGGGACGTATTCCACATTGGGCACCCGCTTAAATGCCACCTGAGTGAATGTGCCGCTGTGTGTCAGGTGCATTCACCTGAGTGAATGCACCTGACACACAGCGGCACATTTAAGCGGGTGCCCAATGTGGAATACGTCTCAGTTGAAAATGTATCTAGTCTTCTTCTTAGCTGTGATGGTAAAAAGTTGAAACACGTTTGGCCCTTTCAAATCATCAAGTGCACAGGTAGCATGGGGCGCAAGATGGAAGGTGGATCATTCTAGCTATTTCGTATAAAGTACAATCATATAAAGTGTAAATCATATAAAGTGTAAATCATATAAAGTACAACATATCTATGAAGCCAATAAAAAAATAAAGCGAGTGTCACACGGAACAAACGCGCGGCTAAATAGAAGCGCGTTGACGCGAACAAATTGACGAGCTGTAACTCACCTATGTATTGTGAGCGATGAGATTTGATACTTTGATAAAAATAATGACTTATTGTGTTTTTCTGTGAGTGAATTGACAAGGAATGCATTGTTGGTATTTTTTTATTTAAAGATGTTAGTATCGATTAAGTTAGGATAAGTGCATTTATTGCATTGGGTTATCCTGTAATGGTACAGACGCCAGCACATCAAGCTACTACAATCTGTCAAATTTATTTAATAGATTTTCAACTTTATCGCTAAACTAGGTACCTATAAGGTTCAAAGTTGATTGGGAAAATTTGACAGTTTCGGGTAGCTTGATGTGCTGGCGTCTGTACATAGATGTAAGTATATTTTTTGTGGTGATTACGTAGTGTTATTTTGAAGTTATAATTGAGTATAGTTTGGATGTTACAATCTATGTATTTTCACTATTATACGCCTTTCAATCGCACTACTGACCTACCTCAAAAGACAGCCTAGTGACAAGCAGCAATATCGGTAGTGCAATAAAGAATTACATGGTATGATCGATATGGGGAGTACCCCACATAACAGAGTTTTCGCCATAATGGTGAGTACACTATTATAGCTAAAACTCTGTCAAAAGAAAAGAAGAGCAGTGCCCTGCGAATTTCAGTATATCCGTCAACGCTTTTAAACACGGTCAAAAATAACATCTGCCGCATAAGAAAAGTTCTCAGCACTATCTTAAGTTCTTGACATACTCTACTAAATTTAACAATTGACACCCACAAACCAGCATATTAAGATAACCTTCTGACATTCTCCAACCTACTTTTGGAATTCTAAAAAAAAATTCAAGTCGAATAATATTCAATCATTCCATGTTTTGATAAACAACACTCCACTCACTAGACATCACCCATTCTACAATCTAACAAAGCATTATACAACACCATGATTATCCAACACCTCCAATGAAAGAGAGTTTTAACAACAAACTGCATGTTTACATAACAAAATGTTATTGTACAAAATATAAAGTAAATAATAAAATATGTCAAGGAAGCGAACATCATAATTGATGAACACTCGTCGCTCGGGTATTTTCAATATTGATCCATGAGAATTTCCGTATAGAAACTCCGGTTTTATGAGAGGTTACCAATGTATAGTGTTGCTATTAACAAGTAATTTATATCTTAATATTACAATAAGGTAAACAACGTAATTAAGTACTTACTAGCGTGTATCTGAATCTATGTTGTAATTATTGGCAGGATGCGAAGACTGTTCAGTGAAAGTAAGTGTTTGCTGTTATTTTAACCTGCTTTATGACCTTGGGAACTTACTGCAGACATTCGAAGTTTATATAAATTCTGTATTATTTACTCCATAGATATGTTTTTTAGTGAAATAAGACAATAATTGACAGTTTAATTACAAGAACACCGTTCTGATAATATGACGCCAGATTCTTTCATCAAGGTTTTTACTTTGGCAATGAATCTCTCAGCCTTACACTGCAGCGTTAGGTTTAATGTCTGTACAGAAATGAAAGTTTACGGTTCGCTAATGATGATAAATTGACACTAAATATACTAACTAGTATACGTATTGATTTTTTACCTGAAACTATTTCAAAACAGCGAGATTTTTTAATAAACAAAAAACAAATTCTCTATATTTTTTCCAAGTATCAAATTGTGTTCGTCCTCTCGCTGTATCAAGTGTGGAAACAATACGGGGGATCAAGTTTACAAGCAGCTCAATTGGCCGGTTGTAATTTCGTCCCATTGTCTCTATGTCCCCTGTTCCCATCCGTCCCCTGTCCCCAGTCGCCCCAGTTAGTCCCAGGGGACGTCGTTACGTTCTTTGTATTAACATATTTACGAGGAACGAAAATGGCGATTATTGTTGCTTAATTTATAGGAGGGTGCGACGTCTTGGAAAAATGTTTTCCGGTTCAGTTTATTTTGAGTTATTGTTGAGTATTTTTAAGAAAAGTTCGTGTTTTCGTGGGGTTAATTGGCTTTCTTGATTTTCGTTTATAAATGTGGTGCTTAAATATTTTTCAGGAAAAGAATATTAGTTGTTACGTAAATATTTCCTGTTGTCTCCGATCGTGTCGGATTTGCTGTCCTAACGGACTACTCATAGTCCGGTGGTGTGTGTGCACTCACTCTACTCTCACTCTCAAGTGACAGTAGAGTGAGTGCACCTATGTGCTCGCACTTGTGCTGTAATATCTCCCGGGTAGATGGCGCCTGAGTTGAGATTGGCTACCTTGGCCGAAATTTGGAGGATTATAACTATTATTATTTCTTGACGTCAGAGACGAAAAACTAGGATCAATGGAAAGATAACGTGTTTTGTGTGAGTTCTGATGTTTTTCATCCATTTAATTATAGGGAAATACTTTCTTTCATTGCTTCAAGCATTCTTCTTTTTTCTTTTTTTTTTTGAAATGGGTTTGCTCTTGACTCTAGTCTAGGTCAGAGATGACAGAGACAGAAGAAGCCTGTTCACTCTTACTTTGAAGAGATTCGGGTTGTATGCACTCGGAAACACAAACGCAGGTAGAGAGTTCCACTCTTTTGCTGTGCGCATTATAAAGGACATTTGAAAACGTTTCTCTGTACTTTTTTGGGCCTCTACTAGAACATTTACATAATCAGCTGATAATTTTCCTACTGCTGTAACACAGGCCTCCTCTCTTCGCAAGAGAGTGGGCTGTAATCCAACACGCGGGCCTAGTGCAGGTTGGTAAATGTCACATGTCTTCGAATGTTTGATTCTAGGACATCCCGGTATCCTCACGATGTTGTCCTTTACTGTTTTGAGAGCAGTGGTGATGGAAATATTTACACTACCCACGTCCTACGACTTGTAAATCGAGGCCGTTATCACTTGGCCACCATTGCTCTTCAAGTACAGACGCCAGCACATCAACCTACCCGAAACTGTCAAATCTTCCCAATCAATTTTGAACCTTATGCTTTAGCAATAAAGTTGATTTATTAAAGAAATTTGACAGATTGTAGTAGGTTGATGTGCTGGCGTCTGTACATTTACTTTCATCAAATCTTAAAGTCGAAAATTCCACTTTATGGCTGCCTTTCCACCAGAGATGAGCGAGGATGCGTAAGTATCAATAATATCAATAACATCGCTTCATTTTTATAGCTTGAACTAAGTTAGCGTTGGTATTGGTTCGTTTTACACACATCCCTCGCTACGCATCCTCGCTCATCTAAGCCTAAGGCTTTGGCTGCCTTTCCACCAGAGATGAGCGTCAGTTGTTGTTGATCTCAGTTGTTTCACAGGTTCTCACCTCACAAAAACAAAACAACATCTAAAAGGCTCCCCAGCTATTCAACGAACGCTTCAGTGTCAAAGGCTTATAAAGCCTATAGTTGCATATAAATAAAATAATCCACACATACTTAACGCTGACAATAACAAATACATACATGCGACGGCTTTTAGCAACAATGAAAAAAGTCGGCTCCTAAATACCAACGGTAGGGATGGGACACGCACGACTCGCGGGACGAGTTTGTCTCCAGTTGATCGTTGCAAGTTTATAGTTTTGTTTATAATAAAATATCTATGAGCAAATACTATCTGTTGCCCGTGACTTCATCCACGTGTATGTCATAAAAATGTGTACCTACAGGTAATCGGGACGAAAAATGTACTCTTCTGTCTTTCTCCAATTCTCTAGGTACCCATCCGTAAATCATAAAAATCGGATCACTAGTTTCAGCATGAAAACACTCACAGACAAAGTTACTTTCACATTTATAAAGGCTGAATCTTATTTAGGAAATGATTTTAAGAAATAAAACTTGTGTTGATTTTTCAAATTTAAATTTTTTATCTATTTTACTATGGTTGCAGATGGAACGACAATGTTTACAGATTAAAAGAATAGAGAAAGACCAAATAAAATCAAGTGGAAAGAGGTGTGAAGAAGCTTGAGATGACAGATGTTGGAAATGCACGGAAAAATCGTAAGCGGCATCCTATCTTTCAATACATATCATAGCCACTACATGTCAAAATGTATCAAGAACTGTCACAACATAGCCTAACATACAACTCAATTTTGACATCTGTCAAAAACAAAAAACGATCGCCACTTGCCCACCAATCGAAAGCGTCGTACACATCACTACAAAAGAGACAAAGGGTTACTCTCCACCGCAAGTCAGTTACTAATGGCGAGTCCAGCCAGAGATCACGCAAACAGATCCCGCTTGAAAGCAATTAAAGCACACCAGATTCCTTAGAGGACAGCCACCGGGAGCAATCAAAATAATCACGACGATTTAACACTTTCCTACCTTAAGATAAGTGATAAACTAAGTCTTGTTACGGTCGGATATCGAGTGACGTATTTATTTTGATAGTGCTAATGAAGCGAATAGATTAGGATTGTTGGTCTGAATGGACATTGTTAGGCCCTAGTAGGTGGATAGACTGGTTGGTTTAATCAGACTGGGTTGTTGATTGGCTGGAGTATTTAGTAGAAACGGATGTTGTAATAGTAGGGCTTTGAACATCTTAGTTAGTAGATAGCATTAAAATATTAAATAAGGCTTAAGTTTTGAGAATAATCTAGGTCAAAAACCGAGCCAAAAAATGAGACAAAACAACAGTGACTGAAAGTGGAAATTGTTCCGATGTATAAACGTATTTTTTTGGTCTCTCGATTATCGATTTTTTTGTCTTTGTATTTTTATTAATAACTGATTTACTTTTAGATGTCTCGAAAGCCGCGAGAATTGCTAATCTATTATGCTATAAATTCATGTAATTCCTGAGCAAAATCCACCTGTACGGTGATATCTTTATACTATTCCAACCCAGTTTCCCTAAAAGTCGCTCCTCGCAGATAAACACCATATAGGTAGGAATAGGCTTCGGATAAAGGAAATGGTCGTGCACTTGCTAATGAGCATATCAGACCATAACAAATCCATGGGAAAACGCCAGGGACTCAGAAAAAGACAGTGATTTTGTCTTGAAGAAATTGACTTACGAGTACGTCAAAGGATTTTTAATATGTAAGCATATGCTGGGAGGCTCATTCGGGGCAATAGTACCTACACAGCCTTACCTCTGTTTTTAGGGTTCCGTAACTCAAATGGAAAAAAACGGAACCCTTATAAGATCACTTCGTTGTCCGTCCGAGTGTCCGTCTGTCAAGACCCTTTTTCTCAGGAACGCGTTATCAAGTTGAAATTAATATCAAATAGTCAGGGCTGCAATCCCTTGAAGCAGTGAAATAAATTAAACTTCTATGTCAACGCAATCAAAAGATACAGGCGTTTATGTTCCGTTCCAAAACCTATAGGGTACTTCCCGTTGACCTGAATTGTGTTGTGCGTTGAGTTGAATCATGAAAATTGGCAAGAAGCAATTTCATTTACAAGTAAAGGAAAAAATACGAAAATCGTGTAGTTACATACCTACATATTTGTACGGAACCCACGGTGCGCGAATCCGACACGCACTTAACCGGTTTTTATTATCAAGCAGCATTTTTGTAATGTTTTAAAGGCATTGTGTAATTATAGGCATGAGATAACCTCAGGTTGGTGATGCATCTACCAGGAACCCCATAGTACTAACGTATTCTATAAAAACTCTGTACAGTGCGTGCCACGTAAGAAGAGACCTGACACACCACGTGGTTTGACATGCGCAGTACACGATTTTAGGTATCTTTAGCGGTATGAGGTCTGAGTGCGGGACGGGACCGGACGTCATAGGGGCGGCGGAAAGAGGCGGGGGAGGCGGGGTCAAGTCTCTTCTTACGTGGCACGCACTGTACCTTGCTAGGCCAGTTCAAGATCAAAGTTTTACCACTGACGTACGGCATACTGTAAAGGGCTTTTGGCTAAGTAATAACAGCAGCCCGGGTCGATCGATCAGGTTAAGCTATGCTTGCCGCGGTTGGTCCGTGGATGAGTGACCATCATCCCATACCAAGACCCCTCCGTGCCTCGGAAAGCACATTAAGCTATTGGTCCTGGCTGTCATTTGTGGGTTTTTGACAGTCGTTACGGGTAGTCAGTAGCCCGAAAGTCTGACAACCAGTGACCAAGGCGTATCTTATTACCCAGTAACTTGGTTGTGAAGGTCAGATAGGCAGTTGCTCCATGTAATATACTAGTATTTAGCTGCATCCGGTAAGACTGGAAGCCGACACCAACATAGTTGGGAAAAGGCTAGCCAGATGGTGATGATGATGACATTGCTAAAAATGGAAGAAGACAGATAAAACCACTTCCAATCAAGTTAGCTGACACAGTCTTTTCAAATTGATTATACACAAAAACATAATGATTAATGACATTTATAAAACTAAGAAAGTTGTTACATGATTCATACATTCAACTCAATAATTCACATTCAATATAATTTGTTCAATTTAAGGCATTATCAAACGCCAGTATCGAGACACATCAATTTATTTATAGGGTTGCCAGCGTTGGAATAAACTTATAAATAAATAATATTCGATCATTATTGAAACTGCAGATATTTAAAGATTGATTTAATAATATAATCAGATTAAAATAGAAATATTTGCCTGCGTTAGAATTAGTTTACACCTACATCTTATTTAAATAATAATAAAGTTAAAGAGCTTGTTTGTTTTGTTTAACGCGCTCTCTGGAACTGACAGTCGGGTTTGAAAAATTATTTTGGCATTTGATAGCCCAATTCTTGAGGAAGGCTATTATGCTACTTAACATCACGCTAGAACCCCTAGGAGCTAAACAAAAACAAAAAAAAAACACTAAGCGTAAACGAAGTAATAGTGCAGGCAGGCAATACACTACACAAGACAACAAACAAGACATTACACCATGAAAATGTTATCAACTAGTGTGAAACTGTGGTCAAGCAAAAATAAAACTTAGGAAAAATAGGTGACAACTTTATTCACATTCTAATTTTACACCAATTCTTTCAAGAATAATAGCTCATTGAAAGAAAGAAAAATACATTTATTTATCATAGAAACCCGTTCATATGAAAAGATAAGAAGTAAAGTGAAGTGATTATGCAGCATCTTAATTTCGTATTACACTTCCTCAATCACAATTTGAATCATTTTGAAGGATATTGACAATCCATCGCTTTTTATGGTCGAAAATTTTGTCTGCTCAACTACATAAATATGTCGCATCCGGTCATGCATTTGACTAGTCGGAACGCTAGCGCCATCTGGTGGCGCTTGACAGAGTCTAGCCTGAGTCCGTGGGGGTTAGAAAACAGCTCGACAGAACGATGTGGAGCTGACTTTTTGGACTTGGACTTGGAGATTGGACATCGTACGGACAACATGTGCTCAGAAACTGTCCAGCGTTCCGTATCTGGTTGTGTCGTGTACCTACAGTGTGTAATTTGCTAGTGTGATTAAATTGTTCGTGAAATTATAATCTGATTTGAACTGCAAACGGTGTTTCTATTGCGCAATAACCAAAGCTGATCGCACATTTGTAAGCACCGTACGCGCCGCACGTGCCGAACGCGCCGCATTTTAAAATTGGGTCGCATATTTGTCAGCACCGTACGCACCGAACGCGTCGCATTTCTGTGTGCTGCCAACAATTTTTGCAGTTTTTTTTTGCCTCTGGTGTGAAACGGTGCGGTGACATTTTGCTATGGAAGAAATTGTTGTAATAGCCTGCTTATTGGCAGAGGAAGAAGAAAATGAAATTCGAAGAAAAATCGCCGCACGCGCCGTACGCGCCGCGTTTTATGACGTCATCAGAATGGTTCCTTCGGAGTTCGGATGCCTACCGTATTTTACGAAATGCGGCGCGTACGGTGCGGATAAATATACGAGGTTTCATATAATTGCATACAACGAATTCTAAAATGCGGCGCGTTCGGCGCGTGCGGCGCGTACGGTGCTTACAAATGTGCGATCAGCTCAACACATACCCACTGTACGCCCACAATAGTTAAAATATGGCTGATAATAACGAGACACACTATACCTTCTCCGTCAAATAGATAGATAGATAGGTAGATAAAACCTTTATTCATTGCAACAAAAGACACAATACAGGTATTGAAAACATTGAAAAAGTGAAAAAAAGAATTTATTTTATTTATTTATTTATTTATTTTATAATTTATGTACACACAGTAAAGTACATTGGGACATGACATGATTATAAATTGAGTACAAAGGTACTGCTTATTTCTTAAGAAATTTCTTCCAGCAGACCTGCGAAAGGAGAAGTAAAAAAGAAATGTAGACAATAGTGTGTGAGAACAAGAAGAGAAAAATATGAATGTGTGAAGTCTAAAACTAGAATATTAAATAAACCTACACATATAATGCAAAAAATAAAATAATAATAAACATAAATATACTTAAATAAATACATAATGCTAAAATATATAAACATATATGTATATAAATACTCACAGTATAGAGGAAAGGTAATGCTCTTTCAATCTACATTTGAATAGAGAAATAGTTTTTAAATCACGAATGTCAGGCGGAAGAGAGTTCCACAATCTTACAGCATGGACAGAGAAGGAATAAGAATAGTAGCTTGTTTTATGAGGATGAGATTTAAGGAGGGATCTTAGGTGTGATCTACATGGTGCGTCGCTAGGGCGTGCGTAAGAAAAACGCTCACGCAAGTAGGAAGGATAAGACGGGTTGTGTAAGATGTTAAAGAGGAGACATAAAATCCGAGTATTCCTGCGAAGACGGATTGGGAGCCACTTGAGTTCCTTGCGAAGGTGAGAGACATGGTCATACTTACGAAGACCGAAAACAAATCGAATGCACAGGTTTTGCAAACGCTCAAGCTTGTTTAGTAGCTCCTCAGTAGCATCCAGGTAGCAGGCGTCGGCATAATCTATAATCGGCTGAATAAGTGTTTGTGCCAATGAAATTTTAATCTTCAAGGGCAGAAGACTTTGAAGGCATTTTAGCGAATGGAAGGAGAAATGTACCTTTCGGCTGACCTCATTGACCTGAGCATGCCACGAAAGGTTGGAGTCAATAACTACACCCAGATTTTTCGCGGTTTCAGTATAGTCAATGCGAACACTATCGAGATATAAAGGCATCAGAGATGTAACATCAGCCGCATTGCGAACGAATCTGCTGCCTATGATCATGGCCTGGGATTTAGTTGGGTTAATTTGCAAACCAAATGACTTAGCCCAATCGCTGATGCGAGCCAGGTCATGATTCATTGCAGCAATTGCAGAACTCGCGTTAGCTACAGTAAAATGTCGATAAAGCTGCAAGTCATCTGCGTAGAGATGAAAACTAGAGGAGATTACTCTGGTAACAAAGTTTATGAAAATTGAAAAAAGGAGAGGAGAGAGAACGCTACCCTGAGGAACACCCTCGGTGAGGCTACACCAATCAGAGAACGACTCCTCCAGGCGAACACACTGAGAGCGTCCCCGAAGATAAGAACTGAACCAAGCTAAAGTGGAAGAAGAGAAATTGATAGATTTGAGGAAACCTAGTAAAATGTCGAAATCTACTGAGTTGAAAGCGCTACTAAAGTCAAGCAGTACAAGGACAGTAAGGGACTTATTCTCCATTGCCCAACGGATGTCGTCAGTCACCTTCAAAAGTGCGGTTACAGTACTGTGACCCGAGCGAAAACCGGATTGAAAAGGGGATATTATCGAGTTTGACGCCAAGAAAAATGATAATTGTCTATGGACTATGTGTTCAAAAACTTTAGAGAGAAACGGGAGAATAGAAATAGGTCTAAAGTGGGATAACAAAGTAGGATTGTTAGTTTTTGGTAACGGTATTATGTGAGCCTGTTTCCAAACTGACGGAAAGGAGCAAGAGGAAAATGAGTAATTGAAGATGTGAGTGAGAACAGGAAGTAATGAGGAAAGGATAGGAGTTATCATTCTTGAACACAACTTATCATTACCGACTGCAGAAGAAGTAATCGCAAGTATAGACTTCTTAACGTCATCCTCAGTAACATCGTTAAGCTCAAAGTGAGAATATTGTGGTAACGGCAAACTAGCAAGACTCTCTAGTGTCGCAGCCTTGACAGACGGATCAAGAGAAAAGGGAAGGAGAGAGAAATGCTTGTTGAGATCATTGAGGTTCACATCCTTACACTGGTTGGCAGGTGACTTGCCTATGCCTACAGATTTGAGAAATTTCCATACATCGGAAGAACTGCGGTTATTGAGTTGGTCGTGGAAATAGCGTCTTTTAGCATCCCGACACAGATGACTGCAGCGATTACGTAATGATTTGTAATAAGAGAGATTCAGCTCTGAAGGTCTGCGCTTATATCTGCTCTTAGCCTTAACCATTAGAATAACAAAGATTAAAAAGATAAATTGACCCATAGACACCTAGATCATAAACATCTATAACGGTTGATCACTACTGGGCGGTGTGTATCTCATGGCAACCAAATGGGAGTCCAGCTCAGCATATGTTAGGTACAATACCTGATGCTGGTATTCTGCTGCATCCCGTTAGTGAAACACGGATGTCGAGAAGACACATCTGAGTTGAGAGTAAATAACGCAGTGAATATTGTTGATCCGTCAAAATGACAGTTATTGCTACTGATAGTGTGTTACGCACTTACCCCACAGGATCAAGAACATAAAGAATGTTTAACTAAGGACTATAACTAACACGTTCAAACACGCTTTATCCTCCCCCACAATTGACTCCTACAACCGCGTCGTCATGTCGTACAGGCAATACATTCACTGTCCTATCCTGAGATCAGCATGAAAATCAATGGTAACTGCAATCGTAACCACATCTGCATAGGCTACTATGCAAATACTTAGGTTATCTTCTGTGATACGCCGTAAACTTGTCCAGACCACCAACATGGAAATATAGACCTTAGAGGACCAGTTTTAGGGTTTGGATTAAGTTGGAGTGTTCATTAGACAATAAAATAATGCAAAACACCTGACGGTTAGTCTTATATTCTCGATTTCAACTGGTTTAACAACATACCTTCGGAATCATTTCTCAAAATATTAATAAATAACTTGTTTCTGTTGGTCTGTTGATTTAATATTGACCATATTTTTGGATTATAATATTTATAATATATATATTTTGTTGATGCATTTTATTATTTTAATAGATGCAGTATTCTTTGTTTATGCAAATGTTTTTTTTTATTTTACATTGTTATTTGACTATTTTTAAAACTGATGGAATGGTCGTCAGGCTCATCAGTATGCAGTAGTTTGTTGGTTTTATAAGCTCCACCCCTTAGGTCATTTTAAGCCTGTTTTTTGCTCCTGTTAGCATACTGCGAGGATGTTCCAATCACTTAGTCCAAGACAAACAACAGCTGTCCTGCCGGTCGATTCTGTAAAAATCTCACCGTGAAAACTTAGGTGAAGTGAGCTTGTTTTTGCTAAGAATTGACACTGTTGACAGCTCACTTCACCTAAGTTTTCACGGTAAGATTTTTACAGAATAGCACCGCTGGTGCACCTTACCAAAGAGGTCTTCAATATAGTTTAATCCTGCTGGATGTAATGCTGAATTAAATTACTGGGAAAGGCTTTGACTTCGAGCTCTTTCTACTACTTTCTTTTCTACTACTGGCTCTGCCATGACGCCTACAACTGGTTGTGTCAGGGCTTCACGTAGAAGTAATTAGACCGTATTATGTTTACGAGTATGTCTCTTAAGGAGATTACAGGACCTAAACGCAAAAAATGCAAGTTTTAGAAACAATAAAAGTATATGATCGACTACAGTAAACAAAATCAGAAAAATATATGATATTTTTCAGGATATATGCTAGGTGGATAGTGTGTTGAAAACATAATACAACTAATTTGATGCGATAGAAAAACATCATAGTTCATCATTAGTTTATAAGTATACTTACCATCTTTAGTTAATAAATAAATAAATAAATAAATAAATAATAAATAATCATGAAGATACCTCTAAAAACTTTATTTTTGCAATAAAAACCATACTTATTATACATACAATCATTCTGATTTTTTGTCAGATTATTCTACAAGCAACATACTAAAGCACTATTATTTTAATTTTTTAGTCCAAACAATAGATTTTTTGTAAATAGAAATTTGCTTCATATTTTGCAATAAATTACCGGCGTTGTATCATCGCGCTTCTCTTTCTTTTCTATGCAGTACGACAGTGACCGCGCTTTAGATCATGTAAGCCCCTTAAAGAAAATATATATCAACGATACCCCCTGTATGGGCCATTCTACATTTACCGCTCTACGATTTACCATGCTGCAATGAAAACCAAGAGACAGGAGACGACATAATCAGCAGAGCAACAATGTATATTCTGGAGTCTTATTCCGAGATGTCAAAACGTATAAAGTTTTAGTACGGGTAGTGCAGTTTATTACAACATGTTAAGGGCGATCGAAGTACCGACTGTTGTAAGCGAGTGTTCACATGGGAAAATTGCAGTAAAAAATATATCATTGTGAGTCATATTTTTACTTATAAGTAGGTATGATTTGTTTAATCAATTACTTTATAACCGACATGTTCTAGAACCAAACATTAGAAGACATTTGTGACATCTACCAACCCGCAATGGGCCCGCATGGTGGATTACGACCCACTACCTCGCACAGAGAGGAGGCCTGTGTCCCAGCAGTGGGAACATTATATGCTGATTATGCAGATGAATTATATTATTCACTCTCAATTATTGCCGGTTTTATAGATCTCCACTTCCTTTTGTCCATAAAACTCTATGTTATTTTATTACTACTGAAGACGGATTAATCGCTAAGGATGTTAATATAACTAGCTGATTCCATGCTAAGCTGGAACGTTACTAACTCTTTCCAGTGAACAACAGTATTTTTTATTTTATTTATTTGGGTCATTATCACATTAATTTCGACAGTCGATATCATTGGTTCCGCATTTTCGTTTTTTGACACCGACTTCCGAAATTAATGTTAGTTATCACTTTGTAGTGTTTTTATTTGAAATCGGTTGTTTTTTTTTTTGGAAATACATAGTTTTTATTTTTCACTTTTTAGTTGTAACTTAAAAACATAAATTCAATTAATACTAGTGCATTGAAGACTTGAAGACACCGACTAGAAGAATCATCAAAATTCGCGTAGAAATGCTGGAGATGCACTACATTTATACATATAACTTCGTACATAAGAATAATTTCCTAATAATTATACTGAAACCTTCCTGAAAGTACCTATGTTGATTACATTAATGAAAGGATTATCAAAATTGCTTCATTTGTTTTTGAGATAATCGCGGATATATAAACATACATACATACATACGGGTCGAATACATAACCTCCTTTTTTGAAGTCGGTTAAAAAAGGTACTCGTAATTAGGCACGGTAAACTTTTTCCAAAACGTAAGGAAATATCATACAAACTCTCTCAATTCAAATTCTTTTCATCCATTCAGTTTACACAACGTCACTGACGTGCAAAAGCCATACATCCAGAATTCCAGACGCTTAACTCATGTAATCCCGACAATTTAAGTCAAGAGGCAGCGTTATAATCGAAAAATAATAACATATTTCGGACGCGTTAATAAATGGGCCGTATGAACACGCCCTACCTCGCGGTAGCCGAAAATGCAAATCCGATCCAACGCGTCGCTTACGCAACTTTATTATTCTTATTTTAAATGTGTCTTTATTTTTAAGACTCACTTTTTTCTTTTATAATGTTGCCTTTTATTTATCTTTTATCTTTTTAGCCCATCCCCGTGTCGTGAGCGTTGATTGCATTCGTGAGTAAGAGCCAGATATTGTAAGTTTTTAAAGGGAGCCGCTTGATCGAAACCTTTTAAAATAAAGTGCATTGTCCAAAGAGTATTGTTTTGTGTATCAAATGTTTTTGATGCTTTTATAATTATTGCTGTAATTGGCGTTTATATTTTTTACTTGTGTGTTGTCTTTTTTTACTTTTTTATAAATATTGGTTGATGTGATCATTTTCACTACAGTAATTTACAGCACCTACTGTATTTATTTTGATTCGATGTATGCTGTCATGTCTAGGAGAATCAAAGTTTTTCTTTCCAGAAGTTTTTCTTGTCAGGAAATTCATACTACCAGTTATGAATTTCCTGCCAGACACGTTACCTGAATGTGGTTAACTACAGGTGACTAAAGGTAGTTGCACCATAAGGAGACTAACCCATCGCATGTCGAGTTGGACCAATTACACGGTGACTCACTCAGTTCTGGGAATACAGTAAAGTACGATGTTTGTTCACCGCTACGGTGTTTGTTAAACTTAGTACATTTGTGTCAGATGACAGTCAACGTCACTCGTCGACGTACGGTTGAAATGCTTTTGTACTGATGTTTCATTCAAAAATGTTCCAGCATCTTCGCCTTTTTTACCTTTATAATTTTTTTTAATAATCCTTTAATAACGCATATTTTGACGTAACCCTTAGACCACAGCCCCAGCCTAATTCATCCACTAACAACCTCGCAACCAATAAAATAATAAAAAAAACGTCATAGTAGTCGCACATTTCGTAACACTATTCTAGATTCTAGGTCTTCACCAATTAGATTCGGAGGCTAGGCTGGTGAAATGTCGCGTATTTCCAAACGCGTGCGGCAGAGCAACGACCCGCATACCGACAACCTGCTCTATGTGATGACAGAGTACTTGTTAGTTGTTTCGTTGTACGGTATAAAGAATAAGAGGATGCTGAGAAGAGGTAGCATTATTTGCATAACTGTCAATTATGTTGAGGAACTGGTTTTGAAGGATGCTGAAAAACTGATTCTTAGAATTCTGAGAGCAAAGTAGTCGGCTACATTTTCATAGGCCCCAGTTTGGGAAACCAACAATATAATGACTTATTAACCTCGCCTTTGACTGGTCAGAAAGAATTGGAAGGAGAAGTGATTCAAGAAGTAAAACATTGGGAAAGTAAATAAATTACACTGAAAACTACATTGAAAATCTTGGTACAGTCAACAGTAAATAGGTGGTAACATGCATTTTTATGTCGTAAGTAGCAGCAGTGTAGACGGTGTTCGTATTGCATATCATGTGTACGACTGTAGGTACGTATGATATATGCTAATCGGATATTTTTCATTTTACTTAAAAAGAGTACTTATAAGACTGTCATTATACCTAGGTACTCTCTACCTGCGTTTGTGTTTCCGAGTGCATACAACCCGAATCTCTTCAAAGTAAGAGTGAACAGGCTTCTTCTGGGTAAGCTCACTCCATCGTAGACTTTGTCTCTGTCATCTCTGAACTAGACTAGAGTCAAGAGCAAACCCATTTCAAATAAAAAAAGGTACCATTGAAACAAAAAAACATATACAAAAGAAATTGCAAGGATGAAACAAACCAGAGCTTTCAAATTGCACCACACAACAACCAGTAGCACAGAACAGCAACTAACACTCCCATACAAAAATAGTTTCAATCACACGCCATTGATGCACTGGCTCTGTGCGTCTGTATCCTATTGAAACAGCAAATTGTTCATGTCCGTTGATTGATGCTTCAGAGGGGCAATATAGAAACAATGGGGCAATATCGAATGGAACAGTGCTCGGGCAAATTTGCGAATTTGTATTTTTGTGTTTCTATTTTCACGGAAAAAGAATTTTTGTGTTGGATGTAGGGATAGAAATTATTGAGTGGAATGTATAAAGGTAAAATGGAGAATGATGGAGATATGTAAAATTTTGTTTTTAGGCATTTTTTTTTATTAGCACGTGAAAGTATTGGACTTGCTTTCTTGATAAGCTAATTATAGTCCAGTCAAATTAGTCCTTAAAATAGATGTAAGGTTACAATAATTCCCATAGAGCCAAAAATTGGTATGAATGTTCAGAATACTATTATAAATGAATTGTGAAAAGTCCCCATCAATCCCCCTTGTGCAAAATTTTTTATTGATGGTGAAAGTTTGCAAAAATAGGTTTTCGCGTTTTTCAGCTAAACGGTGAGTTTTACAGCAAAAATAGTTCAGACAAAAATTGTAGATCATCCAATTCTCTACAAAAAATGTATCCACACTTTTTTCATAATTATTGTCATTTCCGTGATATAGCGGTTTAAAGAATTGAAATAATATTTTATTCGTAATATGCACGTTAATGTACTTTTATATACATTTTGAACTGTTATACGAGTAAACATATGAGTCCCTGTCTTATACATACAAATTATAAAATTCTTAGAATATAAATGACCGTCAAAAACTCCGCCCCTATTTTCATTTAGTCGCATGGCCTTAAGTAACATCTGTCTTCCATAAAATATTGTCATCGTGGCGATGCTCGTATACCTGCTCCGTTTCACAGGTCTCATACTCAACAAAATATTGTTAGTCGCAAGCATTCCTTCGTAGTGACAACTCGTGGCTATCGCTTATATTTTGTAACTTTGTGCATTTTATTGTTTAAAAAAAAAATTATTTGTAGTCAACCTTTGACTGAAAGTGGAGTTGTTACTGTTGATCGCGGCATGAAAGCATTAATTGATGCAAGTATTGAAAGAGGTGATGAGTTTTCGGAGTACCTGAAATACCAGACATCTGTAAAAATTTATGTGCAGTGTTGAAAAAATTATACTCGAAAAAGTAGCATTAGGACGAGACCCAGGTATTTCATCGTCGTCTCGACACCGATGTGAACCCCTCCTGTTCACATCGGTGTCGAGACGACGATGAAATACCTGGGTCTCGTCCTCGACAGCCGGTGGAACTTCGTCGAGCATTTCCGACGTTTGGCTCCCAAACTGGAATGGGCCGGGGCCGCCTTCAAGCGGCTCCTGCCCAACCTGAGGGGGCCAAACGCCTCCTGCCAAAGGCTTTACGCGGGGGTCGTGCGGTCCTCCTTGGCGGACTGCCGCCATGGGATCTGGAGGCGATAGTCCTCGCGCGCCTGTATGAGTGGCGCGCGGAGGCACTATGCCGGGGGGAAACTTTGCTTCCGCAGCAAAGAGGGAGGGGGGGGGCAGTCGCCTCCTTCTGCGACGCAGTCATGCTAGCGAAGGCGGCGGCGGGACGGCTGAGGGAGAGAGCCTCCCGTCCCAGCCGCCGCGGGAGACGCTCCGGGCGTCAGCAGCCGCGCGACGACTCCCGCGGGGTGGAGCGTAATGGGTAGCTCACCGTCCGATCAGGACCAGGCCCGTGCCGGACGGCGCGTACGTGTTCCACGCGCGCCTCAGAGATATGTCAGCATCAAAGGAAGGGGCCCGTCAGGGCCGAAGCCTGCCGGGTCAGCGGGATTGTCCGAAAGGGTCACCGCTGGCTCAGAACATAAAGGGCTAAGGAAGAAACACGGGTGGGTTTTAGTCAGTAAGAGTCTGATACTCCCTTCCGCTCCACCCAGAGCGGGAGGGGTGATTTGATGATTTCCCATCCTCAAAAAAAAAAAAGGCCATTCGACTAAATGAAAATAGGGGCGGAGTTTTTGACGGTCATTTATATTCTAAGAATTTTATAATTTGTATGTATAAGACAGGGACTCATAATATGTTTACTCATATAACAGTTCAAAAATGTATATAAAAGTACATTAACGTGCATATTCCGAATAAAATATTTTTTTCAATTCTTTAAACCGCTATATCACGGAAATGGCAATAATTATGAAAAAAAGTGTGGATACATTTTTTGTAGAGAATTGGATAATCTACAATTTTTGTCTGAACTATTTTTGCTGTAAAACTCACCGTTTAACTGAAAAACGCGAAAACCCTATTTTTGCAAACTTTCACCATCAATAAAAAATTTTGCACAAGGGGGATTGATGGGGACTTTTCACAATTCATTTATAATAGTATTCTGAACATTCATACCAATTTTTAGCTCTATGGGAATTATTGTAACCTTCAAAGTCTTATTTGACTGGACTATTAGGACATCTTCTTCTTCGTGTCGCCGGCACGACTGTATTACGAGTGTGCGACTGTACTTTGTCTGTATTGTGTATAATTAGAAGATGCACCGTTTATAACAATTGTTTGTTTGCTGCATGCTTCGAATTATACAAATTCATTTTATTTCGTGAGAGCACTGGTGGCCTTGTGGCCTTACGAGTGGCGACTTACGAGTTATATAGCTCGTGAGTTCAAAGTCAGGCAGGCAACCAAAAATTCGAAGACATATGACATCCGTCAACCGACACTGGGCCCGCATGGTTACAGCCCACTCCCTCTCACAGAGGAGGCCTATGTCACAGCCAGCGGGATGTGTTTTGAAACGTTCGTAATATTTATAGATATCAAGTTTAGTTTGAGAAAGTATAACATCATTTTAAAAATAAAATTAATAGTGCAAGATCGTCTAAGATAACCTAGCTACTATAAAATATACGAACGTATTTTATAGTCACCAGCTGTATTTATAATCGAAATTAAAACAATAAAAAATACCAAATCCGAACCAATCATAACTATTCGTTTTATGACAATTGTAAATCAATTTCGAGTTCAACGACTCTGTCTAATAAAAATGACACGACACATTTCGATAAAGGTAAAAAATTCATTAGAATATGGCGAAATATAGTCGCTTTTTAATAGATAAACTTGAGAGATAAAGCTCTTTGATCACAATAGTGAAATACTATAAAATCTATGAGAAAAAGTTGAAGAGGTTGTAAATTGAAAAGAAACATTGTTGTTAGCAGGTGAAATGATGTCATTTTGTAAATTTGCATCTTGACCTTGTATCGTAAAATGCGTTATTAGAAGATAATGGTAATATTTTAGTATGTTGCGGAGTGTGTTAAAATATATTGGTTATTTTTTACACTTTTTAAAACATTAGATTGGTGTTTGGCAACGCCTCGTGTCATCCAAGAAATTTCTATCCTTTCTAAAGAGTTTGATTACGTCAGTATTATTTTTAATTTAGGAGGAGGTGGATAGCCTACCTAATGTTGTCTACCTCTGCCGTAAGGTATAGCCAAAGCATGGTGTACAGACATCAATTAAAAAATATCCCATCCCTATTGTTAGGTAGGTACCTACCGTTAATTTTTACTGGCACTTACACTTTCTGTTCTTTCAATTAAAAAATGTCTTACCTCATACCTAGCTGCTGTAAAAAAAGGGCAACTGAACCCAGTGAACCGCGTTCAACATAACAAACCGGGACTAAAATATGTACAAATAGGAACCAGTCCCAACCATGCAACGGACATCACAATAACAATAAATCGTTCCTTATTCTGTAACAACTCTATCGACTCTGAAACAACTTTTTTCCAACAATATAGACACAGCCATTAAAACCTAAATATGACATAATCTGTCACAATTGATTTATGACTTATCTGAGCCGCATAATATCGAACCTCAGTAATTAGCGTCAACAAAACGTATACGGGCTGAGCCGCAGGCAATATTTACATGAAACATTACAATAAATCACTCGATTCACTTTCCTAAATTGATATTGTAATCCGTTCGCTTCGTTTTGTTTTTGTTTCTTATTGAATAAATGAAGACGTTGCTGTGATGCCGGTTCGTTAAATTGCTATCTCCTGACTCTGAGCTGCGGTGGAGTAGGGTTTCGTATACATTTTTTCGATGTGAAATACATTAGTGACATTATTTTCAAGTTGTTTGTAATTATGTCCCCATTAACTATTATCTACACCAATATGTCAGCACTGTTTTTTCTCTGACGCAATTAAGTTGATCGTTTAGGGAGTAAATGTAGCTCCTGAGGTGCTTAGGTATAATTTTTTAAACAGTCTCAATTCAGGCTCTGGAGCTTAATTTTTTTTATGTGCAAAAATAATCATAATAGAATTTTTCAAATTGCTCTTTCTATTGAATCTCTTCCACTCTGTTAATTTTAACACTTTGCGGAACACTAAACGCCCCCAGAAGTAAAACAATAAAACTTCTATATTTTCGTCCCGTTCAATGTCCTTCAACCGAAGCAAAAATCAAAAGAGTTGTGACTAAATTAAAACTAACATTTTAACTAACTTGAAACTTTCAACAACTTTCGTTTCCACCCCATTCCTAGTCCCACTTATCGCACACTCCGATACAAAATGGAGAATCACGATGTACAGAAGCTCTGAGTTATGTCCCCATCCTGCAGTGATATGTTCATTTCAATAATAAATATTGGTGGCCAATTAAACGCGAGGGGGCTACCGTCCGCGCAGGCGTCGCGACGAGCCGTGATGTGCTGATCTTATCGGCCAATAGATGGCGTTAATCATAATAATGGAGGATAGGCGTAAGTGGCGTAAGAAACTGAGTATGTATGTAAAGTCCCATACGAGTATGTAATATCTGTACTGTGTAGGTACCAACTTCTTGTGTGATTTAAGAAAGGAGCAATTTTGTTCCATACCTAAATGCTTTTTAGATCCAGGTGAAATATCAATAATTATGAAGATTTGCATGATTTCGATATTGTTGCAGTTTCAACACGTGCAGATCGTGCAGATGTAGGTAACCTAATAGGTACAAAAGGTTCAAAATGTGTTTCCGGTAAATAAAATAAACCAAGAAAACTCATTTAAACTCCCCCATTACTTCTCAAACGCAACAAAGTAAGGTATACATCTAACAGACATTCACAAATGTGAGAAACTCGTCTGCATCTGCAACTCGCATGTCGCTCGATTAAATTGTTTTACTGAATCGATTAAGCTCTCGATCTCATATCGATTCTAGATCGATTATTTTTTGTTTCGTTCAACGTTTCATGTACGCCGCCGTCTGATGTCTTTATTAAATGGCTTGAAGTATTATAAATGGTCGCTGCAATACTTTTGTGTGCATGTAGTGCTACTGTTTGAGTTTATAAATGTATGCTGCTATGGCTGGTTCCATCGTAATGAGGTGTTTTATCGATATTAATGTGCACTTTGCTTCGGAGCGGTTGTTTAATGAAGTTATTGGTTGAGCTTCTTCTAATGTGTTTAATAAAGCTTTTTTATGAGATTAAAAGAAGCCTAGTTGAAATCGAATCTGCAATAAAGACTTAGTGGAAGAGTGAAACTGGAATTCGAGCTCACAAAAGTTTGAAAATAATGTTCTGCTTCATGAAGCAGAATCCAATAAAGAGTTTTATATACCTATTTGTATTATTTTGGAGTACTTTTTTGGTGTTTGGCACTTTCGGAGACGGCAAGCGCAGTGTGATACCCCCTTTAGAAGGTGGCTGGGACAGACTGGATGCGGAAAGCGGAGGACAGGGTGTTGTGGCGCAGCCTGGGAGAGGCCTATCTCCAGCAGTGGACTGCAGTAAGCTGAGTTGATTGATTGATTGACTTTGGAATAAAGACTCAATGTACAGTACCCGGCGATAAATATTGCACATCGACCTTTGGAAAGAGACAATCGGCTAACTTCGGCTTCGTAGAGCGTTATCTCTGTCGCACGAAATACAAACAGCCCGGTATCTTTTAGGAGATGTTAAAACAATTATGATTTGCTTCTTTTGGTAATTTTTATGCTTTGTATAAAATGGTTTTATGTAAAAAGGTCGATATTTATCGAGGTGCAATATTTATCGCCGGGTACTGTAACTAAGTGATTCAATAATCTGCGGTGCTATTCTGTAAAAATCTCACCGTGAAAACTTAGGTGAAGTAAGCGTGGAGTGAGCTGTCAATAGTGTCAATTCCTAGCAAAACAAACTCACTTCACCTAAGTTTTCACGGTGAGATTTTTACAGAATCGACCGGCTGTTTCGAGTTACTCATCATCTTCACATAACCTGTGAAGATAGAAACTATGCCTTTCTCAGTCGAGTCCCGACTGTCGAACAGCCTACCTCTTACGACTTGGTGCATTATCTATCTGCCTCAGGGCTGGTCGCTCGACCAAACAGTTTAGTGCTGTCAATAGCCGCCAGAGCTACCACGGCGTAACTACTTAGGATGTACGCTACTGTTGTAATGTTCGCAGTTATAAAGGCGCTTATGATTTATTGGCCTTGGTTTTATAGCAATGGCCAGTATTATAAAAGATCTTAAGGTATCGGTAGGGTTATAATTTGGTAGGATAGATACTGGAATGTACCTAATATCCTAGAACTTTGAAATAATGATCGATTATTGTCTTAAATTCTTTCTATCTTGTGTTTCTACCTTAATTGTGTTTACATCTTCTAAAGTGTGTTTTATTTAGAGATATTTTTTTTCCTATCCAGTCAATAATTGTAAACCTAAGTTTTTGAAGTAAAAATTCAAGATGTCACTAACCTAGTCCATTATATACCTATTTTGAGGCAGTCATCATCGTTATATGAGCAGTGGGTACTGTCTACCTTTCTTTTTCGAGCTCCAGCTGTCAAAGAGCCTACCCCTTACTACCTAGTGCATTATAATCTATCTGCCTCAGGGCTCGACGGTCGACCAAACAGTTTAGTGCTGTCAATAGATACCAGAGCTTACCACGGCGTAACTGGTACCTACTTAGGATGTGCTAGGCTGTACGCTACTGTTGTAATGGTGCCTATGATTTATTGGACTTGGTTTTATAACACTGGCCAGTATTACAAAACTTCTTGAGGTATCGGTAGGGATATAATTTGGTAGGGTAGGTACTGGAATGTACCTAACTTCCTAGAAAATTGAAATAATGATCAATTCTTATCCAATGTTTTTTATACCTATAGGTATTTTTTTTTTGTCTCTTGACCTCGATCACGCCTGATGGAAAGCGATATTATTAATTATAATATTATTTCTATTTTGATGTCTTTCTTTTTGATTTCTTCTAAAGTATGTTTTATTCAGAGATCTTTTTCTTGTAATGTACCAAGTTATAAACGTGCCTATGGTTTATTGGACTTCGTTTTATGGCCACTATAAGAAAATAAAAAGACACAAACTTCTATCATAGGCACAAAGAAGGTAGATACAGATACAGGTTAAGGCTCCTACAAACAGGCGCGACAGGCGATATAATCGCGCGCGATACAAAGGCACCGCTCGTTGCGCGACTGGCGGTGCCTTTGTGTCGCGTGTCGTGTCGCGCCTTTTTGAAGGAGCCTTTATACGCTACAGACAAGCAGTTTAATCAAGATTTTTTTTAAATAGCATCCATTGTTTAAGTAAATTACTTAGTCGTAGGAAACGAAAAGCTGATTATCTTTGGTAAGGTTTCGTCAAGGACAATTATTTCAGATGATTAAAACGGTAAGGACTTGCACTATCCTCAAAATTGTGCTGAATATAAACTGCGGTTACCAAACCATACGTCGTGGTGTGTAAATAATTTCATCACCACTGCTCTCAAACCTGTGAAAGAAAACATCGTTAGGAAACCGGCATATCCTGGAACCAAAGAATCTACGACATGTAACATCTACCAACCCGCACTGGACCCGCGTGGTAGATAACAGCCCACTCCCGCTTGAAGAGAGGAGGCCTGTGTCCCAGCAGTGGGCATATTATAGGCTGATTATGCTTGTTATTATTATACGTCATGGCTATTATGTTAAAAACAACCGACTTCCAAAAAAACACCACAAAGTGAAAAATAATTTTAATTTCGGAAGTCGGTATCGTTGGTTCTGTATTTTCGTTTTTTGACACCGACTTTCGAAATATTTTTTTTTTCACTTTGTAGTGTTTATTTTGGAAGTCGGTTGTTTTATTTTTTTGTAAAAAAGTTTTTATTTTGGACCATTTAGTTGTACCTACCTTACCTACCACCCCAAACAAATTTATTTATCACTACTTGCTATGTGAATATCAGTGACAGGAAGCTATTGAACACATCTGCCCACCCCTTTAAAGGGTACAGGCGTGATGTGATGTTGTGTGATAGCGTAAACAATGCATACATATGCTATAGTAGCAATCGCGGTTGATTTGCTGGCATTTATTGAAGAGTTCCGTTGTCTGTCTCTGAAACTCATCATCAGATCTTTACGATATTTAAATGGGACCATTTCGGAATAAACCTCTTTCGAACAAAAAAATTGCAAATACGTCTATATATGAGGGAGTTATCACCGAACACACATAAATAAAAAAAATAAAAAATAAACCATCTGAATTGAGAACCTCCTCCTTGTTTGAAGTCGGATAAAAACTCTCATAAAACCGTTCATTTTAGTATTTGTCAATGACATACTCTTTCACCAGTTGATATAGAGCTAATCAATTAAGAGGATTATCGTAGTCCCCACTAACTGTTTACCAACAAAAAAGAACTGCCATGATTAAAACTAGTATGAAAACGCTTAATCGTCATCCCGGATACGAAATTAACAAAAGCTCGAAAAAGAACTTTAGACCGCCTTAATAAAGAACAATGACTAATCCCTAAAGATATTTGATTAGTCAAACCATTTCAACGAATAATGTGATTCACAAAATTACCTATAACAAATCTTTTGCCATAGCTTGTTTATTTGAATTAAATTAAGGTATTTCCCTAATATTGTATAAATTACATTGGTTCTGTTGTAATGTCGTGTCAATACGTCTTCGGTCTGATACAAATAGAAATAAAACTAATAGTAAATGTGTTCGAATTTGACAAATTGATTGTAGTCGGTTGAATCCGTTGTTGGTACCAACGTTGGGGCCAATGGTTGGTTGGTGAGAAGATAAAGAGCTTTTAAATCGATGGTTCGAATGAATGTGTTTTCTGTACTTTATCAAGTGAAAATGTTCGTCAGATGAATGTATCTGGATTATTTTAACATCTTGTGATATTTTACTTAAATGTCAAATAATTATTCATTGCGAGTTTTTTTTTACATTATATTTTTTTATTTGTTAGAATATTGTTGTTACAAAGGTGTTACACGTAATATGATGTCCATAATATTCTGCTATTTCCAGCGTAGAAATATTTCAAAGAATTAAAATAATAGAGTATTAAAACAATGTCAAAATTAAACCATACAATGTCAAGGATAAGGAAAACGTTAACTACTATCAAATACAATGTCAAGGGTTATTCATTATAATGTCAAGAATTATTAAATACAATGAAAAAAAATATAAATATTTAATACAATGTCATAGAAATGAAATATGGATTGGATAGATTGGAATATGGATTGGAAATATGGATTTATTATATGAATGTTCAGTTGTATAAACGTGCAAAAGAAGTATGTAAGGATTACAGATGGCGTTCTGTATACTTATAGACTGTGTTCCATGGGAAGGTGTGAGTTTATGATAAGAATGTGACAAATAAATATTATCTATGAATTATCACATCGTTTTATTTTATTCTCAACTACCATTAATTTTAAATTATTATATATTTTTAAAGAAAACATATAAACAAGAAATCAATAGAAGAAACCCGAACACTTTAAAACCAACAATCCACAAACAAAACAACATCATCTCAACCAATATTGGCCCCAACATTTGCCCCACAAGACCCCAACACACATGGTAAGCGGATAAACAAATTATAAAATGTTAATAGAATCGAACCTTTGACTCTACGCTACAATACATCATTGTCAGTCGGAGCGGAGAGATTAAAGTTTAGCAGACAGTGGGAAAGTTCAACGGATTGCCAGGCTGAGAGATTATGTGTTATGCATGGAGATCAGGGAAGATGGTTTCGTGTTCGCGAATTTTGATGTATACGATTTAGATAAAATCTTTGACTGAAAAGTAGGTACCTCTCTGCAGGGTATGGTATCTGATCATAGTTAAGAAACTGATTATGTATTTTTATTATGTGTTTAGAATTACTGAATCTACTTAATATAAATGCTAAATTCATTCATTCACAGACATTGCACGGCCTAAGTCGCCAGGTCTAGATCATGACATCTTTCACAAGAGTTCCTATAGTGAAAATGAGCACCAATTTTGATATTTGAATATTCACCCCCTAAGGGGGTTAAATTGGGGGCGAAAGTTTGTATGGAAGTTCGTAATTTTTAACCCGATCGGGCACACGGCTTGTCCTTTAATAAATGACATAATATTATTCTGTAAGATTAGGAAAATATACTGTGTTAATTAGCATTCGCTAGTCAATAAATCTATTGATAGATTGATCTAGATTTAAGCGGCGCTATTAAAATCTCAGCTAATTGAACTCACGCGCAACAATAATATAGGTTTAGGTAATGAATATTAATGACTGAATCGTTTAGTCAGAGTAAATCTTGGCCACCTATTGGGCCCAAGTAAGGTACTTTAGAAAAGGAAGCATAAAAGAGAGAGAGAGTGAGTCTTGAAACTTATGAACACCGTCTAAATCTGAAGTCTGAAAACCCATGACGTATTATTGCTGCCCGCGTCAGTAATATTCGCCTGTATTATTAATATAGTTTTGTGCTCAGTGTAGGTACGTTAGACATTATTTTTCTATTACCACGGCTGATCGTTCCCACATAAAAATGAGACATGACTTAACCGACGAAAAACCGTTTACAAAATCACGTGACCTGCGCCTGCGCTGACAGCTGGGGCGAATTGTTCGTGAGTCTCGTGACTATAATATATTGTCATGTGTCAGGTGAAACGATTAACATAATGTACGAGTAATGCTATCATGTTTCACTTTGGGTGTAAGAAGCGTTTTCAAACTGCATCAGGAGGGGTTATTTATTACACATAGAATCTATCTTATACAATGTGGTCATGTCCGCACATGGATACCAGTGCGGATAGAATACACTTAAATCTACAAAGGAACTAATGCTTTGAAACAAATCGTCTCAATGACCCAGACAAGAAGCGCTAAATACGCAAAAGTCATCCAGAACCTTCATATACATATACATACATATAATAATGCTGATCAGCTCTTCTGTACACGGTGTAACCGGGCTTTCAAGACTAAATTTGGTTTTGCTAGTCATCAAAGAGCTCACGAAATAAAAAAAGTAGTCCGGGTCGCTGTCGCCGAATACAGTGAAGAGGTATTATTACATATCAGATTCAATGACGGCTTGTTTCCTCACACCTCGTCAACTGATCTGTCAGTTTTCTTTTTTAGATGGGCTTATACGGAGACTGTGAAATGGGTCCCAAGCGTTCAAATTTTCAGTAGCATTGCATAAGAAATGTAAGATGGAATTGAATAAGACTGAAATGGAAGATGGAATTTAATTGGGGTTCTATTCGCCCAATAGAGTCGGATGTAACGGAATCTGATACTTATGAGATTGGAGTATATTTGTCGGATTTGAAATATTCTTAATTACCACCTACTGGGCCCAACTTATCAAATAACTATCTACCATCGGTTGGAAAAAAACAAGACAAAGTATATTCCTTTGAACGTGTTATAATTTTGTTTACATGTACTAAATATAGGAGCTACGTCTGCCAACAAATAGCTTTGCAGTTTGGCAGAGGTATCTTGTAAAAAATGTATTTCTTTGAATAAACAACACTTTTTCATTTTCTACTTTTTTTCACTATATAATCTTTTTTGATGACCTTTTAACAGGCAAGGTTATTTGATGCTATCTGCGGTATTTACAGACAATTTTCAGTGTATGTTACTGCAGTCTTTCCAATGCATTTTTTCAGAATAATGAGCTCCTTATTCATTTATTTATTATGGTAGGATTATTATAACATACAAACATCAAGCTACCCGAAACTGTAAAATTTTCAAAATTTTACAGTTTAGGGTAGCTTGATGTCTGTAAGTTGAAATCTATTATAGATATTTGACAGGTTGTAGTAGGTTGATGTGCTGGCGTCTGTACGTTACAATTGCATTCATTATCGAGGTCAATTGTCCTAGTGGTCCCATACGACAATTATCCGGAAAAGATGGGGCAAAGCACGTCTCATAGTCAGCGGGATTGTCAGAAAGGGTTACCGCTGGCTCGGAACATAAAGGGCTAAGGAAGGAACACGGGTGGGTTTTAGTCAGTAAGAGTCTGACACTCAGGTCACTCAGGTCATTTGATGATTTCCCATCCTCAAAAAAAAAAAAAGCACGTCTCATCCAACTTTGGTCCTACAGGTCACATAATTACGGTTACAGTAACGATACATAATAGCGGTTTCTATACATAAGGTGCGTTATCAAACTGCATATTAATGCAGCTTCCGAACGTTCCCATGGCTGGTCATATCTCAGCGGTAAAATTATAAAATTTATTGCATCGGGCTGGGAAATTGTTGGCTAGTGATGGGCTGATGCGAATTGTACGAGAATAGTTTGTAGTTTGTGGTAATTGGATGGGTTTTTTAAGTAAATTAAGCAGGTTAATGGATTACGGCCTATTCCCTCTCACAGAGAGGAGGCCTGTTTCCCAGCAGTGGACACGTTATCTAGGCTGATTATGTTAAGCAAGCCAAGTAGAGATGGGCTTGAGAAGATGTCATGTAATTCATAATTAATTGATTTCTGCGATGCTATTCTGTAAAAATCTCACCGTGAAAACTTAGTTGAAGTGAGCGTGGAGTGAGCTGTCAATAGTGTCAATTCCTTGCAAAAACAAACTCACTTCACCTAAGTTTTCACTGTGAGATTTTTACAGAATCGACCGGCTGTAGCCAAACGTTTTGATTTTATCCCATAACAGTAATTATTATTATATTCAGTCTTGGACTTCTTCTTCTTTGTGTCTACAGAAAAGCGTAAAGGCCCACGAAAAAAGGTTGGTTATGGTGTGTGCGACTCGTCAACACAAAAATTTTGCTTAAATAAAAATCATATCTGTTTACATATAGGATTTTTAAACAGTTTATCTGTAAACAGATAGGATTTTTATTTAAGCAAAATTTTTGTATTTTTGCTTTTTCTTTTAAATTAGCCTACTCTATCCCTCTGTGAGCAAAGGTCTCCACCAAATCTTTCCAGGTATCCTCTTCTAGAGCAACCTCGATCCAACCCTTGCGGTACGCGTCTAGGTCGTATGGGGCCTCTCCCTGGACCGGCCTCGGCGGCTGAACACAATTACAAAAACATACAATTTAAAAAAATATTATATAAGGCCCTATCTTTGATCATCGCCTTATCAAACTTGAACGTTGCCAACATCGAAATAACATGAATCGATTACTAACATATCCGATGTCCCAACACTGTTAGAAATGGTGCCGTACGCCTGTACATGATTAATGCGGTAATTAGTCTGTTTATATGCTACCTATTGATAATTTAATACGTACGATTCTGATTAGTTACGGTGCATACCAAATTTCACAATTAAGAATCATTTGTGGTTCAAATTAATGATGGCAACTTTTTATATAGCGTGATTGAATATCGTTATGTTTAATTGCTTTACATACATTACTGAAACACTTGAGTAGGTAATCCTACAGAGACTAAGTCTAATGTGATCGTGCTGTGATTGATACACTGATGACAAGATGGTGTGAGGGGTGATTGCGTAACACACTAATAGTAGGAACGGCTTTCAATTTGACAGTTCAACAACATTCATTGCGTTATTTACGTTGTTGAGCAGACAAATTTTTCAAACATAAGAAGCATATCCTTCATAATGATTCAGATTCTGATTGACATTGTGTTACACAATTAGGTTGCTGGTTCACTTACTTAGTTGATTTGTCTACTCGAACTGATTTGTCTGCTGTGAATGAGCTGATTTGTCCTCCCTCACTGGTTTGATAATAATTATGTTCACTCCGTGAACTGATTTGTTCAGTCATTTTGCTGTCCTCTGAATGAGCTAGTTTTTCACTGACTTGTTTATTTGTAATTTTTCTACACGTGGCGCGCTGGTGTACATGTCAGTTAGTAGTGGTCTTATCGCAATATGAATGTTCTATGAAGCTAAGTCTCTGATTAATTCTACTCAATGTCACCACGTGAATTCTTAGTAGGTAAGTTATCATATGGTGGAGGGTAATGAGTAAACACCACGCTTAGCAGGTGTATTAGTGATCTTATCTGTTTAATATTAGTAAGATTATCTTTTTGGGAAAATTGCTGGAGCACGACAGGTATGTCGATGTTCAAACATATTTTATACCCTAGTAAGATGATAATAATCAAAAAGCTAAGTTACTGTCGTTGGTTGGAATATCTCCTTCTACAACAAAATTTTGTATTTTGAGGTATTCCAGCTTATTTTGATGTAAATTTTTACGACCGTACCTACTTATCTACCACGTTAGGTATGTTGGTCCACTTAAGTTCTTGCTCGGGGCGCAGCAGCCTCGCTTCATAGCAGTATGTCTTATGAGAAATAATGTCAACGGTATGACAAATTCATTAAGTCCACAACATAGCATTGTTCCCGAGCTAAATATGCAAAACCATATGTAGCCTTTAGTAAAACATAAAAATCATCTTACAATACACGAGGTAGGTACAAGATAATACATTTATAATACAGGCCTGTGTTGCGATTATTCGCGCCTCCGTCTTGTGGTGGAGCGCCGCCGGCTAGCCGCCACTCTTTATAATTTGATCACATTTGTACCGCGGACAATGCGCGCCCAAAGCTAAGAGACGACAGTTGGATAGAGGTGGCGTGGAGACGACTTGCTTGGTGAAAGTTTTTCTTCAAGTATTCAGGCATCTCTAAAAATAAATTATTGTTATATACCTATACAGGGTTATTGGTAAAACATTAACAACCTCTCAAGAGGTCATTGTACTCTCATCATTATGAACAACTATTACTATGGGACTAAACCTGAAATCGCGAATAAAAATCAGCTGTTTGACGAGTATGCATTTTGACGAGTTATACGAACATAAATGTAGGGAACAGCTGATTTTTTTTTTGTTTTTTGACACTCTCTACTGCAACGCACACTAATCGGAATCGTAAGGTAATCGCCTCGCCTCGGGACAAGCTCACGAACCGCAGTGCGGTGCGTTACGGCTCTTTGCCCCGCGCTTACATCTCTCCGTACCAGAGCTTACGTCTCTTCGTCCACCCTTGCCCCTCTCACTCCTCCGGACTGCCTGCTGCACCATCAACCAACGGTCGGCGAGCCGTAAGCGTGGCATCGCCTATCCGTAGCCGAGTCGACGTATCGGAGCTTCTGATCCACTATGGTTACGTGCTTAAGTTAGGTTGACGCTTGTTTGACGGCAAGGCGAAAGACCTATTTTACATGCCTACTTATTTACCTTCATCAAAAGTATTAACATGCATTGCAAGCCATAAATTCATAATACAATTTACCACAACCAACCTCTCTACTTCTTTCCCTGTCCGTTCAAACATTTCACGGAGGCAACTCCTTCAGAGGAGGTAGCCTGGGGCCTACACAATGGCCGCTACTTTTTCCCCGGCCATAATCAACATTTGTATTCCAGTCATACATGCTGACCAAGCCCAGCTTCCACCGAGATATTGCTGAGTCCATTAAACAGATAATCTTTGGAAATTTTCGGGTTCGCTCGCTTGTATGGTACAGAAAAATGTGTTTTGGCCTTTTAGGGTTATTATAATGACTTAATAAGGGATCAATTTGAGATAGGAGTTGTTTTAAATATTTATTTAATTTGAATGGTGGTCGTAAGCGCTACTGCTGATCATGAGGTCCTGGGTTCGATTCCTGGATCGTGTAAAGAGTTATTGGGTTTTTCCATCTGGAATTTCTCAGTATCCTGTGGTCAGTATTTTTACTCGGGTGAAGTCAATATGCTCGCCCCCAGACTGAAACATAACTGCTTAACTCTTTGAAGTTATTTTTTGTGTGCTTGACTTAGGCATATTCTATAGTTCTTATTTATATTATTATTTTCTTTAAAACATTGCCCTATACCTACTAGGAATTACTCCCATATCGTGGGTGTGTTTACAAACATTTAAATTCACAAACAGCCAGACCCGGAACAACGACCTGTAGGAAATAAAAATATTTGTTCCATGCGGGAATCGAACCCGCGATACGCAGCGCAGCAGTCGATCGCTCAGCCACTGCGCCAACCGTGTCGTCGTTATAATTGTTATGGTGTAAAATAAAGAGTTTTCTATCTTTCGATCTAATCTAAAAAATAACTTTTCCTAACTTATCCGGAGATGGTAAAGTAGGTAAGCAACGTGTATGCAGATTTTCTTGAAATAAAGGCAGTAAATGCATTTCTAAATATTTTTGCCTAATGGTCTTCTCATCTTTGAGAGGTCCAAGATCATATTCATAAACGTTATTTAATTTATTATATTACAACAATCTAACATACTTACAACACGATTAACACATTACATTATTCAAATAAACTAAAAAGCATACAATTACAACACTATTTTCACGGCAATAAATTAACAGTAACATCAAATTAATTCTCATTACGATAATAACATTATTCATTACAACATAATAGTAACCATGTCTTTCAAAGTTTCAAAGAAGCCATAATAAATATCTACTAATATGGTCGACCATACTGTGGACCGTAGACCGACCTATAAAATACATTATAATAAGGTTTTAATAAAAGAGTCCTCATAATTCTAATACCCTATAAGGCTGACATGGCCATGCTGTGGGAATATCAAGAAAATTATATTTTGATGAAACGTCTCTATCATCACAATCATTTCAGCCAAAAGATGTCCACTGCTGGACATAGGCCGAAGCATCGCCACTTCGACCGGTTCTGTGCTTTTTGCATCCAGCAGATTCCAGCGGTCTTCACCAAATCATCGGTCCACCTTCCAACACCTTCCAACACTACGTCTTCCAGAACGTGGTCACCACTCCAGAACCTTTCGGCTTCATCGGCTATCTGTTCTGCTCTGCTCAGTGCCACTTAAGTTTGGCAATTCTTCGGCCTATATCGGTTACCTTGGTTCTCCTACGAACATCTTGATCCTACGGATGAAACATCTACAAAACATAATTAAAATCGATAAATATTGGGTTTGCATTTTGGTTGTTTCATGGCAATTAACAGATGTTAAAACACACGATGTGAATACATTGTCCAATTAGTTTCTGAATACTCGTGATTGATAATACTGAGACTTGTACCATTCTAAATTCTCATACAATTGTGTATTCATTCTGTGTCGAAATTAGCATCTGACTTACAATTAAAATTAAAGACCGGATACCTTTCTTTATTCCTGAAATATTCTAAAGTAAAACTCTTTAAAGAAAGAGCTAATAGTTTTGTAAAAAATTATATCTAATTTAAAAGTGTCCATGGAGTTTCTTGTCCGTTCTTCTCCATAGGTACCTACACTTTGGAATGGGCAACTAGCTTCATATTTTCTGACTGACCGACTTCTTGAGAATTCAAAAGTGTCTGTAAATTGTTTATTTGAAATAAATGCTTTCAGTTTGAGCTTGAGCTTGAATGTTCATTATTATTTTATTTTTTATTGTATTCATGATTTTGTTACATTTAAAATGTTCTTTTTTATTGTTTGTATTTCGTGTGCGTGTACCATTTTCTTTCTTTCTTAAAATAACACGGTTCTGTTACCTCACTTCATTTGAGGGTTCCCTGTTAAAATTTGACAATAGACATTTCTTTTCAACTATGACTGTGAGTTTAACCGCATCATCTTCAAAATGTTGTTTTTACCAACAAATTGGCCTTATCCAAAAAACACAAATTTAAAAACTTATCTGTATCATTGAACATAACTTTACTAAGAGAGACTTGTTCTATAATTACAATTTATATCTAAAATAGCGTAATAGGTAGTATACATATATTACGTACATAATCATTATTATTTAGTAGGCACTTAGCATAATCAGCGTAAGATGTTCCCACTGCTGGGAAGGTCTTCTCACTGTGAGAGGGAGAGGACCGTAATCTACCACGCGGGCCCAGTGCAGGTACCAACCCGCACTGGGCCCGCGTGGTAGATTACGGCCCTCGGAAAGGAAACAAAAATTTAAAGACATATGACATCTACCAAGATGTCATATGTCTTTAAATTTTTGTTTCTAGGACATGCCGCCTTCCTCACGATGTTTTGCTTTCACCGTTTTGAGAGCAGAGGTGATGAAATAATTTACACAAAGAAAAGCGCCTGTTTGGGTTCGAATCTACAACCAATAACTCGTAAGTCGCGACTGTTTCTACTGGACCACCACTGCTCCAGTAGACACTTATCAAGGCTTAAATTAATTAATTGGATGCTCCCGTTACTTTACAGTCGAGGTTTTTTTTACATGTAAATCTTCTAATTTGGATTTGGATTTCTGATAGATAAGCAGTGACTTATAAGCCTGTTAGTAGAAAATTCTCACTCGTGCTAGCATATTAAAATACCTACATAATGTTTTTAAATGTCTTTCTTTCTTAATAGAACCACTTTATTTGCATTAAAAGTTGAAAATTCCTAAAATACAGAGATTAGTAGGTGAGCTTAATTTAATGAAAAAACTGTGACATCTTTTGAGTTGAAGAGATTGTCAGAGGCCCTAGCACGTACACGCGACGTGAACATTACGTACGTAAATTCAAACGATTTTTACATACCTACGTAGGTAGGTACTGTAAATGCTTTATTGCGGAGCGGTTAGATATAGTTTCGCGTTATATCCTATAGTATTTTGGTTATTTTTTTTTTTGCGACAAGCCCTATTAGAATCGCTCATAGATAAATAAAGTCTTAAAACTTAGTAAACATTATTTACCTGCAAAACGAGTACTTCCATTTTTTTATCTTCGAATTTACGTTAAGTTTACTCCGCGCGTTCTTGCTGGCTCTCAGTTTAAATATATACTACAGCACAATTTGTGTGGTTTCAGTGAAGTCACCTCCTCACTCGATACGTATAATAAAATTACAATACCCATATTCTGAATCTAAACAAAAAAACCACAAATTAAACTCATTCACACAACTTACCTTGATTATGGACACGACTTTATCGCAAAAACTGAACAGTTTATCACATACCTATATATATTTTTCACCGTGGACATTACCAAAGTAATGGCATTTTAAATTCGGCCGCACAACCACTCATTATGTTGAAACAAAGGGCGATCATCTGAATAAATTTGCTAAATAATTGTTATTTTGTATCTGGACCTCGGGCGATCGGGCCGAAATTGTTGGAAAGAATTACTACCGGTTTAGGAGCGAGATTCGATCGAGGTGAAGTTTATAATGTAGCTATGTTAGCAGATGAGGTCGATAAATAGGCAGACGGAGACAGTAATACTTCTACTGCTACGCTTACGTTTCCTCATAGTAGGTAGGCGCATAAAGAAGATGGCAACAAACTAAAGGAAATCAGAGACAAATAAAGGTAGAAAGGTCTATAAAGGTGCGTTCGTAGTCGCTTAGAAATTTAGGTGCCAAAAACGAAGAGTTTTTAAGTTCTATTCCCAAAGTGGAAAAATAGTTATTCAAATGAGTTAAGAAATGACTTTAGCCCCAAATACGACCAAAATTACAAAAACGAGAACACACAGTAATAACTTATAAATTGCCTATTTTCAATGTAATGGACTCGCTCATACTCGTACTTGCATGATTTAAAGTACAGGTGCCGCACGCCGCGACGGAATGGGCTCGCCAAATAATTACGAATAATACCAGATGATATTTTTAAGTGTGTAAACTGTTCGCAATTTCGACCAAAATACTTTATTTTTTACATTACTTTACTTTCAACACACAGTTATTTTGACATTATCGGCAGATTGGAGGGAATTTTGGGTTGTAATACAGTTATCTTTGTTGTGTCTTATGTCCAGCTAAATATGTAAATACTAGCGACCCACCCTTGCTACGCATGAGCGCAAGGTATATCAAAACATTGATATTCTGTACTATATATAATTCAAAGATTAATGTGCAACCTTCTGAAATAAATTCTCTAAACGATGGTGAAATTCGCGTCATCGTTGCGGAGTTTAATAGAACAACGCAATCACACAGACGCGAAAAGCAACTTTAATTTAGAAGACATATGTAGATAATAGTACCTACCTATATATAGATTTATAGAAAAATTATCTCTACTTAAAGTGAAGTTGCGATATTCACCAAAGTGACCTAAAAGAAAGGCTTGGCATTCTAGGCAGCTAGGGAATTTCAAATGCAGGGGCTTCTAACCTTTCATTAATTTATAGTGTAACCTTTAACCCGCCATGTTTCTGTCAGACGTAGTCCTTAACTTTGGTATTAATTGTAATAACCACATGTCCTGTTAGGCCGTTATTCTAGATATGAAGGAATCTTAAGCTTAGTTTAAACAAGTGGATAGAGCTTTACGTTATATCAGTAGTAATAGATCAACATTATAAGGATTCTCATTCGACACATTAAATTAAAACAACAATTAATTTATTTACGGTTAAAACTGCACTATCTAATGATCGATCAGCGCCAATAACTGTCAACCGTTAAGAAAACATGTACAAAAAATAAAAACAAAACAGTTTAAGTATTCAAAATTATGCGAAACATTAACAACAGACAAGACTAAAAATAAAAGACCACGAAACGCTTCGACTCTTTAGTGATACTATGGTAGTTTATGAGCATTCGATAGAAATAAAAAAAATATTGAAGTCGTAAATATAATTAAACAGCCAGTCGATTCTGTATAAATCTTACCATGAACATTTAGGTGAAGTGAGTTTGTTTTTGCTAGGAATTGACACTATTGACAGCTCACTCCATGCTCACTTCACCTAAGTTTTCACGGTGAGATTTTTACAGAATAGCACCGCTAATAAAACACTAAAGATACTAAAATTTCAAGTGCCATAAAGCGACTGTAAAATATCGAAACAGTTACTTTCTTCTGGGAAAAATCTTCGTCTGGATAAATATATAGGTGCTTAATGTGACAGAGATAAGGATTATCCATAATATAACACTAAATCTTATAACATTAAGCTTAATCTTTTAGCAAATTAAATGACCATAAAAAATATCTAGAGAAAAACACAGCGAATTGATAAATCAACTTCTGTTTTGAAGTTTGTTAAAGAAGATGATTTATCATTCTATAAAATAATTTATCACTTTTAGACAAATAAAATTTAAGTGTTTGTTTGTAATGTCAAAATAACAGCTTTTAAATAAATGCATAATTATTATGAAAGTATATACAAATACATATTATAACTTTTTTTTTTCTGGCTCTCTGTCAGGCTGTTTTTTCCGGGTAATCTCCAAAATAGCTGGACCGATTTAGAAGAGACTTTCACTGACAGATAGCTGATGTTATAAGGAATATTATAGGCTACTTGAATACTTTATCTGTTCGAAGTCGCGGGCATAGCTAGTTTATAATATTACCCAACAATTCATCCGCACTCACCACGAAGCTGTAAAGAATCTAGAAGGCAAGGACCTGTTGTTTCAAACGGTTGTTTAACGTAACATACATACGTTAAATAACGTAATCGTTAGATTACGTACGTTGACGTATACGCGTATGTCAAGTGGACGTGAAACGACCCGCCCTAAGTAATAAATCCTAAATCAAATGCACTCACTAACATACGGTATACCATATAAAGACATTTTCTAACAACACCAATAAAGTTTACACAAATCACACCATTATGCAGGCATATACTCTTTATTCATATTTTATTTAAGTTTTAAACATGTACCTTTCTTTATATTTTTTTTACGGAATAATGGAATCTGGATCTCACAACACAGAAAACTCAAGTACAAGGTCTAGGAATTCAATCCACTTTGTAAACTTAGCGAAATAAAATTCTTATTCTTAAATGTTTCTGGCCGGATTTGAAGGTTTTTTTTGTGATTTATTTACAACCCGACCCGCGGTTTTAACGGATTCACAAAAATCCTGATTTCTTTATTATATGCAAGATTAATATAAATGTTTGTACACTTAAACCTTTTAGAATAAATACTCAAAATGATGGTGAAAACCGCATCAAAATGCAGAAGAACAAGGCGCTCACGCAGACACGAAATATAGCATAGATGAGAATTGTTAAAGATACGGTCATGTAAATCATAGATACTATGTCTACGTAAGTAGGTATACACCTTGTGCCCGCATGGCAAGTGATGAAACGCAAGCTCCATTTCTCTTTCACCTTGGCCAAGAAAAAGTAGAATAAAATCCATATCAATAAACAACTATCGATCCACTAGTACGCGGCTTGGAATATCATATTTTATGCACGATTATCTCTATTTAACATAACCCACATAATCATGTTAATCAGAACACATAACAAATATAGAGAAAATTTAATCTAATATTATTAAAATATATTTATAAGCAAATTCATGCGTCAAAATAAACGAATAATATTGGTCTATATGAAGTGTATTTAGATTCTGACAACATTTATTCAATAAACGACAAGTCAATCCAAAACAGGTACATTTTATAACCGCTGCACTAATTTACCGATAACATACATAGTAATAAAATATTTACATGCGTAATGCCAACTCATTCCATAATCAACCACTCCTGATCATAATTTATTTAGTTAATATATTTATGTGAAAGTCACAACAAAGCACAACGTTTTGAGTGTAAAACTAATGCTGCATAAATTTGCAGACCCTACTCTCATACTAAACGATGCCCCGAGCAACTAACACTACAACCAGTTTCATCTACTTGTCTTCTTATTACTTTTTCAACTGCTCCAAATTCAACCTTATCTTGATCAGACTTGAGTTTAGACTCCCTTCATTTTGATGTTTATCATTTTACACAGTCAGTGTTCTATTTCTATCGTCCTTAATAATTTCTTCTCATATAGCGCAAAATTCATCCATCGATTGTTCTACTTTGCCTTTTGTTTTTGCTGCTACTGCAGCGCCTGTACAGTGAATTATTCGAGAATTTATTTCTACAATAGAATCAACACAAAATGGTTTCTTAGCCGCAAGGAGAATAGCGACTGAGTTATTGCCTGGTAGCATTACTTGCTCAGAATCATTCACTATCTTTCCATCTGGTCCATTCTGACATACTTTACAACCAGGGCTTGGCATCTGATTTTCTTTAATGACGCAAGATATATGAGGTCTTATGAAGAATTTGTTTCTTTATGCATCGTATCTTGATGAGTGTGATATTTTATATTGGTCTCGTCCGGTTTTAAAGAACCGATACGTTCAGATTTAATTGCGTATTTTTATTGATCTGCTTCGAATCATCTACTTGGTCGCAATCGACTCATCAGAATTTGTTATTTATGGCTGTGCCTCTAACAGTTCCATTATTTCTCCAATAGAAGTTCTAATTCCTATTTTGATTGATGTAACCAGGAGATTTGGTTCCACAATTATTGCGTAACTGTTAAAATTCCTTCCACCGCATGCAACAGGTTAATGATAGCCGATGCTTAGTGCTCTACAGTTATCAAAATAATTAAGCAACTTGTGACGCTATCCAATATACACATATGTGAATAAATTACGCATTACTTGCATCGTTTAAAACCTACACTATAATAAGAATAATCACATATTTTTATCCAACAAAAAGAAATACATACATAAATAAACTCACTCCTTCTCCCTTGGAGTTAGGCAGAAACTACAGAACGCGACCTGCTACGATCCTTTCATAGTCTTTTTTCGTTCATTCATCTGGCCATACAGAAAAATCATATCAATATTCAAGTTAGTGTTACTAACCGTTAACTTGACAACTCCTTTTCTATTTTCTTTTCTTAGTCCAAGACCACTTGCTAAACAATGCAATCAATAATCTCAAACCCATTCATTGAAGTTTCCAAATTCAGCCCATTATACTTAGAAACATCCGCCATAATCCGTTCATTAATTAAACCCGCCAGCCCTACAGTTCCCTGCATTGTCTCTAAACTGACAAAGGCGTGCGTTCGCGCAACCGATTGATTTGCATAGCAGAGCGTTTATTAGATTTCGTTACGACTCCTAGCAGCATTTAGCTCGAACGTTGCGACATTTCTCCCGACTATTGTACGATATTGATAAAATGTATATCTATACATTCATTGGGTTCCACTTGTGATTATTATGTTGTTTCTCTAATGTCCGTGTTCGTGTTGTGCAGTAGTTCGGTTTTATGTTATCTTTATAAGCCTTAAGCGACTTTGATAGTGACAGACTTTGTAAACAGGGTGCGAGTTATGGAGTAGGTAAAGTTTGGTTAGATATGTTAGGGTTGGACGTAAAATTGTGATTTTAATTGGTTACTCTTGTGTGCACTTACTTTCAACTGGTTTATTTAACATATTTCGTCCATTGCTCTAATCTCAGCAATAGATGTCAATAGATGCTGAACAAGCTTTAACTTATTGTCTAACTGGCCGACTCCTTGAAAATCCAAAAGTGCATGTAAGTCCTTCGATCTTGACTTTATATCTGAGAATCAGAACAAAATCTCAAAGGCTGATGTAAAATATTGGTACTCAGCTGCATCCGGTTAGACTGGAAGCCGACCTCAACATAGTTGGGAAAAGGCTAGGCAAATGATGATGATGATCTGAGTATCAGAGTTCTATCACCCCAAATATTATTTAATTATATGTAAAGTTATTCAATCAGCAGCTCGATAAGTAGAAGACAGTCTATGAATTCAATAATCTAAGATTTTTCATAGAAAAGGGCAAGGTCCAAATAAAAATAAAGCAATCGCCACGGAATTATTTAAGCAGTTAGTCTAAGTTGCTTTAATTTCAAGTAAACCATCTCCACGACAGTGCAGAGAAACGTTCTTCAGTACTTTAATAGCGTTATATTAAAACTTATATTTACGTTAATTGCTAAAGCTATCAACGCTTGGCTTCAGGTTACCTTACCAATTATAAAATCATAATGACCATCTATTTTTGTTCTTAGAACGAGTTCCCTTTGTACATTAAAAGTGTTAGTTTCCGATGCATCGGATAGTGTGCATACGGCGTACATTGTTACTTTTTTGTAATACAATTATGCTAAGAAATCAGCAGGATGTAACTGCTTACCTGAACATGTGACCACCACTAAATTGTAGGTCTTAAACGTAATATCTTCACCCTCTTCAGCTTCGTTATCATCAGCTACAGACTAATCATTATTAAAATGAAATCCATTGTCTTTCCCCGAACAAGGTGGGCCGATGACCTGGTGAAGGTCGCAGGAATCCGCTGGATATGAGAAGTACAGGATCAGTTGACGTGGCGACACTTGGGAGAGGCCTATGACATCATTCGCTAAAATGATGACGATGATGACTTTGTATTAGATTCCAACAACATGGAGTAAGGTTTGGATGAAACAATTCAAAATAATAATATTGCCAATAATCGGGAATAGTAGGTGTACGAAACCAAATACGCTAATCTATCTGAAGACACTATAATGCATAATAATTATTTAAAATTCAAAATTCATCAGATCAAGTTTCGTCAAAAAGCAGCTAAGCTTAGTTTAACAAAACCTGTTGTTTACTTAGACTGTAAAGATAAAATATTCGTAAAAAAGAAAGGTCTACCGTTAGACAATCGCAACAGATATTTACACAGAGATAATCTAAAACAATCGCCTTGAGGTATAGAGCAATTTGAACAGCAAGTGGAACCATATCGCGATATAACTATGAATAAATTAAATATATCGAATCTTACATCATTTCCTTTTGATAACAATGGAAAGTTGAAACAAATGATGATGCAAAATGATGACTTTTGATTATTATTTTTTTCTTTTGCGATATAGTAATTACTCATCGAGAAACCATAAAAAAAAACGATTTTAACATTAAAACAGATTTTAAAACTATATTCCATTCCATAAAGAAGTTGTAGTGTGCGTGAGCAGGAACCTAAGCGATTCCTTCAGAAACTTGTTCAGGGAAGTGAACATACTAAAATTACTGACGTCTAGGAGGAGAACCGGAGTTAGGGGCGTGGGACACAACGTTCCCATTTTTGGATTTTCCGCAAATATCTCAAAAACGGTGCGTCGTAGGGAAACTTTTTCTTATACCATATGAAACTTCATAAAATCCCCTGCTGTGTTCTTTATTTTTTTTATTCTTAATTTATCACTTAAAGTGCTAAATAGTTTATTTTTCTTTCTGTCGTTCTCTCTTTCTATAACATAGTCATCTTTACTCCAAATTCTACAACTTCTGTACCAAAAGTCACCACTTTTGTACCATGAAAGAGAAGATCTGATCCTTTCGCAACCGCAATCATTCTTCCTCGACACTTGCAGATTGCTCTTCATTCATATAAAGTTTCTAACGCACCACACGTAAATCACGTTCACTATTAGTTAGCTTCGAGCTCCCGGCTGTTTTAACGCCTCAATATATTTACAGGCTATTAACATGCGTCTTATTTATGACACCGGTTATCACTTAGCTAATACGGTTGCTCTGTGAATGGTTTGTTGTGAAAGGGAGGGATTTCTGGGTTCATTGTTTCTGCTTTTACGAGAGAAGTTGAATTGACTTGGCAATGATTGACAGTTGTTACGGGAAGTCTTTATTTTTAAAAATTTTCTTGAATAAAGCTTTCTTGTCAAAAAATAAAGCTTTCTTGTCAAAAAATCGGTTGTCTGTAAAGTCGGTTTACTGACGATAGTTGAACGTGACAACGTCATAAGAAAATACTGATGGAATAGTTGCATTGCATTTGTTAATATTCGCTTGCACTTCAAGCCGCCATGGAACGCTACAGAGCGAGGCCGCGAGGTAACGCTACATGAGTCATGTTTTTTCGTGAGTGCAACCAGCTTCATCGATTTATTAGACGTTGTAACGTCAAAAGTTTCGTCCCACGAGATCTCTAGTGATGTCGATAGCTTAAAACGGTGAAGGAAAACATCGTACAACCAACATATCCCAGAACCCAAACAATTCGAAGGCATGTGTTATTTACCAACTCGCACTGGGCCCGCGTGCTAGATTACAGTCCACTCCCTCTCGAAGAGAAGAGGCCTGTGTCCCAGCAGTACATTAGAGGCTAATCATGCCTAATATGCGATAGCACTATGAAATAGGGCTTCATATACTGGTTGAAGATAATGAAGTAGTAGAGCTCCTTGTGAACGGTCAAATAGGCACTATTACTGCCGCTAAACTGCATTGCTGTATTCTAGTTGTCTGTGAAACATTTTAACTCAGTCTTAACAGTTGGCAAAGCTTTGGCCAAACCCCTCGGGGTGTTTCAGGTGCATAGCCTTGCAGAAACCGCTTACCATTTGTTTTTAGTATAATTTAGGATCATATTGCACAAAATCGCCTTTCCATGTACAGACGCCAGCACATCAAGCTACCCGAAACCAAATTTTTCCAATAAACTTTGAACCTAATGCTTTAGCGTTAAAGTTGAAAATCTTTTAAAGAAATTTGACAGATTGTAGGTAGTAGCTTGATGTGCTGGCGTCTGTATCTGCATTGTATATTAACCAACTCATGAAACAGCCAATATAGGCAGTACAAAAGCTGTCAGTAGTCTGCGTCCAGGACTAAATTCCAATGAATTGTATTGCTCTCTTAAAAACATGACCCACGTGAACCTAGTACAAGAATGAAATTTTCTTTAGTCCTTTAATAATACATTACCTGCCATATAATTAGAATTTGATAAACTCCATATTTTCCTGTTACTCCAAGACAAGCGTGAAAGCATTATAATCTACCTTCCAATCTCTTCCAAATTAAGATCTAACCAACAATTAGCTTAGCCGTTACTGTTAAAAAGTTAAACGGCCTGAATTCATTTGTATGCAAATTGCTTCCAATAGAAAATCACCCATAGATAGCCATCTGTGAGGATGTAGACATAACTTTACTTGGATTGTAAGTGGTGGATAAGAAAATGGCTGCGTTTGCGATCTGAGATGACACTTCAAGTTAAACTACAAAGATTCTTAACAACTTTATACTAGCCCGTTTTCAGCAGGTTGCCATTGGATTTCAAGCCTCTTAGAAGGTCCAATTGCACAACAAATCACTAAATGCTCTTCTAGCGTTGAAGGAATTATAAACATTGCACTATTCCTGTCAATTGTTTTAAGTTGACCGGGACCGAATGCTGTTTATGTTTCGCTAAACATTTATTTTTGTGATTCATGATGCAATTTAGCCTAATAACTATACTATAATGTGACGATAAAACACCAGCGCGGTTACTATGAGAATTAAAAAAATATTACACCAAAAAATATTCAGCAGAAGATTCTTTCTAATTTTTTTTTTTAACTATCCTGCATTCATCGAATCCAAGCTGATAATAGAATACTATTTATTATATTAATGATCTTCTACGTTGAACGCAGGTGATTATCCCTTTGATTGACTAATGAGCAGACACAATAGAAGTTAATTGTTCTTATGTCGCACTGTGTAACATAAGACATTCGAGAGGTGTTATACGAAGGAGGCTCGAATTACGTGTAACTACCCGCATTGAGAACTGATTGCTTTAATTCAGACGACAGCTACCTGATACCCGTAATAATGTAAATGTCGCAGGTTTTTCATAAAATTAGGTTTTTGATGAAAAACCTAGGTTTTTGATGAAAAACCTAGGTTTTTGATGAAAAACCGGAAGATGACAAAATTATTACTTTATGTTATCATAAGCCTGAGAAAATCCAATTTTTTTTATCAAAAACCTAGACTGTATTAGTTTTATGATAAAAAAGGTCAGGTCGACGGAGCCCCGCTGCGCGGGGCTCCTATTTCTGTCTGCAGGGTTTAAAGGAACCTAACCAAACCGAACCTCGGGGTGCCCCTGACGTCGACCGATTTCCTTCTACATTTTTAGCCAAGGGCCTGCAGTTACACTTAAGTTTAGTCGGAAAAAGATAGAAGAAACTAACATTAACACCTCGTCGAAGATAAACCTAGGTTTAACCGGCTAATCTTAGGTTTATGCTCACACCTACCTTTAGCCGTAACATATATAACATTTATACCCCTACCCTCTACCCATGTTGGCAAAAAATAAATGATTTGATTTGACCAGCGCTTATATTTTATCATAAACCCAAACTAGTTCAGGTTTTTGATCAAAAATCTGGATTGGTAGAGGTTTATGATGAAATTGAGTTTGAAATGTGTCATCTTCCGGTTTTTCATCAAAAACCTAATTTTATGAAAAACCTGCGACATAAACATGCATTATCTATGAGATTGTTCTTTGCGTTACAGATTATAATATGATATTGATAAGTTTGATCTACTTTAAAATATCTATTTCGGTTTTTTTTGGGTGGAGATAATGTTTTAGTAAATTATTTATTTAAACGTAAATCGAACATAATTATAACGGTCGCAAAAAGACACTTAACGAAACCCAGAGGTATTTTGTACTCCCCGTCATTGTAATCAATTTTTTTTACAGGACCATACCTGGGACCTTTTGGTAACGGAGATATTGAAGGTCAAAATTCCAACTTTTACTGACGCCTTTTTTTACGAAAACAAGGTTTTTAAATTTTTGACAGAACTTTTAATACCCCCACGACCCCTGTACCATTGCATGTACCTATAAGCACAATGTTTTGCGTGCGTTACAGTGCGCGCTACCGCAAACAGCTCACCAAAAATAAAAGTCGACACCCAACAAATTTTGTGCAAAGTTGCGTAGTTTGATGTACAGAATGCGCAGTTGACGGCTATGTGATGTGTGAGCAAGTGTTGCGTAAAAGAAAATCAACATAAAAAGCTCAAGAAAATCCCATGCCCAGATCAACGAAATACGAGTCAAAGAAATAGTTTTTTTTTTTTTATCTACATATATCGACCCCTTTCTTACTAACATCCCATACCGTATTGGTTAGTGATGCTTCCAAAGATTTCCAGCTGCAATTAAACAAAAAATAATGTAACTGTTAACCTGCATTCTATAGGGTTCTCCCCATGACTTCCAGCTCTTTCGATCCATCGCTAATGTGGACCACTGGTCGTTGGTGTTCGCCAGCTTGTCCCTCCATCTTCTACGGGGTCTGCCGCGACCCCTTCTGGCTGTGTCTGGGCTCCACAACGTGATTATTTTGACGCAGCCCTTATTGGGCATACGGCAGACGTCGCCTTCTTCTGCGAAGCAGTCATGCTAGCGAAGGAGGCGGCGGGACGGCTGAGGGAGAGAGCCTCCCGTCCCAGCCGCCGCGGGAGACGCTCCGGGCGTCGGGAGCCGCGCGACGACTCCTGGCCACCGTAGGCGCGGGCCTGCGGGTGGAGAGTAATGGGTAGCTCACCGTCCGATCAGGACCAGGCCCGTGCCGGACGGCGCGTACCTACGTGTTCCACGCGCGCCTCAAAGAGATGTCAGCATCAACCGAAGGGGCCCGTCAGGGCCGAAGCCTGCCAGGTCAGCGGGATTGTCCGAAAGGGTTGCCGCTGGCCCGGAACATAAAGGGCTATGGAAGGAACACGGGTGGGTTTTAGTCAGTAAGAGTCTGACACTCCCTTCCGTTCCACCCAGAGCGGGAGGGGTCATTTGATGATTTCCCATCCTGAAAAAAAAAAAGACGTGGCCAACCAGTCCCACTTCAGCATAGCAATTTTTTGGACCAACGTCAGTAATCCACAAAAACTACAATAGCCCAAAATAATTATTAGAAATTTTCCTTCGGGCAACCACTAAGCCATACTAATATTATAAATTTGAAAGTAACTCTGTCTGTCTGTATGTTACCTTTTCACGCCACCACTAAACCACTGAACGGATTTTGATAAAATTTGGCAAAGAGCATCCCGAGGAAGGACATAGGATAGTTTTTATCGACATACCTCGCGGGCAAAGTCACGGGCGCAAGCTAGTATTAAATAAAAACATTGAAAACCAATTAATTGTCCATATCCACCAACCAAACGCGTTCTAAAACGACACCAACAAAAACTGCACCTACATCGAAAACACAAACATTTTAGACAGCATAATTGGAAGTCAACATTAAAATGACTACCGATAAGTCGGGGGGACAAAAACTATAAGCTGGTACATAACTGGGCACTTATGTGCTAATCTGAAGTTGTGCCGTAACTTAATACATACATAATAAGTGTGATTACGTAAGACGGGCGCCCGGAGCAACGGGAGCCGAGATGTGCCAATCTTTTCCTTATTGCGTGGGGCTCACATGGAGGTGATTGAGGTAATAAGTCAATTGGCATGTGGAGTCATTGTGGGATTGGGTTGAAATGGATTGGTAGGGAATTTTCGAATTAGTTCCTTGTTAAGTTACGTTTTCACTGGATTGAAGATAAAAAAAAAACCGGGCAAGAGCGAGTCGGACTCATGCACCGAGGGTTCCGTACCATCATGTTTTTAAATTTTCATCGACGAGGCCTCTGTTCATTAGAGAATTTTAACACTGCGCACTGCGGTCTAGAATATTGCAGTTTCAGCAGATCAGCGCCATCGATGACCGATAGTGGAACTAGTGTAACATGTTGATTATTTCTGAAAAGGTGTGCTACATTTTTGTCTGTAATCTTTACATAAACTTCTATGACATAAAATTATTTCAGATTTTTCTCTTTGCAAACTTCAGAGATAAGGGGGGGGGAACGGTATTTTCTTTTTGCATTTTTCATCAAAAGTCAAAAACTATGCGGCTTAAAAAAATTAAAAAATGTTTGAAAATTTGCAAACTGCCCACATGCCTTAGTAGCCCCACTTTAAAATTTTCAGAGGCCCTTTCAATCCCTGTTGCAAAAAAAAATATTTCTTTCTTATTTGCAAAATTGTTCTTCATCTAAAACTATTCCAAATTTCAAGTTGATAGCATTAGTATTTCTTGAGATATCCAGCTCTGACAGACAGACAGACAGTCTCACCATAAGGGTTCCGTCGAATATCTTTAAACAAGATAAACGAGAAGAGGTCATTCGTAGATCTTTGACAGTCGTTACGGTTCGTCAGAAGCACGAAAGCCTGACAATAAGTCTTACCAAGGGGTATCGTGTTAAATGGGTTGTGGAGGTCAGATAGGCAGTCGCTCCATGTAAAATACTGGTATTCAACTGCATCCGGTTAGACTGGAAGCCAACCCCCACATAGTTGATATTGCCCTTTATTTCATGTGTCATGTATTGTGTACATCTTTTGTTGGAGATCATAGATCAATGAATAAATAGTTGGGAAAAAAACGATTGGTCTTGTAATTTTGATCACAATAGCTAACACAATCTAGTGGAAACTTGTTCTGCCGTAAACTGCGGGACAGAATACCGATCACACGAACTATTTTCAATTAAAAACACTTTCCTAGAACCTATACCACCCGCATGTAAGCCTGCATACACATCAGCGAGTACGCAATATACTATTAAACGGAGTCAACGCACCCGTGTATGTAGGTATGTGGCCTGTAATAACAACGGACTACTGTTCACCCGTACAACCGGCTAACCGCGCGACAACTCGCCGGGAAACCGACAGAGATGATAATACCATTTAATAACTCTTCTGGGTGTTATATAGAGATGATAATACCGTTGTTTGTTTTGTTTATAGAGTTAATGACACCACTAAATCTGGTTGATGATATTTTTCAGTCCAAGTAGATAAATCGAAAGAGATGATAATACCACTTAATTCCTGAGTATTCAAAATATTTTATAGACTTAATTAGTTTCATCTACAATACATCAGAAACGGGTTTGTCGGGCATAATTCATTTATCTCATACGTATGCCTGTCGAAGTTTTTGTCGTTGCTTAAGATCCAGCAGGTATTTGCAGACAATACTCGCTTGATGTATCTATATTTGTCCTTACGTTAAATGATGAGGGTTCCGCCAATCTTCTTGAGGATAACCTCCATTGTGGTCATCAAGGAAGATATTAAATCCTCTATAGCCAATGACAACTCGTCTATCTCCAGTTTTAGTACATTAGGAAGGAATAACTATAAAAGAGGAGTCGTTAATTAAATAATAATAGTTATTACTTCCCTTGGGAGTCTTTCGCGAATGGACTAAAGTTATTGGAGCTGTTTATTGTAAACAATAAACAATGTTCCATTAGAAAGTCAATTTGCGCTATTATGACTGTAAAATGACTAGCTGAACAAGGTTCTTCCAAAGGCCATTACAATAAAAGGTGGCCGCCGATTTATAATTTATTTTAGAAGACAGAACGCAGACAGAAATAGAAGTATATTTTTTCTTTTTCTTGTGGTAACTACGAGTGTACAGTACCCGGCGATAAATATTGCACATCGACCTTTACCTTTTTTGTATTTTATACAAAGAATAAAAATAATTATCAAAAGAAGCAAATCATAATTGTTTTAACAGCTCCTAATAGATACCGGACTGTTTGTATTTCGTGCGACAGAGATAACGCTCTACGAAACCGAAATTAGCCGATTGTCTCTTTCCAAAGGTCGATATGCAATATTTATCGCGGGGTACTGTAAGAGGGGTTGTTCCATATTGGCTCCAAATCGAGTTAAGTAGAAAAAGGAGAGGGAGTCCTTTGACCTGCAGTGGGACAATACAGGCTGGTTATTATTAAGTATTGTTATTATCGTCAAACTAAGCTGCTGTTCTATGTTTAAGTAATGTATTTGCCTCTTCGCATATGAATTTTGCAGAAAGTCTCTTCGTTGTATCTTTTTTTTTTTTCAGGATGGAAGTCATCAAATGACCCCTCCCGCTCTGGGTGGAGCGGAAGGGAGTGTCAGACTCTTACTGACTAAAACCCACTCGTGTTCCTCGTTGTGTTGTGTTGTTCGTTGTGGTACAGACGCCAGCACATCAAGCTACCCGAAACTGTCAAATTTTCCCAATCAACTTTGAACCTTATGCTTTAGCGATAAAGTTAAAAATCTATTAAAGAAATTTGACAGATTGTAGTAGCTTGATGTGCTGGCGTCTGTACATACTCGAAATCATAATCGGCCTATAATGTTCCTACTGCTGAGCTGAAACCGATGACCCGTGCGGTTTCATCAGTAAGCCATGACTAGTTACTTAACCAATCCCGTACAAAAAAAAGGAATAACTATGAAACCCTAAAAAGTGTCGTTGATATTTTGTACGGCAAATAAGATATACAGGCTGAGAGGGATATCGACGCACAACCTGACACCTTGGATTCAGTATATGATTTTGGACCCCTTTTTTTTTTCTTTTCCGGATGGGAAATCATCAAATGACCCCTCCCGTTCTGGGTGGAGCGGTAGGGAGTGTTAGACTCTTACTGACTAAAACTCACCCGTGTTTCTTCCTTAGCCCTTTATGTTCCGGGCCAGCGGTAACCCTTTCGGACAATCCAGCTGAATTCTGGACACCCTGCGTTGAATTTTTTCGTCCGTTGCTGTTACATACATTTTGACCCCGTAGGTATTGCACTTTTGTATAGGAAATAGATTATTTTTATTAGTAACCGGCGGAAAATTTCCGTGCCATCCAGTATAATTAGTACTACAGGGTATGAGTTGACACAACCATATAGCTTTTCCAGAAAACCTTATAGATTTTCATTGTAACAATTATTTTGTAAATTAAGATGTGCAGGGAAACACAGTTGTACATAATAATGAAGACGATATTATCGGACATTATTGTCTTGTAATTTACCGCTACATTAATTGCATATAGCGTATTCTCCACAATGAGCTAAGAGACAGTACTATGGAATATTATGTTACAAGTGCACATACATTATTGTAATTGTGTTATCTTAAGAAGATGATGGCGCAATGCGGTCTGCAAACAACAAAATAGTAGCTGCGACTACAAATCTACAAAGTGATGATTTTGACGACATCAAATTTTTTGTTATTATCAGCACGTAAGTTGAAATTTTCATTTACCAGTAGAATAGGTTTTTCAGAACGCCACCAACAATAAAAAAAAAAACAAATTCATTAATAAAATACTTAACATCAACAAAAGAATTTTAACATGCGTAGAAATTTTCATTTACCAGTAGCAAAGATTTTTACAGAACGCCATCAAACAAATCTTAATCACTAAATCCGGAACACTATTTTTCGGTTTACTCCCAAGTGCGATACTTAAACGTACTGACAATTTATAAGCCCTGTTTTGTCTCCAATATTTAATTTTTACTACAGCATGAGCTGCTCCTATAAAAATTCTGCTCACGTAAAGCAGAATTTTATCACCCATTGCACCAACAATCTCTTTACATCACATGCTCACAACATAGGTAACAAAAGCTCGAGCACTCGTTACAAGTAATAGCTGATTGTCTAAACAACGTGATAATCTAAGCAAGGAGGCGCCAGTCTTCCTGCTGCACTGAGTTAAAGCGGGCGACATGTTTTGATAGAACTACATAGAGCTGGTAATACCCACAGTAATAGTAAGCATTTTATTCATGAATGGTGTTTTATTTTTTGCTTGAACGTTTTCTTTGAGTTGAAGTTAGTGGTTTAGGTTTACATCAACAAACTATGGCTGGATGATTAAGTTGGCGAATGTGTACTTAGCTTTAATCAAACAATTAAGTACCTAGTAATATTTAAACCGGATGAGGAATCAAGAGATTAAATTAATATGGAAGTTATTTTAATTAACCTAGTGTTTTAATTACTTTTAGGACTGATTTCCATCGCCAGATAACTTTAATTCGAGGAATGAAATTGACATTTGACAGTTTTTGTATGAAATAACTGTCAAAATTTCAAAATTATTCGTCGAAAAAAAATATCAGATGATTGATAAATTAGCCCTTAGTGCCATAATTTTCACGGTTGCATATTTTGAAAAACTTACCTGCTTGTCAATTATTCTTTTGATTTATATGAATTCTTTAATTATGACAAATACCTACATACGCATTAAATATCTCACACACGCAATCAAATGGTATAAAACACACGGTCTAAAAAATGCAGTCTGACAACCGCGACACCCCTCAACGCAAAGTGTTACTCTGTGATTTTCTCCCGTCCAACAGGATTGTATGGAAAATAATAAATTGCGTAACAACAGGATCCTGTATTTGTCAGTCGCGACCGGTCGCACAATAATCGCAGCTTGCGTGTATTTACATAGAGATGTTGATACCGTGATATTCTTTTTGGTTGTTATTCTTATCTTAATTAATAATAGAAATAGGTTAGGGAAAAAATCATGAAAAGATAGTGGAAATTATAATTATTAACTTTTAATATTCTTCATGGCATTAGCTTTTTGTCACTAAGGACTGATTTTTCCAATGCCAGATAATTTTATCAGAGGAATAATTTTGAATTTTTGACAGTTCTTCCATACAAAAACTATCAGACGTCAATTTTATTCCACGAATAAAAATTATGTGTCGATTGAAAAATCAGCCCTAATAAGTATGTAAATTGTAAAGGAAATTCAATAATTACCTTAACTACAGTAAAATAATATTTCATTTACCATACTTTGAGAGATTATGGCATTTCTAGCAATATGAACTCTGCTAATCCAGCGTTAGGCATATTAAGTTGTCTGACATCTGGCGCAGCCCTGAGGCAGACGATACTATTTTAAGCCTTTTTCCGTTTTTGTTTTTTGTGAAAATTGTGTGCCTCAAATAAACTTATTTTCTTTTCGTCTTTCTTTAAAAATGGGACTAATATTTTTTTTGTCCCTGAGATCTCTGGACCCAGCCCTAACTATTTAATTATTTATCATATACCACAGTTTAATTTAATTAACACACAAAAAGCATCCTCGTCAAAAACCAACAGCTCTATACAAATATCAGTTGCAATTAGATTGTCAATAGACAAGTGTCTCTGCGACTCGTTTCATTCCGATGGTGCGGTTAAGAAACACTAGTAACTAGTACAATCAACCGCGTCAATTGAACTGCGAAAACCGCCCTTATAACGAGGACATAAATGTGATATGTGTTACCAGGGAAGTGTGGTTGACTGTACCAGTGCAGATAGACAACTACAACGTCCACTGTACATAAGCGTCGTTAGCAATTATCAACGAGTTTTCTTGTACACTTTCTTTAATACAATTTCATAGTGGTTCATGGTAATTGATTCGGGATTGTTTAACTGTTGGTTGGTAGGTAGACTTTTAAGTTAATATGCAATATTGGTTTTCCCTGCATAGTAAATTGTTGATAACATAAACTAAAAAGGCACTTTATCAAAGGATTTGGGAAAATGACCCTATTGAATGCGAAAAATTTACATACTAAGGGCTATGTTACAAGACACAATATTCTGTCAAAATTAAATACTCGTTCGATATAATAAACAAATAAAAGGTAGGATAAACAGGCCACACCGGTGTAATCTCAGTAATACGCCATGATTGCCGGACGCGCGTGATACAGCTGACCATCGCCGACCATTGCCGACCATCGCCGGCCATTGTCTACGCACACCACCTGTCTATGATTGCATGTTTGAACCCTCTAACGTCGTACGCGACTGAATTACGCGTGAATCGATAGTGGGCGAAAGATTTGTGTGGATCGGATTAAAATGGAATGCTGAGAAAAAAAAAGGAGGAAAATTTGTTTAATTCTGCACAAAAGAAACAAACATTACAAAAAAAACATGCTTTTCGTTGGTGAGCACATGACTTGAGAACGGCTTGACTGATTTGTAAATTTTATTGTGTTTAAATGTTTGTAAAAGTCCGAATTAGGTTTTTATGGAAAGAAAAAATAGAAAAGTTTCCCGGAAAATCTTTAATCTTTGGCATAACTGAACGGTCTTTTTTTTTATTGAAGTCTGTACTTACAAGATAACGTCTGTCGGGTTAGCTAGTGCTAAATAAAGTCTACTGAGACCTAAGCCATTTGGCAGTAGATATAAATATGCTTCGATGATAATATATAAATAAAGTAAATAAAATATCTATTGTAAGAGATAAGGTCTTGTATACGTACCATATTTTACAACCGTCAGCTTTTAGGTTATAATTTCTTTCAAATGCTGAAACGAAATTAAAAGCTAAAACAAAAGCTTAGACGCTCAGTGCTGGTTGTAGGATCACATGTCTTCGAATTTTTGGTTTTAAGACATGCCGGTGGCCTCATGACGTTTTATTTCACCGTTTTGAAAGCAGTGGTGGCACGTGAACGATGAACGTTTATTCCATGAAGTGCATTTCAAAAACAGACTTTTTTATAATTTAGTTGAAAAGTTATATCCATACAAATCGTAGAACTCAGAAAGCGATCATTAGTTCGTCATAGCTCCGCCGGCGGCGCTTCAATATTATGGTGTATTCAAACCTATCGTTTGAGCAATGAATTGTAGATCTGTTATTTTGCTCTATTTCTCATGTTATGTCTATAATGCTCTGATTTTGTGTACAGACGGCGCCGGGTGCCAATCTTGTGGTGTTGGAATTTTGTTCTATGAAAGTACGATGAAGTAGAGGTTTTCTGGATGACTTTACTTTATGGATACCTAAGACTGATTTTTTAAAGACTAATTCTGAATCTATGGTGAGTCCATTTTGTAAATGAAATGAAATAGGACTTATCCCTTAAAATCAAATCAGAATCGTTTATTTGCATAATATGGTAGGTAAAAAGATGATACATAAAATTTCAGTGCAAAAACACATTCCGCCGTGTAATGATGGCATGCAAATATTTATGTAATAGATAAAGTAGGTATATTTATTTATTAAACTTTATGCACAAGTAAAAGACTGTACAAAGGCGGACTTAATGCCTTGGGCATTTAATTTTTTTTGTAACATACAGACTACAGTACATAATAGAAAAAATCCTAAACATTTTTAGGTATTAATATTTTTTTAGTTTTTAGCATTACCAGACGTTACGTTAACTTTAAACATTTTGACAGTACCAACTTCTGCTGGTACTGTCAAATCGTCGATAAAAATGCTTAATTTTGTCACTTATAGACTTGACGTGGACCCCGCACCTGTTCGGACTATTTACGTTTCCACCGATTTTCCCGCTAAGAAACCCATATTAAAAATGTTACTATTTTGTAATTCAGAAACTTTCAGATCAGTCAACCTGTATAAAGAAATTTTCGATTCAAAACATAGTCCTTTTACGATTTAAATAAGCCAGTTCTCAGTCACCACACCTTAAAAGCAATCTTCACACAAAAGTAAAGTATATCCCAGTTTATAAAGAGTCTCATCTCCCTTCTATACATATGCAAATAGCCGTCATTGCTCACTAAATCGATTTCATTCGGTCATCCATTCGGTCTTTCGGTCATCAATCACTGAAGAAGATTGAACGGGTATCTTCAGCGGGTACGTAGAGTTATCTAAGGTCTTTACGAAGTTATTCTATTTTAAAATTAAAATTGCAGATAAGTTTTTCTATTGGAAAAATGTAGCTACTAATATAATATTAGGTATAACATTTATTTATAAAGGTTTTGTAGTACAGACGCCAGCACATCAAGCTACTACAATCTGTCAAATTTCTTTATTAGATTTTCAACTTTATCCCTAAAGCATAAGGTTCAAAGTTGATTAGGATAATTTGACAGCTTCGGGTAGCTTGATGTGCTGGCGTCTGTATATAAGTGTCAGTCGCTACATGTAAAATACTGGTATTCAGCTGCATCCAGTTAGACTGGAAGCCGACCCCAACATAGTTGGGAAAAGGCTAGGCAGATGATGATAAGTACAGACGCCAGCAAATCAAGCTACCCGAAACTGTCAAATTTTCCCAATCAATCTTGAACCTTATGTTTAAGCGATAAAGTTGAAAATCTATTAAATAAATTTGACATATTGTAGTAGCTTGATGTGCTGGCGTCTGTACATAAGGTACTTACATAGAATGCATTATTAGTTACATGGTGTAGGTAAAACGAAATATTGAGTGAATTGCTGCTCCCCTACGTCACTGAACTCACTGATGTATATTTAGGAGAGACATATTTATAAACTGTTAGGAATTTCCATTAAAAACTAACCATGTGTAACTAATTGCCCTTTTCTTTCTATATAAACAAAAAAATTGATACGTTTTTTTTCGGCAAATATGACGCAGAGAAAAAACATAAAAAGAACAAGTTGGGGGGAAAAATGCGTCACATCCATCTTTCATTTTCAGAGAGATCTAATTTTCCAAAACGGCTGTGGATACGCTAAATCAACCAGTGTTCGAACAATGCGAAAGTTACTCTTGATTAATTGGAGTCGCTTGCCTAAACCCTAATGTCTACCTTACTGATCTGAGGATATCGATCGGTGCATAGATTTTTTAAAGAACCAGTAGTGTATGATGGGGTCAGTTCAGTGCCGGGATAAGAATGTACTAATTAAATTTTACGCCGTTTTAATCTGCCTCGACCGGTACGGTGTCGGGGCAGAATAAAATGCCAAAGCCGGGAATTTGGCTTATTAGTCATTTCGCACGAATTCACTCGCCCGAAACGGCTCGCACGAAGTTCGTGCGAATCGACTAATAAGCCGGGAATTTTACGGTCTTATCCCATCGCCAAACTTACCCCAACTAAACTTTTCTATTACGAAACGTTACAAATAATTATGACGATTCGCTTGATGATACACCAAACCACAGTTGTCCCACAATCAGGTTTTTCAAAACAATGTAGTATTTTCTAATGAGCTTACGCTAAAGCTATCTGCGTACTATTATCACACGCATAAATGCGTGCTTAAATCCTAACATTTCTACAAAATAAAACTTTTATGTTCTTCCTTTATCCAAGATGAAATAGTTAGGTAAGCATTTTTAGAACATAACATTTTTTTATCTTTATCAGATATTTACAATGCCATGCTTTGAAATAAAATCAACTTTACAGGTTTTTTAAAATAGGCATTTTACTTTATGAAACCTCTTAGAAATATCTAATAAAAATCGTATAAACGGGAGAAAATAATATGTTAATTTTTATAATGACTTTTTAGGGTTCCGTAACTAAAGGGTGCTAACGGAACCGTTATTAAAGCTCCGCTGTCCGTTTTACCGGATTTGAACCGTCATAGGAGACATTCGAAATTTTCACAAAGTGTGTGCTACCATGAAAGCTAAATGATATGATTTTATTTCTGTGAGTAAGTTTGTACAAACCCTTTTACACGTTAATCATATTTTAAAAACTAGATAAGGTCGGCGTTTCCTATCTGACTACTCTGAGAAGAAAGGACGAAACAAACACAGACGTCGTGACGTCTGTGTTTGTTTCGTCCCAGTGTCTCATAAAGGCCAGACGTAATCTTGATCAGATCATGTAGATTGGTGTCTGACATGGTCTTTTTAGGGAAGAACCACTCAGATTGTGTGGGCCTGTCCAGTCAACGCAAGAATTTGTCAGTAATCATGCAGCTCAACTTAGAACGTGAGGAGCTCAAATCGCTATAACATAAGGCTATAAATGAAAAACAATAAAGTTAAAAATTAAAGGGACACGCTGAAAAATATGTAGTATTAAATATTGTACGGTGGTGCGGAACCATTTGTTTGCGAGTCCCACTCGCACTTGACTTTTTTATATTTTTATTATTGCTGAGTATTTAATTAGGTTTATGCTCGCAACTCTACAATCATTATTATAGTAAACATCTTGGGTCAGCGATAGAGGTTTATTAAGCCTTAAAATAAACCTGATTTCAAAGTTTATTAAGCCCTCAAAATAAGTTCTACCCACAGGTTTGCTTGCAAAGAAAGAAAAAAACAGTGGCACTCCGGGAGTGCCGACAGAAGTGAACTTGAACAATTACGTGTGTATTTTGTGAATCGTCTTATAAACAAAATACGCGCGGCACCGGCTACGGCCATCCGTATTACGAATTTTCGATCAGGTCACGTGTCTTGACGCGAATTTAACATTTTTTACCCATTACAAAAAAGTGTACAACGCCGCTAAAGAAGTTTTAACTTCAAAAAAACATTTTGGTATCCCTTTTATAAATGTCATTAAAAATACAGGGTGGCAGGAACATCGATACGCAAACTGTAACCATAAGTTCATGGAGGGTTTAGGGGGTCTGAACACCCCTGATTAGAAATATTTTCACCAGTAAAAAAAAAAATACTTAGCTGTTTCATACATTTTGACCCCGTGCACTGCACTGCAAGCATTGCACTTTTCTATGATACAGCAGATTTTATTTTTGATAACCTAAAAAATCTACACAAGGGGTTTTAGAATCATGGTTCAATTTGCGCGTTGATGTCACCGCAACCCTGTATATTCATATCATAAAAAAAACAATTAAATAGCTATTCATGAAAATTGATTTTTAAACAAGCAAAGCTGTAAACCTTTTTACTATATAACCTTGAATTTTCCCAAACATCACATCACTAATATGTTTTGATACAAACACACTCAAGCGGTTTATATTTTATTACATGCAAAGATTGAGTCCATAACCATTCCTAGAACCATAATGAGTACCATCTGATTACGTATTTACCTCGTTAACAATATTTTACCCAAACTTATAAGAGCCAAATAAAAAGTTATAACCTACAACATGAGATATCATAGTCTTTTAATATATGCTAATCGTATGCACCTGCTGCATATCGTGACAAGTAGGCCCTGCACAAACGCGCGGAGTAAACGTAAAGCTGTACAAGGAGGTTTTGTCGCGTGGTCAAAATTGGAACTAACGCCGCCGCCGCCATCTTGTTTTTAGGGTTCCGTACCCAAAGGATAAAAACGGGACCCTATTACTAAGACTCCACTGTCCGTCTGTCTGTCACCAGGCTGTATCTCATGAACAGTAATAGTTAGTGCTTGTCGCAAAAGTCTTAAACAAAAATGCTAAAGGATAAATTGTATTTTTCAATTCAAGAAACGTTCGATTTTACGTTATGTTTACGTCGCACGTTCGGACCAGGGCCTAAATAAGACTATCCCACGCGTGAAAACTCACAAAATGACATTAGGTAAGTAATAATTAAACGTAAAAGTTTAACAGTTATTCGAGAATTCTTTCGGAGTATGCTGTACCAGGTTTTTAGTAAGAATACAAGGTGATAGGTATATGATACTCATATATTTTAGAGAAACATCTGTGGATGTCCATTATTTGAATAGATTAATGTTAAACTAAGTGCTATTGAAGGTGTAAAGGTACCAATAATTTAAAAGCTGTAGAACAACATAAACGACTGTGTTGCTGAATAAATTTAAAGATTGAGAGAAAAGAATTAGAGAATTGGCAAGCTTTTAAAATTTGCTGAATAAATTTAAAGATAGAGAGAATTGGCAAGCTTTTAGTTGTACAGTATTAAGTTAATTTGACAGAGAAAACAATTTAAAATTTATGAATATGCTTTTCCATTTTGCTGCGCATACGACATATCCTATTTTTTCAGACGTCATTCGAGTAGCGTTATATACAAATACGACTTCTTCAAGTATCAGAGCAAAGAGGTTTTCTTCTTCTTCAGGGTTTCCTCCAGTCGAAAATCTCCCCTGTAACAAATTATCAGGATTATTATATTTTGCCACATTATCCCAAGTATTCTGTTCAACAATTTTGACTCGTACTGAATAGTTCCTACTAGTAAATCAGTATTAAGTCTAATAAAAACTTATTGAATGGTTTTGCTTCTCATTTTATTAGAAAGTAGTTGAAAACAGTGGCAGGAGTGTGTACGTAGGTACGTACACACTCCTGCCACTGTTTTCACACTTCCTAAAGGTGTTCTAACCATCTTCTTCTTCTTGGCGTGTTGATGACAGTCTAAATGGACTCGGCCCGGATTTCGGATACGTGTTTGGCGCCATCACTAGCGTCCATCAGTTCCTGTAACGTGCAGCTGACAGGACACACAGGGCGTGATAGGTTTCCCATCGTTTGTGGAACAGCACGACATTTACACTCCAAGGTGGAGTCGTCTATGATCTCCAACTGAACATGTCCTAATGCTCAATTGCTCATGTTTGTAAATTTTCATAACATCTGACTGCGATTACAATACCGCTTACGAAGCGTAGCATTCAAACGAGCAGTAAGTCTTACACGTCGTCACTCCTTAGCGTTGTATAATGCATATTGCGTAAGGTTACTCTGAGGTGACAATAGGTTAACAATCAACATTAACAGTACCCCCCGGAGTCCTTCATTTGACTATCTCAAATTTCTTTCAAGTTGGTTAAAGAAATATCTAACGTTACCTTATACGACCATCGAATTTGCATCGGAATCGTTTCCAATTTAACAAAATTCTCATACATAGGTACTTCTAAATTGTGTCTACGAGTATAATTAATCTTACACCGGACTTAATCTAATCAGTTGATAGTATAAAAGTAACAGTATAACCATTTCGAATAATTCTTTGGGGTCTTGTATATGTTTAACATTCTTGAATTGTTCATGACAATATTTTTCAAATTGTGTTCTGCTTTCTCTGTAATTATCATTTAAATTAAGAGCATTATTTGGAGTTAATCTTACATTCTTAGTATAACACTGATCATTGCTGGTTTTGTTCTAGAAGTCCGAAGTTTTGTCGAACAAAACGACGCGACGTGTGGATGAAAGCATCGATGCTACAGATCGATACAAAGGTGTCTTAAAGACATTCCGATTTAAATTTAGATAAAAAATGTTAAGATGGAATCACTGTTGGGTAACAGATAAAAGATTAGTTTCCCAGGTAGCCAGGTGTTGATATAATAATGAATTTTATATGCAATGACCTTTCTTTTTCGTATTGACTGTTTAACGGCGTAATTCTTTCGGGGAGTTTATTTTGTCTGCATTTGTTACCGAAATAAAGTCGGTATACAGATCTTGATTCTGAAATTCGATATTAATTGTGTCTCTACTACTTTGGAGGCTTTTAGAATTCCAGTTTAAAGTCAAGTAATCCTTGTTCAGATCTGTTTATTTTTCCTTGATAGTATTGAAGGGAAAAATATTGTCGTGTCAGACATCGAAGTTTTAACTTTACGGTGCGTAATGAGCTTTCAATTTAAATAGATAAATTGGAATATATAAGGGAGCGCTCATGAAGTCTAGTAAGATAGCAATATACGCTTTATGTTCACGTGAATAACATTCAAATTAGTGTAGGACTGGCCTCTATTTTTTTATAAGTAAGTAGTAGTAATTTGGGTGTGATTTATATTAATTTATACAGCCGACTTATGTTTCCAAACCTTTTCCATTTAAGTGACTTCTTGAGCCCAATGCAATTATACTGATACACATCTTCTACACAATACATACAAATAAAATATTGAAGTGTCGGTTTGTAATACCAAAATAACAACTTTTTTTTCTAAATGTAATGAAAGTATATACGTGACAAAAAAGCAATTTTTAAAACTTGCCTGTCTGTCTGGTTATCTGTTTGTTCCGGCTAATCTCAGAAACGGCTTTACGAATTTTGACGGATTTTACCTTTTTGACCCGGTAGCACGTTCCCGTCTGATAATTCCCGACATCCACGCGGGCGAAGCCTTAATAAAAATACAGTCTATTCCCAAATTCAGTTTCAAACAAAAGAAATACGACTTTAACCACTCATGATAACTCTTTGACTATCATCAGCTATAACTGAGTTGTGATAATCTACAGCCATACTGAGAATTTTATAACAAAACTCAACCAAGGATTGAAACCAGGAACTCAACAATACCTACTACCGATTCAAAGCGAAGCTCGTTAGCACTAGGTCAGCGTACAATAAGGCGATTGTTACCAGTGTTTATTACATAAACGGATATATCCCTACCACGCCACAATAAATTCTCGTCGACGACAATCAATCGGCGGCCCTCCTAGATAATGTACCAGGAAAAGGCCATCTAGCTAACAATGGACATTTGCAATTATAATATAAACGTTATTGTACTACATAGAAGTACTTGATGCATCGCATTATAGCCCATCTAACGGAGATGCTTTGACATAGCGCTTTATGGAAACATCGCAATAAACTTAAAACAAACTTACCATCTACGTCTTATAAAACCCTTTAACAAGATCTGACAGCCTTATTTACAAAGACACACGACACAATTTTATTAAAAGATTTATTACGGCAACGCAAATGTAAGTTTGTTAGCAAATCCGAACAGTGCCAGTGCCACCCGTAGACACCCTTTGTCCATTCCTTGATTGAATATCGAATGCATAATCGTAAACTTGAATCGATTCTTACGAATACGAAGAATCGATATTGAAATCGGCAAGCACTAAGGCTTTGTATGAATAAACGCACTTAGTGTGAGGAATAGGAAATCATAAAAGCATAGTGCTGTTCTACATACAATATTTAATCGAATTGGAGTTTATGCACCGATTATGCTCTATGTATTAAATTTCTTTTATATATTTTTTCCTTTAAACCGCGATGGTACCTATTCAGCAGCTCGCATTCTGTAATTAAATTTAGCTTATAGGATTCTTCTTCTCTTTTCAGTAACATTTTAAAGCTAGCTTTTATAATTATAAATAATTTCACATACACAGCTCATTTTGTTATATCGTTCGCAACCATAAATTCTAAAGCTATGAAACTGGATAGGTACATTTTGACAAACTGTTACACGTAGCGCCATCTATGAATTTGACCGGGAGCTACAGAGATCTGTTGGTTACAACCGGATGGGGTTGTTACTACCCTCGCACTGATACTGCGCCTTGGTTCGAACGTAAAAAACATATGTTCTGCCTCTGATCACCATGACTACACGAAATACATAAATCTAGGTAGATTTATGTATTTCCTGTAGTCATGGTGATCTTAGACTTCTACTTTCACGCGATGCGCAAACCTATCTACTTCAAATTATAATTTTGAATTCAAAAAGCAAGTCTTTGTTTTTCTCAAGGATCTAAATCGCTCGGGTTACCATATCACACGGCGAGTATTTCCAAGGAATATTGGTACAAATTATGCGACTGCGGATTCTTTCACTTGAGATAATGTATTCGATTCCGGACCGAGTCGATGGCATCGTTCACGCGAGCTTCGAATATTAGGCATCGTTTTATCCGATACTACGGAAACTCGATTAAAAATCGAATGGTAATTGATTTGTTTTTCTGTGTTTGTTATGCATTCGAATTTGGTTTAAAATTGGAATCATAAATTAGGGCCGAGTAAGCAAAAGTTCATCGTAGAGTAATATTTCATGTTACTTTTTAATAACTTATCTAAATAAATTATTTGTAGGGTCAATACATTAAATTGTATCTGCAATAAATTATATTCAAAAGGTACACTTATAACCGTTCTATTTGCATAACCTTTTACTTTTTACACTATAAAAGTTCTAGCAATCAGAAACTGACTTGCTAGTATAATATAAGTTTATTTTTATGTGTTTTTTAAATAAAAACTTCTTTAAGCATGTTGGACATTTTTTGAGATGAGAAAACCATTGTACTCGCGACACTGTTACTACCGATACCGAGCTACATTCGGATGTGTTCGGCTGTCCTCGTGATGTACTCGGTTTTACTGCATATCCGATATATCAGTGAGTGATGGCAAAGTATTTTTTTTGTGTTTTGTTTATACGACGACTAAAAAAATACACACGTAATTGTTCAAGTTTTCACTTCTGTCGGCACTCCCGGGGTGCCACTGTTTTTTTGTTTTCATTTCTCAGTGATGGTAAGTCGCCACCCTGATGGTGTAATATAAAGGTCTACCGAGCATTTGAAACAAACACTGGTAATATTTTTGAATACCTATTGTGTATTTCCGCATTTTTTTTTCAGAATGGGAAATCATCAAAAATGACCCCTCCCGCTCTGGGTGGAGCGGAAGGGAGTATCAGACTCTTACTGACTAAAACCCACCCGTGTTCCTTCCTTAGCCCATTATGTTCCGGGCCAGCTGTAACTCTTTCGGACAATAATGTTTTAGCCCCGTCTTAAGGTCATGGGTTCATCTAGCTGGTGGTGTCCCACGCTACGTGGCCGCACTAGAGGGAGGACAGGGTGCTGTGGCGCAGCCTGGGAGAGGCCTATGGCCAGCATTGGATTGCGAACGGCTGAGTAGGTTGATTGTGAATCTATAATCTTTTACCTCATCATCTGCACAGCCTTTTCCGAACTATGTTGGGGTGGGCTTCCAGTCTAACCAGATTCAGCTGAATACCAGTATTTCACATGGAGCGACTGCCTATATTTGGGCTTCTGACTACTCGTAATGACTGTCAAAGATCCACGAATGACAGCCGGAACCAACGGCTTAACATGCTTTCTGAGGCACGGAGGGGTCGTCTCGGAATGTAGAGATGGTCACCCATCCACAGACCAACCGCGGCAAACGTCGCTTAACCTGATTGATCGATGTGTGCGGCTGTTATTATTTCGCCACGGGCCCCTCTCTATAATCTTTTATCTGTCATTCCCGCACTACACTGCTGTTCGCGGCTGTTTGTGTATGTAAATTTAAATGTTTGTAAACGCACCCACGATACAGGAGTAATTCCTAGTGTGGGGCAACGTTTTATTAAAAAAAATCCCGCACTACAGCGTGGCATAGTTTCTACCTTCCACCATAGGAATAAGGAACAGGAGGATATATATACGAAGGTTATAGCATAACATAACATCACGCACATCGGTGAACCTATAGTAGACCGATATTTAGCCAGTTATGTATAAGACCCAATTAATAGGGGGGGGAGCGTATTGCCATCACTTGGGCATAGATCAGCGGGGCGATTGCGTAACACATAATCAATCGGAATCGGTTTCATTTTGACAGTTGAACAACATTCATTGCGTTATTTACGTGTTGAGCAGACAAATTTTTCGAACTTATGAGGCAATGGATTAGCAATTTACTTCAAAATGATTCAGATTCCGATTGATGGTGTATTACGCAATTAAGGTGCCGGAGTTCCAGACCCCGGGAATCGAATCCAAGACCTCATGCTCCGCAGCAGAGCTTTCGACAACTAGACCAACGAAGCAGTCGAATGCGAATGGTATACTTATCTGTGTTTATAAAATCAGAGCAAATCTTGTAACTTCAAATCGAGAACCAAGAGTACCGTTTAGAGATGTAAGCTCGATATTCGGTGCATTTGCGAGATCATATCGATACACGACGGCGAATATTTTGCGCTTTGAACGAAGACTGTCACTAGCAGACAACGTTACGATAAAATACCGATTTTTGTAAGAAAACACCGGTCTTTGCGAAATTGTTCCATTGATTACATAACTGGAACTTTGCTTTTTGTTGTGCAGTTTTTGGGATATTTGTTTTTGTGATTGTTCTTAAAAGGTAAGGGTTATTTTGGGTCGCATTTTCGTAAGGAATGTCGGGTTGAATTGTTCTGTGAACTTCGAACTTAGTGATTTAGTTTTATAGCAAGAAGAACTGTTTGTTGTTGAAGTATTTGTTCCAGCAAGCTATCTATCTATGGTCAGCAGTGGTGATCAGAGATACGTGATGCAGGGGCTTCAGACCCTAAAGGCTGCTCTCACCATTGAAACTGAACGCGATTAACACATCTAAACTGCGTTTAAGAGCCGTCAGTGTCAGTTTATTACCTAACAACGATGACACTGACAGTTTTTAAACGCGGTTTAGATGTGCAGATCGTGTTCAGTTTCATGAGATCTGCTATAATAGTAAAGAATAACTCGATATCTTCTGGGTTTTCTTTTGCAGGCAAAAAATATTATGAACAGGTGTTCATAATATTTTTTGTACTTTTATAATCAATGGAAGTGCGAAAGTTCAGGTGAACTTTCGCACTTCCATCGATTATAAAAGTCATATTAATTGCATTACTGGAATACGTGTAAACAGTATCTATAAATCTCTATGGGTAGGTAATACCAACGCACCCTGACTACAAAACCAGGGCTCCAGTGAAACGGAGGTGAAATTAGAACAATTAACCTGCCGCCGAAGCCGCGGTGGCCGCAAATAGAGCCGCCGGTGATAGTGGCTAATGACTTGTTAGTACTGCCACCAAATACACATGCGATGAGTAGGGATGTGGGGTAGTCGATAAGTGACGGGTTTTTATGTCGATGTAACTTGGTTGTCATTTTAAAAGCTATTCCTTTAAAAAGCGAAGAAACCATAATTATAATATTTATTAGTTGTCCTTGTTAATCGATCGTGAATCGATAATATTTAATCAAGAGGGACTACCTAAAGGTTAAAGATACAATACAGGAAATTAATAGTATCCTCAATAATTAGGTAACGACTATAAGGTTAAAAAGCAGTGCACTTTAAACTCAATTTAAGCTGGTAGTCATAAAATATTCATTAAACAATTCATATCAAGTTGACACTACCATCGAAACATTGGTACTTAATCTCAAAAAACACTCTTTTGTACCTAACATAATTTTTTCATTGCATCCGTCAGAAATTAATAATTAAAATATCGATAAAAAGCCACATTAAAAGCGCAACACTGGCAAGTGAGCGACGACCGACCGCGGTCGCCACTACACCGCCATCTATAATTGGTTTGCTCTGCAGCTGATTTTTATCTCCAATTATTGAGTTTTCACGCCAATTAAATATTATCTAGCTTCCGGTGGAAGCCGCAATGTCGATATAATCATACCGTTTCTTGAAATGGCACAACCCTTAGTAGTAATACTACCTACGTTTCTTGAATAAATGATTTAATTATAAACTCTCTATTGGTATTTTAAATTAGATAATGATTGTGGTACCTCTTCGTTTCCGTTGCTCTAACATAGGTAATTGTATAACGAATTAACTTTTTTATTGGTGCAATCCGATAATTGTGAATAATTGGCTGTGTTTATTGCTATATCGATTAAGTATAGGAGGCAACGAAGGTACTGTACCCGGCGATAAATATTGCACATCGACCATTACCTTATTTGTATTTTATACAAAGAATAAAAATAATTATCAAAAGAAGCAAATCATAAATTGTTTTAACAGCTCCTAATAGATACCGGACTGTTTGTATTTCGTGCGGCAGAGATAACGCTCTACGAAGCCGAAATTAGCCGATTGTCTCTTTCCAAAGGTCGATATGCAATATTTATCGCCGGGTACTGTAGATAGATTTACGTGATGGAAAAAGTAGTCAAAAGAAAATGTAATTGTAGATTGTCGGCTTCTGCCTTTGTCATCATCATCATCAGCCTACAGCAATACACTGCTGGATATTCTTCAATTGCATGCCAATTAGGTCGATTCTTGGCAACTCTCATTCAGCTGATGCCAGCTACCCTGCGAAGATCGTCGCTCCACCTAGCCAGAGGTCCTACCTTACGTTTACCGGATCGTGAGCTCCACTCAAGAACACGTCTACCCCAACGGTCATCGATTCTACGGCTCATCTGACCGGCCCATTGCCACTTCAGTTTGCTTATTCTGTGAGCTATGTCGTCAGCTTTGGTTCTCTGCTTTGTAAACAGTATTTACCTCTATAGCCTGAGGTGACATGACTCATCACAATCACAAATCAAAGACATAAGAGTATGATGCTTAGGATAGAGACATTATTGCTTTCTGTTAATCATGCAAATATTTCCAAATTCTCAACATACAGCAATTAATCATTAAATGTTTTTCAAACAACACAACACTAAGACAACACAACACACAACGATACAACAACACAACACTACAACACAACACAACACAACACAACACTAGGACAACACAACACACAACAATAACACAACACAACACTAGGTATGCATAATCAGTCTATAACGTTCCCACTGCTGGGACATAGGCCTCCTCTCGGTGAGAGGGAGTGGGCCGTAATCCACCATGCGGGCCCAGTGAGATGCATGTCACACGCCTTCTAATTTTTGGTTCTAGGACATTCCGGGTTCCTCACGATGTTTTCCTTCGCCGTTTTGAGAGCAGTGGTGATGAAATAATTAACACAAAGTAAAGTGCCTTCCTGGGCTTAAACCTACGACCCACAACTCGCAATTCGGAACCTTTACTACTGGCCCGCCACTGCTTTGCATCAATCACTATGAGCACCCTTCATCTCTTTCTTTACCTTGGTTACAACACATAATATGAAGAGAGTGTATATCATTCTTGGTAGGTTATCACACTTATCACACATGGATAACGCAAAGATTTAAATCGTTAGATTCGACCTACCGCCTCAAAATATTTTCGCGTTTCTGTTTTGTTTTGACACCGAAACCACATCGTTCTGACACACACAATGTCGCATGCTACCATGGAAAACCCATATACGGGATGCGTGAGCTTACTATACTCAGTAATGATACTTTTCGCGCGACGTAAGTATGGTGAGAGCAAATCTTACCATTTAAGAAGGAATCACCAGGGAAGCCCGCGAAATTCAATTATCACGGGGTACTTTAGCGCGTCCTCCTTAAACCTTTGGCCTAATGGCTTTCAAATTACAACCACAAAACGAAAACATCTATTTTGAATATAAAAACATCCTTCTAACATTAAAAGCAACACCTTCTCACGTTTCATTAAGTAAATACCTACTATTAAATAGTAAAGTAAGTAACAGAGTCAACATTTATCTCAGATACAATCTAAACTCTACCGCACACCCATCCGGGCTCTGAACACAAATAACTACTTAAAAGGTCAACTTTCTCACTATTAACTTGTTCAGACATTGTGGCGTATTGATTAATACCGGTTAGTAACTCCTTTGGTGGAAATAAGAATGTTTCTAGATATTCTAAGGACGCTGTATGCATAAACACATTTTTATTGATCTAAGGATAATGTTTGCACCACGCTATATTAACATTACTGTTATCAAAGTGGAGTCAGCGCGTCATCTCGTAAGTTATTCGATGACTCAGCACTTTATTAACACCTACGTCTAAAAACGGGTCTTTTCAGAGTTAGAGGACGCCCAAAATCACAAGGACATTTGAGGTGCTAGTCAAAAAGAAAACCCTCACATTTTGGTTCGACTTATTGCTAGCCTAGTCTTATTGAGTTGACTGATATATATAATAATATATGCCTATTGTTAAAAGTTATACTTTTCACTCTCCCAAATGAAGTAGGATTTTCTTGCGAGTTTCTGAAGTAGAATTTGAATATGCGCGACCAACGAGGTACAAAGTTCCCATATACCTATTTATATGGTGCGTTTAGCGCGGACATTGGACAACTACATATATGCTATGGCTTGTTATAGGGCTTTCTATGGGCGTAATTGACTTTGTATACTAATTATAGCAAATACAATGAATGGCAACTATTCATGTATTTATACAGGTATGTAGTTAGGGCTTTTTTTTTTTGAGGATGGGAAATCATCAAATGACTCCTGCCGCTCTGGGTGGAGCGGAAGGGAGTGTCAGACTCTTACTGACAAAAACCCACCCGTGTTCCTTCCCGTTACAATCCCGCTGACCCGGCAGGCTTCGGCCCTTACGGGCCCCTTCGTTTGATGCTGACATCTCTTTGAGGCGCGCGTGGAACACGTACGCGCCGTCCGGCACGGGCCTGGTCCTGATCGGACGGTGCTACCCATTACTCTCTGCCCGCAGGCCCGCGCCTACGGTGGCCGGGAGTCGTCGCGCGGCTCCCGACGCCCGGAGCGTCTCCCGCGGCGGCTGGGACGGGAGGCTCTCTCCCTCAGCCGTCCCGCCGCCTCCTTCGCTAGCATGACTGCTTCGCAGAAGGAGGCGACTGCCCCCCACTCCCTCTCGCCCCGGACCATGGCTTGAACCAGGCCCGGACGCGAGAGGTCGCGGCCGCTGCCGATCGCCTCTACGAGGACACGGCGGTGCTCCGCCCAGGCGGGGCAGACCTCCACCGTGTCCTCTGGGCGATCCTGGCAATGGTGACACCCGGGCGCTTCCTCCCGCCTGATTATGTGCAGGAACCTCCCGAAACTTCCGTGTCCGGCGAGGACATGCGTCAGGCGGTAGGTGAGGGCTCCATGACGCCTCTCTAGCCACTCCTCAAAAAGGGGTCTTACCGCCGCTATCGTGGCGTGCCCATGTAATTAGGGCTTGCACATGTAATTACACATGGCCTATCTTGATTGTGTAACATACTATCAATCTCAATCTGAATCATTTTGATTGCTTCAATATTCGAAAAAAAAAAAAAAAATCTTCTCAGCTACGTAAAAAAAAAAAACGCAATGAAAGTTGTTGAATTGTCAAAATGAAAACCTTTGCAACTGGTAGTGAGTTACCTACGCAATTACTCCGCTGTTCTATAAGGCTGGCGGTCGATTCTGTAAAATCTCAGCGTAAAAATTTAGTTGAAGTGAGCTTGAAATTAACTGTCATCCCATCTGACGCTAGGGAATGACAGCTCACTTCAAACACACTTCACCTAAGATTTCACAGTGAGATTTTTACAGAATGGCCCCGCTGAACTTCTGAAATGAGAAGTTTGGCAAACTAGCGAATATGGCTAATTGTCGACTTTACATGCAAATAGATAAACAGATTGAGTTGGAATATAGCCCATAATTCACGTTCCTGTAACTTGTACAAAAGTACAGTACCCGGCGATAAATATTGCCCATCGACCTTTTTTTGTATTTTATACAAAGAATAAAAATAATTATCAAAAGAAGCAAATCATAATTATTGTTTTAACAGCTCCTACTAGATACCGGACTGTTTGTATTTCGTGCGACAGAGATAACGCTCTACGAAGCCGAAATTAGCCGATTGTCTCTTGCCAAAGGTCGATGTGCAATATTTATCGCCGGGTACTGTATGCAAGTAGCCTGCACGCCGATGTGCCATAAACTCCTCTGATTGAATGGCACAATAGCGTGCAAGCTACTTCTATAGGTACTTTGTATAAGTTACAAGCAAGTGTATTATGGGCTTAAGATAGTAACGATCATAACAGTCAAGTTCTGGAAAGTATAATACCAAGGGAAAACACATTACATTTTATTTTAAGAAGGTTTTTTGGAAAACTTTTTAGAACAACAGTAAAAACAGCTTCGGTGAAAAATAAAGAGAACTACTTAAAAAATACCTATACTTTTTGGAAGACATTCTTTACTCAAAATTTACATTACTCGTCTTTGTAATAACTGAAACCATCTTGAATTCTGCTTAAAAATAAAACAGTTTTACACACCGCGGCTTTACAAAGAAGTTCAAAAATAAACCTGCTATTGCGCTAAAACATAAAAGAAAACATCGTATTGTTCTGCTACTGAAATGATTCGTGTTCCCTATCAAGTTGTTATGCAAGTTTATTTCCGAAACCGACTTGCACACGCACAACAAGTAACTTCTTCTTGCTGCAAAAAACATTTGCTTTAACCACTTTTGCAATTACTTGCAAGTCTATTTTTTCCAGAAGGTAAAAAACGCAAATCGCAGACGTAGGCAACACAGTGGCCAAATTTAAATGGAATGGGCACTCGGGTAGGTCACATCTGCTGCATGTCACATTAGAATTGGCCGAAAGTAGCCATTTATTGGATTCCGGACAACAGGAACCGGTGACGCGGTAGGCCCAGAAGGAGATGGCGTGACGAGTTAGAGTCCTACCTAAAGGATTGGGCTGTAATTGCAAAAGAGAGAAAAAAAATGGAAAGATGGAAGAGAGGCATTTGCCCTGCAGAGGGAAACAACAGGCTCTAATAAAAATAAAAAACAGTGGCACTCGGGGAGTGCCGACAGAAGTGAAAACAAAACACAAACAGAATACTTTGCCATCACTCATTGACATATCGGATATACCTTAAAACCGAAGACAACCGAACACATACGAATCGGGTATTTTTTTAATCATCTTATAAACAATACACGCGCGGTGTCGCTTACGGTAACAGTGGCGCGAGTTCAATGGTTTTTTCCCATCTCAAAAAATGCCCAACGCGCTAAAGAAGTTTTCACTTCAAAAACTCTTACAGCAAGTTACAAACACAGTGCATATAATCAAAACGGTAACCGTATTTATTACTTGTCTGTCACTAGGCACTGTTAATGATGGTCCTTCAAAATAACTTCTGCAAGTATACTTGCAGACATACAAAGGTTACTGTTGGCGACTGTATTTATAACCTGTCACAATTGCAAGTAACTGTCGATACCTGTACAATGTACATACGATCAGTCGTCACTACATAGTCGAGCACTGTTGTGGATGTACAACATGACGCGTCCGATGCATTGTTCTCAAGCCTGTTCGATATAAATAAAGTATTATCTGCAATAATAACTTGCTCGATTGAACTGAACAATACGCTCAGCGGACGTGTGGGCGGCGGATACTATCGACCTATTGACGGGATTTATATGGAGCTGGTAATTAAGTATTCTAGATTTCGGGTCCCACAACATTCAGATCAAAACCAAGGAAGATCAAAGTTTGCTGCTTTGCCGAAGACTTAGTACTTATCCTTCTAACAATGGACTTCAATGGACTTTGTGATGGATAAAAAAAATAAAATGTCCTAAAACAAATATAACCTACTCAACACTTTTTCTAATGTGTATAATTCGATCTCAACATATGAAACATCTGATTTAAGAAACTGATCGACATGCTAAATCTAAAATCGCTAAGAAGTCGTGACTCTGTGAGAAAATATACATTTGTTCTGAAACAAAACAGCCAAATATTACTATGAAACTAAAACATTACATTTATTACTTCCTTTTCAACAATATTAATCAAAGTTGTAGTAATAAAGTTAATTAAAAACATCCTCAACAAACAAAAAACAAAAATGGTATGATCATCTCCATAAACATCCCATCAACGACTCTTTGTTGAGGTCCAGTCTGATTTAATTGCGTACAGCGTTAATTGGCCATTGTCCTTTAATATTGTGCCCTCGCCCTCGGTTAACTATAGCCGATTGTTTTTGTGCCCCGTTGTGCCTTGTGCCCCGTTGTGCCCCGTGCGCTAATGTGCAGTCGTGATGTTTGCTTACCGTTTAGATATCGATTGAGATGTTTTGGGAGGGATTCGGTTAATTATTCTTGTTAGCATTGTTTTAGATTTGGAGGTATACGTTCCTTTTGGATTGTTAGTCATCCATCGTTAATTATGTATTTATTATGCTAAAACAATCTTATTGATATTTGGGTTTTTCTTAAATTCCGTTGTGAACATTTTGTCCCGTTAGTGAATAGAAAGAAGGTTTATTTGTCACAGAAACAAAGATAATTAACTCAAATAATAAATAAAAACAAACTAATTCTCACGTAATCTCAGTAATCACGAGCACAAAATAGTCGACAGCTGCAAGTCATGACTGTGACAAGAAGACTTAGCATGATGCTGTGCTACCGACAGCATAGCGCTAATTTCGATTTTTTCGGATTTTTGTTTTTTTTTTAATATCAGAAGGAATTATAGAGTTTTTACCTTAAGGTTTTGCTTTCTTTGGTATGAAATCAAACTACTACCGATTTTGACTTCTGATTTTGTTAGGCGAATTGCAGGAATATCTTAACCAATAGTTCCATCCGTCTGTCTGTCAGAAGCTGTATCTCATGAACCGTAATAGGTATGAAATTTTCACAGAGTGTGTATTTTTACTGCCGCTATAATAAGAAATAAAATAAAGTATAAAATTAAAGGGCCAGTTATAAAAAAAAAACCCCAAAAAATCACGGTTCATGTATGAACAAGAACCGTGTTTTTTGGGCTTTAGCCTTGTAGTATGGAACCCTCCGGGTCGTCAGAATTGCATTTGACCGCTTTTTTCGTGAAGTTTTGTAAGCGAGCTGTTCCATTAAAACAATGACTCCATCATCCAGCTATAACATAAGTTAAGCGTCAACCATTACAAGATATTCTCTTTCAGCAACAAGAAAATATAATCTTCCGTATCTCAAAATCTGCAGATCCCCAGATTACGCACTATCCAACGCACTATTAAACAACAAGGAAAGAATTCGCTACAAAAAAAAAACATAATAGCTTCCAACGATGTTACAGGACAAAGGCGTTTAAGAAAACCTGCCTCTTGTTCTTTGAATCATATACATAATCATAATAATTAAATGTCGCAATGAGGAGCCGTGTTATCAGGCGGACGCAGAATGATGCTACTGACCACTTCACGTCACTCTTTTGAACCACCCTTACAAAATACTCGACATACATTGCCAGCTTTAAACTAGCTTGGGCATCACCCTTTCAAAGGAAAAAAGCAAAGGATGTCGGACGAATAAATTCCGTCGCCGATCAAAAGGTGACACAGTGTAGGAAAGTGTCAGACCAAGAACCAGTTAGGCAAATTATCTGCGAGGAATCAGTGACTCCACCTGCCGTTCAGGGCTGCGTTTATTTATTTATGTATTTTGTGTTGCAAAGTTCGCGTGATGAGACGCAATGTATTGTTGTAAATGGCTCGCATGGCAACTTTTATTTTTACTTGTTGACGGCCCTATTGAATAAACTTTGGAATGTATTAGAAATAGATGGCGGGTTTATTATTTATGTGTGCTTGTGGTTGCGGATTTTTTGCTGTAGTGGAATATTTTTTGCATTCATTAAAGAGGTTAGTCTTTTTAAGAGATCTATGTATCTTTGTTCATTAGAAGACTGGAGTACCTATGTATAATTGAAGCTAACTTCAATTATACATAGGTACTCCAGTCTTCTATAATTCTGTAGATGCAGTCACGACCATTCTTCAAAAGGCCCTTCCAGATATTGCCCTGCATTGTTAGACTCACGTAAAATACTAATAATTAATGTTTGGGGTTTAAAAAAGACCATGAACTCTGAGATTGTTTCGTTATTTCTTCTAAAGGATCCGTCAGTTAAGAAATACCGGCGCCATCTAGTCAACAAAATATTAACATGTAAAATAGATCTCAAAAGATCTACTTACAGAAATAAACATTTCATTAATACCTTACACTTGCACAAGATGCGATTGTTACATAATTTTTGGATAGTTTTGGTGTTGTGGACATAACTCAGAAACAATATAGCTTAATAGCGTAATCAATCTATATTGTTCCCACTGCTGGGACATAGGCCTCCTCTCGGAGAGAGGGAGTGGGCTATAATCTACCACGCGGGCCCAGCGCGGATTTGTAGACGTCACGTGTCTTCGAACTCTTGTTTCATGGTACAGACGCCAGCACATCAAGCTACTACAATCTGTCAAATTTCTTTAATAGATTTTCAACTTTATCACTAAAATGTAAGGTTCAAAGTTGACTGGGAAAATTTGACGGTTTCGGGTAGCTTGATGTGCTGGCGTCTGTATATACTAATTGTCTCACGATGTGATTTCTTCACAGTTTTGAGAGCAGTGGTGATGAAATTATTTACATAAAGTAAAGCGCGTGCCTGGGTTCGAACTCACGTTCTACAACTCGTAAGTCGGGGCCGTTACCACTGGTCCATCACTGCTCCTCATAAAACATAAACTTCAAAACCATACTATTTGGAAATTGACCTTTTCTCAAAGTTCGTTTAGCAATTTATGAGAAAATCTCTTTTGAATTTTGCGTAAGTGTTAGGCTCGTTACTATACAGAGACACAATATCAATCGCCAATTGAATGTTTAGGTGTCTAAAAAGCTATCATACGATGTCACCTTTTCATTATTTAAATCAAACAAAGTGTTAGCTGAATTTCTATTATAACTAATACAATCCCATACCAAGATGATGACGCACACCTCTAAAAACCCAAATAAAACACGAATTTTATTATAAATTTCACTTCAAAGTAACAACAAAAAACACATCAAAATAACTGATAACTTATTCAAAGAAATCACCACTAAACAAATACAATAAACAATAAATATTTAGACAATAATAAATAGTTTTATCTTTTAAAACTACAGACAAACCCAACAAGGTATTAAGACCATGCAACATTGAAGATTTTTCAATCAGCCACACAGCTGGGTTTCTAATTAAAAGTATAATGATCCATCCTATAATAGTATAGAAAAACTAATGTTCCCATAACCAGCATTGTAATAATGAATAATAATTCGTAATTAGTAATTGTGTAACAAAAACTATTCACTATTTAGTGGAGCATAAAAAGTTAGTGATTTAGAATTTCAAGCTCACCTTCGTGACTAAATGTTATAAGATTTTTGTTTTAATTTGAGCAATTATTTATAAGTTATTACAAAATTAAATTTAATATGAATTTGGAATGGTAAAGTAACAGTTGTTTTTGTTTAGCTTAAAAATGATTAAGAAGTTTTTGCAAAAATAACTCTGATTATTATTTGCTAGACTAAAATTACAGCGGCGATCGATTATTTTTTGGCATCATGACATTATTTAGTAACTATAATATATTAGCTGTCATTTTGGAATAGCAAATTAAAAATCAGAGTATACTTACATCTAATGTGCAATGCGCCATAAATTATTTATTGCTAATTTTATAGTTGTGCAACTTTTACTGTTACTCTCTTTGATTATGTATCTGAAATGCTTACTTATCACAGCCATCGCAACGTATTTGGATACTTAACAATGTGCAATACTATCAGTAAGTATTAGTAAGCTAATTTTGTTTTGGTGGTCATAGCAAAATTAACTGTGAAAATGAGGTTTCGTCTCTAGCTCGGAAATTATTACTGTTACTGTTAGCCTGCATCATCTTACTGCTGGCCAAACGCCTCCCATGACTTCCAGCTCTTTCGATCCAGGGCTAAAGTGGACCACTGGTCGTTTGTTTTGTCTAGCTCGTCCCGCCATATTCTATGGGGGGAAATTATGTTTATATTTTTTCCGTTGCACCTCGGAGACATATTTATTTAGACTGTGGCAAAAAGTGAACTGGCTCCCGTCTTGAAAATACATGACGTTCGCAGTCTTATCTCACCACAGTCTAACAGTAAAAGTAGAACCACGCACACCCATCACAAATCACGCCTTACCTTTCCCTCACGACTTACCCGACGACCGGTTAATTATTAATTACAATTGCTAATCAGAATCAATTTATTGATTTTCACTATACAGTATGTTAACTAACAGAGGGCGTTCCCGTTAACCCGCAATAGTATAGCATCCATACATGCTAAAAAAAATATTACCATTCGAAAATAAAATGTTTTTATTTTTTTTTATATTAAAATATTCACTAAAAATCGTAATAGGTAATAAATAGGCAATAGGTACGGGCTGGTGTCCGCAACTCCACGTCAATGCGCGTATTTTGCGTACGGGTGGTGTTCAATAAAGAGTATTCTATCTTCCTATATGTATCTGCATATTCTAGTTACTTATCAAATTTTAACTTTACCTATCCAGGTAGAGTTAGAATTCGAGCTTTATTATTCTTGCAAAATTCAAACACAAGCTCTGCAAGCTTCTTACACAAGGCAGAAGTAAATTAAAAAACACAATTTGATTAGGATGGTGAAAGTATAACCTAGGCACTTCAAATCATGTCACGCCAGGCGTAAAATCGGATTGGCGAACTGGTTACGATATTTTAGCAGACAACCTGTCGACTAGTCAATCCGTCACAGTACAGTGCATTTTATAAACTTTGAACCTGTGGCCAAATTTTAATATAACTTATCTACATAAAAGCATTTTCGTGTTGTTTACACACAACGGATGGAACCGCGCGAAAAGAATGCGAGGTTGTCGTGATTAGCTAAGGAATTGAAGTGTTTTCGAAGTAAGGAATCATTGAGTGGCCATAGTGAATAAGGCCCCTGCATCACATTCAGTGGTATGACTTTAGAATCTTCCTATGACTGTCATCATACCACAGTACCTGCGCGGCCGTTTATGGCACATGGAGTTTAGACTTTTTTTTTTTTTTTTGAGGATGGGACATCATCAAATGACCCCTCCCGCTCTGGGTGGAGCGGAAGGGAGTGTCAGACTCTTACTGACTAAAACCCACCCGTGTTCCTTCCTTAGCCCTTTATGTTCCGGGCCAGCGGTAACCCTTTCGGACAATCCCGCTGACCATGGAGTTTAGACTTTAGACACAGACTTTATATTATATGAGTGACTGAGACAACGCTCTGCAAAAGCCAATTTTTTTCTAAAACTCCTACCAAACCAATTAATCTGCCAATGTTTTTCCCAACTATATTGGGATCGGCTCACAGTCTAACTGGATGCAGCTGAATACCAGTATTTTGCATGGAGCGACTGCCTATCCGACCAACACAACCCAGTTACTGGGTAACAAGAACCCCTTGACTGTCATGATCTCCGAATGACTGCCGGGACTAACGGCTTAACGTGCTCTCCGAGGCACGGGGGGGTCTCGATATGTAATGGATGGTGACCCATTCACGAACTGACTATCTAACTAAACTTCGAATGACCCGTGCGACTGTTATCATTTAACCACGAGCACCATACATCCTTTTTTCTGAAACCTCCCTTAGTTAACAGCCGGATAAACTACTGTAGGTATTGCAATTCCTACGGATACCGTATTTCACTAAACATGGTTTACGTAGGAATGCACTGTTCTATGAAGTTTCAGAAAATGAAATCAATACTTCTAAAACAAGAAGAAAACATCAAGATGACTTGTATGTACTTCCCATAAAACGTGCGTGCAGCTCTAAAGACGATTAAGATGAGACTTCTATCTTAACTGATAAGCAAGTAGATTGAGACTGTAGTGCTCCACATTTCTCTAGGCTGCGGTGCTATGCTCTAAAAATCTAACTGTGAAAACTTAGATAAAGTGAGCGTGGAGTGAGCTGTCAACAGTGTCAATTCCTAGCAAAAACAAACTCACTTCACCTAAGCTTTCACGGTGAGATTTTAACAGAATCGACCGGCTGATCCTGTCTCTGAATAACAATGAACATTTATTAATGGCCAAAGAATAAGCATCGCCATACAAGTAGCAAATCTGTCAGCCTTTTGGGCACTTTTGCTGTTGACAGCGATGCGGACGAATTTTTTGATGTCCTATGATCCTTTTCCTTTTTTTTATTTGCATGTACATATTTTTAATATTATTTTAAGTCTGTTGTAATATAATAATATAATTATTTAAATACAAACCAATAAAAAACGTTTATTTTGTTGGCATTCATTTTAGTTTTCTCGGATATCCTTCAGTTTTCTCATGTTTTGTATCATTTAAAACTCTGAAGCATCTAAAAACTTATTGATTTTTCAAAACTCCTTAAAAGGGTCTTGGCTACAGATATCTGTGTTGCAAGCTTCATAGGCATATTTTTTCCGAAATTTTTCCCTTCATGTAACAGCAACGCTTACAAGAGCAAGACTGACTCTCTACTATAATTCCATCGGTTATACTTATGAAACACCTTTTTTCCACGGATATCAGCAAACTAAATCGATACGATACGTTTAAAAAAAAACACACAGATAAAAATCGTTATTAAAGTAAAATAACTCAGAAAGTAACATCGGTATGCGTTACTAAAACCAACACAAAGGATGCGCGGGCGCATTTGAAATTATAATAAAACGGACAAATGAAATCGCACACTTAACCGTATCTTTGTGATGCGCTCGGACAAAGTGGCGGATTAAAGGCGCGGACAGAACTGACTCCCGGGACCCGGGACCGGGATAGGATCAAAATGGAAGGACCTCAGCCCGGAGTCACGCGAATAATGAAAGGGGCGAGAATCATGTAAGAAAGAAAACATGAAGGTACTTCTTCAAAAACAAATTAGATGATAGTATACTCTTCATAATGTACGTCATAAAAGGTTTAGTAATAATAATATTATTGTTATTTCCTGATAAAAAAATTAACGTAAAAACTTATTAACAATATACAATACGTGGTATTTTCGCTTTATTTCCTAACGAAAGCAAAAACTGAAGGCGATGGGGCTCGACAAGCTTTCTCCCAGTGTTACGTACTCAAAACTGCGCTAAAATTTATAAATTTTCTCAAACAGCCTAAAAAGTCCGGGCAGAAAATTCCGGACACTGCCCGTGTGTCCTGCCCTAAAGCCCATGAAAACTAAGAACACGTCTAGTATCGTAATATTTGCAAATAATCCGCAAACTGGTAATACTATACGGACTGGGAACACTGAGAAGTCTCAGATAAAGAAAATATCAAGACTATTATAGCCCGTCGCACGCACGTCGCTCTAAAGTACGATTTGTGTGGATAAGAAATTGTACGATTGATTTATGAAACAGGGTACTAAAGTGTTTTATTACTCTCAGTTTTCCTGGGACTTTTCTGCTGATTTTATATTGTGTATACTGTGTTGTGGCCTATGGGTCTCTCATAGCACAGCATCTTGCTGAGTGGAAATCTTTTTGTCACAGCCACGAAGTGCAGCTGCCGACTATTCATGTTCTGTGCTCGTGATTATAGATCTGTTTTGTTTATTAGTATTTTTTTTTATCTTAATTTTTTTACTACAATCGGGTTTTTAGTTTTCACCCGACTACGCTAGAAGGAGGGTTTTTTTTCGAGTGTATTGATAATTACTTTTTTTTATTTATTCGAGTTATATTTATTGCATACACGTGTTTCTGTGACAAATAAACCTATTTTTCTTTCTTTCATTTATTATATCTCTACACTATTTCAGAAATCTTTTTTGTGTACTTGTACATGGCAGGCCTGAAGCTTTTCAGTTCCTTCCAATTTTAAATAGATTATGTCTACACCAGAAGTAGTAAGTCAATAAGTAGGTACAGGAACTGCCAGAGTTTTCCTTTATCATAACACCATTTCAGACACTTTTATAACATGATTTTTTACTACATGTTTTTTCGTCCATTGTCGCACATAATCCACAAATTACAATCACTAAACATCTTAATAAATAAAAGATAGAACCAGCAAAACTCGTTCCAAATCCAAAAATAAATCATATTATTTTATCTTATCTACATGTTCCCAACACGTCATTCGACTATATCTTTTGTAGTTTCGCATCCAACGGGCTGTCATACGGCGGGGCTTAGCGAATTAACACCGGAGTTAAGTTGCATTATGTACTGTGCCTTTTGCAACGCCGCACCTCTTGATACCTGCTACCACAGTCAATATAGAACAGCAGGCTAAGTCGTCACAATATTGAAAAACCTTGAGTTAATTAACACCGGATTTTAGTTTTTGTGCTATAACTTGTGCACGATGTCTTGATGCCCGTTACCACAGTGAATATAGAGAAGTAGTTACAGTTGACACAACTTGAAAATATTTTGAGTGAATTAACAACGGAGATAAGTTACATTATGACCTGTATATTTGGCAACGTCGCCCCTCTTTATAGCTGTGCCACAATAAATATAGAGCAGGAGACTAAAAACTTCAGAAATCAGGCATTATTAAGCTGTAGTTTGAAGTTAACAAACAGCCATAATCCATAAAATAATGCATTCAATATTGTAACATAATAACACTGAGAGCTACTCTAGTTTACTAACTGCCGATCTATTCTATAAAAATATCAACGTGCAAATTTGGTGAAGTGAGCTTGAAGTGACCTGTCAATAATGTCAATCGCTCACAAATCCCTAGCATGGTGCAGAAATGAAAGCTCATTTCACCTAAGTTTTGACTGTGAGTCATTTTTATGTTCAGAATGAACTATTTACCGTTTATTGTCGATCAAGAGACCGAATGGATAAATTTCCGAATTTTCATACCTACTTCATATTATCTCATACAAAAAGTACCCTACTCCTAATCGCCTGCACTGTGACATTAACATAGCTAGTGTTGTTATCGATATGTTGTGCGTTGTTATGTGTTGTACAACATGTTAAATGTTAATTACACACACACTGATTTGTTGGTCGCTCGCCTAGCTTTTATATTAAGTCCTAGCTTCAATTTCCGCCTTTACATAATGTGGTAGGCAGTTATGTAATGGTCGGAGGGCGATTCGCAACTATTGTTGGTGGCGGGTTTATTATGGGAGCTGGAAAGACGATGGATTAGGCAGATTTAGCTTAAACTAGCGGAGCCCTGCGGTTTTGCCTGCGAAGATATATTATTTCGAACATTTATTTCCAAATACAATAACATCACGCTTGCAAAGTAGGATTAGACAGAAGTGTAACTATAGTGTACCAACATTTCGCCAGTTTTGTTTAAGCCTCTTTAAGGGGCGAGCCTATGCCATTAACCAGGCACGAATTCAGACTCCAGGCTGCTTCCGAGAAATTCCCGATGAAAAATTTCCCGAACTGGGAATCGAACCCAGGAACTCACGCTCAGCAGTAGCGCTTGCGACCACTAGGCCAACGAGGCAATCAAATATAATATACAATATACGATATACAAGATAGCTCAGCTTTGAAAATGTTAGCAATAAACATACACTAAAATACAAATTCGCACTTATTTTAAAAGCATGGTAAAACCTATGTGATTGCCAGCATTAATACCGATTTGATTACCCAATCATCTTTTAGGTGCTAATGGATAAACTGGTAGGATTAGGATTACCTACCACACCGCCTAAGAAGAGATTAAATGTCTGTTTGCTATTAAAGTACTACAAAGTATCAAGAAATACAGTACCCGGCGATAAATATTGCACATCGACCTTTATCTTTTTTTGTATTTTATACAAAGAATAAAAATAATTATCAAAAGAGCAAATCATAATTGTTTTAACAGCTCCTAATAGATACCGGACTGTTTGTATTTCGTGCGACAGAGATAACGCTCTAAGAAGCCGAAATTAGCCGATTGTCTCTTTCCAAAGGTCAATGTGCAATATTTATCGCCGGGTACTGTACCTTCAGTGGCCTCAAAAGTCAATTGACATTTTTCCATTTCAGCTGTGAAGCCACATTACGATTTAAAATAAAAAAAAAATCAGACGATCCCGAGGGATTACTTCGTTATTTTTATGATAAGTTATAGGTTGAATTAGAGAGGAGGGGAGGAAGTTGGAGGGGCCCGTGGCTAAATAATAACAGTCGCACAGGTCGATCGATCAGGTTAAGCTACGCTTGCCGCGGTTGGTCTGTGTTTGGGTGATCATCTTTATATACCGTGACCCGTCTGTACCTCGGAAAGTACGTTAAGCCGTTAGTCCCGGCTGTCATTCGTTGATTTTTGACAGTCGTTACGGGTAATCAGAAGCCCGAAAGTCTGACAACCAGTTTTACCAAGGAGTATCGTATTACCCAGTAACTGGGTTGTGGAGGTCAGATGGGCAGTCGCTCCATGTGAAATGCTGGTATTCAGCTGCATCTGGTTAGACTGGAAGCCGACCCCAACATAGTTGGGAAAAGCCTAGGCAGATGATGAGGTTGAATTACACAATAAGAATAAGAAAAACCTCATGGGTAATTACGGTTGTGAGCCGTTTGGGGTCGAAACGCTCGGGTCATGGGACCTGAGTGCGCGTCTCCTTTATAGGGGGCTTACAAGAACTAAACGCAATAAACGCAATTTTTAGAAACAAAAGTATATTATGATCGATTACAGTAGGTAAACAAAATCAGAAAAATATATGATATTCTTCTGAATATATGCTAGGTAAATAGTGTGTTGAAAATATAATACAACTAATTTGATACGATAGAAAAAAAATCATGAAGATACCTCTAAAAACTTTATTTTTAGTATAAAAACCATATGATACTAATATACATACAATAATTATGATTTTTTGTCAGATTATTCTACAAGCAACATACTAAAGCACTAGTGTTTTAATATTTTAGTCCAAACAATAGATTTTTTGTAAATAGATAATTGCTTCATATTTTTCAATAAATCACCAGCGTTGTGTCATCGCGCATCTCTTTCTTTTCTATGCAGTCCGACAAAGACCGCGCTTTAGGTCATTTTCTCGTCGGCTGGTCGACACTTCACGTGACCAGAGGGCTGGGTCGTTTCTTTAGCCAAAGAATTAGCATTGCCATTCAACGTGGCAATGCTGCCAGTCTTCTGGGCACGTTTCCGGATGACAGCGATGCGGACGAGAACTTCGTAGACAAGTGTCCTTTGATATTGTATTTATTTGTATAGCAAGTTAGTCAGTCGCTTAATTTAGTATCTAGTATAAATATTTAGTTTTTTATACATACAATAAATAGACATGAATTGAAAAATAATAGGTAACAATTAAGTATTAGAATAAGTTTATTGGTTCATAGTTACAAAATTAATTACCAATAATAATAACATTGTATGCTTACTGTAACTGTTATTTGAACAATGGGCCCCCTAACTAGACAGCGCCTGTATCTTGGTTATAGTGAACTTTTCAAACATTTAGAACTAAAATTTCAAATCATAATGTTCAACTAATTTTTAGAGGTCACTGTACATTACTACGTACAAACGCCAGCACATCCAGCTACTACAATCTGTCAAATTTCTTTAATAGAATCTCAACTTTATCGCTATTAGCATTAGGTTCAAGTTTGATTGGGAAAATTTGACAGTTTCGGGTAGCTTGATGTGCTGGCGTCTGTACATGTTTGAGCGTGTGAGCAGATTTCTAACGTATCCTTTGCCAGTATGACAGCATCGATAAATCTTCTCTCTCCTGCAGTTAAACTTTATAACAGTAAAAACAAATGGTATTCATTAATTAATTAACCCAGTACAATAGTCACCAATTAAGAACTGCACACTAAAAACGTAGACGTCAGCCAAAAGGCCAACCTGGGGGTTATTAATACTATGGATTATTCTAGGCTATTTGTCTGATCAGTATCTAGATATTTTTTATTTCACCTTTCTTCACGAACCGTGAGAAAAAAACTCCAACAACAAAGGTCATCAGATCACCAAGTAATTAAAAATAATTAAACCACACACAGACAGTACCGTTTAATTAAACTTCCTATTTAAATTTTCGTAATCACGAGAGCAAGTCTTTAATTAAAAACCAAACATAATCAATTTTAAATAAACCAATATTTATAACCAGGTTCTAAGCTTAATAAGTTGGCCATTCAATTAATTGGAAGTCCGGCTTTCAATTTAAATAAAGGGAATCATTAAGGACAGATACAATTCTTCAATCGGATCATTAATTAGTCAATTAAAGGGCAGTGTCTTCCTTATTTTACCTAGTTGAGTATTCCGAGTAAATGAGGATCATAAATTACAGAACAATCGCATTTGACTTAAAGACGTAAGTGCTCACCGGCAAAATGGATTAAGGCTTTGGTGATGTGGCGAGCGATTGGCGGATTCCGAGTAAATAATTTCCGACGACCTAATGGCTGCGTCAGCGAACGGTATTTGCGTTGCTGAATTTCGGGCCAAAGTAATCTAAAAAACTATAATTATATCGTCTCGTCGGGCTCTCATGTCCGCTAGTAGAGGTGTCCTTTCAAGAGGTTCGTATGCTTGTAATTTGAGAATCATCAACATCTCAAACACCTAAACGAAGCTAGTAGTAAGGTGAAGGCTGAAATACGAAATAAGTAAATAAATTAAAATCACATCAAATAACCCTACCAAAATGCCCATGCTTTCCATACTATACATATATTCCCTAAAAACTAATTCCCACCTCGCTTTCCTCTCCCGCCCACAGTCTGCCCACATCTCTATGAGCATTGCGTGTCGAACCAAAACGTATAAATGGAACCTATTAATACGAACGCATCTGAATGGCCTACATTGTTAATACGAACATTGTATCCTAATGTATCTCATAGGGCTTCTAATAAACGCGGACTGCGAATTAAATGACTTGAATTGAACCGATAGTGCATACTATAGAGATCGAGATCCAAGAATATGCATCTGTCAGAGAATAAACTTCGTAAAAATCTTCCTATGCTATCACAGGAACCGCGCAGCGCGCCTAAATAATTATGTACGTTACTAATAATAGTAAAAAAATCGTTTATTTCATAACTCAAAATTAAAAAAGTTAAGGTTTTTACAAACAGGCGCGACACGCGATATAATCGCATGTCGCGCCTGTTTGAAAGACCCTTTATTTGTATGATGATAACTTATTTTTCAATAGACACCTTTGATATTGACGGAGGTACCTTTTCCTTGACGATAAGTAACTTATTTAATACAAATACACCCAGCATAATACAGCAGAATTTAAATGTTGATAAAATGGTGTACAGACGCCGCAGCACATCAAGCTACTACAATCTATAAAATGTCTTTAATAAATTTTCAACTTTATTGCTAAAGATATAAAATTCAAAGTTGATTAGGAAAATTTGTCAGTTTTGGGTAGCTTGATGTGCTGGCGTCTGTACCTATCCAATCAATTATAAAAAATAATTTCAATACAATTCTATGTTGTCGATATCAACAAAATAACGGTGCCATATTATTTTTCGCGATGCTATTTTCTTTGTTCCGTTTCACGATGTTGTGAGCCTGGGTCTCTGTCTGAGTATCTACTCCAGTAAAATTATTGCATATTATATGCATTATCATGTTATTATACATCAGTAGTTGATATTAAGTCCAGTTTGCATTCACAAAGGTTGGAATCTTGTGCATATTTGAAGAGATCCAGGTTTGAATCGTGTTGCAAAAATAGATTTGTACGATTTGTTTTTGTATTGCTTCTGCTCTTTTTAAATGATTCTGATATTGTATTAATTTCAACATTTACTAGCAAATAGGCTATAATTTGATTAAATTGAGTTGCTATCATTATAAGACACATCCGTCTGAACACACTTGAGTTTTTCTAAAGAAAGAATATAAGTGACACTTTTACTAATATTAACTACCGAAATAAAAATCGCTGGTTCTTCGTAGTGAAAACAAAAGTGTAATCAGTCAATCAGAAATACATAAACAATAAGTATCAAAAAATAGACAAAAGGTATAAAAAAGAGGCTTCAAAACATAAAGCCTAAGGCAGACTTGCACAACTAATATTTAGGATTTTACGATGTGAATTGTAAAATTAACTCTTATGATTTTTGTTTAAATATTTTAAATGGAATCTGGCTGGCTCTATTATCCAAATATGTACAGACGCCAGCACATCAAGCTACCCAAAACTGCCAAATTTTCCCAATCAACTTTAAACCTTATGTTTTAGCGATAAAGTTGAAAATGTTTTAAAGAAATTTGACAGATTGTAGTAGGTTGATTGCTGGCGTCTGTACCTAATTTCTGAAGGAACAGCCTTACTACGAGTTACAATCACTATGACAACTACAGTCCGGCCGTCGAGAGAATGCATTTCTGACACCTGTCAGTGTGACAATATTCTAGTAGCTAATAAGGATCAAACTCGCAAAACACGTACTCGTTTGAATGAAACTGACGGGTGTAAATAGCGTACCCTCTCGTTGGCCGCGAATTTTCAAGGAAATAGGCACCTACAGTCGCAAACCAAAGAAACCAATCTGCCTAGCCCTTGCCTATGTTGGGGTCGGCTTCCAGTCTAACCGGCTGCTGCTGAATACCAGTACTTTACATGAAGCGACTGCTTATCTGACCTCCAGAACCCAGTTATTGGGTACCACGATGCCCATTTTTAAGACTGGTTGTCAGACTTTTGGGCTTCTGACTACTCGTAAAGACTGTCAAAAATCTACGAATGGACCAACGTCTTAACGTGCATTCCGAGGTACGGAGGGGTCTCGGTATGTACCTAATGAATGATCACCTATCCACAGCCCGACCTCGACAAGCGTAGCTTAACCTTCGGTCGGCCGAGTCCAACATCATACTCAATGATAAGACTAAAAAACCTCCATACCAGCCTTCCAACCAGTCAGTTAATGAATAAAATCAACCATTCGTTCCCAGTAAAGCTGACACGGAACTTGTGCCTACAAAACAGTTAGACGGTCGACAAAGGCATCTAGCCTCGTATAAAAATATCGAGTTGCTTCTCCAAGCCTTATATGCTGCACAATAGTAAACGTGGTTTGCGGGACACGCGAGCTAGGACGTAAAGTGCTACGATGAGGGGATAATTGTTTTTGTAGGAATTTTTAGGAATAGGTTGATAAGATGCTAGCTCTATTTCTCCATATGATGTAGCAGGTGATTATAGTTTGGACAGTAACATCGATTTAAAAATAGTAAGGTTAGCAAAAGCAAGCATTTGGCAATACTAATGCCAAAACATGCATTGTTGGTATCTCCTTTTGATTCTATCTACTTTTATGCAATCTCGTAAAGCAAAGCAAAAATTTAAGGCAACCCAATTTGTAATTAGTTGTCCATGGTGTTGTTGTTGAGCATCATGATTTTCGGGAGTATGTCATAAGAATTTCTGAATCAGGGTCATAGAAACTACACCGTCGAAACACCGCGGCACTAAACCGATGTTCGCGAAGAAAGGAAAAGCATTGTCACCATCATGTGTTTGACTGCTGATACTGACAAAGACAGGCAAGCCTTTCTACATTCATGGAACCACGAAACCAGCTACCAGTTTTACTCAAAGCAGTACCTATCAAAATAATTATCCATTGTACTGTGGGAATTCGTGACCGTGGTGGACAAGTAATACACTGAAGTATGTTGTAAATAGTAACGATTAATTTATTACGATATCAAGTAACTAAAGCTAGTAGTTACACTTGACACGAAAAGGTAAAATTAAATAATGTTATATGAAGAGTAAAACGAATAGAAACACTAGGTTACGGCGAGCTTCAGCGAGTAAAATATGATCGGGGTCAGAGAGGACCTCGCACGATCTTGGTTAAAAACAGACTGAAGCTCCGAACCAAAACTCTCCCAAATCTGCCGTTCACTAGACAAAGGAAGCGGCACAACGATTTTACACAAAGGACGCAGCAAAACGATTACATTTTAAAAGTACAATAATAAAACACGAGAAATGCAAATGGGTACAATACAAGACAACTAAAAATAACAGAACAATGAACCTTAACTAACAATAGCAAATGGGTACAATACAAGATAACTAAACATAATAGAACAATGAAGAACCTTAATTAAAAGTAAAGAATCATGAAAGACAATAGTACCTATAACTTAAATCGCTTGCAGATGTGATTCGTGGGAAAAACACAAAATGAAACTTTCTAAAAATTATTACAATAAGTTCTTCTATACAATACTACATTCTTAAAACTATGCAAGGGATGGGTACGTAAGACACAGTCCCCACAGTACTAAAACCTTTAAACGAAAACCCTCTACATCCTAAGTCCATGCGTGTCTTCTGTAGAAATGCGAAAATCACTATTTATTGTCTAAGTGACGAGTCATAAATTGCGGAGACGACTACCAGTACCATTGTAGTGCGCAGGAGTTTTATTGTAGGACTTATTGAATACGCCTCGCGATTGTAAGGGAAATATTTCTTTATTATATTGTGTTTGTTACTTTGTGTTCGGTTTGAGATTTTTGTTGAGTGTTTTGTGTTTCTTGGTCTGGCTAGTCTATTAGTAAAGTCTTTTTCTACTGTTTTTTTATGACCTTTTCTGTCCTAACCCGCACTGGGCCCGCGTGTTGGATTACGGCCCACTCCCTCTCACAGGGAGGGGCCTGTGTCCCAACAGTGGGAACATTATAGGCTGATTCTGCTGTCTTGTGATGATGGAGCAGTGGTAGTCTAGAGTAACTTATGAATTGTAGGTCGTAGGTTCGAACCCAATTAGGTGCTTTACATTTTGTAAATTATTTCGTCACTGCTGCTCTCAAAATGGTGAAAGCAAACATCGTCAGGAACCGGTATGTCCTAGAAACAAAAATTCGAATACATGTAAAATTGTGACATTTGCCAACCCGCACCAGCCGTTCGATTCTGTAAAAATCTCACCGTGAAAACTTAGGTGATGTGAGTTTGTTTTTGCTAGGAATAGACACTATTGACAGCTCACTCCACGGTCACTTCACCTAAGTTTTCACGGTGAGATGGTTACAGAAACGTACTGCAGGCCCGCGTGGTGGATTACGGCCCACAAAGGCTGTGTCCCAGGAATGGGGACATTATAGTTGATTAATGTATACTTTCCAGTTTTCCCTTAACAAAGTTGACCAATATGTCTGTAACAATTCTCTTGAGTTTCTGGACATTTTTGTAGCAACTTATCTTTGAGGAACATAATGTGTGGAGTAAATTATTTTGGCGTTTTACAGCTGAGTTACAGGACTACACTAGGGACCTTTTATGCGCCCTCACGATTGTAAGGGAAATATTTCTTTATTATATTGCATTACTTTGTGTACTGACAGACCAAACGGCACAAAACGCTCAAGTTTTGTGCCTTTGTGTAGCGTGTCGTGTCGCGCCTGTTTGAAGAAGCCTTTACAGGTTTTGTAAAAACTATGTTAGGCGCCAGTCTTCCACAAATTAAGTACAAAAATGTATCTGTAGACTAATTTAACTTTAAGCTGTAATTTGTGGTAAGAAAATAAAATCTATTTTATTATATTTTATTCTATTATATTCTATTGCACAATAAAAAGCAAGGTGCCTTACAGAATTTTCTATTAAGTTTTATCGTATTACACAAGCTATTTAATATAAAAATAAAATAATAAATGGAAAGCTTATAAAATGGCTTTAACAGCTAACGCTACATGTTATTATAATTCTCAACAAATTCTTGGGGAATCGTAAAATTTATTCTTATTCAAGAGTCTTAAAGGGTCTTGTGTCACTTGTACACACGCTATGAATAAGAAAATTTTATCGATAATTAGTAGGTAGTATAACTTTTAACAATACGTTCGTGATAGGCTAGGAGCTAGGTTTTCAATACTTATGAAAAATTATATTGGTTCTAAAAACATTTTAACACTTCAAATATATATATTTTTTTAACTAGTTAATTACTGTGTTTCCGATCCGACTACTGTGAGTAGAAAGATCAAAACAATGTGTAAAGTTCAGTCTTTTTTAAAGTCGAGACATAACGTTAGTCAGGCCATAATAATTATGAGGACTTTGCAGATTAATTTACTATGTTATAGGAAATGAATTGATCGGTAATTTGTAGGTTCTTTTGTATTGTTTGTTTTATTCAATTGCTTGTCGCTATTTCAACAGGATGCAGTAAGTATATTGTTTTTTTTTGTATCTAGATTTGGTTTGTGATCAAATTCTCTTTGACTATACTACGTTTGAAATAAGATTAGATATTTAAATAAAACTTTTTTACAGTCCGTTCAACCGATTTTGACTTCTATTGCCTTGGTGGCATGACAAATAGCAACTGCAGTAAACAGTTGGTATTGTAACCACTTTTTTTGCTTGTAATGCCATCCTTATGCCTACGGAATAGAAGTCAAAATCAGTTGAACGGACTGTAACAAAGGTTTATTTAAATGTCTAATCTTATTCCAAAACGAATATAGTTCACGACGGGATATCTTCAAAAACATTACGTTTTTCCGCGACATTTTAAACTTAAATACAAGTAATAAAGAACTTCAACGAAACTCAAAAGATATTCACAGTTCGCAACATGTCTCAAGAAAAATTACCTCAACTCCTGGCTCAAAAAGCACTATAAAACTAAAAATAGTGCCTCAAGGCGGTACCTTAAAGTGCATCTCGGGCTTAATCGTCCACTATGAAAACGGCATAACTGTCTCCCAGACAAATAAAATGAGTTTTTTACAACACTCTCTGTCGGCGAAGCTGAGACAATTTTCATTTTATTTCAATTGTATTTTTATAGTACATTTTCTATTATGGACGCGTTTTTATTTTTATTCGTACTTTTTATTAGATGTTTTTGTTGTTAGATCCCTATCTCTCTGACTATTTGCATGATCGCTTACGTGTTGCGATTATGAATATTATTATTTGAATGTGATTATGAAAAGAATTGATGATAGATACTTACCTTAATTAGGAACTGCTGCTGGGTTTAAATGGGTAAATTACCAATTACTAAAGCTTTTGCTAATCGATCACGATTCCTAAACTATGATAATTTGATTGAAACTGTTAGGCGCATCACATAACACAATGCACCACGCGACGGGAAGCGGGAAACGGAGCCAAATCCCACGCGCCGTAGCGCGTTTTTATTGAACTTGTATGTAAAAAATCACGCGCTAAGACCTGGGACGCGTTATCTGCGCCCCGTCGCGTGGTGCGTTGTAGTGTGTGATCCGCCTTACGTTGACGAGTCGTAAAAGGCAGTAATAATTCATCAATTTTATTACAGGTAGTGCCCATGCCACTGAAGCTGCCTCAGTGTCAGTGAAGAACCATGACCGAGGAACATACACATTGACATTTACCACTGTTATATATTATCTTCAGTGCAATCGTAGCCTACATTACCTATTAGCATGAGGACAGCCCTAAATACGCTTAAGCCCTGAATTTTCCATTACTCAAAACGGAAATTAACACCTAGTTATTTTAAATGAAAACAAACAGTAGCAACGAATTAAAATTCCCTCTCACATTATAAAATTTACAATAACTTTAAGATAAGCTTTAAGATCTCAGGAACAATTAATGTCTATCACGTCGATCTGCCTCGGGCGGCTTCGGGCGCGGTCGGCTGAGCTCGGTAATTGCCTTGCGCGTACGCAGCCTCAAGCGACTGCAACGGCTACCGTCTCTGTAGTAGTGAAAACAATTTGTTTTAGTAAATAGAAAAATGATTTGTAATGTTGTCTCATTATCCTATTAGTAAATTGGTTTTTGAGTGATAGTAATTAGCGTAGGTGGGGTAAGCACCTTGATTGATTGATTGATACCCGGGACTAATAGACTTATTGCTGTGTCAATAAATTGGCGTAATTTCCTGTTTACGTTTAGTTGTATTGAATTAATGACAAACTGTGCATAAAGCAGACTGTTACCCTGATTGATAGGTCGCCAACTTGTCAGTGACAGATTATTACCTAGTGTTGTGTATAAAATACTTTCAATATAATTATCTACTAATACAAAAAATAAAGAAAATACCTCAGTTTAAATCAATGCGACTAATCGAAGGGCCTGAATTCACAAGAAAGTAGCAATCCTTACTCTTCTAGTCTTCAATGCTGCCCACCTGGAAGTTACTGTAATACAAGAAGGAGGTTGTTACAGTGTATGATGTTGTGTTGCAACTGGTGCGAGTACTAAAACTATCGATTCTCGGCAATCTTCGACAATTTTCTTGTTATAAACATATCTAATTTTATATACTTATCCTATATTAAAAGGAGGAGGTTCCAAATACCTACAATTGCTTTACAATAGTAAACTTTTGGCTTTTCTTTAGAGAGGAACACAGGTCTTATCAGCCTAGCCTATTCCAAAAATCTTTACGTATCACAAGCATTTGTCATCTGCCTTTCGCAACCTAGAAACATGTAATGACAGAAGCGACAGTGGATATAATAACGAAACAAGGTAGGTATACTAGTAAATTATGACGTCATCAAAAATCCTAACAACCCACAGATTTATTAGCAAAGATAGGTAATTTCCACACAGATGCCCACTAATTTATTCATAGAGTTTCGCAGTGTCCCGGTTGGTGCTCGGGCACTGACGCTGCCCCGGGCGCCTGTCTTGCCCCCAATTACGTCACTACTTGTCCAGATATATGATTTGTCGGGAATTTTAATGAAGTCTTATGGATCGCTTTCCAACCTGTTTTCTGTATCAATTTTATAATGAGCCGATTGTGAACGAGTTTCGGTAAGGCTTAGTCGTGCAATTATTCTGCCTTGATTTCGGTTGTATTGATATGGTTCTTGATTATATCGTTGTGTGGTCCAAATACGTGACGGAGAGGGCAGAAGCAGGAAATTGATGAGGAGGAAAAATTACAAGGACGTCAACGGTTTTGAAATTACACTTTGGAGTGTTTGTTCTTGCAAACAATAATTGAATTTGAAAATGCCTATGGCATTAAGTCCGCCACTGTACATTTATGTGCGTGAAGTATTAAATAAATAAATAAATTCTGATACAATTTTTACAATCGAGTTTTTTATTTAGTACTGTTCCTGATACCGTTACTGGTTTCGTATTTTAATCGTGTAAAAATATTTAAAATGTACCGGTCTCTCAAAATTCAGCTAGATCATCGACAATTTAAATTGTAACGGCATTTCGCCTCTGTGTAACCCTTGAAATTTCCCTTTACGAGGTTAAGAGTTGAGAACAGGTCTAAAACGCCCATTACCTCGGCCATAAGTACCGTTGAACTTTCAAAAAGTACGTAAAGTATATCATTATGCACCAGCGAAATTCCCATGAGCGAAACAAAATTTTAATTAAACACAAAAGCTTGTTTCGGCTTTATCTTTCAAAAGAACAATGAGTGCAACAATTACAATCAACAAGACCCACTGCTCTTACGGGACTTCAGAGAGAAAAAAAGCATCGAAATCGTGACCCAAATTGCTCTTTTTGCACCGAGCAGCTCCGATAATGGCCGAAATTTGCCGAAAGCATACGGATTTCGGGGTCAATTTGATTTATTTACGGTTTGATACAGTTCCGCGTCGAATGCGTTTTTTCGGACAATGTGACTTGAATTGATGAGGCAGGAAGGTTATTGGTGTCTTGGTGTTAATGTAATGGTTTTGTTAATGACATGGCTGGCGGTGCGCTTATTGTGTTCCCACGTTATAATGTAATGTCGGGACAATAACTAAAGGAAATTCGTTTCTTTTTTTAAAGGTACTGTAAGTCAAAACAGGAAAACTTTTTGTAGAACAAATTAATGACTTTTTTGGAAACGATCATTGGACGATTGCCAAGAGAGAGTGAGCAGCATTCAAAAGAGTGGAAGTCTATGGGAAGACCTGCACCCGAATTGCGTAACACACTATCAAACACAATCTAAATCATGTTGAAGGATATTGCTAATCCATTTCAAGTCCAAAGAAATTTTCTGCTCAACAACAAAAATAACGCAATGAATATTGTCAAACTATCAAAATGAAAGTTATTCCTACTGTTAGTGTGTTACGCAAATACCCCGCTGCAAAAGAACGTTGAATTCAGCCTGTGTGAAGCTGATTTCTTTTTTAACTTTTCTCATTGGTTTGTCTTGAATTTGGATAAAACCATCATGTTCTGAATCGTTAGAAATGAGGGTTTTCTGAAATGACGTTCGCTAGGTGGCAGCACTGGCACGTCAGGTCCAGGCATCTGTCAAAGAGTCTATATTTTCTTTAGTCATGACGGAATGATGAACGAATGAATGAATCGAATGATGAACGTCATCATATATTTTATATTGGAATGTCACGATGGTGCCAACTGGTGTCGTAAATTTTCACGAAAACCCACATTAAAGATTAAAAAGGAAACCATAACCACAATAATACATTTATTTAGCACAGACTAAAAGACACACAATACACCAGATAGTTAGATAATAGTCGTACATCAGATAAAAACAAAAATAAAGATAAAAATAAAAAGTGCAAAGTCCGATGTAAGAAATTAGCAGGAAAGTGTGCCTCACGGCTGCGCTACATACACCACCACACACACCACCACCACCCCACCACCACCACCTTTACTCCTTTCAACACAAACTCTTACCGTTAAAGGCACTAACAATAATATCTAGCCATGTCAAGCTAGGCACAGGTGGCTAGCCTTCGCCTGAGGGCATACTTATCCGGTTTGAATCGGACCCGTACGGAACGCTGGTACCTCCCACTGTCGTCAACGAGGTGTCCCGTGGTGATAATGGGATTGGTATTGTGGTGAAAATGTCTGTGCATGCTGTTCTGGTGTTTAGCCTCAGGGTAAATATTGAAGGTTAAGTTGAGGTCAGTGAAGTTGATCATTTATATCTCCTTGTTAGAATATTTACTTACTGCAATTGTTGACTGAGCCTTTGGATGTGTAGAAATTATTAAGTTTAAATTATTAAACAGTTACAGACAGGACACCTAAATCAAGCAGCCGATTGTTTCCTTTTGGAGACAACTTTTTTGAAGTGAAAGCGCGATGATCGCGAATTCGTGCGATCGTCGCTTTTGGTGAGGACACGGGGAATCGCAGAAAATGTCTTTCCCCAAAAATATTCTTTGAAGTGACACAGATCGCATGAGACTTATCGGTGTGTGTAAGTATTACACACGCCGTTAAGTCTCATGCGATCGTTAGTTTCACAACACATATGTCATAATCATCATCACCAGACTAGCTGTTCACTCCTGGACATAGGCATCTCCTATTGCACGCCTTTCGACTCGATTTTCGGCACCCATCCAGCTGCTACCGGCCACCCTGCCAAGATCTTCGCTCCACCTAGCCTGAGGGCGCATGCCACCTTACGTTTACCGAATCGCGGTCTGTACTCAAGAATACGTCTACCCCCAACCCATATACTAGGTACAAAATAGTTTTTTTTTTATGTTTTCCGCTTCTAAAAACATGAATGTGCATTACAAAATGCATTACCCAAGCGCCAACCGCAGGACAATCTATCGAACAGTATTTAACAAGTCATTTCCTTCAATCAAGTATGACTCATGCGCAACTAAGTATAATAGTGAACCCCCACTAAGATAATACTGAGCTTAAAACTGCAGGCTCATTCCTAGTGGTAAAACCTGTGGAAGGAGTTACGTTTTAGTTCGTTTTCGCTCTTTTAGAATAAAATTTAATCTCAAGTAAATAAACGTTATAATATATAAATAAATACAAAAATAAAAGTAAATAGATTGACTGGTATAAATTATATTCAGATAATAAATAAATGAGTATAAAAACAAATACTATTGTTAAAAACAGATAAAAAGTACATATAATAATAAGGAAAACCATAAAAGCGCTCTTCGTCTCGCCTACTTAAGTATTTAAAAGTTTGCTGTGCCCGACAGGGTCCATAATTGATTCTATTGTTTTATACTTACCTATCACCTGTATATGTTCACTATGGATGCAATAAAGATTGAATTGAATTGAATATTTTATAATGTTTTCTTAGGCGGCTAACATTTAAGTTGGTAAAAATTAAAGGTTTGTAAAATTAGGTTGTACAATAATAAGAAAATAAATACATAAAAAGAATATTCTAACATGGGTAGAATAAGCAGAAACCTAAACTATGTGTAACGAAACTCCTTAATTTTTCAGATCTGAGAAATTGCAAAGTAATTCTTTCAGTGGTCAGAGGAGGCCAGGGTATGACAACTCTCAGAGACGGTACTAATGAAACTTACACATACGTCATGACTATCTTTTCTGCTGGCTCACGGAAAGCCTGCTTTACGAAAATGAAGAAGAAGCCCTAAACAAGACAAACTAAGAAGAATCTTCGGCATCTGATGCTGATGTCAAACATGTAAGGCTACACAGGTATAATTAGATATCTTCGATATTATCATATAAATGTATACAGTCTTGTGTATCTACCTACCTACCATCAGTCTAACACCAACCAGCTTTCTTTCACCCATAGACCATGGGAACATGGTAAATGGCCATAGATTGCAAATTACATTCCCATATTATCATTTATAGCTTCCACCATAGTATCAAAGTTTCATATGAAATCAACTTTTTAATTCCCTTAGAGCGATTTACATTTCGCGAAACCTGTTTATCATTACTTCATATTTTGCCAGGGTATTATGATCTTTATTTGGCATAAGATAAAGGTTATTTTTTCCGTTAATGTGTGTATATTGTGTAAGTAGAGAGAGAACCGTGTCTAAACCGCTGGCAGCTTAGATTTAAGTATTCTTATTTATTGCAATTTGTCAGTGAAACGAGATTTTAAACTTGTTTTAATTGCTGGCCGCTTAGACGGTTGTAGGGTTGAACAAAAATGGTGTGGATGATCTAATAATAAAATGTCTGTATTTCAGGGTAGACTGTCGGAATACTAGGGACGTTTGAAGAAACTGTCACTTTAGGATGCGTACCTATTATGGTCTTACATGGTCTTCATATAACTTGACCAAGATTATGTCTGGACTTTAAAAGAGACTATGACCTCTGAGTTTGTTTCGGCCTTTCTTCTCAGAGTAGTCAGATAGGAAACGCCGACCTCATCTAGTTTAAAAAATTTATGATTGACGTGTAAAAGTGTTTGTGCAAACCTACTTACAGAAATAAAATCATTTATCATTTATGAGCAATAAAAACCTAAGTTTTGATAACATGCCTTGATGATGCCATTTATGTACTAAAATTATTGTTGTATAAATATGTCTAGTTTCTTCATCTAATATACAAGGTTTTTTCTTTAAATGATGTATAGATACAGGATAATAGTAGATCTTTTACCACCAAGTTGAATTTAATTTCGTCGGTATAATCCAAAACGATAATTAACGAACAGTTACTTACCTACATAAAATTAACAAATTCTTGTATAAATCTTAAGTATGTCCACTTCATGAATTATGTAGACGACTCAGATCATTAACAACAGCAATTTTCTTATCGGAGAATCCACAATAAATTAAATTACGGCGTGATTAATAATTATAATTAATGAATTTTTTATGCTTGCAACCCTGCGTTACTAGTTGTCGCCGTTGAGCCCAGCCGCCATTTTGTTTTGTTTCCCGCGCGCGCAATATTTATGAATGTAACCGCAACACTAGCGCCATTGATAAATAATCGACCACAGAGGCTCCAAACAGGTGTTCAGATAGGTACAATGTTCGGACGCGAGAAAATTATAGAAAATAATGCCAATTATAAAGTTAAACGGCACTTTTTGCTTGTCATCGGTAATTAGATTGACAGGAGTCAGGACTGACAGCTAACCGTGCGAGGTCTTGAGCATAACAATATTAACAATACTAGTTTGTTGGGATGTCACGCAGTTTTTCTGCGAATATTTTGCGCTGTCACGCTTGTTTTGGCGTAAAACGTCGATAAATAATTATTTTAATTGTTGCACCTACCGCGGTGTACAGGTGATGACCGCATTCTTGAGGATAAAATTGATGTTGTATAATGTGACATCAGTTTTGATCTTGCAACAACGTTTTAAATAATAATATTCAGTATTCTGTGTAAACACATGGAGGGTCTTGACTGCCTCTTTGGTCTAATGGTCGCAAGGGCTAATGCTGAGCGTGAGGTCCTGGGTTCGATTCCCGGGTCGAGCTGTTTTATTGAGTTTTTCCATCAGGCAATTCTCAGTAGTAGCCCGGATTCTAGATTTCTGCCTGGTTGATAGGAATAGGCTCGCCCACTATTACATAGAACATAAACATAACTGGCGAAATGTAGGCGTAGTTTAGGTACAGACGCCAGCACATCAAGCTACCCGAAACTGTCAAATTTTCCCAATCAACCTTGAACCTTATGTTGTAGCGATAAAGTTGAAAATCTATTGAAGACATTTGACAGATTGTACTAGCTTGATGTGCTGGCGTCTGTACACCTTTGCCCAACCTTTGAGGGATTACAAGCGTGATGATATGTTATTTTACTTGGAGGGACCGTCATCTTCTTAGCATATCGATGGCAAAAAGTTCAAACATGTTTGGCCCAAAATTCAGCTACGCGAACTCCGCTCACTGAAGCAGTTAACGGATCACCAAGTGCACAGGTGACAGAGCATGCGGCGCAAGATTGAAAGTGGGCCATTGTCTGTGGGGAATCTTGGTGGGGACACACCGCATACGCACTTGGGGTCTGGGGGTCGGTACGAAATCTGTAGTTTCGAACGAAGTTATACGGGCGTTCTCGACTCCTTACCACTTACGGACATAAGATTACTTCGGGGTCCGAACTAAGAATGAATGGCAACATGATTTGACAGCTGTCACTACTCCCGAATCCCCGTGCAAAAAATTGAAATTGACACTTGTATTGACGAATCAACTAATTTCGTATGGGCCAGTATCTTCATTGATGGACTTAGAGAGTAGACTCCTTAAGCCGTCCATGAATCCGTGGAGATTGTCTATGCTCCGGTCGACTTGGATCCGTCATAAACTTCATAGGCACTGTAAAAGAGAAATCGAATCCATCGAATAAATTCCAACAGAACCCAACTATATAGTCAATCGATTTATTCGTCAATCAGCGAGCAACACAAAATATTGTCAATTCCGTCAATAAATTGGTTTGTCAATCAGAAATACAAAATATTGTCAATTTCCCTTTCCCGTCCCTGTTTTGGCAATTTTACAGCGGATATTAGGGGAATCGATTGTTGACAAGAATGTATTGATACATATTGAATGCTTGGTATTTTTATACTATGTTTTTCAGTGCTTGCTTTTATTGCTTTATATTGATTTTTGAAGAAGTATTTTTATTCTAGGTAGAATATTATTTAGGTACAGACGCCAGTACATCAAGCTACCCGAAACTGTAAAATTTTCCCAATCAACTTTGAACCTTAGCGATAAAGTTGATAATCTATTAAAGAAATTTGACAGATTGTAGTAGCTTGATGTGCTGGCATCTGTACTTGAAAGTAAAACTGACTGCATCGTTGGTCTAGTGATCGTTATTGCTACTGCTGAGCGTAAGTTCCTAGGTTCGATTCCCAGGTCGAGCAAAGTGTTATTTGGTTTTCTTTCAGGAATTTCTAAGTAGCAGCTCGGAGTCTGGATTTATGGTGTTGTTGATGGCAACTCGCCCTCTCGGGACGACTCGGGACTCGGGACTTCAACATAACTGGCGCAATGTGAGTCTACTATAGGTACACCTCTGCCTAAACCTCCGGGGCTTATAAACGTGATGTTATAAGTAATTTCCTGAAGAAAACTGTATATTCCTTGAAGAAAACTGTGATTCCGTGAAGAAAACTGTGAATTCCGTGAAGAAAACTGTAAATTTCGTGAAGAAAACTGTAAATTCCGTGAAGAAAATTGTAAATTCCGTGAAGAAAACTGTAAATTCCGTGAAGAAAACTGTAAATTCCGTGAAGAAAACTGTAAATTCAGTGAAGAAAACTGTAAATTCCTGGAAAAAACTGTAAATTCCTTGAATAAAACCCTAAAATGTCAAGCAAAAGATTAATTGCAAAGCAATATCTTTTTAGAATAAAGAGCATTTAAAAACTAGCCAAGCAAATTACTAAAGACGTTACGAAATATAATACCTACAATAAGATCAGGCAAGATGGTGTATTGTAGAAAAGAAAGGTACTTGCCTACACAGCTAAGCGTGGGAATCCCTTCTCCACAATCCAAGTCATCATCATCTGCCTAGCCTTTTTCCCAAATATGTTGGGGTCGGCTTCCAGTCTAACCGGATGCAGCTGAATACCAGTATTTTACATAGAGCAACTACCTATCTGACCTCCACAACCCAGTTACTGGGTAATACGATACCCCTTGGTAAAGCCGGTTATCAGACTTTCGGGCTCCTGATCACCCGCAACGACTGTCAAAGATCTACGAATGACAGCCGGGATCAACGGCTTAACGTACTTTCCGTGGCATGGAGGAAAACGGCGGTTTCGGTATGTAAAGATGGTCACCCATAATACAAGTATGCTAATCAATAGTTATCACCACAAGAAAAGTCCTAAACAAATGGCTATCCACTTTACATGACCAATAACTTACCCTTTATAATCCAGCAAACAAATAAAATAAATAAACATAGGTACAGACATCATGAAAATATTATACAATATTGTCAAAACATACATTTACAGTTGCCAAGTTATCGATAAAGCCGACAATGCTTAAGCCGCTTTGCTAACTTAAGCCAGGACACATGTGCGGTGCATTAGCTTAACAATAACTTAAGCTTTCCTCATCATCGGCCGGCTTACTTAAGCGAGTGCTGCGTTTGGACGGTTGCGAACTTAATTGTGTATGAGAGAGTGGTATGGGAGAGTCGTTGAGCAGGTAGTGTTTTTGAATAGTATCTACTACTCTATACTACAGGCCGACCGCTTAACTGAGACGTTGCCTGAGGTAGCTGCGCGGTGCAGGAGGGGTGATAGTTGTCACAAGTTGACGAATCACTGAGCTCTCGCATCACGTCACCACACCTCCCCCCCTTCCCCCTCGCTCCTCCCTCTCTTCTTCTCCTCTAGTCCCGCGCGCGTTTGTTATCCTGAACAAATAAAAATAAAATAAATAAATAGTGTTTTTTTTTAAATCGGATATGTTTTTTTGCAAAATGTTTTTATATTTCACTTGTTAGTTATACCTACCCTTGCTATGTAATAATCAGTGATAGGAAGTTATTAATTCTGGCATTCAGCTGCATCCGGTTAGACTGGAAGCCGACCCCAACATAGTTGGGAAAAGGCTAGATAGATGATGAGGAAGTTATTAAAACATCATCAATATAAACTAAGTGAAAAAAAATCGTATTATTGAAGCTAACTCAAAAACTACCCAAGCAAAGTTAATATTTATATGGGTCCACCCCTGAGGCAAACATTATCCATTAAAAAAATATTTTTGCAAATCCGTCTATACATGACGGAGTTATGCCCGAACATACATAAAAAAACATATAAACATCCAAAAAATAAAATTGAGAACCTCCTCCTTTTTTGAGCCGATTAAAAATTGTATTGTGCATGTTGTTGCTACAGTAGAATGGCTACTACATTGCCTACAGGTAGGTATATAAAATATGTTTATGGCATATAATGATGCAATTATCTACACACTATTTATACCACAACAATAAATATTGAATTACCTCAATCGTTTGACCAATCACAAAGTCACGTTCACACATAAATCAAGATAATATCATTATTTCAATGATAATTCACAAATTATTTATTTAACTACGAGAACTTTCCCCATCCTCTTCAACTAAAATGTGTAATTGCATACTTACATGATTCTGATTACATCTAATTGACTTATCTCATTACAATCAAGGCAGTGATTAGTGGAACGTAATCAGCTTGATTATTCGAGGCTACTATCTCGTGTGAACGCAGCATCTCGGGCGAGCTCCGTTATTTCATTGGCAAGTAGTCACTCCTGATTTATCCGGGCCTGCAGCGCTAATGTATATGGTAAAAACTTATAACGCTTATTGTTCTCATACATTTGTGAATGTGTTATGGTTTGGCGCGATGGCGGTTTGGCGTGTATTTGAGGGGTATTAATATGGGTAATAGGAACTGTCAGTTACGAGTTGGTAGGTGAGGTGAGCAGTGGTGGCCCAGTGGTAACGGCCCCGAATTACGAGTTCGGTCGTAGGTTCGAACCCAGACATTCGCTTTACTTTGTGCATATAATTTTCACCACTGCTCTCAAAACGGTGAAGGAAAACATCGTGAGGAAATCGACATGTTCAAGAACCAAAAACAAAAAATTCGAAGACATGTGACATCTACCAACCCGCACTGGGCCGGCGTGGTAGATTATAGCCCACTCCCTCTCGAAGAGAGGAGGCCTGTGTCCCAGCAGTGGGAAAATTATAGGCTGATTATGGGTAAACGACTTTCATTTATTTGATATACGACGCCATGATGCAATCATCAGATCCGTTTTTCGAGCAGCGGAGGTTCAAGCCGTGAACATTTAGTACAGTTTCTTGCTCGTTCTTCTCCATACATACATACTATTTAGAATAGTCAACTAGCTTAACAGGTTGAATTCTGTAATTACAGAATCAATTAAAAAGCCATTGTGTCTTGCGTGGATCCACGTTCGAATTAATTAATTCATACGAATGGTTATTCAACTTTCTGACCGACTCCGTAGCTATTCAAAAGTGTCTGTAAATGTTGAAATTATTCAAAATAAGCACTTTTGAGTTTGATTTTGATCCGGATAAGTACTTGACCAATGCGTGTGTGTTTTGTGATAAATGCTCGTTCCGTGTTAGAAGAGGTATTTATTTGCCCAGCATTGGGACAACAACTGGCTGGAATACAATAGAAAAACAAAACTATAATGCTCAACTAGCACATTGAACCTCTTTTTATTATCTTGTAAATAGTAATCCCGGTTCTAAGCATGAAGTAAAGTATCATAATTGTGGTAGTGAATTAATCTTATAATAAACGCGGCCCCGATACACTTTGATATTGGCAGAATAGTCGACATCGGTTTTGCTTGCCATAATAAAAAAATGGAATATAATAGGTAACAAGCGCACTATGGCAACCCTACTCGATAACTACCATTACATAGAAGTACCGATGACGTAACGATGACGTTGTTGCTGCCACTGATATTAATTCCAGCTATAATGTGCACAAGATGGCCGTAATGATAAGGAGCAGATCACATGTTTCAAACGTCTGAATTAACGGTGCATTTGATTAGTAATACAGTGTAATTGTGGCCTTAAGGTCTGTTCAGACGTGACACGACCACACCACAGCACGGCGGTAAAAATGGCGGCGAACAGTTGATGTTGCAGAGTTGCAGCCTCAAATACTTGTGTCTTTGGTCATAATTCGCGTTTATTTTAAACTACCGTACCACTTTGCCAGCGACTTCATACACCCTAAATTCCCTAAGGGAATTTGAAATTTAAAAGATCCTGCCATAATCCTTGTCTATATCTTATATGGAACCCATATTTATTATCAGTGTATGAATAACTTAAATAACAGTGAATGTCGTGAGGACAGTTTTAGGTATATAATTGTCGTATCTATAAAAGTAGGGGAAGACCAAAGAAACGATGGATGGACTGTTTGAATGATGATATGGTTAGCAGCGCCCCACGGTTTCACCCGCATAAGTGTCGATACCGTGGGACTATCGGGATAAAAACTATCCTATGTCCTTCCCCGGAATGCAATCTATCTCTCTGCCAAATTTTATCGAAATCCGTTCAGTGGTTTAGGCATGAAAATGTAACATACAGACAGACAGACAGAGTTACTTTCGAATTTATAATATTAGTATGGATTGATGATAAGCGTTGGTACCGGTGGTTCGCTTGTGCTTGCCAATATTAATCACACGTTCGCTAAAGCCTTTGAAAGCAACGGCAAATTGACGTACAGGTAAATGATCGTTTACATACAATTTAGTGCCGCTATGGTATGGTAGCACGTCTGAATAGACCTTTATGTTTCGAGTTGCCGGTTCGGGTTCAGAATCATGTGATAATTATTGTATTACGGGTATTATTTTCTGTGTATTGAAACACAGTCACTGTCATTGGAAATCAATGGGGTAGCCAATGTCTGCAATTTAGACAGTAGGAAATAAAGTGTATTGGAAGTTGTGTATGCGGGCTTAGTGAAGAGCAGCAGCTGTATAATTTAACTTAACAATTGATTTATCAGATCGGGCGATAATATTTCTAATTCGATAATATAGGAATATAGTAGAACCAGTATGCGAACTTCAAAACTTTATCTCATATCGACAGCGAAGTGCCAATAACACCTAACTGACAAAGTCAAAAATTTACACAAACTGGAAAAAAACGTTCAAAAATAGACACGTTGGTTTAGTTGGGAGGTACAGACGCCAGCACATCAAGTTACTACAATCTGTCAAATTTCTTTAATAGATTTTCAACTTTATCGCTAAAGCATAAGGTTCAAAGTTGATTGGGAATAGTTGACAGTTTTGGGTAGCTTAATGTGCTGGCGTCTGTACATATTTCCACTTTTTAATTTAATGCTGTTGCAACTAAAAATACACTTAGGCGATTTCCTAAAACATGCGAATAACGCCTTTAAATTCAAAACGATAAAAAAGTGAATTTCTAAAAAAAATGTCAGTTAGGAGGTATTGGCACTTCGCCGTCAATATCAAACTCTAGGTTTGCTCTAGGCTAAACTTTCCCGTGTCCTAACCAAAAGCGATCATCGCGCGAATACGCGATCCCGCGTTCATATGTTACTTTTTGTTCGGAAAACCGGAAGGCGCCCTCTGTCAGCGCGACCACGCGTTCCGATTCACCACAAAGGCATGTGTGAACGCGACTATCACTTTGGTTAGGACACGGCCTAAACAATATTACCTTATATGAAATCCTACAACCTAAATTGCAAGCGATAATTTGATTGTTTGCAGGCATTTCCTGTTTGTCTTAATTTTCTAGGCCCCAATATAAGCCCAAATGATTTCAGTTACAGGTAAGCAAGAGTTATGTATAAGGTCTCGGTCTCGAAGTCAGCGATTACGGGGCGGAGGCGGCGGCGGCGCGGGGAGCGGTTTATTCAGCTGCATCCGGTTAGACTGGAAGCCAACCCCAACATAGTTGGGACAATGCTAGGTAGATAATGGTGTAAGGGGCGAGCTGCAAGTCTTGACTCCGGGCTGCCACTGAGAAATTCGAAATGGGAAACCCACTAACACTTTGCCGACCCAGGAATCGAACCCGCGACCGCCTGCTCAGCAGTAGCGCTTGCAACAACTAGACCCGTGAGGCAGTCCTGACGTTAATAGAACATAATTTAGCAACAAAAGACATTTACTAATAGTAAATCCAAGACAATCGCCGTTTATAACCAGTAGGTAGGTACTTAAAACCAGTTGCAGTACAAGTACGTGATTATTAATCTGAATATTGTATGTAAATTACCTGCTGTTTAGCAGATAATATATTAGCTTTTCGAACTAAGTAGGTCTTGTTTTGTTTAATTCTGTAACATACACTTATGTAGTTATTTATAAGTAGTACATAATCAGTCTATAACACGTTCCCACTGCTGGGACACAAGCCTCCTCTTTGAGAGAGGGAGGGGGCGAGGGAGTGGGTTGGTAAATGTCACATGTCTGCGAAAACGGAAACGATGAAGGAAAACATCGTGCCATCAACGCCAGCACATCAAGCTACCCGAAAGTGTAAAATTTTCCCAATTAACTTTGAACCTTATGCTATAGCGATAAAGTTGAAAATCTATTAAAGAAATCTGACAGATTGAAGTAGGTTGATGTGCTGGCGTCTGTTACTTGGACCAAGTTGTTGATGCCGTGCTAAAATGATCAGCCAGTCAATATTATTAATATTGGGGTGATTCCAGATTCCAGTCCAGAGTATTGCCACTCAAGGGTGCTCTTCAATTAGGTTCTAAGTTTTTTTTTTTTATTAAAGGAAAAGTAAGTTTCTCTGGAGTTTTTTTTTTTGCGGAATGGGCCTGCTCTTAACTCTACGTTGGAGCTTGCGATTTTGGTCATCTGCGACCTAACCGAATTGCCATTTAGACAGTCGATTTTCGACGCAAAGCGAATATAGTCACCTCTGTAGAACCCACATTATGGATCACTATACTTTATGTTGCAAACTTTAACTCATTAGGGAATACATAGCTGTCTTTACTCCCGAATGAGGATATAAACCTTTACCCAGTACAAAATAATTCCTCTCAAACAAAGCACCTGCCATCCAATCTCTTCACCACCCTTGGTTGACTGGTAGAGAATGCCTAAGGCATTAAGTCCGCCTTTGTACCTTTTTGTGCGAGAAGTTTAAATAAATAAATAAATACCCTATTAAATACTTATGTAAATGTACTTAAATTGGAGACATGCCTTAAAAAACTCACCATTCCAAAAGTAAACTCAACAATTACCTTTCACATCTCAAAATAGCAACACACAACGAGGTAACGAGGGTGGCGGCGCTTCCAACTGATTTGAGTTGATTTCCTCTCCGCAGCCACAATCACACTTCTATCAAAGAATTTCCGCCGCCTCGCTCTCTGGGATGATTGACAGTAGCATGGAAATTAACTGTTAGCTGAATACGGAAAGGTTATTGTTTGAAGGGTAGGAATAGAAAGGCTGGTGTGGATTGGTATATGGAATCCCTACTAACAGCCGCACGGGTCGATCGATCAGGTTAAGCTACGCTTGCCGCGGTTGGTCCCTGGATGGGTGACCATTTTTACATACCAAGACCCCTCCGTGCCTCGGAAAGCATGTTAAGCCGTTGGTCCCGGCTGTCATTCGTGTCGTCGTCTGGCAACCAGTCTTACCAAGGGGTACCGTATTACCCAGCAACTGGGTTGTGGAGGTCAGAGACGCTCCATGTAAAATACTGGTATTCAGCTGCATGCGATTAGACTGGAAACCGACCCTAACATAATTTGGAAAAAGCTAACAGACTGATGATGAAGCTCTATAAAAATAAGCAAAACAGAAAGTAATCATCACATGACTTAGTTATACCAATATAACTAAGTCATGTGATTATTAGGTACTTTCTGTTTTGCTTATTTTTAAGAAATCCTCGCATTAAAAGCACTAATAATAAAATCGAGTCTTTGATTTAAGTTACATTGGTCTTCAAATCTCAGGAAAGTTACCTGCACAAGAAAATTATGAAAAATTCGTCTTCTATAGACAGGGTGGCAATTTAGTCACCTGCATCCGTCAAACGGGTGAGTCCCGTCATACAGAACAAATTTCGCTTTGAAACTCATATACGTTTCATGAACACAAATCACAAATTCCTGTAGGTACACTGAAAGAAATGACTAGTAAATAAAAATGAAAAAATATTAATCTGAACTGCTTTAAACAGTTCCATGAGCTTAATGTTCAAAACAGTATTTCTTACTGATCCTAAAACTGTTAAAACTTGAGGCAAAATGTTACCATCATGAGAGTAAACTTTAACGTTTTAAGTACCTAGCTAAAAAGTAACAAAATTAACTCTTTATTTATTTAGTAATATAGTTCAAACCATTGAAATTTACTTAAATTACAGTAATGGTGATTTTCCTTTTTATGCTGTTTTTTTTTCAGTAAATATTATGTTCAATCAATTAAAGTTACTGTTTTGTCTTTTACTGTTTTATAAACATTTCTTCTTATTGTATAAAATAATGAAATCGCTTTAATGTGCTGTAGTAAGAAATTATTTTTTTCAGTGTAGGTACAACAGTCGAGAGAAATTTTCGATGCTTGTATGAAAAGTTTTTTTTTATTACGAATCGGATGTAGACTTAGTAGGAAAAGCTGTTCAGTACGACGGGTACAATTGCCTTAAAGAATGCAGGTGACTAAACCAACATCCTGTATAATAAAGTCTTGCAGTGCGATTCTGTAACCATCTCACTGTGAAAACTTAGGTGAAGTGAGCGTGGAGTGAGCTGTCAATAGTGTCAATTCCTAGCAAAAACAAACTCACTTCACCTAAGTTTTCACGGTGAGATTTTTACAGAATCGACCGGCTGTATAATAAAGTTCAGAAGAATGTTGTTCATGTTTGTCTCTTTGTTGTCTATCCCCTTCTTTCATAGAAAAAGCACCTATAGGATACGAATGCAGATACCCTTCTCGAAAACTAATGCAAACTACTGCAAATACCTATCTAATATTATCAACACGCACTTTACCTCATAAACAACGCCACACCTTATGAATGTGTACACTAATATTTTTTAAACGAACCTACAATCAATAAGGATGAACGGACAGACAGAAGTATTTGTGAGGCATCCATGTGTCGTAAGTTCTCTTTCGCCACACTTATTTGCATACAACGCCTTGATCTATAGAGTTATGTCATGTGTGTTTAGAGGAGGATTATCCTAAATCCGAAGAGAAAATTAATAGAGCTGTATTTATTATTTAGCTGTAGATTTTGAAAAAATATTCTTGCTTTTGATAGCCCAATTCTCGAGGAAGGCTATAGGCTATTTGACATCACGCTATGGCCCTTAGGAGCCGAGCAAAATGAAAGTCAGAAAGGTCGACGAAAACGCAGTGACAGCGCGGGCAGGTGATGCAATGCGACGGGGTGGGTCAGAATACATGAAATTTCACGAGGACTAAGTCGCGTTAGTCAGAATAGAATACGTTATATTATGTACACCATATGAATTACAGATAGGTTAACAATTAGAAATCACAAACGTCATTGCATCAATATATTATCCAGCCTCTAGTAAAACAATTTATTGGTGTCATTTAAATGACACCTCACGATCCCAGACTTTGTCATATCGTTAACTATTGTGCGTTTTAGCACAACAATGTACGACATTAAATTATGCTTTCCCATCCAATGCATTGAGTTTTAAGAAAAGGTGATATTTCTAAATGTAACTTAAAGTTTATTTAAACTTTCCGTATCGAAGCAGTTTTCGTCATCAGATCCACGCAGTTCTCCTGCATGGATATATATTTTAAGAATCTTATCTAATTATGAAATTAATCTAAGTTGGTGTGGCCCTAACCTGACATACTGTAGTTACATAGTACATGCTGTCTTAAACATTACTTATTATTTCAAAATCCTTTACCGTTATCTTAATTGTTACTCCAACTGCAATGAAAAGCTGTATAACACATTTCACAGCCCAGCCTCGACTAAAACAATTTATTAGTGTCATTTAAATGACACCTCACGATCCCAGACTTTGTCATATCGTTAACTATTGTGCGTTTTAGCACAACAATGTACAATGCTTTCCGTAACGACTGCAACAAAATCTAGTGCCTAGATACAGTTAGCAAGTATGTTGGGAATGCTTTTCAAAGCGATGGGATGAAAATTCAATTACTCCTTGTCCTAGTAAGGATGCGGTGTAGCGGTGTTTGACTTGTGGGGTGCGACGTAATTGGGTCGGTTGTATTGACTCAATTTTTGGTTTATTTGTAGCGGTATATCGGTGCCTTGAATCGGACGATAATTCGTTATTTTTTGCGACAAAAGAATAGATAGAATCTAAGGGAATTATTTAACAAAAAAAAGGAAGAAAAAAATTGTTTATTTTGCACATATAACTTATTACATCGTTGGACGTTTTAATTTTAAGTCTTACCCTTTGGTATGACTGGTTAGTCATACCAAGGGGTTTCATGTTATCCAGTAATTGGGTAATGGAGGTCAGACAGGCAGTCGCTCCATGTAAAATACTGGTATTCAGCTGCATTCAGTTTGCTTGAAAGCCGACCTCAAGATAGTTCGAAAAAGGCTAGGCACATTGATTGAAGATACCCCACGCCTACGATATCAGATTGTCTGCATACAGATCCAGACCTGTCTACCCTGTTATTTCAGCTCCAATTCTTACCTCATTGATCATCTTTCAGACAAGTTAGATTTAAAAAAAACAGTGGCACTCCGGTAGTGCCGACAGAAGTGAAAACAAAACATAAACATAATACTTTGCCATCACTCACTGACATATCGGATATAGGTACATTAAAACCGAGTACATCCCGAGGACAGCCAAACACATCCGAAGCGGGTATTTTTTAATCGTCTTATAAACGAAACGGCGCGGTGTCGCTTACGGTAACAGTGGCGCGAGTTCAATGGTTTTTTCCCATCTCAAAAAATGCTTAACGCGCCTAAAGTTATCACTTCAAAAAAAACTAACTTATCTATGGATGTTGTAACGTTTAACAGTAAAGTTTTTGGGATAGTGGCAGAGTTTGAAGTCAAGGGTTCCATAACGATTCTTAAGTCAACTTAAAGTAGCGGTATATGCTAGTAAGTATTGGTTAAAGGTGTCAATCATTAGTGTGCGCTTTACTTGCAATGGTCACGTTGTGCCGGTAGCTATAGTCCAGACTCCAGACACGATGTGATTCGTGACTTTCGTAAAATAATGCTTCTGCCTCCGTCTTCGTCCGCGTGAAATTTCTTGTTCTCCCGAACAACCCCTCTTTCTGACTTTTCTTGTTCTTGCTAAACTCCTAGGGGTCCTAAATATTTTTTTAAATCCGACCGGTACTTTCAGAGATTAGCACGTTCAAACAAACTAACTCTTCAGCTTTCTATTTATGAATATAATAGACTAGCTTCTGCCCGCGACTTCATCCGCGTGAAATTTCTTGTTACTCCGACCCACCCCGTCGCATCGCATCGCCTGCCCGCGCTATTACTTCGTTTTTGCTTAGCGTTCTTTCTGAGTTTTTTTCTTTTTGCTCGGCTCCTAAAAGTCTCAACTCAAGAATTGGGCTATCAAATGCAAAAAGAAATTTTCAAATCCGACTGGTAGTTGCAGAGATTAGCGCGTTCAACCAAACAAACTCTTCAGCTTTGTATTTATTAATAAATATAATAGATTACACAAAATGCATTTAATTTTTATTTCCGGGTAGACTACAGTAAATGCTTCAGTGAGGTGTTTCTTACTACAAAATCATTTCCATATTTTGCGAATCGCCCCGTCTAAATTTTACCCACTCCAAATTCATTTGATTTAGGGTGTGAGCACACAACAGTGGTGTCGTAATTTTGACTTGTTATCGACATCGTTACGTTTATTTATCGTCTTTAAAACAAATATTCCGGTTGGAGCCGCTTTTTAATGCACCATCAACTTTATGATCGCTCGCAGCAGTCGCAGCATTGCGTTCAGCTAAATTGTTGCAAGTGTATGGAAAGTGAGGAATTATGTAATGTAAACTAGGTTTATTATGAAAGGAAGACATAATGCTGTAATTTACGGTAGTTAAATAATTGTCGTAATTGTGTTGTTGTTCGGCACGCTTTTAGGAAAATTATAAAACATGACATAATATAGAGGTATGAAGATGAGGGTGTAAAGGACACTCATCCATACTAATATTATAAATTCGAAAGTAACTCTATCTGTCTGTGTGTCTGTCTGTCTGTATGTTACCTTTTCACGCCTAAACTACTGAACGGATTTCGATAAAATTTGGCAGAGAGATAAATTGCATCCCGGGGAAGGAAATAGGATAGTTTTTATCGACATACATCGCGAGCGAAGACGCAGGCGGAAGCAAGTCCTCCATAAAAAACGGAGGATCCTCCGACCAGACGGGTGTTGTGTCGAACCCAGGACCAGCAGTAACGCTTGCGACTACCACACCAACGATGCAGGGAATTACGTTTACGTTATTCAGTTTACGTTATCAAATTACGTTACGTTTATTCAAAAAAAACAATTAAAGTCGTTCTTTTTCTTGACAGTAACAACTGCATATTATGAAGATACTTGATAGTACACTTGTTTAAATAGGATTTTTTATTTATCACATTATTAAGTAAAATGTGATTTCAAACATAAGTAGTTTGTATTTACATTGGAGGTAAACAAGAACATCAAAAAGGTTTAGTTTCTGCTTCTTCTAATATTATTATATTCTAAACAATGATTCTAAATTATAATTTCTGAGTTTTGCTCAACTATCCTCATTACGTATCCTGTAACTCTCCTTATTTTAACTTCCAAATGACATCGAAAAGTGGAAATGAGACTACTTATCTTCTCTTCAATGTTGATTGAAGAGAAGATAAGTAGTCTCATTTAGAGAGAGGCATTTGTCCAGCTGTGGATTGCGATAGGCTTAATTGATTGTTGAATCAATTAAGCCTATCGCAATCCACAGCTGGACAAATGCCTCTCTCAGGCTTTGCCACAACACCCTGTCCTCCGCCTTCCGCATCCATAATGTCTCAGCCATATTTATTTATTTATTTATTTATTTTTATATTCTGAAGGTCGCTGGTCCATCTACTTCAATTTCCATCGGTCTTTCGACAGACATGGCCAGCCCTTCAGTTAGCTAACTCTGCAAGCTATGTCGGTAACTCTAGTTTTTTTGGCTGATTCCATTTCCGATTTCATGCTTCAAAGAAACTCCGAGCTAACTTTCTTACGCGCGTAAAGGCCAAACCAGAATTAATAACATTGATATTCACTCAATTTAAATGCAAATGATAAGCCCATAAACACAAAGTAATGAGCACATTAAAATTAAACACCGCCACACTCCATCAATTAGTTTCAGAGCAGTTAGCGATATAATTTATATCTGTAACTGACAGATCTATGTGTCACCATTGACACTTGCCCAAACAGAAAAGTGGAACAACTCCATTCGGAACGTGATTCTTATTGATTTGTATGAATCTATAGACAGGCAATGTCTGTTCATTAGGGTAAGGAACTTAAAGACGGCAGGAGCAAATAAATATTTAATACAATAGGCAAATGTTTGTACAGACGCCAGCATATCAAGCTACTACAATCTGTCAAATCTCTTTAATAGATTTTCAAGTTTATCGCTACAGCATAAGGTTCAAGGTTGATTGGGAAAATTTGACAGTTTTGGGAAAATCAGAGTTCAGATTGCAGTCGTTTCACAGTTATTTTACCTCTGACAGAAGCAACCTAACAGCAACCTTATCGTAACGAGAATAAAGATCACTGTGATTTTGACAGACAGCCGGTCCATTCTGTAAAAACTCACCGTGAAAACTTAGGTGAAGTGAGTTTCTTTTTGCTAGGAATTGACACTATTGACAGCTCACTCCACACTCACTTCACCTAAGTTTTCACGATGAGATAGTTACAGAATAGCACCGCTGGTTAGTGGCAGCAACCTTATTGCAACAAGAATAAAAGTCACTGTGACTTTGACAGTGATGCAAAATCAGCGGTAAGTGTAATAGGATTGTACAACATAATCAGAACTGTACAAATAAATTCACCATACACGAAATCACCATAAAAGAAAACTGCTAGACTAAGTCAACAATTACTACAACTACCCTCTAATAAATTTTATTTGTCAGAGCTCAAGAAACCTAAAGAGGCACTATTTCGCGGCTATTAAGTTTACTCTAATTATTTCGATTAAGAGCCTATAAATGTCTTGTAAATCGTGAAATGCTCCACTGACTGTTATTTATTTACTGCGAAAATCGTGATTTAGCTGTAGGTATCGGAGCATTTGTTTGTAGTTGTATTTTTGGTTATGTATGATTAGATTGGGTGTACAAATTACTTATTGGTATTTTATTTAAGAATCAATTTGCAGGTTTTAATTTCAAGTTTATCTTGGACAACACAACAGTAACCTGGACGAATTAGTGCTCATATTTTTTTGTATAAGAAGCTTTTACTTGAAGTGTTACTTACAGTAACATATTGAAATGATAGTAAATTGTAAATCTATACATAGAAGATATAATAAAATAGTAACGAAGTCAAAACTGTACGTAAAATATAAAAAAAAAATTAACGAGTCTGAAACCTAAAGTTTTTAGAATGTTGGTCTGTTTGTCTTGATGTATGTACCTATATTCCGGATTGGCGCAGAAACGGCTGAACAACTTTGGATGAAATTTGGCACACGCGTAATTTATAACCTGGATTAACACATAGGGTACTTTTAATCCCGGTAATATGTTCCCGTGGGATATTTTGTGACAACCACGCGTGCGCGGGCATATGCTACTCGATAATACCGCCCTATTATTATCATAATGCAGAAAAAATATCATCTCTGTCCACATCTCGCTCTCATACAGAGAAGACACGAGAATTTATAACCACGCTTTCTCGTTAAGTCTCATATACTAAGAAGGCTCAACGTGCATTGATCACCAATCACATCGCATTTTTTTATAAATTTAACAAAGATATTTCAGACCTTAAAGTTTTCTCACGATGTTTTCCTTTACCATATATAAAGTATTAAATAAAATTCATTCGATTGAAGATGTTTCAGAAGCGATAGTAATTACTATATCCAATACAGCAGCATGAATGGACACTTAAATTCCCAGCGTAAATTGCCATAAATAGAGACAATTGGGAGAACCGTTAGCAGTAAAGACGTCGTCGGTGTTGCCAGGTATAATATGAAGTGATTATTTATAATGCACATACATTGTGCCACAGTATAAAGACATACAGTACGAGGTCTTCATACAAACGGACGAAACGCGAGCTATACCTACGCGCCTCGACCACGGCATGAGCTCAGCATGCAGACAGTCGCGACTGTGCTGCAGTGACGAACGGACGGTGTGTTGTTTTTTTTAACAATAACCGCGCGATTTTTGCACTAAAAATAAGTTCAAGTACATATTTAATATGACGAGTAGGCTATATTGTGCTGTTTTTGGTTGCATGAATTCGTCAATAACGCATCCAGAGATAACTTTTTTTAGATTACCTGGAAACTCTGAAAGGTAAGACTATAAAATAATTTTACTTACTTGTAGGTAGGTACATAATGTGTGTATTTTTAATGGATAAGTATTTCATTTTATCTCTCGAAAAAAAGATGTCTGGATTAATAAATGAAGTGAATAGAGTAAAGGAAAGTGATAAACACGAGTGAGGTAGGTAGTTATAGGCGGTTCATGAATCATTAAACGGTAGGTACGCTTGTGTTAAAACCTCGGCGCATGTGTGTTTTGTTAGTTTGTATAATTCAAAGTAAAGACGTGGTTTTTATTATTAATAATAGTTGTTTATTGTACTGTGTGTATGAATAATACTACAAAAAAATTGGTTGTCTGTAAAGTCGATTTACGGACGATAGTTTAACGTGACAACATCATAACAAAACATTAATGAAATGATTGCATACTTTTATGAATAAAATTAATTATTTTTATTGAATAACTGTTACTGTAATAAGAATAACTGTTTCATGAAATCATCATTCTTTGGACTTACAGTCATGGTCTTAGAGAGTTGTGTTGATGACTTTAATGATTATAATTCTGTAATAGTACATTACGATATTAGTGCGTTAAGATGTTATAACCAATACGCACGTATATCGTACGACGTTTTTTAACACATTTGCGAGGAAACAGAAAAAAAAAACATTTCACAATACAAGTACAAAGAAAAGAAAATTTGAGAAAAATGGCGCGAGGATTATTTTCTGCCGTGGCTGCGTGAAAATGTTGGCAAAGACACTAGAGCATGCAGCCAAGTTTTTAAATTACCGAATAAACTGTTTTTTTAATTTTAAATAAAATCAATCTGTGAATGCACACTTGCTTTCCCGCCATTTTAACAGCGCGCTAGCGCTGCCTACTGACTGGCGCCGCGCGGCGATTAGTTCGAAATTTGAATAGCAACAGCGCGCTGCTGCTCACTAGCTGGAGTCGTGCGGCGGCGATCAAAACAACACGCATTTTTATTAAACACTTCCTATTCAATTCACAAAGTATTTTATTTGTTTATATAAAATTATTTATGTACACACAGTAAAATACAATAACAAAACTAAATGGAAACAGAAAGTAGGCAAATGTAATTAAAATACTGGAGGCGGGCAGCCCTATCGCATGTTTACGTACCGCGCGGCTGTAGGCATTTACATCAAGGTTACGGCCGAGTAACAATACTGTATTTCTTTATTCTGTGATTGTGCGGTTTAAATTAACGACACCTGCGTTGGAAAGGTTGTGGTACAAGCGTGAGAAGCGAAGCGATGCTGCAGCTTAAATATTCTCTGAAATAGTAATAATTTTTAGGGTTCCGTACCTCAAAAGAAATAAACGGAACCCTTATAGGACCACTTTGTTGTCTGTCCGTCCGTCTGTCAAGACCCTTTATCTCAAGAACGCGTAAAGGTATCGAGTTGAAATTAAAACAATATACTCAGCTCTACAGCCCCTTGAAGCTGTGAATCAAACACCTAAGTTAACGTAAAAAAAAGATACGCCCGTTTATGCCGCAAAAAACGTATATTTCGACACTCTCAAGGGAATCAAAATTTATAGGGTACTTCCCATTGAATTAGAAATATTAGAATCATGAAATTTGGCAAGAAGCAAGATGCATGTAGCACAAGTAAAGGAAAAAAAACCCGTGATAAACTACATACTTTACATACCTACAAAGTACGGAACCCTCTGTGCTCGAGTCCGGCTCGCACTTGACCGGTTTGATAGTCGGAAGTACTATTTTTCAAAAACAAGGAACTATGGTTACATAAAATTGTAAATGATAAAGTTTCTTAAAACTTCGAAATGGATCCCTACTTATCTATTTTCGAGTTCTATTTAAAGCTATAATTATGCTTTGACGCACACGCGCGTCATGCAAAAAATGGGTTTTAGTTGAATTATTGAATTCACATATTTACATTTATTATAGTACATATTTACGCACATATTTACATTTATTATAGTAATAATCCATTTATTTCTCAAAATAATGTTACAGATACAAGTTACATAGTTTTTAAAGTCCCTAATATTCTGCCACTTCCGGCTTACAAATACATTTTCAGGGCTTTGGTTAGTTTGTTAGATTAATTTAAAAAAAAACACAAATATTAGATTCTCCATTCTGATTTACATCTAAAAATATCATAGCATCGCTCACTCCTATCATTGGACCACAAGCCCACAAGCCACCCGATTGTATTTCTTCATAAATATTTCTCGTCAGATGATTTATAAGCGCAGGTTGGTCTAATTATTTGGGTCAAGCCTTTACGAGATCAACTTTTTTTTAAACTCGAAACCAGCTTTCTTATTGTTTGGTGATTTTATATTAACTTTGACTTTCATTTTTAAGAAACGGACATACAGAGTTCTTGTTCCCGGAAATTCAATTACGTTAATGTGTTGTTTTAAAAATTATGAGACCGTAGGTTTAATTTATGTGGTTTATTTGGTTATTTATGAATTATTGTTGTGTTTTGATTTAGTATGCATTTTGTGCACCTCAGTTATGAACCAGAGAACTTGTTTTAGTGTAAATACCCAGTTAATTTGGTCAACCGGCAAATATAAATACACTAAGCAATGAGCAGCTTTATCGCAGACGTCTCAGAACGAGGTTCATTAGTTATCTGAAACAGCCTGGCAAAAATCTAGCCTCCAACGGTACAAGGAACTTTTCTCCCCCTGCCAATGACTCGGGCACTAAAAGATCCTTGTTGCACTCTAGTGGGCTAAGAAATATAAAGGCTTACAAACATTACAAGGCTTACAAGAGGCTTAAAAACACATTTGTTTTTATTAAGAGGAAATGCGGGTGGTCGTTTTCCCATGGAATCGCTCTCGCCTGTTTTCTTTCTGGTTAATAACCATAAAGCAATGATTTTTTACAAAATAATAATATATTAACTACTTGTACGACCCTACATTTTCCTTTTTGATGATACATTATTTTTATAAGCACTAGAACCCTCCGAAAATGCCGATTTAAACCGCTGTCAACAGAGGCCTAGTGTACAAATTTGACAACTATTAATAAAATAAGAAAAACATAGCAATATAGTATATATCCTTCTTATTCATGAAATATATTTTAAATTGGTCCAATAATGGAGGAGGAAATAGGCGAGAGCGAAACCTCGAATTATGACTGTTTGTTTAGGATTTTTCAAAAGTCTTTCTGACCGTATTCCCATTAGGGTAGCCCGCGAAATTTGCTTACGTCATTCAATAGGGTAACATGAACGAGAGATGTATTGATGATTTTTAGGATTATAATTCTATAAATAAATATTTGTTACGGCCGCGCGTCATACCTACATCAACAAAAAACCATACTGACCTACAAATTGCAAAAAACAAAAGAAATTTTGAATCAATCATTCTCCATAGTATGGAGCCTTGTCGGATGATGAAGATGTAAATTTTGGTACAGACGGTCTATTCTGTATAATCTCAGATTAGATTTTTACAGAATAAATATGCTGGATGGTGTCAAAGGCAGTATATTAACGTATTCTTTATGACACAATGGCGTGGTTTGAACTGTCAAAATACATGTTGTCCGTACAGATGACATTTCGATTCCTTGCCGTTAACAAGACACAATATTGACGTGGTTTCCACGTGGTAAGATTTCGCGGGGAATAATACAGAATTGAAGCCCTGATTGGAATCTGGCTGATCACCTAGGATTCACCATACTCTTACAAATTAAACATTTTGAAAAATGCCAAGAGTTATTTGCTTTTGCCACAGTAAACCAAATCATCCAGTACCTTCGACTCAGCAAACCACATCCTATTAAGAAGCAGCTGACCATTGTCACGACCGGTCATACATACACGATGATGTACACTCCGAAGCTATTATATTGTGGTTCACATCTCAATCTAAAGGTTAACCGTGTGTCTGTTATACTGTCAGAGATCGCGCCCCGCTGAGCTGTGTATGCGCACTGTAGACTGTCACGTGGTGCGAGTGATGAGAGTTTGCGGGTTGTCGTGAGAACAGACGCACTTTTTAAAGGCCTTTTGCTGATGTTAGGAGTTGCATTTTCTTTGATATTGGATTACAATCACCTCTTTGAGAGTACCTAAACTTACATATTCGTGAAGGCCTAGACAAAGTGACATTCTATCCTACTACTATCCAACTAATATTATAAATTTTAAAGTTTGTGAAGATGTTTGGATGTTTGTTACTCAATCACGCGTAAACCGTTGAATAGATTTAGATGAAAATTGGCACATAGATAGACCATTTCCTGGATTAACACATAGGATACTTTTTATTCCGATATTCCCACGGGATCGAATCTTATGCGGGTGAAACCGCAGGTCGCTGCTAGTTAGGTATAATGAGAATGGAAAATACTAAAATGTATTGGATTGACATAAGGTATCGAAAAGCTTTTGTTGTTTGTTGCTTTGATAGCGATTCCCACTTGCACTTGTCATGTGTGTTAATGGAAGCCTAAATAGTGTAATACATGAATATGAAAAGTTTCTGATCAGTAAATCTGCTGTCAAATGTCATGTTGGCTATTGTTATTGGTTGATAGCGTAGATAAATTATTGCTTGTAATCTGTGTAGTTGAAATAATGAAAACAACCGACCACATAAGCTGACACGAGATTTGGTGTTTAGTAATATTTACTAGTGACGTTCAGAAAGATACGTTTTATCAGAATTGTGGTTCCAACAAGTTTATCTACAGGGTGCGACTGTGGTAATCCATAAAAGATGGCTTTCAAACGCCGTTCCTTGCCGGTATCGTACGTTAACAGATTACAAATCGTCTGCTTACGGGTAAAAAGTAATAAGTGCAGTTAGTGTCAATTCGAGTAAATTGCTTTTCAAGGTTTAAGTTTTAATTAGAAATATTTCAAAGTCCTTAATTAAAAAACTGTAAAAGCAAAATATTGCACTAACTACCCTTCTTTTCAGATTTACTCTTATATAATATTTTTTATTCGTAAAAACTGTGTATAATTAAATTTAGATCGAAAGGGGACCGCATTTAATATGTTTTACCTGTAATTAACAAACGTGATATATCTTCTGAATTCAATTATTTCAAAAGCTCATTTCAGTATAGTATAATGGCTTATTGTATTTTACACCAATTACTTGAACAGAAAAGCTTTTTTTGACAAAATTCGTTAAAATAATGATATATTTAAGAAATTTAACTTGTTTTACCTGTAGAGTTTTAGTGTAAGTACGTCACTTATTTTTTTTTCAGTATGGGAAATCCATCCCGCTCTGGGTGGAGCGGAAGGGAGTGTCAGACTCTTACTGACTAAAACCCACCCGTGTTCCTTCCTTAGCCCTTTATGTTCCGGGCCAGCGGTAACCCTTTGACAATCCCGCTATCCCGGCAGGCTTCGGCCCTGACGGGTCCCTTCTTTTGATGCTGAATTGCTGACATCTCTTTGAGGCGCGCGTGGAACACGTACGCGCCGTCCGGCACGGGCCTGGTCCTGATCGGACGGTGAGCTACCCATTACTCTCCGCCCGCAGACCCGCGCCTACGGTGGCCGGGAGTCGTCGAGCGGCTCCCGACGCCCGGAGCGTCTCCCGCGGCGGCTGGGACGGGAGGCTCTCTCCCTCAGCCGTCCCGCCGCCTCCTTCGCTAGCATGACTGCTTCGCAGAAGGAGGCGACTGCCCCCCACTCCCTCTCGCCCCGGACCATGGCTTGGACCAGGCCCGGACGCGAGAGGTCGCCGCCGCTGCCGATCGCCTCAACGAGGACACGGCGGAGCTCCCCCCAAGCGGGGCAGACCTCCACCGTGTGCTCCACCGAGTCCTCTAGGCGATCCTGGCAATGGTGCCACCCGGGCGTTTCCTCTCGCCTGATTATGTGCAGGAACCTCCCGAAATTTCCGTGTCCGGTGAGGACCTGCGTCAGGCGGTAGGTGAGGGCGCCAAAAAGGGGTCTTATCGCCGCTATCGTGGCGTGCCCTGCGCTGGGTTGCGACAGTCGCTCTTTCCATGCCGCCATGACATCGCGCCGGAGGTCCGTCCGCTCCGCCGCAATTTGCTGCGAAAGTGGAGTTTCCCCCCGGCGTAGTGCCTCCGCGCCTCACTCATACAGGCGTGCGAGGACTATCGCCTCCAGATCCCATGGCGGCAGTCTGGCAAGGAGGCTTGCCGCCTCGCCCGAGATCGTGCGGTAGCCCCGGATGAGCCTTGTGGCTACCACCTTTCTTTGACTCGAAACAGTAGAAACAAATTTGTGTTTCGCGCGTTCTGTGAGACGAATGTTTATGAATCTAGGGTTAATATTCAGTGTCACACTTGAACTCATCCAGGGATTAGGACGTAATGCATGCCCGAGACGGCAGCCGCACTACTATTCGGTGCTTTGCACTTAATATATGGTGGAAGGAATTGCTGGACTGCAGCGCTTGAGAGTTTGGTGGTGCAGAGCTGGTAAAGTTTACAGCGCTTTATTTTCATGACTGTTCTATTTGTCTTGTCTATGTTATTTTGCAGATTTGAGCACAGTTGAGCGTTTGTTCTGCAGTTGTAGCCCACAGTGGTAAAGGCCGCGATTTGATGAGTTTTCCCTCTTATCCAGAGGAGGCTTCTGTCCCAGCAGTGGGAACATATTAGGCTGATTATGCTTAGGCAAATATAGAGGTATGAGGAACAGGGTGTAAAGTTCACTCATACTCTATAGAGTACCCGTCTGGCCGAAGGGATCTTTCTTCTTTCTTTTCTATAGAAAATGGAGGATCCTCCGGCCCGACCGGTGGCGAGCAACTGCCCGATGATTCATGTCGGGCCATTGCATATCTATGCTCGCTGCGCGGTAAACTCTGCTTGCGAGATGCAGGATTTTGCGTGACGTATGATGCGTAATTCTAATTGGCGTTGTAGATACCGTTACACAACGTCTGTTCATCACAAGAACCTAGGTAGGAGATCCTTCACTCGTCACATTTATTTTTACTATCGAATTTTCTATACTGTCTGACTTTCAGCAACGATGAAAGAAATAAGGTTTTTATACAATGCCAAAGGCACCTTCAGATCTCTTTCACGGCAAAATACAAAAATTCAATTCCACGCAAAACATTCTGCATTGTGACAACTGCGTTCGATCGCTCTCGTTCTTACTAGTAAAAAAGCATAAATGACATTTATTTCGTTTTAGCTGTAGAGAAATTAGCAAGCTAAGTAGAAGTATTTAACTAGTAAAATGGAATAAATAACTTTAACATATTTATGGTGTTCAAATTATAAGGTTCATATAATAATAAATGCGTTTATGACCTTTTCTCAGAATAATTCTTACCATTTTACTATTTAAATTAGAAAATGTAAAAAGCTTTAACCGTATTTATTGTTTTTTTACTGAATAAACTGAAACGGATTTATGCCATAAGATTATTTATTATGTTATACTAGTATATTTTTTCAAAATGTGAGAAGATATCACTTTTACAAACTCATTATCTCTGCAGCCATTGGACATTGCATTTATTCGGTTTTACCCATAGATAGCGCGTAAAAAAATACACGTGACTGCATTTTCAACTCGATTTAGTAAAAAAGTGCATTTATCTTGTTTTACCAGTAAGCAGACGAAATATGAAAATCGCTGTCCACTCTCCCCTTACACCGCACCTTATAATTTGTTCTACTAAATTGTCTGTAAAACTCGCGCTTAGAATAATGTTTAATAACCTGCACATAGTGGCTTCATATGTAATCGTATGCTTGTTACAATGATTGGACGTTAGAACAAATAAAATTAATAATTCACTAACTCTTTAGTTTCGTTTCGTGAGTAGAAAGTATATTTGTTTTAATCACGAAAAGTATTTAAATGTTGGCTTGATTGTTTCATGATGGTATCGTCAGTAATTTGATAGTCAGTTGAACTCGAATTGATGGTTAATTATTTTTGTGTAGAATTTTATGCTAATGTTATTGGAGTATGGTTTTTTTTGTAGTTAGTTCGTGAGGAGGAAATCAGAGTGTATCGTGAATCTCAGGTGTGGTCGCGAACTTACCTATCAGAGAAAGAATTGCATTTCAATTGGCTCTTCCATTTGACCTAGACAATAATTAGCATTGCGTGCCCAGTTCAGAGGGAAACCCGCTACTTCTAATACAATTTTTTTCGAAAAATTTTTGTTTTTAGAAAGAAGTTGAGAATAGTCATAATCACGAAGGAGGTGAATAGAGAAAGCATTTAATTAGGCCAAAAGCTGAATTAAAGCTGTCCAAACAAGGTGGCATACATCGACGCGCAAACAGTAGGTAGGTAATCATGAATTCAGCACATGATTCTACACCCCCTTACCGTAGAAATGTTTTAGTCTCTGATCAGTAAATCTACTTCTAAATAATATTTTACGCTGCAATTGTTATTAGTTGCGTAACTGACGAATATGAAATACTTACAGATAACCAATCATAACAATAGACAAGGGATTAAAAATATTATAAGATAAACCTTCATAACCGGGAGGTTATGAAAGCTGTGCTGAGCCTATATGAGGCTATGTGAGCTGTTGACACTACTTTGTCTGATACAATGACGATCACCTCTCAAAAGACCAATTTGCATAACGACGGCATCACATACTTGTACAGCGAACCATTACAAAACAGTTCTACACAATTTGCTAGAACATGGAGGCACGTGTTATTCGCGATGATTGAGGCTGTTATGCTGACGTGACACCATTGTGAGACAGGATCGGAATCGAATCGCTAGCGTTTTACTAACTAGATTGGATCAGGTGAAGGGTTTATGTGGGAATGGGACAGGGGTTTTAAAGGGGTTAGTAAAATGCTATGTGGCATAGAAAATTAAGAAGATAATTTTCTAAGCCGCAATACATTTTTCTTCTAATGAGTCATGTTTACTGAACAACTAGGTAGGTTTAGTGATCTAGTTCACAAAGTTAAGCAAGAGTTATGTATAAGGCCTCGGTCTCGAAGTCAGCGATTGCGGGCGGCGGAGGCGGTGCGGGGAGCGGCGCGGCAACGCAGACCCCATAGAAATTTAAAAAACAGGCAGACACGGTCTCGAAGCCAGCAGGCAGATCGCGCGGCGCTAAAGCGGCGTAGTGTTGTGTTATGAGAAATTTGTGGCTTCGTTCGTGAACGAAATGTCTAAACAGGGAGAAAAAATCTTTTTGATACATTTTGAAACTTCGGTCGTTAAAAGCAAAAAATAAAATGCACAACACTACGTCAATGCAGACGCGGGGGCACAGCTAGACTTGTGCGCATCGCTCGAAGGCCGCTCCCCGCGCCGCTGCCTTCGAGGCTAGTTCCATATAAATCTATGCATTGAAACGTGCCGCTCCCCGCGCCGCCGCCGCCGCCGCGCGCCGTCCCGTGCCCGCTGACTTCGTGTCCGTAGCCTTAGAAACCTGCTTTCTTTTTCCTGTTTGTTCATCCAGCATTATTTAGTTACGCAATGGTAAACATTACTTTGCCTTCTTCGTTCCTAGGGTCGAACGATCCCTACCCTAGATACTAAAGTACTCGTACGTGCAAAATGGTCAAATGACCCAGATGATAATACTGACTATGCCTATACTATGACTGACGAGTACCTCCCCTACAGCAGACCTCATTAACATAATAACACATAAATGAATGAAAATGGCACCAAAATTACAATTTAATTGATAGTTACAATAAGTTCATTCGACTTTCAGCAGACCCAACCATCAAACACTATTATTGATATCGAGCTTCAACATAAATTAACACTACAAAATCTTCAACCACCTATCACATAACATCATCCAGATTGTCAAGCGGAGACAAATCCAGCAAATGTCTTGTCGTAGTGCGATACGGAATTATTGTCAGCCGCGCATAATGGATGTGACGCTTTCTCATAGCCGTAAAATATACACTGTACACTGCAGTGCAGAAAAATGGTAACATTAGGGAAACTATTGCTTTTCCTACTAATATTACAAGTCTACGAACCCGCACTGGGCCCGCGTGGTGGATTACGGCCCATTCACTCTCACAGAGAGGAGGCCTGTGTCCCAGCAGTGGGAACTGTATAGGCTGATTATGTATGTATGTTATAAGTAATTGTAAAAGTTTGTGAAGATGTTTGGATGTTTGTTACTCAATCACGCGTAAACCGTTGAACAGATTTGGACGAAAATTGGAACATAGATAGACCATTTTCTGGATTAACATTTAGGATACTTTTTATCCCGATATTCCCACTCCTCCTCCACGGCTCCTCTCAGAGTTAGCAATAAAATGAGCATAATCAGCCTATAATGTTCCCGCTACTGGACCACATTCTTCCTCTCTGAGAGGAGCAGCGCGGGTTGGTGGATGTCACATGTCTTCGGAATTTTCGGTTCTAGGACATGACGATTCCTCACGATGTTTTCCTTCACCGTCTTGAGAGCAGTGTAATAAAATCAGTAAGTTAATATAAATTGAGATAAGTATCCACTATCTAGAAATAATCTAAAACGTGTCAGAGCCTATCTTCTCACGAAGCTCGTAAATCTACTTAAGGATTTAATTAAGTCCATTACAAGTAGTAACGGTGTATGAAACTGACATAATTTACTGCGTTCATTCACCACAATCTGTTAATTATATGCACTTCTGTAACACGGTTTTCGTGACAATCTATCATCGTGGGTTGTTAGTCGTCGATGCACCTCTTACTTACACTGTTTCATAATAATAATTGTAATTTCAACAGGCCTTTTGAGGAAAAATAACTATGAAGTAATGGGACATATTCCTAGCGTATGCATAATCCGCCTTGAATGTTCCCACTGCTGGGACACAGGCCTTCTCTCTTCGAGAGGCTGTAATCTACCACACGGGCCCAGTGTGAATTGGAAGATGTCACGTATCTTCGAATTTTTGGTTCTAGAACATACCGGTTTCCTCACGATGATTTCCTTCCCCGTTTTGTGAGCAGTGGTTATGAAATAATTTACACAAACTCAAGCGGCTGCCTGGGTTCGAACCCACGAACTAAATCTCATAAGTTGGGGCCGTTACCACTGCGCCCACCACTGCTCTTTCAAAATTTATAAAAAACAATTTCGCGCTATTTTATTTTACATTGCACTGTGGCTTTTTTCGTGCACTGAAGTGTACTGACGTAACCGAACGTCACGTGCGAACCAATCACAGGCATTATTGGTCCGTGACGTCATCAACGGCCATTTTGTTCAACTTAGCTCTGATTTGTCAAACGATTGGAACTTGTATGGGAAATATTTTCTGAAACAGCTATTGCCGTATTATGATAAGTATGAAGAGATTGTCATTTCTCGTTGAGATTGAAGTATAATGGTCACACTTTGATTCAATGAGATTGGCAGGTACTTGGGAACCTAGTATGAAGCAAATCATTGATTCAAACAGCTCAAGTAACGCAGTTTGCTGTTGTTATAGGTATAAATAGGTTCCCAAGTGTATGTGTGTGTGTTCTGTTCGAATAAAAATACTACTGAGCTCTTGGGCCAAATGGACCCCTTGTTGACAGCTCATTGTCTATGTTAGTGCCTACGAGTACTTACACCCTAGCGGTAATCACGAAACACACGAACAACGGTAATGCTATGTATATCTTTCGAAAGGATTCAGATTGTGATTGTTAGGGTGTTTCAAAATTAGGGTGCTGGTACCTTTGATGGTGATATAATGTCTTCTGCCGATCTCACCGCCGGACGACCGACTTCGGCTTCCAGTTCTTAGACGCCATTCGATCACTGCCTTACTCCACCTGTCATTGCGCTTTGCCAGGTGCCCTGACCAACTACTATACCATTACCTACTTAAGGTAAAAGCTGCGAAATAAAAAAAAAACTACCTATTTACAAAAATTTTTAAAGAGCGTTTGACAGGTTCTCGACTTCAAAATTCTCGATGATACTGTTACTCACGTTATCAAATCTGAAGGAATAGGTCGGCAAGATTGCAAGAACTGCATCAAATGACCACCTTCGATTGCAATTATAAACATAGCACCTGTACTACGACATGTAGGTACAATGACATCTTTAATACAGCATACCCCATTGTAAATAAAAGCATTCATGTGCAAATACCGTAGGAACAGGAATGATTGTGCATATTATAATCTATGTTAGGCATCAAGAACGGGTATTGGCAAGGCGTTCCGTCAAATAGACTAAGATCGAGTGGACTCCTCGATGTTTTAATAAGAATGAGATATGTTTGAGCGTGTGACTAAACGAGATACATACATAGTTGCTGATGCTGCTGTGTAGGTTTTTCTTTTGTGCCTGGTTTGTAATTATTTTATTGGTATGCAAAGAGGATGTTACTCAAGGGAACATGTATTGATCACCGTGTTTGCAATAAGAAAGTATCCTTGTAAGAGTTTTCTTCACTACCAAAACATTCTTCTCTTCTCTCCTCATCCTCATCTAACCTAAGTAGTCATCACAACATCTCTCTCCCTTGAATTTGTATATATGTATATATTATAAGTACATATACCTATATTATAGTAAATAGTATGTATGTGTATATAACCTATTTATGTATTTGTGTACCTAGTTTTAATAGATTTTTTTTATCATTGTAGGTACCTCTCAAACAAAGCACCTGCCATCCAATCTCTTCACCACCCTTGGTTGACTGGTAGAGAATGCCTAAGGCATTAAGTCCGCCTTTGTACCTTTTTGTGCGAGAAGTTTAAATAAATATGTATAATAAATATAACCTAACCGTGCTGACTTTGTGGGATAGCACTAAGTATTTCTACTAATTATTACTAGATGTAAAAACAGAAAACAATGCATTTAAGCGACTGACCTATAGGCCTACAAAAAGGCCACTTTGGCAGAATCATAAAAGATAAAATGATGAATCATAATGGACAGTTAACTGTTAAGTTAATCGTATCAAATCCTATTGGTGAAAGATTTTCAGTTATTTTTTTTTTGTCTGTGCTAAAATACTAATCAATCATATACAAACCCAATCCCAATCTCTTTGATTTACGTAGTGCAGCGAAAAAAGAAAAACACGAACTGTTTTCGCCATATAATATTATTTTATAATGTTATCCTTTTATGATTCTGCCAAAGTGGCCTTTTTAGGCACCCAATATTAATCTAAGTACACTTATCTAAGTTAAAGTAGGTAGGTCATAATATCATCTACCTACTCATATAAAACCGAGGAGTTCGAGGAAGAGGCCGATTAATTCAATTCCTTCTTTATCATTTATTCTGAGGTAAAAATTAAATACACACTTCTCAGCAACAATGTAGGATACATAATTATTATTTATTTTTTAATTATTAAATTATTGTTTGCGCCATCTAAGGGGAATTACTGGAATGATCATAAAAGTGAAAACCGTGGTTAACAGGCGTTGTACTCTCGCTATTGGTTCAAGACAGTGAATATAGATGGCGCTACTGTAAGTTTTCTTACTAGCATGATAGCAGTACGAAACATACGTTCTAGTTGTTCGTAAAATTCATAGATGGCGCAGTAAAAGGTGCTAACTTTTGACAACAGGTGGCGCTACTTGCTTTTTATACTAATAACTTTATATTATGATTTTGTACAGATGCCACAGCACATTATTTTTTTAAACTTTCTTTATTTGCAAATTTAAATAATTACATTATTTTTCTATATAAGTCTATATACGACACACAAAGGTAGTTAAAGTTGGTTACTTGATAAACTAAACCAGATTATTTTGGCGCGTGGTCAAAATTGGAACTAACGCCGCCATCTTGTTCAGTGAATACAATTTCTTATGACAATTAATTCACTAATGTCACTGACCTGTATTATACACTTCTTGTATGATAGAGGTCAGTGACTTATGTTTACCAATAACGACCCCAATGACGTCGTCGTTAAAGTAATTCAGGCGCCAAAATATCCTTGTAACAATACATTCTTATAAGAATAAAAAATGCGCTTGTATGTTTATTTAAAAAAAAATCTTAAATATTCCACTAGCTAGCAGCAAAAATCTTTTTTTTTTTATTTTACGCGTTTTGTATCTGATTCACACAATAGGTCATTTTAAGAACGTTCACAGTCTGGGTGCTTACTCTTCAATTTAATTCCGATAGATCGTGACGTTCCGTACTCTTGAGTTCGATGCTAGCGTCAAATGATTTTTAGATTGGGTGTCCATTTTGGAGAACTAAGTGGAATTGGGTTCGGGCTTGGCGTGGGGTAATTGTTGACAATATTGTTTTCAAGAGTACCGAATCATGTGACTGTAAAATTAAGATGGAATCATATTGGCATCTCATTGGAATTAAAATTAGTTTGGGGAGTAAGCCCCCTGATCTGTCTCAATCTGTCAAAAATACCTCTAATTTCATCATTTTTGACAAGTTTTTGACATTGGTTGTCACTGAGATGAGATTACGACTAGATTTTGAACGTTTTTAATTACGGGAATGGGACTTAGTTGGTAAAAATAGGTTTTTATTAAAATTTACATTAATAAAATGACCGTACCTACTTGAGAAGCCTGATAAAATAGCTGCCTACTTTATCTATACATTTCCTAGTTTATCCAGGAAGGTTGATAGATTAATAAGTGGCTAAGTACCTAGACAGTCAGACACGTGTAAGGTATTTCAATCAAATCACATGGTGTCACAATCAAAGACATTCCGGCGACTGTCGGTTTCATTTCCTACCGTCTGTGACATCTTAACGTTTCGTAAAGCAATCACATACACCGTACATCTAATCACGAAGGTATAGTATTGAATTGAGGCGCAATAAAGATCTTTTCATGGATCTTTGACAGTCGCTACGGGTCGTCAGAAGCCCGATATCTCGTATTGCCCAATAACTGGGTTGTGGAGGTCAGATAGGCATTGAATCTAATCTTCAGCTGAATCCAGTTAGACTGGAAGCCGACCCCAACATATTTAGTTAGGAAAAAGCTAGATAGGTGATGACGCAATAAAGATCTTCCCATGATTTCATCTCCCTGGTTTTAACCCGACTGCCCCGGAAGGTTTTGGGATTCCGTACATCAGATTCTATGCCGGACCACAGAATAACTAATACTTAAGACGGACACTATTAGTCGTCTGTTCGTCCATCTGTCTGTCAGCGGGCTGTATCTCGTGAACCATTATAAGTACAATGCGTGCCACGAAAGATGAGACTTGACCCCGCCTCCCCCGCTCTTTCCGCCGCCCCTATGACGTCCGGTCCCGTCCCGCACTCAGACCTCATACCGCTAAAGATACCTAAAATCGTGTACCTACTGCGCATGTCAAACCACGTGGTGTGTCAAGTCTCATCTTTCATGGCACGCATTGTAGACGGTTGAAATTTTCACAGAGTGTGTATTTCTATTGGGGAATAATAAAAATAAAATGTTAGGTGTTACGGAACCCTTCTCCGGCCTTTTGGCCGGTTTTATTTTAAATAAAACAATGTGGTGGAACTGTGGGTGAAAGCCAGTAGGGTATGTATGTCTAGTACGGAAGTGATTACCTGCGTCTCTTTATCAAGATACGTATTAATTACTGAAATTGAAATATGGAATAATAATGTGCTAAATTTAAGTTTGCGAAAATAGGTACAGTCAATATTTCGCTTCTTGAAGCAGACTGAAAATTATTCCTTACCCAAAAGATATTTTTTTTCTTCTCATGAACATTAAGTTGGCTCTGAAGTATTCTTCAAGTATTCGAGTGGGCTCCGCAACGAAATGAGCAGACCACTTAGACGTTGTAACAAACCACTTGAAAATACACTGAATAATTTTATTCACTCACATTTTTGTGAACAAGATGCTTTCTGAATGACGAATGGAAAATCGCAGGACAATAGCCTGAAATACATTTTGATATATAGTTATCCATCTACCTAGATACTAATGCCAATGTATTATTAGGTAAGTAGGTAGGTATTATTTAAATCGGATATAAAGTCATGAAGAAATAAAACAATATTCCGTTTTACTATAACAATCATTCTTTAATAATTTTAAGGAATAATCACTTTTTGAAATAAATATAAACAGTAAGAGTGAACAGGCTTCTTCTGGGTGAGCTCACTCCATCGTAGACTTTGTCTCTGTCATCTCTAACCTAGACTAGAGTCAAGAGCAAACCCATTTCAAATATAAAAAAAAAAATATGCAAGCAAACCCACGGTAAAAAACTAATACTAATAAATAGGGCATCGACCTCAAAAAGTTCAAAAGAGGTCGCATTGCAACTGACAGCTCGAAAATGCCATTCGCAACTTATAAAAAAATAATTTAAAAAACATAAAACTTTCAAATGAAGAACACTGATCGTCATAGAAACAAAAATCTCGTTGAGAAAAAACAGACTGTTTGACGTTGACGTCGTGTTGTTTTTTGTCTGAAAAATAATTGAATATTGCAAAAATAAATGATGTTTTCCGATGAAGAAATAAAAGAAGAAATACCGGAGAGTGGTTTCATGCGGCCGGGTGATGAGATTATAAGGTGCGATCTTCGTTTTTTTTTTGATAAATAGTTGAAACGCGGCCATACTGATTGTTTTACGTTTGTTTTATGTTAATTTCGTTGTTTCAGCATACGTGAAGTGTGTCTGAATGATAAGTTTGACAGGAAGGAATTAGGATTCAATGGTGAACCGCTGCTATCGAATTCCGGCAGAAACGATGTACGTAGAAAAATGTTTTAAGTGTCCTATTTAGTGAGAAAAGCAATAATTTACCATGTGTTGTTGTGATGAAGACCTCGTCAGTTTCATTTCGCAACAAGTTTGGATGACAGGTAAGGAATTGTCATTTTAACTGCCAGAGAAATGTCTGCCAAATTATAACGTCTAAGTAATTGACGTTTATTTGCAAGTAAATAAACAAAACAAGTTACCTATTGTCACAACTATAAATAAAGAAATACCCCACCAAGCAAATCATGAGAGCCTCTTCCTATATACACCATAGTGGCTGGGTTGTTCGTAAGGCCTTATCGTAATAGAGATTAGTGAATGAGTGGTTTCTTGCAACGCCATTGGTCAACCAACGAGTGATGCAACGCGACGGCATCTTCCGTCGTCACATTCTCTCCGAGTCACCCATTATTCATTCATTTAAAACATGAAAAGTGTTATGCTTCCCCAATGTCTTTTTCCTATGGGGAAGACGCTAGACAGAGGTTTGTAGTCCACCCACATTTTGCCAGCTTTTTTATAAGTATTATGTGCCTAAAACTACGGGGAGAGTAGTGGACTGTTCAAAATTTACGCGTTTCGTAAAACCACTAAAATGTTATTTATAGTAAGGTGTTTTCCTAGAGAGAGGTTTTTTGACACCGTAAAGTTAAAATCCTCTGCCATCATTTTCATGAAAGCTGTGTCACTGCGGCCGTATTGTGGCGAGCACCGCTATTTTAAATCACGCTCGACAGTCACCCTTACGACAACTGAACTAACGTAGCAGTCAAAGTGTCAGAACCTCCTTCATAATCCTCTTAACCACCAGCTCGAAGTCCACCGTTCGATATTCCGTGACGGCTTCTTCTCCGACGGCTTGGAGCAGCAACAGGCCAGGTTTGCGTGGACGGAGGAGGATGGGAACATCGCATCCCTGGTGTCTGAGCCAGGGTTTGGCACTACTGGTCAGACAACATTCGGCAAGGATTTGGATGCCGCGCTTAAGAGTGAGATGAAGGCAAGTACATCATCATCAGGTATCATCATCTTCCTGCCCTTGAGCCATGTTACTTGGGGCCGGCGCAATACGTTTTCTTCTCCCCCGTCAATCGACACGCTATCATTCAATCCCTTTTCTTTCATGTGCAGTAAGACAGGGCCGGGCCCCTGGTCAGCAGGATTGTTCGAAAGGGTTACCGCTGGCCCGGAACATAAAGGGCTAAGGAAGGAACACGGGTGGGTTTTAGTCAGTAAGAGTCTGACACTCCCTTCCGCTCCACCCAGAGCGGGAGGGGTCATGTGATGATTACCCATCCTGAAAAAAAAAAAGTGCCAGACCCCTAACCAAGTCCAGTTAATGACATGCTCGAAATTACCAAAGCATTTCTCCCTCTCTCGGATCTTCGAAGATTTCGGTTCGATTTCGAGCGGTAAATCCTAAATCATAGCAGTCTATACCTTCGACCTTGCTCGAATAAATGTATAAACGTAAATACGTACGTGGGGACTTAGCTAGGAACGGTACGTTATAGCCAAAGCGTAGGTATTTAGAAAAGCTCGACTTTATAGAGTTTCGTCTCCGTTACTTTTATAGTGTGTCCCCACAAGAGTGCCGGATTTTTTGCGGACATTTTGGTAATATGAGTTGTCCGGTATTTTTTTTTTTTTGACAATTGTCACGTACATACCACGCGGTTTAATAATATGGAGAAGTATTCAAACCAACAACGTTTAATTATTGTAAAAACACATTACATAAATGGCGAAAGTTTTGCGAAAACAGTGCGCCAATTACGTCAAGTTTTCGGTCGCAATAATGCGCCAAATGAATCGACACAAACAGTTGAACATCATAAAGAGGAAAGGCGCATTATTGGTGAAATACAGCCACATTTATGCGAAAACGTTATTCAAAATTTCAACAATAGAATAACCATGTGCCAGAGGTTTCGTGGTGGCCATTTGCCTGAATTCAAAAATAAATGTGTTTTTTAAAATGAAATCCGGCGCTCTTGTTGGTACACCCATAGTAAACTGTGTGACAATCTATTTGTAAAGCACATGCGTCATATTTAAGTAAGTTGTTGCTTTTTTTTTAACGAAAGCGCGCCAATCCCACAGATAACACACGTTTATATTATGATCACACACCACCGTATCATAACACGAATTCATTATTTAACATTTTCTTTCCATAGGAAGCTGATACGTCAAGTGCAGTGCTGCAGCCTACCAACAGAAATGGAATCACGTTTAGTAAAAAGAATACGTTCGGAGAGCCTCACCTCGTATCTTCTACATCAGCTGGTTCAAGCTCAGCTAGTTCTGGAGCAGGTAAAATCATTCAAGACTTATCTATATCATACCTTAAGTTAGATTCATTTACTTTTTCTTGCGAATGGCATGCTTACTAGACAAATACCTATTTCTTTAAAAAAATGCCTTATATACTCACTGTTGTTTAGTTTTCTTTGCGAAGTCAAAATATTTGCGTTATTAGCGTGACTAGAATCATTTCGCCATTTCATTGAATACCACGGGTAATAAAATTCCGTTTTTGTGTGCTTCAGCTAATTCGCAGTGCAAGTTAAATCACTATCCTTTTACTATAAAGTGTATTTCAAACTATTCATTTCTCTTACATACTATTGGGGATACACTACACTACCACACACCACACTACACATATAATACACTACACTTCACTACCATACACCACATTACACATATAATACACTACACTTCACTACCACACTACACACACTACACTATACTGCACTACACTATTACACTACACTACCACGCACCACACTACACCTCACTATTGGGAATACATCAATCAACATTGTTGATTTTCGCTATCTCGTCACAGTGTTTCCGTCAATGTAGCCTGCAAATTAGAAATTTCTTACGTTTCTTGCAATTTGCAGCGCTATTTACCGTTTACGCTTTTCAAAATTCAATACGCAGCAATTACGATAAAATAGTTACTAAATTATAATCATTTAAAACGACAAAAAGCTCTCGAAATTATTTGCTGCCAATAAGACTATTTCCTGAAAATATGACGATAACTTTATTCCTTTTAATCAGGCACGGAAAAGAGCAAGGGTTCTAACACGTGCAAGGTGGACAAGGCAGACCCTCGCTCCAGGTTCCATTACGTGAAGTACGTCAAAAGACACGGACGGACAGTCAAGTTGTGGGAGTGTGGCATCTGTAAGTATTTGTTAATATTCTATCACTTTTAACCGTTTTTTGTTATAATATTGTGCCTACTGGAACTGCCTACGGGGCAGTGGTGGGCTAGAGGTAACGGCCCCGACTTACGAGATGTAGTTCGTGGCTTCGGACCCAGACAGGCGCTTTACTTAGTGTAAATAATTTCATCACTGCTGCTCTCAAAACGGTGAAGGAAAATATCGTTGGGAAACCGGTATGTCCTAGAACCGGGTCCGCGTGGATTACAGTCCACTCCCTTCTTTTTGTTAGCAAGAACCAATCAAAGCGCAGAATAAAATAAAATAAGCATGAAAGATGACAGAATGAAAGGTACCGTCTACCTTTCATTCTGTCATCTTTCATGTGTAATCTTTCATTCTGTCGGTTTTTAAAAGCAAGTCAACTGTGGGTACTTACCACCTTTATAATATACGCGCCGCACTATGTAGGTACTATTTTGTTGAAACTCAGATGTGTCTTCTCGACATCCGTGTGTCACTAACGGGATGCAGCAGAATACCAGCGTCAGGTATTGTACCTGGCATATGCTCAGCTGGACTCCCATTTGGTGCAACCATAAAACACACACCGCCCAGTAGTGATCGACGTTATAGTTGTTTATGAGCTAGGTGTCTATGGTTCAATTTATCTTTTTAATCTTTGTTATTTTTTATTATTATTTTTTTCACCTTTTTTGATGTTTTTAATACCTGTATTGTGTCTTTTGTTGCACTAAATAAACGTTTTATCTATCTATCTATACACAATACAATCTTTGTGAGGAGTCTACCTTCTTCTTTCCCCGTACCATGAACCACTAAGTTTGACCATGAACTAGGTAGGGGGGATAGTCAAATCTGCCCACTAACCGTATCATTCTCGTTCCTTCCAGGTAGTCGCGAGTTCCAACACCAATACACGTTGATGCGTCACCTACCGACACACACAGACGAGAGGAACTTCCACTGCGCCGCCTGTGGCAAGAGCTTCAGACAACTGTCCACTCTGAGCCAACACCGCGCCATACATTCTGCTGAGAGGCCTTATGCTTGCGAGGTATAGCATGCTTCTATTCTCGCAAAGCTAAAGGACTGGTCAAACTGAGGCCAATCTGAGGACTGGTCAAAATGAGCAGGAAGTCACGCAACTATTGCACGCACCAGTTTGAACACCTCCGTACGAAGCGGGGGGAGTCAATTTCGTCCCGCATTCCGCACTGCATTCGCCACAGTTTGACCAGAGCTTTATGCAGACATCAGCCTTGCTAAATATATGGTCCTAAATAGTCCTTATATTTTATTCCTCACTACCCAGGTATGCAACAAAACCTTCAACCGTGTGTCCACCCTGATCTCCCACCGCAAGACCCATTCCGATGAGAAGCCATACAAGTGCCACATCTGTCCTAAAGGATTCCATCAAAAAGGTTACCTTTCTTTGTCCTTTCCTTTATTTTCCTTCGAGGATCATAGCCTTTTCCCAACTATGTTGGGGTCGGCTTCCAGTCTGAACGGATGCAGCCGAGTACCAGTATTTTATATGAAGCGGCTGCCTATCTGACCTTCACAACCCAGTTACTGGGTAATACGATAGCCCTTGGTAAGACTGATTGTCAGACTTTCGGGCTTTTGACGACCCGTAATGACTGCGAAAGATCCTTTTTTTTGTGAATTTTTCCCATGTGTTAATAGTTATTCTGCTATTTGGGGCGGAGACAAAACAAACAAATCAAAGATCACAAAAATCGGTCCAGCCGTTATTGAGTTATAAATGCTGTAACTAACCCGACTTTGTTTTTATATAGAAGACTAGCAGCGTCCCGCGTTTCCACCCGTATAAGTGTCGATCCCGTGGGAATATCGGGATAAAAACTATTCGATGTCCTTTCCCGGAATGCAATCTATCTCGCTACTAAATTTTATCAAAACCAGTTCAGTGGTTTAGGCGTGAAAAGTTAACATAGAGACAGACAGAGTTACTTTCGAATTTATAATATTAGTATGAATAGATTGACAAAAACTGCACAATTTTAGTTGCCCATGTAAGCGCATGATAACCATAATCATTAATCATGTGTCCTCTCCAATCAAAGGTTACAACAACACAATTTCATCTCCACGTTTATCCATAACCATAAAAACTTGATGATGATCGTTGTAAACTCGATTCTTGACTAGGTACTCTTTTTCTAGCTGGTACTAAACACCTTACCATTAGCTGTACCATACCCAAAAAGTATCTATAAATATCATAGAATAATCTCAATAATAATCAATGATAATCTCTCTTTCCCTCAGGCAATCTTCGCAATCATCTGTTCACACATACAAACGAACGTCCTTACCGCTGCAACATTTGCTTGAAGGGGTTCAACCAACAGTCCAACTTAGTCTGCCATAAAAACAAGGTAAGAAATCTCTCGATTTTCATATTTTTATAGTAAAGTTTCAGTTCGACTTCTGCATGGAACAAATTTATTAATACATTCTTGATACTCCTCACTGAGGAGCATTTGGCTAGAAAAATGATAAATATAAAAGTGGATGAGCGAAAAGATAAACGCAGACTAAAATTATGATGAAATAATGATAAGATTCTGAAAATTCGTCCACGGAAGGGGTGAAATAGGAGATAAAAGTTTGTATGGAAGATTGTCAGTTTTGCAGATGAGAAATCCTGTCGGGTGAATGGCTTATACCATCTACAACACCAAAACGTTTCTTTATCCAGGCACATCCAGAGGACACGTCCACCTGTCCCACGGTGCCCGTCCGAGGTCGATCAACCACCCCACGTGGTCCTCGAACTTCAACAGACACACAGCCTGATACTACAAGGTGATTTAAACCAGTAATGTTACCCACCAATACCATGTCTTCAGATATTTTCTACCCTACGCCAGGTACAGATTGGCGAAACGTTACATGAAATGTAACACAAATGAGCCGTCCAAATATATGCATTGTGACATAATAATACGCGCAAACTGAAACCAATAATTCAGCACATGTTTCTGTGTGTGTGTGTGTGTTTGTTTACGTGATACATTTCTTAATACGTTTCACTATCTGAACCGCCCGGCATTCAACGTTCTTGAACAACGTACCTTTTCAGAATATTAAAACATTTTTTAGATAGGTACTAAAAATGTTACGGGTTATCATCTCGAAGGGTAAGGTAGAGGCGTAGAACACCATGCCCACACCGCACTTCCACGGCTGCAGCCGCTAGCTTGGTTTTGTTGCGATTAGACGCATCTAAAGATCTTCTTAACCTATAATGTTCCCACTGCTGGGACACAGGCGTCCTCTCTGCGAGAGGGAGTGGGCTGTAATCTACCATGCGGGCCCAGTGCGAGTTGGTTGATGTCACATGTCTTATTATTGGTTCTCGGACATGCCAGTTTCCTCACGATGTTTTCTTTCACAGTTTTGAGATCCTTAGTTGCATCTAATCGCCCAAAACCAAGCTAATACAAATGTAAAGTTATAAATTGTTACTTATTAGATTCTCAAAAGTCTAACGGCTCATTTTTCAATCATCTGATAACTTTATTCGAGGAATAATTTTGAAATTTTGACAGTTGTTTCATACAAAAACTGTCAAACGTTAATGTTATTCCTCGAATAAAAGTTATCTGGCGATGGAAAAATCAGCCCTAAGAATATCAACTAATATATTAAAAACTAAACCATTTTATCTGCTTACAAGTTGCACTCGCAGATTCTCAAGTAATATGAAAACTTTTTAATGAGTTCCAACAAATCTCACGCTGCATTTAACCTATTTCTTCCTTAAGTTAGGAACTCTAAACCTTGATGTTAATGTAAAAATATTTTTTTGCTAATGAGGTTGTAACAGACTATTGCCTGATAATATCTTGTACCTATATGATATAGAAGAAAAGAAAGAAATAAAATACGTCCTAATGATAGATAATCTAGGAATCCGCTGGATGCGGGAAACCCAGAACCGGTCAAAGTGGCGAGGCTTGGGGGAGGCCTATGTATAGCAGTCGACGTCTTGCGGCTGAAATGATGAAACGGTGCCACATTTTAAAAAAGCCGTAACTAAGAAATACTTTAGTTTTGACTGCTTCGTTTGTCCAGAGGTCGTAAACGCTACTGCCGAACATGAAGTCCTGATTTAGATTCGGTTTTCCATCTGAAATTCCTCGTAGCACTTAGATTTGTATCCGCTTGATGGCAACTGGCTCGTCCCCTACTACTAAATGGGTCTTAAACATGCTGAAATGTATATGCAACAGTCACACCTCTGCCTAACAACTGTTCCAGGAACCATGCCTGCTCTTATGTTACGTAGATACCGTGAAGATTTAAATGATTTATTTTCAGGCCCCAAGCAGATCATTGTGAAGTAACCTCCTCAGTGGGACCATACCTACCATCAGTAGCAGGCCCTTCAACATCAGACTGGTCCACCAAACCCACAACCCACCTTCCAGACATCTGGGACATTTCAAAGTCTTTCCAGGAATCTGGTGACATTTGGAACGAGGGTCCATGGGGTTCCATGAGCAATGGGGTGGTTGTGGAGCCCATAAAGACGTACCATATGGGGGTGGCGTTGGCTACCAGACAGACTCCGTTTGCTTTACTGAAGCCTGAGAATGGAACTCCTGTGTTGGTGAAAGTTGTTGATACGAAGCTTCCGGGTGGGAAACAGGTACATACATATTGCTTTTAGTTCACCCGTGATGTTTTAGGTCGGGAAACTGGCTTCCAGGCTTGTTCTGAGGGCCTCGAAGAAACGGTTCCGTCTGAAAGTTGTTCGATACTTCGAAATTAACTCTACTGCCAATTAGTTAACTTTTTCGGATGGAATAAAACACATTAGTAGTAAGGACAATTGTCAAATAGTTTTATCATTTTTAGTTTGGGCCCTGAACTAGTCTTATATCCGTACTGGAAGTATGAAAGGCCCGTAACTTCGGCCGACACTACGGATTACGAGGGGATAAATTATTTTCGAGCTAAACTTAATTTCTGGGAGAAAATACATTTCTAGATCGTTTTCTTCACTCATGTCACGCTTAGGTAACACATTTGTTGTGATTTCATCAAAATATAGCCTACAGTTTATCTTCCCCTAAACATGAAAGAAGCCTTCCCTGTACGAGAAAAAAAAGGTCTTTATCCTGGAGTAGTGTAATAACATAATATGTAAAATAAAAATTCGTGGCTAAATCATAACAGCTGCTCGGGTCGATCGAAGGATAAGCTAACCTTGCCGAGGTCCTTTCGTGGATGGGTGACCATCCATTACATATCGAGACCTCTCCGTACTTCGGAAAGCACGTTAAGCGGTTGGTCCCGGCTGTCATTAGTAGACCTTTGACAGTCGTTTCGGATAGTTAAGCCCAAAAAGTCTGACAACCAGTCTTACCACGGGGATACCCCGTGGTAAGACTGGTTGTCAGGATGTAACTGGGTTGTGGAGGTCAGATAGGTAGCCGTCTAAAATACTGGAAGCGTTAGGCGAAAAGTTAGGCAGATTAATTGTAAGACTTTGCACAATAATATACTTACTTACTAACGTACTTTCTTTCTGAATTTATTAAGTTATGGTTATTTCCATTACAGATGTTAGTGCCTGCAACAGCTGAAGATTTGCGAGTCGGAGGCAAAATCGTTGTAAATAATGATGATGAAAGTGCACAGGTATTCACTTTATGATCATCAGCAACATCATCACCCTTATCCCAATTTACTTGGGATCGGCGCAACATATTATCTTTTTTCCATACTTCTCTATTAGTCGTTATCTAGGAAGTCACTCCATTTCTAACCATATCATCATTCACACAGTCCATCCATCTTTTTTTTGGCTTTCCCCTACTCAAATAGCCACTCACTTTATGATGCAAAGGCGTTAATATTTGGTCATCATCAGTCTATTTTCGATTGCCAAGCATTATTGGAACTGTTACGCCAGCGTCCTTATTAATGACACCCGTTTCGGTAAGATGATATCTAATATTGTGAACTAGATTCTGCTCGTGACTTCATCCGCGTAAAATTCTTGTTTTAAAATAAAATATACCCATGACACTGACAAAATAATGTGGCTTTCTATTGGTTAAAGAATTTTCAAAATCGGTTCAGTAGATCCAGATATTACCCCCTATAACCTTACAAACTTTACCTGTTTATAATATTAGTATAGAAGTATAGATTAAAATAAGATATACGGTCTGAGTCACACCGTCACTACACGACCGTAGTGATTGATGGCTCAGTGGTTAAGGCCTCGCCTCTCATGCATGAGGTGTTGTGGTTCAAATCCGGGGAAGTACCATGTGCCTTGCAATTCATATTTACCTGCTGTCTCAGTTTATCTTTGGACACCACTGACATCGGTGAAGGAAATCATCGTGAAGAAACATGGTCTGGCAGTTAGAGTAATTTATGTGGCCTACCCAAATGTCCTTTCTTTGGTATTGTTCGTCGAATTATTGAGCTCTTTAAGTTTTGAGTTGAGCTGCACGATTTCTGACAAATCCGTGCACTGACTGGACAGGTCCTCTCAATCTGTGTGGTTCTTTTCTCAAAAGACCATCTCAAACATCGACCTACATGGTCTTCATATAACCTGACCAAGATTATGTCTGGACTTTAAAAGAGACTGTGACCTCGTGAGTTTGTTTCGGCCTTTCTTCTCAGAGTAGTCAGATAGGAAACGCCGACCTCATCTAGTTTATAAAAATATGATTGACGTGTAAAAGTGTTTATGCAAACCTACATATAAAAATAAAATCATTTATCATTTAACAAAGTCTGAAATAGCCATCCGTCTTTGTCCTGTAGTGGTACAATGATAGGTTAAATATACTTGCTTCTAGGACCTTATGATTAGAAATATGTCTTGCCTAACAATATCCTTCTATTCCAGCATGGCCCCATAAAACCAAGACTGGAACCCAACGGCGCCGTTCAGATCAGAGTGCCCGTAGTAGCGACAGTGGTGCCCAGGATACAACCCAGTGGCAGACTGCATCTTACTGTGGAGGAACCGCACCATGCTTACCACACCGCCTTGTCTGCTGATTGTTAGTCTTATTCACTTATTTATGGACAAAAATAGGAATAAATTTGAAAGGGCACTGAATTGGAAATTTTGAGAATCGGAAATTTCGAAACCGTTGGATATTTTGAGAATTGGAAATTTTGAACTTGAACGGCCCAGTGGAAACTTACACTACTTACGAGTCGTAAGCTAATGCTTACGACTCGTTTGACCCAGACAGACATGAACTATATTGCACTTTGTGCAATATAGTTCATTGGTGATGAAATAAATTGCTATAAGTAAAGTAAACTGCCTGCGCTGGTCAACCAAATGTCGTATGTCTCAAGAACAGCAGAAGTATATTCCAATAAACTTTTTTTGGTTTACCTGCACAAGCATAGCCACAGAGAGCACTGGCGACCCAGTGGTAACAGCCATGACAGCGTTATATGTCGTGGATTCGAAACAAAGCAGGCATTTTACTTTGTGTCTTGTGTATATAATTTCATCACCATTGCTCTCAAAACGGTTAAGGAAAGCATCATGAGGAAACCGGCATCTCCAAGAACCAAAAATTCGAAGACATGTGACATTCACCAACCCGCACTCAGCGTGGTGGATTATGAATTATCACTCCCTAGCATAGAGAGAGGACGCCTGTGTCCCAGGAGTGTGAACATTATACGCTGATCATTCATAGACTCAGCTGCACACGTAGACATTTCTGGTAGACCGTCACGTGTATAGCCGCTATCTGTGACTGTGATGTTGATTATGATGATGATTGTAACAAATTGATATTATTGTAATCAGTGGGTGAAGTGAACGTAGCCCCGTGCACATCACGTGACGAGCCTCGCGCTGGCCCGTCCACTGCGCCGCGTGCCGAGCCGCCTCGACACTTGGACTCCGGCGGGGAGTTCGATGATGGACTGAGGACTGGTGAGTAGAAACCACTATGGTAGAGACATACAAGACAAACTGAAACGTGGTGATCTAAAAATAAACAACTTGTTCCATAATCAGTTAATAATATAAATGCCTAAACAAAAATTATTAGTTTAGATTAAAAAAAAAGTGAATCCACAGGAGTAAAATAACACTGAATTAGGTTTTTTTTTTTAAATAAACATTGCCCTACATTAGGAATTACTTCTGTATCATGGGTGCGTTAACAAACATTTAAATTCACATATACAGCCGGACCCGGAACAACTACCTGTAGGCAATACAAATATTTGTTCCGTGTGGGAATCGGACCCACAACACGCAGTGCAGCAGTCGATCGCTCAGCCACTGCGCCAACCGTGTCATCAAAAGAGTGTTTGTGTGTGTGTTTTAGGTGTTCAGTGCCCTACGCTTCTTGTCCATATATCGTCACGTAGATCAGTGACTAGGTATGTGCCAAGATATTTAAAACATGTCATCACTTTCGTGGGTGTTCCGGTCAGAGTCACGGGAGGAACCTGATCAGGGGATTTGATACCTGCTTTAAATACCATGAGTTCACTTTTTTGACATAGGGCGTGGCTAGCCGCATAAGTCTCACATTAACTAGGTTTCTAAGTCCACCGATCGTTGGGTTCAGCAGCACCGTGTCGTCTGCATAACTCAGATTAATTATTTACATAAATATTGTCTATGCGACAGCCGACATGTATGCTGCTGCTCCACGATTAGCGCATTAATATACAGATTAAACAAAACTGGGGATGACAATCCACCCTGTCGTACTCCATATTGTAGTGCATATGGATCCATTAAGATGCCCAAGCCCACTTTACATAATTGACCTGACTCTGATACCAAAACTGTAGGATACCAATTATCTCGCCAAATAAATGGTTTCCATAAGCTTATCGCAGACTTTATCATAAGTAATATGGTCAAAAGCTTTAGAGAAGTCTAAATAACAAGCATAAGCGGGTGTTTTCCTACTCGTGTAAAACTCAACAGTAAAGTTGTTTATAAGTGGATTTTTTGTGATGTCCGGGCATGATAACCAAAAATTTTACTTTCTTCAGGTACTCGAATATCATCAACTTGTGCCTTGCCGCCTCCAGCGCCGTCTCCTCCTCTGGACCTCATCTCCTTGGACCTGTTTGAACCGATGGAATGTATACCATTAGGTAATCAACTATTTATTATTTGTACACAATACATTGTACTGTAATAACTAATTCATCTAGGCACTAACAAGAGCTTTTCATTATTTTGTTTTTAATTTTATTTAGGTACTTACTACAAATAAAGCAGTAAATTACATTTTAAAGCTTTTAGTTCTAAGATTGTCAATAGATGGCGTTGCTAGTCTCGTTTGGCATCATTCAAATCGAATAAAGAAATGTCTTGTTCTATAGGTAAACGTGGGTTCGCAGCAAAAGTAATTATTAACGCCTATGATTTTTCAGTATGTTATCCTTTTGACTCAACAATTTGATGGAAATGCTATGTCTAGGAGCATATGCTGTTTATTTTATTTTATACTTGTTATCGATTAACAATCATAGCAAACAATATTGTTGTATTATGTAGGTCCTCAAATCACAGCTGTCGACAACATCGATCAGGCACCACCTTCAGATGACTCTGACATCTTTATTGGAGAGTTTGAGGTAAGTTACTTTATTAATTTTATGCGATACCTATATTGAATGGTGCACCCATTGAAATCTGGAACCTTGCTTTCAGATCGCTAGAATGGATCGAAAACTACTCCTACATATTTTTATGTCTATCTGTGAATTAAGGATCCACTTAAGTTCTCAATGGCGAAATCTGGCTAAACCACAAACTGTATAATTTTAACGGATTTAAATTATTAGTTATAGGCTGGGTTCTTTCCTCCTGTGGGTAGCCAAACCAAGACATTATAAAAACCTTGATGGGCAGCAGCGTCCCTTCAGGTCTGTCATATAATAACCTGATCACAAATCAGTTTGCCAATCGACGTGACTTCTCGTGCTAGGTTTTTACGAGCATTCATTGCAGAGGCTTGCAATTTCTTTACAGGACCCATAATGCATAATCAGTTTATAATATTCACACCAGAACCACTTCTTTTCTTAAATATATAAGTACTCTCTCAAATAATAAAATCCCATCACCAGACACCGGCGCTATAACCCCGGAGAGTATTCGGAACATCAGTGACGGTCGCAATGACTAAGCCGAAACCAGGATTTTGGTAAATATCCCACTTTCCTATGACATTCCTCGGGTTATCCCGTTCATCCACCTCAAAAAATCCACCCTAAGGTGGATACGCGGAAACGCATGTTCGAGAATCCACCCTAGACCTAGTTGGATAAACGGAACTTATAGGCGTGGATTCTTGGACATGCGTTTCCGCGAATTCACTTTGTAGATTTTTTGAGGTGGATAAACGGAATAACCGCATTCCTCGAACCCGCGCAAACCTTTCAGCAAAAAACCAAAACCAACGAATTTTAGTATAAATATTCCTGAACGCAAGTCGACATTAACGCAATTCTGGCAGCAGAAGCTCCAACCAGAAAGAAAGTTTGACGGCTGGCCACACGTTCATACTGGTCGGAGCTTGTTTCAGTGTGAGAGATATTATTTGAATTCATTTATTTTCACTTCGAAAATCTACTGAATGGGCTTCTTCATTGACCAGCCTTGAAAATAATCTAAGAAACACCGCGGTTGGCAAATAGATTACCAATTGCAGGATCAGACGCTTGTGGATATGCTGCCCATCATTTAGCAGCAATAAAGAAAATTCATGACATTTTCTTACACTGGTATTATTCTTTTCAGGACTGCATCAAGCTGTCAGATTCAGAATGAAGAAATTGAACATAGTTTATTTTATTTTTTTGTTTTACCTAGTTTTATTGTGCTTGTGAAAAGGATGAGGTATTATTAAGCGAAATTGTAAATACATTATATTTTTACAGAGCATGTAGTTTTGGTTTCACTTTTTTAATTATATATGTACGTATTATAGTTTTTTGCTAGAGTGCGCGCAAAGTCTGCGTGCGGCCGAAATCAGAAATAATCGTTTGCCGCTATCTGGACCTTTATTTCAGGTAACAAGAGAGTCTGTTGTGTTTCTTGTTTTCTATAATAATTGCCATCATTACGCCGTAAATGATTAGACTGGCAAGGATATAATCTTGAAGTCAAACGTCACAATAGACTTATCTTGCCCTCACTAGTAGACGGAACGTCATAAGATACGAAGTATAATTTAGTGTCGATTGTCTCCAGCTTCTTTAATGTAACTGTCTGTTGTTTAATAAAATAAGATATTACTTATCTTTCGTACGGGACACAACAAATGATTTCTAGTACTGCTCATTTTAATTTACAACAAAATAATCTATCAATAAAAATGCCCACACAATAGACTGAGGGCCAAAAAAGGCAATTTCCTGTCTTCAATGTAAATAATCCGGGATATTATTATGACGTAGCGATGACATGTATGATATCGTCTCAATATCGTCGTCGTCTCGTATTGTTGTCCGCACGTGGACGGAAATAGGCCCTTTCGGAGCGTGCCACCCGGTACCACCCCTTGGTCGCGCGGGCTTAGTGCGGAATGCGGGCGGTAGATGGCGCTAGGTGTTGCGAAAAATGTGGCTTGAAGAAAGGGAAGTTTTGTTATAGGAAATTGTAATTACTTCTAAAAATTTACAAGATTCTTGTTAGTCTCTACAAAAAACTTACAATTTTGTAAAGCCTAGTAGGTAATTAAAATAAAATTGCTATTTTTTCAAACTTAATTAATAGATAGGTACCTACCTAGTAGGTAAGCTGTGGTTTAAATATTGTGCTGGAATCAGACTTCAATTAAACTGATAATTCCTTTGTGCAGTGAAGTGTACATTAAGATTCAATTTGCAGAAGTAGTTAGTTATTTGCAAAATCAACCTACCGAAAAATATAAACATAGGTTCGTTTATATTATTCGTAACACAGCTTGTCTTCTTCATGGACTAAAGGTATAACTATATTCCTTGAATATTATACAGGTGAAAACCAAAACCATAGCCATAAAGGAAAAGTTAATTTATCAGTTAAAAATGTTTAAACCCTTCCAAACTCTTTCCTTATGCTCTACTTTGTAAGAGATAGCGATAGATGGCGCTACTTGCAGCAAACCTCACGATAATGTTTCTTTAAAAATGCAGTAGGTAGTGCAAAACTTTAGCCTTTTTCATTTTGATTCCAATCTAAATACGCAAACGATATGATGTGGAAATATTATATTGCCACGATTCAACTATTAATGTACAGACGCCAGCACATCAAGCTACCCGAAACTGTCAGATTTTCCCAATCAAGTTTGAACCTTATGCCTTAGCGATAAAGTTGAAAATCTATTAAAGATATTTGACAGATTATAGTAGCTTGATGTGCTGGCGTCTGTACCACTGCTGGGCAAAGCCCTCTACTGTTTCCACCTCTCTCTGTCCAGAGCTGCGAAAGAAAAGGAAAGGAGTCCAGCTCAACCATGTTTCAAGTAAATTCAATGGAAAAATATTTCATTCTTTAGTAAAGATTCGTTTCCTAGAAGAGCGTTTCCGTCATATTTATAACGGACGTCAAGAAAATTTGTAATTTTCACCAGTATTTGACATTAAGGTGTTAATAAAAAATGAGTTAAAAATCTAAAACCCTACTACTGAAACAAGAAAGTACCTTCCCGTGGTCGCATGCCACTGTACCAACATACTTATAAGCTATGGTAGCATGCCACCACGGGAAGGTACCTACTCTACGTACTTTTCAGTAGTAGGTTTTTAGTTATAAAACTTATTTTTTATTTAATTATTTTGGGCTTATTTAATTAATATTTATATTTTTGAAATGTGCTAATTAACCCTTTGATTTAATACCCAACAAGGCACCATCCCAAAATATTTAGTTTTAAATGAATTACTTTGTTCTCTCGAGGACGCCATATTGAATTTAGTGTGACGTCACGTAGCCCGAACGGTCAAGACGCTTCTGTATTTGGACATTACGGCCGCATGTGAGGGCCACCGGTCTTCTAATAGACTGTACCTTTAGTGCACTGATCGGTGCGTTGGGTCAAACAGCGTAATATTTTCCTTGCTGTAAAAAAAAAAATAGTATGAGTAGGTATGGCTCGAAGCTTAAGTAAACCCAAGTAAACCATTTCCAAACGGAATAGGTAAGATACTTAACTAACCTCGGCCAATTAAAGTTATTTCGTCCCCCATTTTAAGATAAGTACAACGAAACTAGTTAAAATTTAACTCATTACAACTCATTCATCCTCCATTCGAGATCAGTCAATTTGCGACTAATGACATAACCGACCAACGTTCGACCGCAAAAAATCGCACAATACGACAAAAAAATCGCCATAACATTTAACAAGAAGAATGCGACAATAAAACGCGAATTACGTTCGTCCAGTTTTTTACCAAAGCCAAGCGCGTGGCAAACACGCGACCTAAAATATTAAAACTGGTGTTAGATCTGACACGCGGCCTTTCCCACCAATAAATAGAGAAATCTTCTGACAACCCTGTAATGAAAACTTATAATGACTCCACAAGGGAAATCCAACCTTCCATCACTCATCACAAAGTCACATTTCCTTTCAACTAACTTCACAACGACTTATCCCATAACGCCATTCAAATATCAACTTTATTTCCCTATTCTCAAAGTTGGATACCCAAAGTTGTAACTATAAATAAAATTAGGGTTGTCCCCAATTCCTAATACCGCCCCCGACGGTTATCGTATAATGCGTCGGCACGTGGCGCTGTTCGTTTTTTATCGGTTATTTTCGTGCGAACGGAGTGGTCTGGTGTAGACTGGCCTTACAATGGGTGACGATGGGTACTACGTATTGTATGCGATCTTTTCCTGGGAAAAAGAAGGCTTAAAGTCTGGTTCTGACAGTAGTTTTAATATCCGTTTTGTGAACAGTTGTTGAATGCAGTTGAACTACTTTTGAGTTTGTTCATCCATAAAAGCCATAAGTATGTTCGGGAAACACCGGATCGATCCATGTGGCAACGCTTGGGGAAGGCCTATGTCTAATATTGGACGTCTTTCAGCTGAAATGATGATCCATGAAAAAAATACAATCATATAACCTAGCCTTGTTTTTAAATCTCACCGGGAAAACTTAGGTGAAGTGAGATTCCAAGTTTCAAAGTGAGTTTTCAAAGTGAGATTTTTACAGAATGAAACGACTGTATCAGAACTATTTTTGATTTACCTAATTATCTGTAACATCGCTTCAATGAATATTAATGAAATAAATAAAACGCTTCATTGTTTAATAATTTTATTACAAAATTTTAGATAACAAACAACTTCAAAAATACACATGTAATCCTTTAACAAACAGAATCAAATAAACTATCAATTTTAATAGAATATCATTAAAAACAAACAAACACTGGGGCTGACTAATCCCTCTCAAGGGTACAATCGACCCCCAGAAATATCATTTCATATTTTGATTATGATATCAATGTCACCCAGTCGCATTCGCAGGGTTTTTTATGTCTTTTGTCCGTTAATACACATATTAACCCATTAAAAGTCGCGTGGCGACATTATATGATATTTCACACGTATAATAAAATCATTGTTGTTATTGATGTTAGGTTTTTTATGTGAGAATAGGGACTTTTTATTGGATTAGGAAACAAAAGCAAGAAATTAAATCTGGACAAGATTTAAATTCTTGCTTGTGTGTTTGTTACAATCGATTGGCTTAAAAAAAGAATTATAGAACAAGTGGAGTACCTACAGTACCTGAGAATTGAACTAAAACGTATGTATGTACGTGTTCTAGAGATAAGCGCGTTCAAACAAACAAACAAACTTTTCAAATTTATTGAAGTGAAAATTTCTTTAGACGCTTTGGGCATTTTTTGAAATGGGAAATAACCATTGAACTCGCTACACTGTTATCGTTATTAACACTTCTGATTTAAGTTTTAGCCATTATAAAAACATCAACGCGCGATACAAATTCTTTGGGTAGAATTTCCTTCAAACATATTTATAAAATTACTATGCTTTTTTCAAGTTTTCACTACTGGCGGCACTCCTGGAGTGCCACTGTTTTATTAGTATAGTGTTTTATATATATATTATATATATGGCCCACTAGGCCAAGCCTTGCCGATAGCACTTGTTTATTTTCTTACAACATAGGTACAGCCGGTCGATTCTGTAAAAATCTCACCGTGAAAGCTTAGGTGAAGTGAGTTTGTTTTTGCTAGGAATTGACACTATTGACAACTCACTCCACGCTCACTTCACCCAAGTTTTCACGGTGAGATGGTTACAGAATCGCACTGCACTGACAAAATCTGTTTGTATTCGTTTTAATCAATTAGGTTATCCTGTTCGCAAATCCTAGTACTTCGATACAGTAACAATTTTGTAAGAGACCTCTGGATGCATTCAGTCATCCAAGATTCACCTTATCATCATCACACTGAAAAAAAATAATTTCTAACTACAGCACATTAAAGCGATTTCATTAAGACTTACTGACTTTAAACAGTAAGAAGAAATGTTTGTAAAACAGTAAAAGCCAAAACAGTAACTTTTAATGATTGAACATATCTACTACCTATTTACTGAAAAAAAAACATAATATTTTTTGAAAAAGGAAAACCACCATTACTGTAATTTAGGTAAATTTTAATGGTTTGACCGATATCACTAAATGAAAAAAATTGTTACTTTTTTGACCTTTTAGATACTTAAAACGTTAAAGTTTACTGTCATGACGGTTTTGACATTTTGCCTCAAGCTTTAACTGTTTTCGGATCAGTAAAAAAGACTGTTTTGTCCGTTAGGCTCATATGGAACTGTTTAAAACATTAATGGTTTTCATTTTTATTACTTCTTATTTCTTTCAGTGCATTTCAGCCGAAAGACGTCCACTGCTGGACATAGGCCTCCCCCAAGCACCTCCACTTCGACTAGTACTGTGCTTCTCGTATCCAACGGGTTCCTGCGGCCATAATTTGAAGTGAAATGCTAATTACAATAGGGTAGGTAGAACAAGATATCTCAGTAGGACAATTAATGAAAAGCACGTTTGAATACAGACTACTCGCGCATTCGTAAACAAACATAACATTTAAGCACCTGATGGCTCTGACACAAAACCATTACATATTCCATTAAACCAACAACCTCAATAAACCCCAGGCCACCCAACTTTAACGAAACGCCACCAATTACACAACAATTTCTCAAACACTAGGAAAACGCGTCTCATCTTATTCGCAATAATTAACGATGTTGCGCCTGCGACAGACGCGCAACAGTCGCGTCACACTCCGGGCACGCGACGGACACGCGGCACGGATCAACGCGATTGGTCACAATCGTGCTGGTATGACGACTCAATCGGGATTTTGTTGGTAGTAATGAGGTATGACATTGCTTATTTTTTGGCAATGATGGTTATTGGTATTGTTGTGATATTTGGGTAAATTGTCAGCGAAGTTTAATTACAATGCGCGCCACTAAAGACGAGACTTGACCCCGCCTCCCCCGCTCTTTCCGCCGCCCCTATGACGTCCGGTCCCATCCCGCACTCCGACCTCATACCGCTACAGATACCTAAAATCGTGTACTGCGCAAGTCAAACCACGTGGTGTGTCAAGTTTCATCTTTCGTGGCACGCATTGTACTTACATTGTTTTCAAATATTAATCTATCGTTCTCTTCATTGAGCAAATACAACTTATCAATCATTAGAGTTTGCAAAACGCATTTAATATTTTGCTATTTGTTCTGTAAGCTCTATTAAACCTTTATCTAGAACTAAGAGACAGAACATTAACATTTATTAGGTATACTCTGTATACTTCAGAAAATACATTCGATCCCATCACTTAGTACGATAGAATGTAATTTAATACGCATAACATTTTTTTTTGTCAAAACTTATACACTACCGTATTACAATGTCTGTAAGAAGTCATAATTAAGTTAAGATAATTCAATAGGATACGGCAGTATATACTCGTATATTTATTTTGTTACGCATTTTATAGTTAAGTTTTACGTAATCTGGAATAGTTACGTTCTAAGGCAGCTGTCAAAAAACGGTTAACCTAGTGGACAGAGTGTAGGTACGTATCTATATATGTACAGTCAACAAAAGAAATAAGTATACAGGATCGTCGGATATAGTTGAAGTTGAGTAAGAAACCGATGGATGTTTTCGAATAAAATTTTATTTTATTAATATAAAATAAACAGCTCATTTATCAAATTAATTTTCAGTCGACAACATCCATCGGTTTCTTACTAAACTTCAACTATATCCGGCGATCCTGCATACCACTTTTGTTGACTGTACATCCTTTTCTCTTGTAAAATTATTTACCGATGTTTCATGAATCTTTGCCTGAAAAACGTTGCACGAACCTACATAATTGGATACAGATGCTATATTTACTTCTTCCCAAATAAAACTCAAATAAAAATTTGATTGAAAATCAATTTTATAACATGACTCCATCATCAACAAACAACAGAAAACAACGAACACAGAAAACCTTTCAGCTCCATTCGAAACTATAAAGCAATCATACAAACTATGGCTTTTAAAAAACAATACAATACATACATGCAGATGGTCGGCCCGGGCAGATTACGCGGGCATATACCACGCATCGCTGGAGACGCAAATTGTTCACTAAACTGATTACTACTGCTAGTTCCACATTGTCTTTGCCACCCTGTACCACCCACTGGGCAACTCTGCCCATCTATGGGGCTTTGCTGGAAGGACTTGTGAGTTTCTTGCTTGTTTTGTAATATTTTTCTTTTTATTGGTCTGATTTCCTATCTTACAATTTTTTTTTTGTAAAATACCAATAGGAACAAATAAACCCTACCTGCCCTGTAGTGAAATTATTGTTGCTTCACCTTATTGCATTGTTAGTACTTATAGAGTCACCTTCTTCTTTCTTAAACATCTTTGGAATGTAACAGGAAGTATGTAATGATACGTTTATCTCATCTCTTCGCGGGGTTTTAAAGGCCATATCAAGCTCCCTAAAAGAAATGGCTTATACTTAGGTTTCTACTGCTTGCATAACATTCTCATTTGTTTTTTTTTTATGGCAAAAAAATAACAACTTTTACGCATAGTCCGACAAAATGTAAGGATAAGTTGTTTTTTTTTTCACGCTTTCAGTGTTGGTTCCATATTAAAGCTGTTCATAATGAGGAGTTTATTAACCCCTTATGAGGTTTTCAGTTACATATTTACAATTACACCTTTAATAGAACACCAACAACAGATTCATAATGAGGGTTTTCTGAAATAACGTTCGCTAGGTGGCAGCACTGACACGTCAGGTCCAGGCATCTGTCAAAGAGCCTATATTTTCTTTAGTCATGACTGAATGATGAACGAATGAATGAATCGAATGATGAACGTCATCATATCTTCTTCTTCTCTTCGTTAAATGGCTTTTGAACGTCATCATATATTTTATATTGGAAGACCTCTTGTCACAGTGGTGCCAACTGGTGTCGTAAATTTTCACGAAAACCCTCATCCATAATATTTCCATTCCCTTCCAGCAATATTATTTCATTGTGTAGTCTGCTATAAACCATCAAATTTCTGTATAAATTCATTATATTTCAATGGGGCCGCATTGCGTTTTTGGTTGATTTCGTTTTTTGATAGTGAACCTTTATGGCTTTGGGGATGTGCAGTATCAATAGTTTTTCGATCGGGGATTATTATTGTGTTATAATTGTTTCAATATTAATTTAGTTTCATTTTATTGGAGATTTTCCGTCATAACATACTTTAAAATTGAAAACTTAGGTACTTTAAAGTACTTGCACTATAATGAAAATGTAGAAAAACAGTAGTAAATTGCTTATTTTTAAACTTTATACTTAAGGTAATTATTATTATCACTAGATGGCGGCAGCAGTCAATAATCATAACTAAAAAAAATAAAAAATAATAAATCATATCAAAAGTATATTTTTATCATCAAATAAAATGAAATCTTTAAAATGTGAAAGAAGGTCGTTCGAATCACAATTATGTCTTAATCCACAAAAAAATACTCCTTGCCCCCTTACTAATACCTAAATGTTGTACAGCGTCTGTATGTGGATAACGCTTTGTCTACACAACGCTTTGTCTTCTTCTTTCGAAAGTCAAGTTACTGACGACTGAACGAGAGAAATCGGTGTGTAACTATTCATCTGATATAATACGTTTATTAGTAAGGGGGTAAGTGGACCGGGACCAACGGCTTAACATGCTTTCCGAGGCACGGAGGAGTCTTGGTATGTAAAGATAGTCACCCATCCACGTGACGGACCAACCACGGCAAGCGAAGCTTAACCTAATCGATCGACCAGTGCAGCTGTTATTCCTTTGCCACAAGCCCCTCTATGTTATGCTAAGTATCAGGTGGATGGTGGACTTTCCACCATACTGCCAACTTTACATGAAAAAAAGAAATATTACACACCAGTGCATACAAACCAACCCCGTTTCAAACATAATTACATACAAGTTCACACAGCAAATACAGATATCCAGGCGATTATAATTAGTAGGACGGGCCCTCACGACTAACGCAATAAGGGGTAGGCAGGGGTCCCTTTATGCAATAACTGCGCCTCTTAATTTGATTTTTATTTTGATCTCGTTTGGCGACGGTTTGATTGTCCCTTGCCTTGGGCAAGAGGTATGGTTACTTGTGACTAGTATTTTTTTGGGTCTTGTTTTACCTAATTGTTTTATGTTTGTAGTATGTATGGCGACTCGAACTGAACGTTAACGATTCGATGGTCTAACTCTAAGGGATAAAAAAGTTAAGTTAGGTTTCCAAAAATGTCTGCCTTGTAAAGAGTGTAAGACTTCAGGTTATACTTGAAGTTCCCCGTATCCCATCATATCATTCTATGTTCGCCGCATTACAATTCCTTATTTCATGAGTTTCAATTATGTTTACATTCAGTAAGTAATTTGTAATATTCTCCTTCATATGCAATGTGTTAAGCTAACATCATAACTAAACTTGTTCAGGTGTAGATTCAAAGACGATTTCGCTTTGGAGTGTAAATGTGGTGCTGTTCTACTAACGATGGGACACTTAATATCTTGTCCTACGTGTCCTGTTAGCTGCACATTACAGGAACTAATGGACGCTAGTGATGGCGCAAAACACGTAGCCGAATTCTGGGACGAGTTTATTCAGATTGCCATCGACACGCTAAAAAGTCCATAACTTTTTTATATAAATACAATCATCAAATCATCATCTGTGTCGGCTAATTACAAAGAAGCTTCAACATTAACTTCACATCACTTCAGGTTCATACCAATTAATGATCTCTGAACAAACGAACACAGGACAAATGAAAATAATAAAATGTAAAAAGCCAAGGAAAAAATTAAAATTCAGCAAGCAAAACATACGTTACAAACATATACGTCATTCTTTGTTATTTAAAAACAACGAGCTTTGATATGGGAGACACTCGTGGATTCAAACGATGTATGTACAGACAACCATCAGGACTGAACTCAACCCTGGAAATACAACAAAGAATAATATTCAACTCTATTTTGTATAGCTTGGGGGTGAATCTCCCGTGTCAGTTTTGGTGTATAAAAGGATGTTTTTGTGGAGGATTGTATGAAAATGAGTATGAAAAATACACAAATTAATTTGACTTTGTACGTGGCATGTAAAGAACACTGAAGTATCGTCTCCTTTTTGAAGCTAAAAGTCGTTACAGGTTTTATAATGGTAACAAAATTAAACGTAAGTACTGAAGTACTAATAAAATTTTACATAAATATAGCTTTGGTAAAAGTATAATAACAAGAGAACAAGAGAAGAATAGCAAGAGATAGAATGTCCTTTTCCAACATCAGAAACCAAACTATCTAGCATGTATAAAATTAATAGTACATAGTTCCTACGAAGACCATGACTGTACGAGCAGGTAAATAAAATAGCTACAAACCTACAAACAAATAAACTACGAACTAAGAACTCCCTTTACAAAATTCAATTAAAATGCCAACTAAACCAATAAGATTACTTTGCCAGAAGACGGAAAATCTCATAAATTTACGATGACAACACAAAGCAGACTAGCAACAACTATTGGTACAGCCACTCGTCAAACCCAAATCGAATTCAGGAATCAATTTGTGTAGCGCCGCACAGAACAAATATTCAGGTAAAATGCTGAAAGGATTACAAAGAATAATATTGTTGGGAAGTAACCTGGCTTTGTTTTTTTTTTTACCTAAAGGTTTTTCTATCGTCAAGATACTAGCTAAGTGCTATACAGGGTATACCTGAAAAGTGTGGTAAAATTTAAGGGTGTAGTACAGACCATCAGACTGAATAACATTCTTAATTGGACCAAAATCGTAATCGTGAAAAAAATCAGTAATCACACCCTGTGAAGCTATCATAAATGTCTTCATCATTATCCAAGCATAAACATAATAAGCCCACAAAGTTCCCACTGCTAAGACACAGGGCTCTTCTCTGTGAGAGCCGTAATTCCCCACGCTGGCCCAGTGTCAGTTGGTGGATGTCACATATCTTCTTCTTTTTTTAATTCTAGGACATGCCGAACACTCAACATGCCACAGCCCTATGGCGACTGTTATTTTGACTTCCCTAAACTTATCTAAGAGCATAACACTGTTCTTTATGTTATTTACGGACACTGAATCCTTCAGCGTGATTGTAACATCTTCAAATTCATAGAAAAGAACAAATCCTTTCTTAACTTTGCAAAATCAAGTCTGAAAATGTTTAGTCTTTGGCACGGAGCGCCGTCTGGGCCCAACGTAGAATCAGTTCAAGCCTAGATTTAGTAAATTTACTAGATTTAAAGTCTGCCGGTTTCTTGGGGCGCGCTATGCAAATTTTACTTATGCGCGCACTGGGGGAGATAATCGCTGCGATTATTAATAATTTTTTTGTAGCCAGCATTTTTTGTATTCACGATCCGTTTCATTTCTCTTCTGAAGTCGCTAAGTTCAAGTCTTGTACATAAACAGGTAAGCTAAACAAATAAATGCTTTGTTTGCTAAGTAGCAGAGCGGTGCGAAATTTTGTGGAATATCACCAATAATAACTTAATTGTCGGAACAACTTAAAAATATAACTGTTGAAGCCATGTTGATATTGTCATCGAGTTCAACTTAAATCTAAAGGCAATGTAATTCAACGTACTGGTTTCTAGTTCCTTTAAAGCATCATCTTTCCTACAACCTATCTACATATCTACATCTTTACACTGCTCCAAAACCGCAGCGTTTTCGTCTCCCAGTGCGCAATCCCTACGCGAGTACCAACTGAATTTTCAATGAGGATGTCACAGCCTTTCACCCGGTGACATTTGCTCCTGCCACCGACTTGTTTGGACAAAAGGGGTTTTTGCCCCGTCGAGAGAAAATCCAACAGATTTCTTGCTACGAATTTCAAGATTTTCCTGATTAGATTATCTACTTGAATTTGAATTTTGAGGGGTTTTGGCAAATTAATAAGGTTTAAGATAAATGGGTTATGGAACGAAATATAAGTTGTTTGATAAACAATGAGGAGTTTTAAGTATTTTCGTAACTTGTTTATTTGTTAATGTTGAATTATTTCTGCGATTGTTACGGCTTAGTTTTCATTAATTCTTAAAGTACCTAGAGGGTAGTTCCCTTAGACATATCCATGATGCCTTTTAGTCGCCTATAAATATTCTACCTATAGCAATAAATTCTTATAGCCAATATTTCAATGACAATCTTCTTTTTTCTCGTATGCAGGCACCAAAGGTCCTAAGATATGCGAAAAGCTTATCAATAATAATAATCTGCCTTTTTATTTAATGATGCATCTCTTACATTTCATTCAACAGTAAAATAATACATCGAACCAATTGTAACACGTAGCCCCGAACATAATTGACCTATTTCAATAGTCACATTCAAAAGCATCGAAGCACGAAAATATAAAAAGTAAAAATTCAAATCCGACCACATTCGAATCCATCCGAATTCGGGCCCATTCGCGTATGTAATCTGCATCCATTATTTAGTCCCACAACAATACATTCCCGGGGACCTATTCTGGAAAATTAAAAACGAAATTCGAATCGAAATCGTCGCGGGTTCCGCACGAGTTGTCAGCGAAAATGGAAACTTAACAAGTGTGGTAAATAACCACAAATCACGGCTTCCTAACACCCGGGGCGAGATTTAAATTCACGCGATTGTAGCCATCGGGTTGGGGGCTCTGTTTTCGTTGTGTGACGGTGTGTGTGGTTTGAGAATAATGTTAGGTGTTTCTATTTAAATATATAGGTAATTTTCAGTTTCAATAACCCAAATAAAGTCATATGCAAATAGGGACGCGTCTCATGGAAAAAAGCTTTAGTTATTTATAACTTACGAAAGTTGATAGTACATTCTAGCCCTTTTACAAACATAAAAGGACTTGATTATGTCACGCAGACTTACGAATTTTCAATAAAAATGTATGATTCGAACTAGGCTAGACTGGTTAGCCATTAATATTCTGCTTGCTTATCATTTTTCTCGTGCCGTCACCAACAATGGCAACCACATTTTTACCCATCAAAATCAACATACAACCATAACATACGCAACGCTAGAACCAAAAGACTGAGGGACCGCTGACGTATTATTACTTTTAAATTCATAAACACTCTAAAATATACCATTTTATTTTTCAAATTTATTCTCAACCTTATGAACATGATCATAAGAGTCTTCTGTATTATTATTTTTTGTTCTAATGACGTTATTGTTGCACTTGTCGTGAGTGCGAATACGGTCGGTGCGTGTCTAATTCGCGGTTTTTACAATTTCGTTTAATGCATCGAATTTTACGGTAGCCGTGTCGAAAGATGAGATCGTATTGTTAAGTTGTCGAATAGATACGGTTAGATGAATAGGATGTGGTAATTTTTAGTTAACTGTGTGGTTATGTCTGTAAATCAGTTTTGTTAATGATGGTTAGATGTGACAGGCGATGACAATGTGGTTGATTGTAAAGATTTGCAAAAATGTGTCTTTATACTTACTTAAAAATATGTTTTTCTATGCAATGAAGTCTGTTCAAATGATTGCTAAACTCAGATTTTACGAATAATTAAATGTATGTAGTATGAGAACGAGTTAAGCACCATTTAGGTAAGTACACGATACAAGTTTGTTGCCTGTAGCATATAATAAAATCGAAGCTACAAATACAACTTTTATTGTTAATTTCAATTTAAGGTATGCAACAGGCAATGATATCACAGCTTCATAATCAGGCTTTATGTTAGTAACTTTTTTTTCGAATAATTTTTGAGTCGGAATACCTCGATTTTCTGATTTCAGAGTCTAGGTACTAAAATTGAAATATTAAATGAATTGTAACACAATTTTCTTTAGTCTTCATGATAACAAGTACCTAATGAAGACGAAACAGCTGTACCTACAGCTGTTTAGTCTCATAAAACCGAGTCTCTACATACCGTGATACTTAGATAATTTACTAAGTGTCAAAATTCCATTATATTTTCAAAGTTACAAGAGGCATCATACGAGCATTTAATTCCAAATTCCTTTTCCACACATAACCCAGTTACTCCCAATATATTACTCCTCACTTTGCAGTTATGCAGCAAACCTCATGCAGGGCGGAAGTGACGTCAGATCACAATAGATGGGCCCCGACATCCGGCGCGCGCGCACCGCTTCCTGCCGACCTAATGTCGCGGATATATCCGAGCGTCTCGCGGATATATCCGAATGCAATTTAGCGGCTTTACCGAAAATATAGCGGTTAATGAGTGCGGTGGGATTGTTTACTGTTATTGTGCTTTTGCACGATTTTCGGTAACAGGAAGTATGAGCTATAAATAGTAGTAATAAAAGGGTACTAAAAGGTATATTATTAACCAAAGCAAAAATGCATTTAATGGTCTTTAATTCATTGTTTTGGTTTTAATGATGATTTGGCATTAGGTACCAAGATTGTTGGTAGTGATAGTTGACAGAAATGTGTACCTACGGGTAGTTACTGATGTTCTCAAGAACACTTCACTATCTCTTTTCTTATCTGTGGTCTCTGCTATTCAACGGCTACGATACAACGATTCGTATTTTGTTAAACCAAGATTTACTCTGGACCTTTTTTCAAAAAGCTTATGGCACTAAGCGCATTCCACCAAACCTTTATACATAGAATACCTATGTCTTATACTGAGAATAGATTTTGAATTTTTGACACTAGAACTGTCAGACGACAATTTTATTCCAAGGATAAAATATATCTGACTTTGGTAAAATTAAACCATGTTCATCAGTTACAAAATACGTTGTCCGTAAACACATTTAATTTCCATATAATAATTTAAAAAAAAGGACCACACTGAATAGTATTTACACACAACACAATACAGTACAGACACAGTGTTGAACAGACAGACAGACAAACGAACATGTTGCACAACAGGCTTAAACAGTAGTTCATTAAGCAGCAGTTTAAGATGTTAAGTAAACATACGAAATATTATTGGATAACTGGATGTGGTTATGTGAGAGGGTGGCATGCAGTTTAGAGTTGAGATTAGAAGGAACTATAGTGTTTATTTTATTCATAGCACTCTAAATGCTTGACACACATTCAATCGCAATCTGAATGATTTTGAAAGATAAGGCTAATTCATTGCTTCATATGTTCGAAAAACTTGTCTGCTCATCAACGTAAAAAACGCAATGAATGTTGTTGAACTGTCGAAATGAAAACCATTGCTACTGTTAGCGTGTTATGCAACTACCCCGCTGATTTATACTAACCATGTTCCGATATTTTTAAATGCACACTGCTTAATAAAACCTATTAGATTCTAAAAGACAATGTTGTTTATTAGCTTTAAATGCGGTAATACAGAGGGTAGTAAAAATTTTATTATTCTTGTGCGATGACACATTTCACCATATTTTGCCATGAATATACCTGTAAAGTTCTAATTTAAATAAACAATCATCCTGTGCAATTTAATTAGGTAATAAATATTACATTTTTAAAATAGGTACCTGTATCTTCAATGTACAGACACCAAGCACATCAAGTTACTACAATCTGTCAAATTTCTTTAATAGATTTAGATTTTCAACTTTATCGCTACAGCATAAAGTTCAAGGTTGATTGGGAAAATTTGACAGTTTCGGGTAGCTTGATGTTCTGGCGTCTGTACAAAGATAAGATATTGTTAAAACACACATTTGGCACAATATAAAAAGAAACAAACGAAATTTAAATAATATTTATCAGCAATATCCATTATAATAAATTAATTAACAAAATGTTGATAAAATTTAATAAAGTACATACAAATATCTAAGGGCTGATTGTTCAATCGACCGATAATATTTATTTGTGGAATAAAATTGACTTCTGACAGTTTTAGTATGAAAGAACTGTCAATAATTCAAAAATATTCATCCGATAAAATTATCTGGCGTTGAAAAAATCAGCACTAAGTGAAATGTTTTCCTCAAAATAATTGTCATAATGGTTGAAGTTGTAGTGATATGATTCATAATAAAAGTAGCTAGCGTTTTTTGATAACGTTCATAAAACTTCATTAGTTTTTGGGATACCTGCAATTAAAATTCCTGTGCCTTTAATAAACCTGCCGTTACAATGTTTCTTTTAAACCCGTGATAGTAACATAGACTGACAAGAACATTTAACACACAACATTCTCTTCACGATGCATCACTTTTGAATGACACCATTCAAAAATCCCCCATAGATTAAGGACGCTAATCAACGAGGGTGCAAACTACCCCAAGTTACTCCCCACTGCAGCGGGGGCGAAGTGTTAAAAACACAATAAGATATAATACGCATCAAACATAGAAGTTCTACTAGCAAAAAATAAAAATGTAATCTAAATTCAACCCTATTTCTGCACAATAAGAGTAGGGTATGCAATTTGGGGGTGAAATTTAAAGTTGTTGAAATAAACTATAATAATTCGCAACGCCTTCAATGTGTCATATCAGTCATAGTGATACAAAATACATATTTTGAATTGCGCCCTCAAGCGCTTTGTGAAGGGGTGTATTTTGTACATTTTTATTGTGTTTTAAAGTGCCATAAATATTAACATGGTGATAAAAAGTTTTGATACAGTATCGTTTACGATTATGTCATTGTGTAGTTGGAAAATTAAGTAGCTTAAAAATTGTTTTATGAAAATATATACCTAATGTAACATTTTACAATTACTATAACTGCAGTGCGATTCTGTAACCATCTTACCGTGAAAACTTAGGTGAAGTGAGCGCGGAGTGAGCTGTCAATAGTGTCAATTGCTAGCAAAAACAAAACTCACTTCACCTAAGTTTCCACGGTGAGATTTTTACAGAATCGGCTGTACGCTCACATGGCGCCGAGATGGACAGAAGACATTGTTTAGATCGCGGGCAAGACCTGAATGAGGCTGACACAGGAGCATGGGAATGCCAATGGCACAAAAAAAAGAGAGTTCTATGCCCAACAGTGGGTGATGATAATACGCCCACAACAGTTTATAACGTGATATTTCTAAGGACCAATAAATCAAGAATGCTCTAAAGTCAAGCAATGCAATTTTTGTTTCATGAAAAATTGCATCTTTAACTACAGTACCCGGCGATAAATATTGCACATCGACCTTTACCTTTTTTGTATTTTATACAAAGAATAAAAATAATTATCAAAAGAAGCAAATCATAATTGTTTTAACAGCTCCTAATAGATACCGGACTGTTTGTATTTCGTGCGACAGAGATAACGCTCTACGAAGCCGAAATTAGCCGATTGTCTCTTTCCAAAGGTCGATGTGCAATATTTATCGCCGGGTACTGTATTTTCTTCTTAATAGAACAGCTTCCCATTACCTAAACATAGGTACCTATATACTATTTTCCATGACTTTCTGACGATGTAACTACATATTTCAGTTTTGTTGAATTTCCGTATGATAAGTAAAAATGGATTTTTAGGCTAACCATAAAAGTATCTACTTATATCTTTCTTGACATTCACTTTTACGTAAACCGGAGATAGAGGGAAACCCCACAAATACCTACAATAACACGTAATATTCAGTGTGATTATTATTTAAATTTTCCATAGCAAAGTGTCGGGATGTGCGGCCCGCATTTAAATGACAATGGCCCAGCCTATTCGGATGTGGGCGAGGGGTCCAAAGTACCCTACTTTGTCGATTTATTTTCAACTTTAAAATTTTAATGTGCCTAACTTTTGGGAAGATGTGTTTTTAGAATTTTGTGTAAAAATAATATTTTTTTGGGTTGTTACTTTTTGCGTAATGCTGTTCGAATATTAGTGATGGCAGTCTGACGATATATATGAATATTTCCTAGAATCTGGACATAGCAAGGTAATAAAGTAGGTTAGATTTATATATAATGCACATTCTCAGTTATCATTTAAATATTTAGATACAAAAGTAAGTGTAAGTTAGTAATGAGTTAGACTTAAACATAACTTGCGAAATCATGATCTGCCTATTTCCCAACTATGCTGGGGTCGGCTTCCAGTCTAACCGGATGCACCTGAATACCAGTATTATACAAGGAGTGACAACCTATCTGACCTCCACAACCCAGTTACTGGAAAATACGATACCCCTTGGTAAGACTGGCTGTCAGACTTTTGTGTTTCTGACTACCCGTAACGACTGTCAAAAATCCACGAATGACAGCCGCAACCAACGGCTTAACGTGATTTCCGAGGCACGGAGGGATTTCGGTACATAATGATGGTCACCCATTCACATACCAACCGCGGCAAGCGTAGCTTAACCTGATCGATCTGTGCGGCTGGTATAATTTAGCCACAGGCCCATCTCGTAACTGGCGTAATGTGGGTGTATTATACGTATGTACAGCAGTGCGATTCTGTAACCATCTCACCGTAAAAACTTAGGTGAGGTGAGCGTGGTGTGAGCTGTCAATAGTGTCAATTCCTAGCAAAAACAGACTCACTTCACCTACGTTTTCACGGTGAGACGGTTACAGAATCGCACTGCTCGTGTTTAGGCAGAGGTCTGCCAAACCCTTCGGGGATTACAGGCGTGATGTTATTACTGAATTGAAACCGCAACACAGATACAGAAAATCTTTCAAAAAAAAAATGCGTTACGATTACCTCACTCGATGACTTTGGAAAATTAAAACTTTACCGCCCCAGGCAAAGCCATTGTTGCTATTTATTTGATTAATTCAAACTTACTTTTAAAATATGACGCACCGCGCGTACAGTCAGAATAAAGGCTCCTTCAGACAGGTGCGGCACGACACGCGACACAAAGGCACCGCAAGTCGCGCAACGAGCGGTGCTATTGTGTCGCGCGCGATTATATCGCGTGTCGCGTCTGTTTGTAGCCTTAACGCTAACTTATTTCGTTCTTGCTAGACTAAGGGCTGATTTTTCCAACGAAAGATAATTTTATCAAACGAATAATTTTGAAATTTTGACAGTTCTTCTATACAAAATCTGTCAGACATCGATTTTATTCCACGAATAAAAATTATCGATCGATTGAAAAACCAGCCCTAAATCAGTTCCAACATTTTAAGTTTCTAACATCATCATTACATCCCCTCTAACTTTAGATTATAAAACCCGATACGTGCATGTAATAGATGACGTCCGTCCGTCCGTCTGTTAGACCGGGCCGTTTCCGACACGACACGTGGCGGGTTTAAAATATTTTACACTGCTACTTTTGCATAATGACCTTCTAAGGCTGATTGAAATTCTATTGCCAATTTAGAAATAACGATAAAAGTCCTGCCCTAAAAAATGTTTAGTAGTTTTTTTTGCAACATTAAAATGAAAATTGAAAAGCATCACAGTGGTTTTGAAAGATTGACCATCTGCACCCTAGGGACTCAATCCAGACTCGACTTAGGTTTAAAGATATTTATTCTCAAAAAAGACACAACACACTGCAAATTTACATGTAGATAAACAAAGCTTAAAATATTTTATTATAAATACTAGCTGCGGCCAGCGGTTTCATCCGCATAAGTTTCGATCTCATAAGAATATCGGGATAAAAAGTAGCTTATATGTTAATCCAGCGTGTCAGCTACCTCCGTACAAAATTTCATCAAAATTGGTCCAGCCGTTTGAGCGTGAAGAAGTAACAAACATATAAACACACACACTCACAAACTTTCACCTTTATAATATTAGTGTGATAAAGCTCGTCACAGACGTCACTGTAGCAATTATCGTACACTCATCCAATTAATTGAGTTTTTAGGAAGGTTGTTATTTGTGATTAAATATTCAGTCAGTAGACTGAATATTTAGAGATAAAAAGCTACTCCTAGCACTCATCTGTCAGTCTTGGTGAAGCTTTCAAAGCATAACATTTTATTCTTGTAAAAGTTTATCGAATTAAAAATCTATCAGAATCTTTTCCATCAACCAATATTATTAATTAATATACCACAAATACAACAACAAACTTACAACGAAAAGTCAATAACTCCTCATTTATCTAAAAGCTCAAACACAAGTAAAAGTTGAAATGTAAAACCTTATCGGAAGCCTTACCGGTACAGCATGAATTGAGATTTAAAAGATCCACTCACTCTAATGAGAAAAATATCTTCCGACTATTACTAAAAGCACTCAAGTCAGATCTAGATTAACCTACATTCCTACAGTCTACCAAAAACAAGAAAAAAGTATTTAATAAGAAAAAAAGAAAAAAGTACCCGCCTCTAAGGACCACGGAACTAATCTTACTCGAGAAGAAAAAAAAGAAATCTTTTCATTTCCTAGATTACGTCGGGTGGAAAGTGAATAGAATGGGGGTAAAAACGTGCTGTACGGGATTGAAACTCATCGGAGCGGACGAACCCGGGCGGCGAGCATTGTGCTATAGATCAGTATTGTTATTAAAATTGTGGTATTATACGACATATGTGGTTTGATTCGTCTGATTAGGCTGGTTATGGTTGATTCTTTGTGGGTTTTTTAGTGAAAAATGGTGATAATTCAGCTGTTTATAATCCTTGTCCAAGTAAATGATTAACTTACGATTATCAACAACAACAGTATTGGTATTCTGTAAAAATCTGACGGAACAACTTAGATGAAATGAGCTTAAGGGGCTTACGGGATCTAAACACAAAAAACACACGTTTTAGAAACAATAAAAGTATATGATCGACTACAGCAAACGAAATCAGAAAAATATATGATATTCTTCAGGTTATATGCTAGGTAAATAGTGTGTTGAAAACATAATACTACTAATTTGATACGATAGAAAAAAATCATGAAGATAGGTACCTCTAAAAACTTTCTTTTTACAATAAAAACCATACAAATATATATACAATCATTCTGATTTTTTGTCAGATTATTCTACAAGCAACGTACTAAAATACTAGGGTTTTAATTTTTTCGTCCAAACAATAGATTTTTGTAATTAAATAATTGCTTCATATTTTGCAATAAATTACCAGCGTTGTGTCATCGCGCTTCTCTTTCTTATCTATGCAATCCGACAGTGACCGCGTTTTAGGTCAAGTAAGCCCCTTAAAGTGGGCTGTCGATAGTGTCAACCCCTAGCATCATGTGGAATGACAGCTCACTTCACCTAAGTTTTTACAGTGAGATTTTTTACAGAATAGCACTACAGGATCCTAATGATATCAGTTTATTAAAAAAACATGTGGCCCTTTGGTATCTAACACGAATGACTGCTCTTTGTTTCGCAAGGCAATTATCAAAATGTTGCAATATTCTAACATTAAGAGCTGGTACACATTGGGCGTTTTGAAACGCGCGCTTTGCTAACGCGCGTTTCGAATTCAATAGAATTCGTGGTTCTCAAAACGCGCGTTAGCAAAGCGCGCGTTTCAAAACGCCCAATGTATACCAGCTCTAATTAAAGCAGCATTTAACAGTTCTAAGACTGTCAGTTTTACGAGTATCACTAATAAACAGTATCATATATTAAATCTATCTATCACAAATAGTTTGATCGCTAGGTCCGACGGTGTACCTAATGTGCTAGTTGACGCTTGGAGGGTTTTCTCAAAGTCCCCTCAAGCCTCACTGACTAATCGATCATGCAGTCATGTAAAATCATATTCTGAAACCCAAATTAAGAACTTTTTACAAGATGCGTACAAGTAAACAGTTAATTTAACCAGTAAATTTTTCCACAGAAGGATTAGACGACTCCGTTTTTTGGGTCCAAAATCAGTCGATTACCCTCAGGATCAAATTTAAATTAACACCTTTTTTATTAACACAAAACTCTTCAATTATAATTAACATTACAGGAATACAGAGGTCAGTTAAAATTAATTCTCGTGTGATTTAAACTTAACGGTTAAATTCAATGTTTCAAAAGATTGACTATGTAGGTATTTTACTTACCAAACAGAAATCTCGACTAACAACATTTTTTTTTTTCCGAAACTGCAAATCAGGCCAAGCTTCGTATATGTCTTCAGCCGAAAAAAATCCTATTTCGTTCAGAGTCTAATTATAATTTACATTACAACAATACCTTCGTGCATAGGTTAGGTACCTTCCTAACTACAGTGGGCAGTTAAGTTCATAAGCTGGTGAGCACATGTGCAGCCACAGTACGCTACCCTGATGCGATTTGTGTGAACACTTCGTTACACCCGCCAGTAAGCCCCTTATTGATATAACGTTATGTTATATACCAATGCATTGTTTTGCTTATTAATTTTGAAGTGGTGATGAATCTGTGGTTCATTTTGCTGCGGGTGAAATTTTGGTCCTTCGGTACGCATCTCTAGGATCAAAAAATTTTGTATGTCACAAATACACAAATATGCCTCTGTAAATGACATACCTACACCTGTTATACGAATTTTGACTTTTTTTTTTACTCTTCCATTGTCTACACCGACTTAACTTCGATTGACAGTATATTTACATCTACCTATATCTTTTTGTATGTGCCACAAATTACCTAAAACGTAACAATATGAAAAATCTTACTTAACAAACATCATTTAATGGCCTGGACTTGCCTGCCTAGTGTCCTCTTATTGCAAAAGACTTAAATGTTTCTGTCACGTCATCGCATAGTTACAAAAACTGGTTGAAAATCCCGAACCACGAACACACTAACATACTTTGACTTTAACCAAATCATCTCAACTGCCAAACTGTCGGCTCTGTCAGTTTCTCGGTCAAGATGGGGTCCGTAAAACGGGGTCGGTCAAGGTTAGAAGGCTTTTTGGGAAGTTGCTCATGCGCCTCATTAGCTGACGTACCCCGCCAGGTCATACTCTGAAGCCGTAGTGTAAGTTTTGTGATAGTTAACTAGCTTCCGCCCGTGACTTTGTCTCCGTGAAATTGCTTGTTCCCGTAACCCACCCCGTCGCATCGCATCGCCTGCCCGCGCTTTTACTTCGTTTTCGCTTATCGTTCTTTCTAACTTTTTTCTTTTTGCTCAGCTCGTAAAGGTCCTAGCTTGATGTTAAGTTGTTTATAGCCTTCCTTAAGAATTGGGCAATCAAATGCAAAAAGATTTATTTTTAATCCGACTGCTAGTTCCAGAGATTAGGGTGTTCAAACAAACAAACTCTTCAGCTTTATTATAAGTATAGAAGATATAGATAAGCAATTTTTCTATCATTTTTTTATTTCAAAAACTGAAATAAAGTCCGTTAAAGTCCCGAATCTATCGTGAACTTAAACTTTTTTTAATAACGAAAAACCATACATAGTTTATTGTTTGGGTCCCTACGGAGAGATATTAGGGGAAGGGCAATGACCGCTATTGGCATGCTAAAACGCAACAACTATAGTACCTACTTTACGTCACTTCTGCATTTATTATAAGTAGGTACTGTAGAGATTATGATCTGCATGGTTTATGGCATGCAACCTTTTTGATAACTATAGGATAATATTATTATAGGATAAACGCCATTACAAATTGAGAATTACAGACATGGCTGTATGGGCTTGACCCTTTGCCTGTCCTCAAGGACGAAGACGAAAAAAAAAAAAAAAAATGAGAATAGACAGGCGTCAGATTTGGCTGACAGGCCAATGGACAAAGATATAAAAAATGTAATAACATTGTTTTCAAAGATCATAATAATTACGCTATATAAAAGTAAATAGCTTTTTATTCATTAATCCTGGTATAGTGAGCATCCCTACTCTATTGATAAGTTATAACGCAAAAGTAGCAGTTTAAGCTGCTTACAAAAGTTATAGGTAATCTGAACAATATTGTGTAAGACGTATTTTACCTTTTCAGTGGAACCACCTTTTATTTAATTACGCAAGATGGAACTTTTTGATTCATGTTCACATTTTTAATACTGTCTAGCATAAGAGTTAACGGATACAAAGAGAGTGCTTTGGCAAAGCCGGTTTCAATTCCACACAATATTTTTAGGTCACAATAGGTTTACATACATACATATCCCATGTTTTATAGTATTTAAGCATAACCATATTGGTGAATTCATGCGTCTGGCAAGTTATTCGAAAGTCCGGAAAGAAGAAATGTATCTGTATACCTGTGCTATTTTGAGAAATGTGTAGAATTTGAGAATATTATGACCGTGTTTGCTAGCCTACAAACAGTCTGGCTGTCTACAGGCAAAGCCACATACCATTAGCCTAAAAACCACCGCGTTCGAATCCCAAATCCGAACACGAAACTTTTCGCATCCGCCATTCTTACAAAATACCATCTGCATAGCAATCTTGGAAATGCATTTCCCATGTAGGCGTGGTCTGAATCAGCCAATGTGCAGTCAGGCGATATATAGTACATCCATCTTGGTAAGACCCTCCTCACCTCCCGCCGTCCATGGAATTCTGAAGCCAGAGGAGCAACATAGTATATTTTCAAAGCTCTTTTTGTAATGGTTGCGTTTGAAGCTCCGCCCATCTGCTCGCTCTGCTGATTTTCCCTATATGTTAGAACAGTCCAGCTATATAAATTAGACAAGGACAGCGGCGACTTTTCTTAAAGATAGTTGGCTTATATAAGACGACATTGTTGTACATAGAGCCAGGTCTAACAAAGTGTTCTTATGTAAATGAGAACGTTATTTATGATTGGATGTAGACTCACAAATTGATGTCACCTTGTGAATATATGTGGAAACTTAATATGATTTTTATTCTGTATTAGAAATAACTTTCGTGTTATACTTACCTTGATTTTACGCGCGTGCAAGTTATTGATTTGCATACCGGTTTGGTTGTAATAAATAACATAGATACGGTATTCTTTTGTTAGAAGAAACATGAGAATTGGGTTTCTGTACTTTCAATAACATAATCCTACCACACCTATCATACCTTTAGATACGAAAGTACAGCATAATATTATCCAACATATTGAGAAAATACCTAGGATTTATTTTCCGATAGGGTCGCGAAAGGCTACCTAAAGATTCACATAACTCGACGAACGGTAGTGAAGTCTATCAAATTAAATGAAAAATTGACATCATTACGACAAATCTGAAGACCAATTCCCGTAATTAAAAACGTTCAAAATCTAGCCACAATTTCTTCAAAGTAAGAGTGAACAGGCTTCTTCTGGGTAAGCTCACTCCATCGTAGACTTTATCTGTGTCATCTCTGACCCAGCTTAGAGTCAAGAGCAAACCCTTTTCTAATAAAAAAAAAAAAAAAAAAAAACATCAATGTCAAAAATATAGGGAAATTGGAGGTGTGATACTTCCTGGCCGCGCCACAGTGGAAAATCAAAGAAACACGTTTCTAGATAAATTGTACCCTTTATGTACTTTAAGGTACATGTAGTGAAAAAAATTGTACCTCAAAGAATTATGAAATATAATGAAGTTTTGGTGGCGCGGCTGGGGAGTATACTTCCTGGCCGCGCCACCATGGTTTTTGTAAACTATTAGGCGTACCTGGACATAGTGTACACTAAAGAATTGTACCAAAATTGTACTTGTCCGTACGCTATAAAGAGATTCAAAAATTTTATTACTTTAGAAATTATAGCCTTGTGTTGGTGGCGCGGCTGGGGAGTATACTTCCTGGCCGCGCCACCATGGTTTTTGTAAACTATTAGGCGTACCCGGACATAGTGTACACTAAAGAATTGTACCAAAATTGTACTTTTCCGTACGCTATAAAGAGATTCAAAAATTTTATTACTTTAGAAATTATAGCCTTGTGTTGGTGGCGCGGCTGGGGAGTATACTTCCTGGCCGCGCCACCATGGTTTTTGTAAACTATTAGGCGTACCCGGACATAGTGTACACTAAAGAATTGTACCAAAATTGTACTACCCAAAAACATAATAATATTACGGAATACTGTAATATATTAAGAGAAAACATCAAAACAAACTTAAGCGCATCAGCAGATTTGTTGATCTTTGTACCTACTGGATGTGGCCTCCAAATTAGAAGTACGTACTGGAATTATCTCGGTGGGATGGTTGTATAACTTGCGCAGAAGGGCGAGAAATAAGCAACACAATACGAATCGATATGCATAACAAGAAAAATTTACCTTCAGGAACAAGATAAGAACTTGGTGGGTACTTAGGTATTAGGGACGGTTAGCAACGAAAATCGTCAACATTGTTACTTTTACGTGTCAATAACTATGATTTCAAAAACTGAAATGTTGATCTACTTCGTCGTTAACTATATCTACCTACAGTACAAAAAATCGGTTGTCTGTAAAGTCGGTTTACGAGCGATAGTTTAACGTGAAAACGTCATAACAAAACATTAATGAAATTGCCGAACGCGGACGCCGATTCGGCAGCGTTCGACATCATCTGTCTCTCATCGCTCGTACCGCGCTCTCGCTTGCACTTCAAGCCGCCATGGAACGCTACAGAGCAAGGCCGCGAGGTAACGCTACATGAGTCATGTTTTTTCGTGTGTGCAGCCAGCTTCATCGATTTATTAGAACGTTGTCACGTCAAAAAGTTTAGGTACCTAACGAAACTATGATAAAAAACATATAAGTCTGAACCTGCTTTATATACATTGGCCTCCAAAAGCTAGTTGGCATTTTTACACTGCAGCTGTTACACTCCACATTAAGATTTAAAATTCTAGTTCCAAATGTTGGAACTGTACACTATAACGTTGTTATTTACTATTTCAACCTATGATTTACCATAAAAAATAATCAAGTAATCCCTCAGGATTACCTGATTAATTTTGTATTTTAAATCATAATGTGGCATGGCATCACAGCTGAAGTGGAAAAATGTCAACTAACTTTAGGAGGCCACTGTATATTTATTATACGTATCTACCGATAGATAATCAGTCAGATTATTAATAGAAACGGTATGGTATTTTTATCGTTTTGTCTTTCACCAAATTCAAGAAACATGCATGTATCACATGAGCATTTGGTGGCCCTGAAAAGGACCGTTTGTTTTTGTCCTGCCTGCCATCATACGTCTTTAATTTATTGTGTACATAATACAATGCACCATTTATATTTTATGTACGTTTTAGTACTGTTACCGTGTTAGAATTTCGTTCGTTAGTGTCAGAATTTCGTTTAAATTATAATTTAAACGAAATTCTGATATTTCAGTTAGATGATATAGATTTGATTGATACAAATGATATTCCAAACAGTTTATAACAGGTAGATACGTATAATTATATACAGTGGCCTCCTAAAGTTAGTTGACATTTTTCCACTTCAGCTGTGATGCCATGCCACATTATGATTTAAAATACAAAATTAATCAGGTAATCCTGAGGGATTACTTGATCACTTTTTATGGTAAGTCATAGGTTGAATTAGTAGATAACAACGTTATAGTGTACAGTTCCAACATTTGGAACTAGAATTTTAAATCTTAATGTGGTGTGTAACAGCTGCAGTGTAAAAATGCCAACTAGCTTTTGGAGGCCAATGTATATAAAGCAGGTTCAGACTTATATGTTTTTTATCATAGTTTCGTTAGGTACCTAAACTTTTTTGATTAACTTTTTGTACTGTAGGTAGATATAGTTAACGACGAAGTAGATCAACATTTCAGTTTTTGAAATCATAGTTATTGACACGTAAAAGTAACAATGTTGACGATTTTCGTTGCTAACCGTCCCTAATACCTAAGTACCCACCAAGTTCTTATCTTGTTCCTGAAGGTAAATTTTTCTTGTTATGCATATCGATTCGTATTGTGTTGCTTATTTCTCGCCCTTCTGCGCAAGTTATACAACCATCCCACCGAGATAATTCCAGTACGTACTTCTAATTTGGAGGCCACATCCAGTAGGTAAAGATCAACAAATCTGCTGATGCGCTTAAGTTTGTTTTGATGTTTTCTCTTAATATATTACAGTATTCCGTAATATTATTATGTTTTTGGGTAGTACAATTTTGGTACAATTCTTTAGTGTACACTATGTCCGGGTACGCCTAATAGTTTACAAAAACCATGGTGGCGCGGCCAGGAAGTATACTCCCCAGCCGCGCCACCAACACAAGGCTATAATTTCTAAAGTAATAAAATTTTTGAATCTCTTTATAGCGTACGGACAAGTACAATTTTGGTACAATTCTTTAGTGTACACTATGTCCGGGTACGCCTAATAGTTTACAAAAACCATGGTGGCGCGGCCAGGAAGTATACTCCCCAGCCGCGCCACCAACACAAGGCTATAATTTCTAAAGTAATAAAATTTTTGAATCTCTTTATAGCGTACGGAAAAGTACAATTTTGGTACAATTCTTGAGTGTACACTATGTCCGGGTACGCCTAATAGTTTACAAAAACCATGGTGGCGCGGCCAGGAAGTATACTCCCCAGCCGCGCCACCAAAACTTCATTATATTTCATAATTCTTTGAGGTACAATTTTTTTCACTACATGTACCTTAAAGTACATAAAGGGTACAATTTATCTAGAAACGTGTTTCTTTGATTTTCCACTGTGGCGCGGCCAGGAAGTACCACACAATTGGAGATATTTTTGACAGATTGAGACAGATCAGATTGTGAATGTTCATAAAGTCAAGAGAATTGCCGTCTGATTCTTAGTTATTGTCGTTGTCGTAGCAGCGTAGACACTGCGTTGGCTACGGAGTGCTACACACGGAGACTGTAGAGCCTACACGTCTTTCGCTAGACTTCAAACTCTAGTTTCATGAAAGCAATGTGTGTTGGTAGGCTGTGTTGTTAAATTTTTTAATTGAATTTTTTTTTTACATTTCATAGCGATACAATTTTTTTTTTTTGAGAAAACTGCCTTTCTGAGATTAGGCATATCAAATAAATACTTGTAATTGTATATAACAAATCATTTACCTACTTATAAAACCCAAAAAGCCAGAGGGACGACTACCTCATTTTACAGGTACTTAACTACTTCAGTTAAAAGTCTCTCATCAAATATATGTCATCTACAAATTTTCTCAATATTTGTACCTACATAATCTATTTTAAAGATTATCGCTGAACGTCAATCTCAAAGTCAAATCATTAATTTCACGCCATCTGTCAATTGATTTCGTTATCGTCGTCTAGGCTTAGATATATAAAATCTGATTTCTGACATTGAATGCATACAAAGAAACTTTACAAGACGTCACAAGTACCCAAAGACAAAAAAAATCCCCTTCACATTACATTTTAAAACCAAAATTCTGTGGAGAATAAAAAGGACATAATTCATGAACTATACTCCGAAGGAATCCATCTTACATTCTTTATAACGATCGTAAAAGGGGGAGAATAGGGAGATTTGCATATATGGGGGTGAAGGGGTGGGGGGGGATTAAGTGAATATTCTCAACTATTTGGCCAAGGTGGCTTTGATGCGACGGAACATCGATACAAATTGAATTTCGTTCTTAGTCGAGTTTAGTGGGGTTTTTATTATGTTGTGTCATGTCTTGAGATTTATTTCTTTAGTGAAGGATTTGTGTAGGTATTGTTTTGATTTGTTCTGATTTGTGCTAGTTTTTATTCTTGTATGTTAATATGTTCTTGTTATATGGATACGATAGGATAAGTTGTATTTAATATTATTACATTTCAGCGCTCTAAAGTTCGTTTTAATAAATTGGAATTACATATTATTAATACCACAGAACAGATAAAAGAGGTTTTATCTGTTCTGTGATTAATACGGTTTAACTAATTACCACGAGTATCAAACTCAAGTAGCTAAATCGTAGTGTTTTAGCAAATCCTTGTGTAATTAATTATACCTCGTAATTTTATGACGATGTTTTAAAAAAAAATATGTGCAAAACCTTGTGATTTCAGACAAACCTAGTCACAACTTAGTATAAATAAATAAAAAACTTCCTTTACCGCTTTCAACCGAAGGTAGTATATCGTAGAATCTTATTATAATACTTTTGAGGCAAAATGTTTCTTAGTTTTTATGACACGGGTGAAATACGGTTATGGGCCGAGTTGCCCAACTCTCCCCCGCTGAGTTTAAGGAGGGTTCAACCCGTATGGAGATTTGGACCCTCTTAAATCCTATTGTTTTGCAAGTACGAAGTCGGTATTTTTATATTGTAGTTAAGTTTTTAAGCGTATATTTGTAAAATGTTAAGGACGTAAAAGAAAATTGTGTTGCTACACGAAGACCCTTTTTTTATTAAAATAGGCTGTGCAGCTAACAAGGTCTTGTTCTCTTCACTGATTGAACAATTTTCGGAGATTCGCTCAATAAATCACATTAATATCAAAAATATAATATCTTCAGTGGTTCAAGCAGGGCGTTGTCAATGAATCAATTTGTATTTTTTTATGATTAAGCTAAAAAAAACTTTAAAAAACCTTGTGACAGGACAGGAAACGTAACAAGTAAAGGATTATTAAATACCTAAAACCAAGCTTCAATATAAATTATAACCAAACCAACCAAATCATTCAAAGTTTTGAAAATCCTCTCCAAAATCATCAAAACGTTAACACACAAGAAAATCATTCCAAAATACGAACACAGGTTTTCATATACAAAACCAATTTCATTAATTGTCTGCATTGCCATTTGTGATTATAGTGTAGGTACGGTTGGCAACAAAACTCCATCAACACTATCATTTTTACATGTTATTAAATTGACTACATTTTTTTCAATAAACTGCTTTTTAGCTTTTCACATAATAGCAAAGAGTTTATATTCAAAAAATTGTACTTATGCTGCAATTTTGAACAAATATTTTGCTCAATAACTAAGGTTAAAAATACTCTGAAGTGTTAATCTACTTTTGTTGCTGACTGTACCTCAACAATTAAAATACTTGTGATAGAGAAATGTTTTTAAGATATGATTTGAATTTTTGCAGCCATTACCTATGATTTGTTTAATGAATAAATCATAATGACTGAAAAAAGTCAAATATTTTACCTATTTGTTATAATCGTCTCGAAATTCAAAGTTCTGAAATTCATCTCTGAAATCATCAAACTCCTATAACACGAATCAACCTTTACACACAAGAAAATCATTCGAACATACCTGTTTGCGAACACAGGTTTGCATATACGAAACCAATTTCAGTAATTGTCCGCATTGCCACCATTGTACCGGTTTCAATACGGCCTCATTACGGGTAATGGTCACTATACTGGGTGCAATTTTCGGTTTATATATCTCTAGCTATATTGTGGAGCAAGTTAATATATGTCTACATAAATATGGTGTTTATTGGTTGTTTTAAGTGATTGGGGGAAAGATTCGATTGAGATTAGTTGAGGTAGGATTACCTCACCCCGGTCGAAGTGCCGGTGCTTGGTGGAGGCCTATGTCTAGCAGTGGACGTTTATTTGGCAGAAATTATGATGATGATGATGATGGAGAATACCTCACACAGACACACCCTCATACACACACGAGTAGGAAAACACAGTTTGTATTTTCTTCAACTATATAATTTTATCTTTTTGTAATCACTTACTTACTCATTTGCTATTGGCTGTAGTTTTCCATTGGGTACAGCAACAGTAACTACCTCTGAATTAATGTGGAACAGAAAATTTATTTTTATTTTTAAAAACAATCATTACGCTGAATGTTGGCTTTCACTTAGTAAAAAACTGAAGAAACTAGAAGGGTTATTTTTTTGCTACAATAAATTTTGTTGAAACCGGACTAAATGAAATCTAAGAACGACTAAGCAGTAACCTTTTAACATTTTCTAAAAGACGCTCCAGCTTATTATGCATTGAAAAATGTACAGATTACAAAGTTACCTATTTGACTGAGAAGAGATTTGTCTTAGCACTTTTAGTCGGCAACGTGTAAGTTTTGTTAAAACCTACTTACAGAAATAAAATCATTGATCATGTCCTTAAGAGTAACAACTGGAAATTCCTCAAGAAAATGCCATCTTCACCTAACTTCCATGCTTCCTCCCTCAGATCTCAATCACTCCGTTGCACCTCTTACAATGGCTATATACCCGGGTATGTAAAGCGCAGTACATACGGATAACCGCACTAAACCTGACGGGAGTGGATCAGCCATTACTGCTAATGACTTCGCCACGCTGCCTGCCTAGCGTCCTAGGGTTGGCAGAAGTTTAGGTGCGAATTTTATGTGACTTTTTGACTTCTGATTTTTAGATACGAAGACATTTTTTTGTGAATCAGGAAATATGATCTATAACCCGGCTTTAAAATACCTGGCTGGCCTGACCTGGCTTTAAAATAGTAGGTAAAACTGTAGATACGTACGCACGACGACATAATCAAGCTATACACTTCCGGTATAAGCTGACTTCTCATTTTACGAAAAGCCTATACAATGCCAGGTCAACTGAAACTGAAAATGCAGAGCTTCATTTGGCGTCGTGTGTACCTGGTTGGTTTCGACTTATTTTTCGTCAAATGTAATTTTTGATAGGCTCTTTTAATTTAATTTTTTTTTAGAACTCTTTACATGGCTAGGTAATCGTTAAAGTTTAAATAATACACATACCCCCTAATAAACGTTGTATAGCGTCTGTATAGTTACACAACGCTTTGCCTTTTTCTATTGAAACTCAAATTACTGACGCCTGAAAGAGAGAAATCGGTGTGTAACTATTCATCTATATAATAATAAAATAAAATTCAAAGTCCTGACTGACTGATATACCAACAACGCACTGCCTAAACCGCTGGTGCTAGAGACATGAAATTTGGAGGGTGTGTTCTTTGTGAAGAGTAGGTATCCACTAAGAAAGGGTTTTTCGAAATTCCACCTCTAAGAGGGTAAATGGCAGAGGGTGAAATTTCACGCGGACGAAGTCGCGGGCAGAAGCTGATATAATTACGATTATTAGTAAGGGGGGTTAATAAACAGGTCTTAATCTTTTTCTTGTTTAGTATGCTCGTACACACTTTTACTTGATCAGATGATTATGGGAAAACGAAAACAGTGCCAAGAACTTTTTTTAAATAAAACGCAAACGTTGTTAGTCTTTGGGACCCGAATTGTGATCCATAACTTATAATACCATGGTTTGTATGTTTTTAATTAGGGCCACTAATACACATAAAGCAGATGTTAAAATACATGAAAATCTCATCTCACCATTTTCTTTCTTTTTTTTTCTTTTACTGTTCAAGCAGTATGGTTATGGAATGACTTGCCCGTGTCGGTAAGGCGTGCTCAATCTTTGTCCACGTTTAAAATTATGGTAAAAAAGCACTTCCTCTCTCCTTAAACACCATCATTACATTTTCTTTGCTCCTGTTTCATGTTTATTATTACCTATATGGATATATTTATATGTATGTGTATATATTTATTTAGATTAGTATAATATACTTTGTGTGTATTTATTGTATTATGTAAATGTTACATCACGGACTTTGTCTGTCCTTCCCCTTTTTAAATCCATCCTGAGGTTGTCTTTAAAAGATCGCTCTTAGCGATAAGACCGCCCATTGTGTCACCCTTTGTACAATTTCTATATTTATGTCTGTAATTTATATGGTGTACGTAATAAAGAGTATTCTATTCTATTCTATTCTAAAGAGTATTCTATTCTCTCCCAAATATTTCACCCATGACGTTTCAACCCTGCAGCTGCCACGCATTGCACCGCTGCACCCGGCACGCTACAAACACACGGCACGGCATAAACATCGCCTCCAGTCTCTTCGACCCGCTGATTGGATTTATGTATGCGCGCTGACGGGTTGATACTGCCTGTTAGTACATGTTGAATATTCAGTATTGAAAACGCGGATATCTCCATGTTAACTCTGTTATGGTAAAGATTTTGTTGTGCTCTAGTTAACCGGGTGTGGAATCAAGTTATATTTTATCGAATCATTGAAGTTGACATTAATTTGATACGTTAGAATAATTCGAAGTAGGTATATAACCAGATACTTAACTTATTATAGCACTAGCTGCGCCCCGCGGTTTTACCCGCGTAAATGTCGATCCCGTGGGAATATCGGGATAAAAAGTAGCCTATATGTCAATCGAGGGTCTCAGCTACCTCCATACAAAATTTTATCAAAATTGATCCAGCCGTTTGAGCGTGAAGAAGTAACAAACATATAAACACGTACACATACTCACAAATTTTCGCCTTTATAATATTAGTGTGATTAGAAAAATAACGGTTATAACCCATTCGTTATAACGATATAAATGTATACCAAGCTCCATTGCTCAACGATAAATATAAAGGAATGTAATCTATTCGCCATTCCCATTTAAATAAAATGCAATAATTTCAACAATATTACACAATAATTGTTGTATACGCCGTTAGTTTTCTAATGCTATAATAAATGGTATATAGATAGAAACAAAGATCTACACTCGTGATTTGAAATTTAATAAGTAAATTATACGTGAATTAATTACAGAAAGTATTGATTGTCAATGAGTAACCAAAAATAAAACCACCATTTAAAAAAAAAACCACCATTTTGTTATTTTCCGTTAATGAAAATGTTCGGTAAATTCAGCCGTTCGATTCTGTAAAAATCTCACCGTGAAAACTTAGGTGAAGTGAGTTTGTTTTTGCTAGGAATTGACACTATTGACAGCTCACTCCACGCTCACTTCACCTAAGTTTTCACGGTGAGATTTTTACAGAATAACACCGCAGGTATACTAATATTTCCCTCATAAAAAGTAGGCTTTTGAAAAACGAGGAACCTTCTAGAAAACAACGTTTTTAAACCTGGATATTATGAATATAAATATTATTGAGCCACGCCAACCGAACCGTCAAATTCTCCACATCCCATCTACTCTTTTACAGCAGCCGTATCTAAAAAAAGCCTCCACAAAGTCAACGGCCGTACAAAGGCTATGTAATAGGCCTAATATGCGAATACACAAATCGTCTACCTCACTGGTCACGCCTTATCGCCTGCAGGGTAGGCAGGTGTGATGGTCAGCCGATAGGAAAGTAATCACCAGGAAACTGGGTGTTTGCCTTTAAAATTAGACTCGATTAAGGGATGGGGAGACTGGAATAACGATTGGCGATTTTGGGTTTTAGTTTTGTGTAGGGGAATGAGTGAGGTTTTCGAAGGTAGCTTAGTACAGTTTTATATTAGATAAAAATATTGGAATGTTATCCAATTATATTTTTAGGGCTCACTGGCAACTAACAACTAATTGGTGATAATATTTAAGGCCACTCATGGGCATGTTAATTTATATTTAACCTGTGTACCTACTTTTTAGCTATTACCTGGATAATGAACAATTTTCTATTTCTAATTAAAATCTATAATTACTTGAATACGTTCGTGCCTCGGAAAGCACGTTAAGCCGTTGGTCCCGGCTCTCATTGGTGGATCTTTGACAGTTGTTACGAGTAGTCAGAAGCCCGAAAGTCTGGCAAACAGTCTTACCAAGGGGTATCGTATTACCCAGTAACTGAATTGTGGAGGTCAGATAGGCAGTCGCTCCATGTAAAATACTGGTATTCAGCTGCATCCGGTTAGACTGGAAGCCGACCCCAACGTAGTTGGGAAAAGGCTAGGCAGATGATGAATTACCTGAATACGTCGTTCGCTTTTGGTATAAAATTAGATACTTATATTTTCAGTAAGAGCTTGCAGACTTATTGATTTAATTTCATGGTTTTTCATAAAAAGTGCTTAACGAATTACGTAAACTAAATATGGAAGTTATGGGCAGCTACTCTTTCAGGGTCGCCGGTCGGTTTTGACTATGCAAGCTTTGCCCATTGTAAATGTATGGCCAACCACACTTATATCAATGTGAAACCTCCTCAATACTGACTTCACACGTCATCAATTTTCCCACTACATCACAGGGCGTGAACGATCCACACAACCGGAAAACGTGCTGTTATTAATAAAGCCAACTACGGTAGCTTCCAATCTTTGTCATAGCTGCCTCTAACCATCGGCGCGTGTACAACTTGCCAGCTCGATGCATGTGCAAAAGCGACTAGTGTGGAAACACTATAAATGTCAAAGTGCACGCAACCAAAATTGAACTTTGAATTCTAGACTTCAGAGTTCTATTTTCAATGGGTTGTGTTTTAGATATAAGGTGCAGTCTATACATTACGGTTTGCTCCTGTGCTTGACAATAATGCATGGCTGGACTAATGTTTGCTTTGTATCAAGCTACACTAGTTATGTCCACCGCGGTCCGCCTGGGGCGTGAATGTATAATTTGACTCGTACCGGACTGGAGAATAGGCAATTAAAGAGGTAAATGCATTTTGTATGCGTCATCATTTGATAATTTTGAGGTTATGATGTTGCTGGTAATAATGTTATGGTCAGTGATTAGGTTAGTTTATTTGTGGGTTATAAAACATGTATAGCTATTCCTATACACATGTTAACATTCTATCTATGTAGAATCTGAGTTATAATAAAAAGTAGTGGTTTTCAGTAGGTAGCACCTAGGGGTTTATTTATAAACGTTGGTTATAGTTAAGAGACGTTTAAGCGTCAAAAATGTATGGAAACAGCCGCTAATAATTACTTAATTTTAAGCAACGTTTATAAATAAAGGGGTTTGATGCTCTTTACGTTAAATTCTGAATAGGCTTAGAGAAACTGCCAACGTAATTAATTGCACTGGATAACTGAGTTTTACGTGGGTCTCTAGGAAGAAGTCCCGACGGTAATCCCTTTCTCAAGAAACTTTTGTAAGTTGGAAGCAGACCTACGTCATATCTGTCTTTGAATTCCTACGTTCTTTATGTCACTTTAAAATAAAAAAATATCCGCGTTTTATAAATGAGGTATTGACTCTTTGTAAATGGGAACGTACTGAAACAATTTTTATAATAAGTAGGTACTATTCAATCATTCCATATTTTGATGTACATCAAAATGTAAATCTAACCTTTACAAAACTAAATGGCTTCAAAACGTGCACTCTCTATTCAAATAGTTTCCTACATATACAGCTAGTTGCCATGTTATGTCTGCTCCGAGGCCTACACAAAAGCCTCGCGTACAATGGAGGCCTCTTGTGAACGCAGGCCCCCACAAAACACATGTCCTGTGGTCAAACGATTGCTTTTACGATGTGGCATGGCGGAGAATTGAGGTGAATGGTTGTTTGGTTTCAGGAAATAGGATTTGACAGAAAAATTGGTTTGAAATTGTCCTAGATTGTTCAAGAATAATTCTGTAGATAAATAAATAAAAGGTAATCAAAGAAACGTGGTTTTTGACTGTTATTCCTAAGGTCATTTATTAACTTCGCTATTAGTAGGTATGTATCCTTTCAAAATAACGATTATCTAGCAAATAAAGGGACAGAAAATACTCAAGAACCTATTTAATTTGTGTACTGGGTACTTGCACTTTAAATTATGTTAAAACTAGCTAGTTAATTAATAAAAAAAAATTCCAACATAACTAAAATTATATTAACCTACCATACAAATATAATTAACCACAACACAGCCTAAACTCTAATCTCTGCCTGCCCCCGGTCTATAAAAGCCAGGCAGCCATCACAAAGGGTAGCTCTTGTGAACGCAGGACACCACGTAACACGTGTCGTGGTCAACGTATTGAGTTCAGACTTATGTAGTAAGTAGATACGGCAAGGGGTATTGAATTCCATGTAAATATATATGAAACCTTTTCCTAATATTAGATAAACATTTTAATTTAAGTATGATCAGAGTTATTTCGAGTCATAGGTACAATGCAGGAGATTTTGGCGTGATTTTGAATCAACTGGGTTATCTTTTAGTCGAGTTTATGAGAACTGAAATACGTTTGGATTCGTAGTTTCCCGTCCTAAAACAGTAGCTTGAAAATGCCTTACTTTTTCTTTGAAAATAATCCCAAACAAATCATCTATCTATCATTGCTGTTTATTTAGGATTAAAAAAACATAAACACTGGATAAACTTATATTACTTTAGGGATTTTTTTTTAATAGACGCATAATTTTTATTCGTAGAATAAAATTGACGTCTGACAGATTTTGTATGGAAGAACTGTCAAAAATTCAAAATTATTCCTCGGATGAAATTATCTGGCGTTGGAAAAATCAGCCCTAAATAAACTAACAAACTATTAAAATAAAATTTCTATATCCTAACCTATCTTAAAAATATGGCTATAATAATATTGCTTGGTAGAAATCATTGCATTTGTGTATTTGATATTATCTTGTAATGAAGACTGACAAAGTTACAAAGACTTCGGGCAACCATAAAACACCACCATTTATCACAATCTTCACTTACAACAAAACCAAAAAAACTCCGCCTAACCCCTTCAGATTTTCACCATCAAAATAACAGAGTTAACCCTTATCTCGCCATTCCCTCGTCTACGTCACAGATGCAGGCAGCGATTCATTCGGCAGCCGATGCACGTACGTTGGCTACACAATGCGAGCAGCCCGACGCCGCTCTGTATGGAAATGCTGAGAAATACCTATTTATACCAGAATTGCTTGGAATGGATTCTGCCGAGTGGTGTAGGGTTATTGGTATTATTGAAGTACCTAAGTACTTAATTTGTGATTGACTTTCAATTTGTTTTGATGAAACGGACAACCATAAATATGTATTTAGTAAATTATATTAGACGATTCACTAGAGTGAAAAATATTGTATGAAAGGCTTCAGCGTCTGATATCGACCTCAATCATTTAGAAAATTTAATGAGATTTAACAAACGTAAACAAAAGTAAAATATTGTTAGTGACGTCATTAGAAAATCAGTCTATAATGTTTACTTATAAAAAATAATTACACGTGCAAACCTTCTCTTGCAGACTTTCGCAACTGTAGCGTCAAACAGTTGCGAAAGTCTGCAAGACTCCCTCAATGTATCGGGAACCAGACGTTTTGGCCGGTAAATGAATTTAAACTTCCATCCTTTTCCTCAACAAAACGGATACACAAAAAAATCTAAAATACACCTCACACATTGCCCTCTGGAAACCCTTTAAAAATAACCCCGTATTAGCTACACTACGGGGTATATCCGTAGGTACCTACAACATACCCCAGCCGCGCATGATTTTTCCGCCCGCGTGATTTCACTGGCTCCGAATTTATACCCAGTTTTTATTCGAAAAATATTTATTTTCTAACATGGAAAATATTTTAAAAACAGATTGACTTATTGCAGTGTTGTCCGTTGCTTTTTAGTTGATTTGAATTTTGATTTTTTTTGTGTGAAATTGGAATAGGTGTAGCGAATGGTTGTGCGAATATGGGTGGGCAAATAAAGTTAATTAGAATTAGTTTTTTGTCTGTTTTTGGTTATGTTACAAATTGTATTCGTATATTTTTATGCTTTTGCTTTTGAAAAAGGTTTAATTTATGTCATGAAAATGGGATTACATATGGATTAGCTTTCTGTGTTACTATGAATGTGTTGAGTGTTATATATTTTTTTAAATATATTAGATTGAGTAGGCACCTACCTATTCATTTTGTGGTAATATACTATGGGCCACTGTGGCCTCTCTCTCTGTACACCTATCTAAACGGCATGTTTATGTAAGCCGCGAGGATTAACTTATCACACTAATATTATAAAGGCGAAAATTTGTGAATGTGTGTGTGTGTGTGTTTATATGTTTGTTACTTCTTCACGCTCAAACGGCTGGACCAATTTTTATAAAATTTTGTATAGAGGTAGCTGACACCTTGGATTAACATATAGGCTACTTTTTATCCTGATATTCCTACGGGATCGACATTTACACGAGTGAAACCGCGGGGCGCCGCTAGTGAGTTATAATCTCTTCATACTGATACAATAGCTAGGAGCCGCCGCATAATTTCATAGATTCTGCCACAGATCAGATAAATTAACTGTTCTGTGGCTTCTACCCGCGGCGTCGTCCGCATGAAATTTCGAACCCCGACCCGCCGCGTCGATTCATATCGCCCGCCCGCACTATTACTTCGTTTTTTGACTTTTTGTTCGGCTCCTAAAGGTCGTAGAGTGATGTTGTGTTGTCGCGTGTCGTGGCGAGCCTTAATAGTGGCTACCATATTTCAGTCTATCTATATACCTATTAGATAGTACATCTGTTGTAAAATCTATTTGGAAGATACTTTTTGTTAGGTTTTATGTCATTTGTAATGTCGATAAAAAGATATTCGAAATTTAATATGCTTGTAACTTGACGTTTGAATAGCAACCATCGTACAATGTTTTCTGAGTTTTTCTTTTCCTTTCTTATTTCCCTATTTCCACGAACGAGATTCTTCATATCTATTATCATACCTATTACAATTACAACAACATCTATATGATATAATAGCTATAAGGGCGCGGGTGCACAGCCGGGCGTAGAGAGCGTGATTGCAAACGTTTGGGATCGCGCCAACTAGTCGACGTGAGCCGCGCTCGTGAGTAATGTGCTCAAGTCATACGTGTAGGTGCTGTTTTATGGAATATTGAGCTTACAGGATACTAGCTATTGCCCGTGGCTTCGTCCCCGCGGATATCGAAAATTATCACACGTGAACGTACTATAAAGTTACCTTGGTCCAAACCCAGGTCATGGTCTAGATCTGTGGGCCAAATTTCATCCAAATCCGTTCAGCCGTTAAGGCGTAAAAACATAACAGACGGACAGAGTAATACTAATAATAATATAGGTATATAAATAATACGGATTTAATTTTTTATGTTAATATAGACATCTATTTTTCTCCCCTTGTAACCATTGTTAGTTGATTAAATCTTAGCGTGTAACTCCTATACAACCTGTGTCTAATGTATATCTTTGGATCAATAAACTTATTATTATTATAGAGTTACCCTGCATTTGTAATATTAGTTTGGATTCATCGCAAAGGGCTTTTAATTTTTCCTAGGTGCCTATTGATTGCGGAACAATAACTTGAAAATAATCACACAAGCTATCAAAACAGTTATGCAAGTTCTTTCAGCTGCCTTTTAGGTCTTTACATTTGCTTTATCAAAGGCCAGGTTTATAGCAAAATGTCCAGGCTATTTTATAGACGTTTTATATGCATTTTATATTTATATCTTTTATTTAACTAAATACATATAAATTATATTTTTAAATATTATTATTAAAAAATATATAAAAACATTAAAAAATATAAAAAGAAAACTTGAAAATAATTTCTATTTATATTATTTTTATATTATTATTTTACAGACATCAGATACCCTGGAAATGTTTATATAATTAAACGCTACAGGGTAGATAGCCTTTAAAGTAAGTACCTATTGCCCAAACCCAGGAAATAACATAGGTATTAGATAATACCTAGATCTCACAGGTATTTACCTAATTATTATTATGTGATGTGCTAAGAAAGTAGCTAAAAGAGAGAAAAAAAAAGAAAAGCAAGAGAAAAAAGAGAAAAGAGAGTATTCTATTCTATTCTAAAACTAATATCTACCTACCTTATTTCTATTGAAAACCTGTACCTAAGAAACAGCAATATGTAAAACTTTCCAAACATAACTAGAACCACAACCTACAAGTTTATAGCTACCGTTAATTAATATTTTAACATCAAACGTGATCCTAACATTACGCGGTACTTACTCGTGCCTCAGTGAGCTATATATTAAACTGTAAGTTAGTATTAATATCTACATAGTTTTGCCACATTACGTCCCGGGGAAGATTTGCCGACGGGTGGCACAGTCCGGCTAACGGGAGGGTTATTAATTGGAGTATAAATCGCTGGTTAAAGTTAACGTTTGCTTTATCGATAACATTGAGTTTGCTGCTATATTATTTTTAACTGCAAACCTGTAATTAGGCTACGTACCTAACAAGAAGAAAGTTTCAAAATAATCGAAAGTAATACCTACCAGTTTCTCAGGACCGACAAAATACTTCTGTCCGTAGATATCTATTTTTATTTGTCCTAATGATCTCTGTACAGGCAAACTGAAAAACGACATAATAAAAGCGTATAAACTAAAGGCCTCGTCTTTAATATAATTAGTACGAAATAGCACTTTGTTGTTATAAGCAGACCAGGGAATATCTGCTGCCTATCCTTTAAAACACACACGGTTGAGAAAAGAGTAGGTACCTTATTCTTGCCAGGAAGTGAACCGTATGAGCCTTGGGCACACTCGGCACGCCTAGATATAATTAAGAGGTACTCAAACGTATATTTTTCCTGAAACTAAAGTTAATAAAACCTTTATTTATAAACTTTGCTTAAGGCGAAAGCGCCAGGGTAGGCCGCGAAATATTTTTTTTTTTTACGTTTTTTGCAATTTGCTGGTGACTAATTAAATTGTACGTTGATTAATATATATGATTCGCGGCCGTAACAAATATGTATTTACAGAATTATAATCATGAAAGTCATCAACACAACTCTCTAAGACCAAGTAATCCCACAGAATGTCTATTTCATGAAATCTTGACGTTTTGGGATTATACTAACCTAACAAGTTGTATTACTGATTCTAATGATTATGATTCTGTAAATACATATTTGTTACGGCCGCGAATCATATTTTGATCGACGTACAACTTAATACTGACCAGCAAATTGCAAAAAACGTAAGAGAATTTGAATTTCGCAGGTTACCTTAGCGCTTCCCCCTTAAAGATGACCTCTCAAGTTCTGCTAATGAGACACAGTTGATTTTCTATTGTATCGTACTACATACGGCACGCGCGGGGCTTGACGGGTTAAGACGTTTAACCTTTTAACCGCTTACGCCGGATTAATCCGACAAATATTTTCGTGTTAATTTCGTCAGGGTCGTGTATTTACGACCAAATACCACAGCTCGTTTAATCTGATTTTTTTATTTAATTACGCTGTATTCTATCAGGTATTTTATTTTTTGGGCACTTGGGGTACGCCAACAGTAACTGATATGAAGTCGGGCGGTCAAAAGGTTAAACGTCCGAAAAATACGGTTAAACAGTCGCTAATCATTACTTAACTTTAAGCAAACCCCACCATGGTGTAGATAGTAGGTAATACCGGCAGGTGTCCGCAGCAACTCCACGTTAATGCGCGTATTTTGCGTACGGTGTTATTTTTACACCATGGTGTAACCGACCTATTTCTCCATCAAATATCGTCAAGCTTAGTGCAAATTGTGACACGGCGCCATCTTTGACCACGCTCGCGAGGCAAATTGGCGGTTTGTGGCTCTGACGTCACCACATATGGATGAAGCTGAAAACGTATAGAACTATGTTATATTTGTGTACCTATGTGTCTATGTAGGTATATGAGTGCGGTAACTTTGAAGGTGGGTTTAGAGATTGTATAATGTATGGGTGGAAGTCTTTTAATGATAGAGGTAATTAGAGTTAGTTTTTGAAGTAGTGTGGCTTACTTGTGAGTTTTGTTATTCTTCATAATGTTTGGATAATCCGACAAAAAATACCTACGGGTAGAAATCTATGGTAGTTATCCGATGGAAGCGAAAAAGTTGTTTTGATTGGTAGTCCAAAAACGGTAGACCAATCTATTCCTTTTACTACGAATCACATCATCACCAATCTAAATAGCTAGTAGTAAATTCAATGCTTTTCAAGTTACTATGTCTTCATTTCTAAGCAATCGCAAAAGGTATATTCTTAAATTAATTTTTAACAAATTCTGAATTTAAGTAGCAGTGAAAATCAAAATGTTTGAGCTGAATTGTGCTGATCTATGCGTCAGGTTCGTGAACGGACGCCGTCAGTAGGGACTGGTCATCTCTTAGCTGCCACGGCTTATTTTTAATTTAATTTTTATTTGCTATTTTTGGACAGACATAAGGATTCTTCTAACGATCTGCATCGTTCTCACATGTATAATTTCAACATAAATGATGTAACCAATATTTTTTAACCATATTTTGATTTATAAGTCTTCGTGGAGTTTCTTCCCCGTTCTTCTCCATAGGTATGCTTTGGTTTGTTTCCTGGTACAATGCTTTGGAATTCATCTTAATCTTTCTGATTGTCCAACCCCTTGACAATTCAAAAGTGAGTGTAATTGGTTTATTTGAAATAAATGCTTTGAATTTTGTTTGAGTTTAAGAACATCAGAAATAAAAAAATGCCTCTAACACTTCCTAAATCAATTAGGATAATTTCTCGTAAATAAGAAATTAGAAACAAAACAAGTCTCATCATTACCTACATACGAACTCCTCTATTTGTAACAAAATGACTAGCTATAAGTGCCCCCTCACACGTGCTCGCAGCCGCGCGACACGACCGTTGCGTATGACGCGGACGCGCGTGTCGGCGACGCGTTTACGCGTCAACGAGCGTCGCATTCCGGCTAAATGAAATTTTGGTTAAATATTTTAGTTGTCTAGTTCTGTTTCGACTTTGTTTACTTCGAATGCTGGTTATGGAAGCGGAAAGTTTGAATTTATTTTACTGTAAAGTTGATTTGTTAACGTAGTTAGAATTTTTGTACCCGTTATAAGGTGTTTTGGGCGGCAAAAAAGGCTTTTGATTGGATTGGTTTTGACTGATAAACGATGGCCCTTTTTCTTTTCACGGAAGTCAAAGGATACAAATAGGTAGGTAATAGGCACAAAGCAATCACACCTATTTAGATGACTGTCAATATCTACTACATTATTCCGTTTTTCTATATGCGATTACAGGTGTTACGTACAAGATTAGGTCTATATTCGCTTTGGTATAATAGCAAGATCATGATCTTACACCAAAAAGCAACCCACAAACTTCACAAACCAACCTCACCTAGTTTCCGAGAAATGCACAAATTCACAACTAAACCCTGTATCCGTCGGTTCCAATCAATATGCGATTAATCAGTCGCAGCACACAGCGTAAGCGCATTCGCGCGGAAAATCTTACAAAAAATCGCGGGCGGTGAGCGTGGGGGCTTCACGCACTGACGGACATTGCGATTTAGACGCGGGAAACTGATGGCGTAGAGTCGATAGTTTCAGTCGTTGTTAGACCGCCATTATCGAATTATTGATATATTTTTGGGACAAAAATCGTCTAAACTACGTGAGCTTTTTCCTTCGACTAACGATTTTGTTGATAATCAAGTAAAAATTCGCGTTTAAGTTACTAATTGTAATTATTTTGCATCTGTATAGGTTATACTTACCTACATACTAACAGGTCAGCGGGGTAGCGGGTTGGGGGGGGGGGATAATTGCGTTGTGGCTTTCATTTAAACAACATTCATTACGTCATTTATGTTGTTGAGGAGACACATTTTTCGAAAATATGAAGCAATGGATTAGCAAAATGATTCAGATTGTAATTGAAAGTGTGCTACGCAATTAGGGTGCAGCCGGTCGATTCTGTAAAAATCTCACCGTGAAAACTTAGGTGAGGCGAGTTTGTTTTTGCTAGGAATTGACACTATTGACAACTCACTCCAAGCTCACTTCACCTAAGTTTTCACGGTGAGATGGTTACAGAATCGCAGTGCAGGCCATGGTATGATTTATGAAATTATTGTATTTTTATGGTGTTATTTAACTATACCAACCCGCACTGGGCCCGCGTGGTGGATTACGGCCCACTCCCTCTCACCGAGAGGAGACCTGTGTCCCAGCAGTGGGAACATTATAGACTGATTATATATGTATTATTTCGGTATTTTTTTAAATATCAAGAGCCTTTAAGAGGTAGATATTTCTTTTCGAAACAGCAAGTATTACTATAAAACTCAACTCCGGGCAATATAAAACTGTCAAAAACTTCTATATATTATTTCATCCACTGCTCACCGCAAGTTATTTTCCACATGACACTATTCCATCGACTCCGTTCAAGAGAAGGGTAGGCTGTGCGTGTCGATAACAGGCGACTATAAATCATTGCGTACAAATGTCTTGTCGTTGGGTGCAGCCGACGATTTGCGTTCCCCGCCTGTGTGTCGGGGGCATTGGAAAACGCTCTTTATTACATGAAGTTATTGTTGTAATATGTTAGTGATTGGTCGGTGATTGATTGAGGGATGGGAGAGTATAGATTGTCTGTTGTTTAGAAGTGTTTGATTAGGGTTCTAGGTCAGTGAAGTGCATGTAATGGCTAATGGGCCTAGCGATGATTGCTCCTAAATGTTACTATCGTTACGTGGAATGAGATGGAGAAGTACACAGACTATCCCATATAATGTAATTAACAGCGCCCCGCGGTTTCACTCACATAAGTGTCGATCCCGTGGGAATAACGGAATAAAACAGTCAAACCTTTACAACGGTTTTGTGGGGCTTAGTTTATAAGTATACTTACCATCTTTAGTTAATAAATAAATAAAAAATAAAAAAAAATTATCTCTATACCAAATTTCATCTAAATCGGTTCATCGGTTTAAGCGTGAAGAGGTAACAGACAGACAGGCTGACACACTTTCGCATTTATAATATTAGTATGGATGACACATCTTCATAGATATAGTTCCCTAATTAGAATACCATTTTGATTTTTCATGACCCACCTTCTAGGGCAGTCAAGTAAAAATGACTCTTGAATATCAAATGATTGGGCGTTTCAAATATGGATTTAATATGTGAACATAATTATTCAGTTCCAGTAAATTCTGTGTTTGATTTTAACGAACGGTAAGAAATCACTGATAATCTTCTATTTGATTCAGAGTTTGAAGATACACCTATCTCAACTGTTTATCATAGTCAGAGATACAATAATGATTAAGTTATAATTTTAGCTAAGATCATAAAGAATTCTACGAATGTTAAGGTTCTGCCTACCCACATACCAAAAAACGTAATTCAAAACAACATACAGAACCTTCACAACCAATATCACATACATACCTAAATAACGTAACACATTAGGACATGTGACGCCACGCGTGCAGGTATGTCTGACTCGCGCGTAAATCAAGCACGCCCTGTTACACGATTTAATTAATTCTCAAATAACTCGATGTTTTGTACAAAATAATTATTATTTCGCGACAAAATGTGCGTCCAATTTGAACAGTATTTCCTATAGTTTATTGTGTTATTATTAGATTATGTGCCATTGGACGTATGCGTGTGATTCGATTGGTTTTGCTTTTACCAATGTTCGTGCATTTTAATTGTTCGAAATGTTAATTTAGAACTTAAATAATTTTAGCTAATTAATAAAGGTTGTTAATTTGGAGTAATTACAGTTAATTAGTATCATATATTGGTATTATAAATTCAATTCTGCAAAGGCTGTTTTGTTTTCGATTTTAATTTGATTCTCGGTAATAATGAAAACGTTGTCTTTCGTAAAGTTAACTAGCTCTACACATGAAATCTGTATAAAAAATATAATGTAGGTATTTTCTGTGTTTTGAATATTTACAGATGTGAGTGCAAATGCTGGGAGGGGACGACCTAGGACATATAGTGACCTTATTGGTGATGTTCTTTAAAAAGGTTAGGAGTGTAAAGTCATAGACACATTACTTTGTCGTGTTGCGTCGTGACTCGGGATACACCAATCAAACGGATTTGTTCAGGACTACGTCAAATTACAACGAGTTTTGATTGGCTAACACTGCGTCAGAAGGTGTCACGACACGACACAACACAGTAATATGAATCCGGCTTTATACTCGCAACCGTTGTGCGTGTATGACCAGATGTATGTAGGTACGTATCTGAGGCAATAATACGAGTAGGTATGTAAGGGTCGTAGGAGGTGACGTTCTGTAGTTTCTGCCTGGGCCTCATGGGAAGAAGGCGTGAGTTTATGTATGTATATATGTGTGTGTATGAATATTGCACGACTTCTAATGCGAAGCATTAGAAAGTGCTTTATGATCGAAACATTTTGTTTGCCACCTTTCCTCAACTGTTTCTATTGTTATACTCCTGAACACACAGAACCTAATAAATTTATATACCATTGTATAGATAATTTAATAAGATTAATTCTGCACTTTTCAAAATTGATTTAGTGAAGTGGAGACAAAAAATCATCAAAATACTTCAAAAAAATTCCCGTCAATCAAGTGTGAAAAAATAAAAACATTGAAAACATTGTAGCTTGCGAAAGTATCAATTAATTGAGTATTTTTTTTTTTATAGATTCGATTCACCCGAACCCTATTGAACATGGCTCTTTTATTCAAAGTAGTTTAATTATAATTAATAAAAAACTAACTAATATAATATCTATATCTATGTTTTTTTTATATAATCAAATAGGGTAGTTAACTAAGAAAATATATTTAGTCCATCAGTTAGATTACTAAAAAATATTGTATACGTATTTTTTCTTTTGTCTGGCAAAAAAAAAATTACGAAGATACAGCGCTTGGAAATTTCGTATGACGTCACGCCGTGCTACAAATTTTAGCACGTTATTATGTCAAAGCCCCCACTCCTGAACTTTGATGTGATATATATCTTTGTAATTTTTTATCTAATTGATAAAACAAAAAATACGTGTTCAATATTTTTACTGAATACCTAATCTTACTGAGGGACTAAATCGAATCGATTTATTTTTACCCAGGCAACATCCCTATTATCATTAAGAGTCGTGCACTTTTAGATTTTCCAAATTTTTGATCTTACCTATCCAAATTATTTTGTGTCGGGTTAAGGCTCTTTCAAACAGGCGCGACACGACACGCGACACAAAATGTTTGATTCTAGGACATGTCGGTTTCCTCACCGTGTTTTCCTTCACCAATATTTTGACGAACATCTATAATTTATGTAAGTAGATCGGTGATTTAAGGCTCCTTCAAACAGGCGCGACACGCGATAAAATCGCGCGCGTCACAAAGGCACCGCAAGTCGCACAACGAGCGGTGCCTTTGTGTCGCGCGCGATTATATCGCGTGTCGCGCCTGTTTGTAGGAGCCTTTAATTTCAAATAGACCTACAACGCAAGTCTTGTACTATTTTAAGAATTTCTAGTATTCAACAATTCAACATGGCACTATAGCAAGCAATACGGCTTCGCTATAGGTAATTGCTTTTTGTCATATACAGTAAATTATGTAGTTTTATTGACTAACCGTCCGTCGGAATATGAGCGAAAATTTCACATCGGAAACCTGCATACAAAATCCAACATACGAGTATATCGTATAATCAGCGTATACTGTTCCCACTGCTGGGACACAGGCCTCGTCTCGGTGAGAGGGAGTGGACCTTAATCCACCACGAGGGTCCAGTGCGGGTTGGAGATGATAGATAGATAGACATAGGTACATATGTATCTTCGATTTTTTGATTCTAGGACATTCCAGTTTCCTCACGATTTTTTCCTTCACCGTTTTGAGAACAGTGGTGATGAAATAATTCACACAAAGTCTCGCCTGTCTTCGAGTGAGTTCGAACCCTAACCTTCATTTCTTTCATTTTTTGACTCTCAATGGAGAATCGCTAAGCATGTGTCTATTTATTTAAATATGAAGAAATAATTGTTTAGTTTCTATATTTATGTAAAGGTTGTTTTGTTTTCAAATTTTATGTTACTGTTTCTTTTTGTATTTTTTTTAATTAAAATTTTAATGTAATTTTGTAGAATTAGCATAGATATAAGCGATTTGGTGTAAACTGTTAGCTTATATTTGATAAATAAATAAATATGAATATGAATTTCTTACTCGTAAGTAATGGACTGCTTCAACAACATATATCGCAATTTACAATTAATAATATATATATCTTCACCCATTCCTAGCTATGTTTCTATCAAACGAAGGGCTGGCATCCCTTACCCTCCAATTTACAAGATATTTAGTTAAAAGGGAAGCCAATTGATGTGAAGGACGGCTCCAATTGTCTTACATTGAGTATTTCAGGGCTCGTTCAATTATGTGTGTTTGCTGTTGAAATTGCCTGATTTGCCTGTTCTGTGTGACATTTTGCTCGTTTTAACCAAATGTCTCAGGGTGTTGTGATTTTATTGAGATAGTTAGTTATTTATTAAACAAATTAAAAGCATTTTTTGACATTTCATTTCTGTTGAAATGTGCTGTTGACATTTCATGTCTTTGTGCTGTTATCCTGCGTGCAACTGCAGATATGTGTCCAGAAAGTTTCTCCAATTGCCAGTCACCATTATGGGAGGTTCTACATCCAAAACAGAGTCTTGGTGCAAACTGCCTCTGACGTCGAAAGCGCAACTGTTTCTGCAACTGTTTCCGTTGTTATACTCCTGCTAGTACACAGAATTTAGTTAATGTATATACGATTGTATAGATAATTTAATGGAGATTAATTCTATACTTTTCAAAAATCGATTTAATGCAGTTGAAATGAAAAAAAAACATCAAAATAAGTACCTATGTCTAAAAAATTCGGTCTATCAAGTGTGAAACCTGAAAACATTGTAGCTTGCGAAAAAATTAATTAATTTAATAGATTCGTTTCACCCATAGCAAGAACCCTATTGAAAAAGGTTCTTTTATTCAATATAGTTTAATTATAATTAATAAAAAACTAACTAATATAATATCTATATCTATGGTTATTTAAATGATCAAATGAGCATTATTAGTCGTGCACTTATGGATTTTCCGATTTTTTTCTAATATTTTTGCGTTCTACAACATTGCGATGTTTTCCTAACACCACCGCTGAACTGGTTTACCGGATCTATAGAAAAATCTCGCCTACTTCCATACAAACTAAAAAAAAAACAAAAGAAATACGAACTAAAACATACATTTTAATATCTCCCCCTAAACAAAACACAGGTAAGCATAACTGCCCTATTTTGTAGGCCAGAGCACAGGTTCCTACGAAACCAAACGGGAAGGTATATCTTTCGTTTAGTTTTTTTTTATACTCATTACTAGAACGGTTTCCTGCTTTTTTGCCCTTTTTCCGCTGAAAGAGATAAAAAATGAAGATGAACTGCCGAGGTGCGGAGTAAATACGGGGTGCTAGGGATGGAGTGAAGTTGTTGCAAAAAATATCGATTTGTTGGGTAATTTCGGTGCAAATATTTTTCTCTAGAACTAGAAATCATAGGATAGGTGTAATGGAAACAAAAAAAAAACCAAAAAGAATTCAAAACCTGTAGCCAATTTTAGTGTTTAAACTAGCAACACTACTTACACGATCATCACACTGCACCGCGCTGCATTGCGGAGCGCGAGACGGCCATAGCAAACAATCTGCGATTGGGTTTTCTGTACAAATAGATACAATGTTAAATTTGCCGCCCCGCGCTACGCGACGGTTCGGGGTGCAGTGTGATAATCGCCTAAGTAGACCCATAAGAATACAAATTAATTCCTTACTTTATGGAAAGTGATAGTTTTGCATACACTGCAATGCAATAGTGCACTACTAATGGCATTGCCGATCTTTTGCCATCGTTACAATACTTCAAATTTATATTTGAAATATTTTTCACAGCTGTATTGAAAATGAAGTAAAATTCTAATACAGCTACACTAAATAATGTCATGTTGACAAAAAAGGTCGATCGCAACTGTCACTTTAATCTGGCACATAAAAATCAGAGTTTAGGTTTATATAATGGAATATCACAAACATCGACACTTTCCCATCCCTTGACAGACCGCAGACCGCACGGGCCGGTAGGCACGAAAAGTCGTTCCCAGTTCAAATATATTAGAATATACATTACCCTACGTGACTGCCGCAATGAATGGACGTCTGTCCCGCGGTATAGAGGTACTAGTATAGAGAGAGGTATGGAGGTATATATGGTGAAATTAATGAGTTTCGTGATCATGTAACGGAAGGGATGATGGAGTATTGATTAGAGGGTATATTTGATGCATTGCATCGATAACTTAAGAAATACCTTGAAAAAACTGAAGTTGGAGCATTTGGTAGGTACTCAAGATATCAGCTCTACGGAACTATTCTACTTTCTTTCAAAAATTTCCTTTTTTTCTGTATTGTAACTATGCAATGATTGGTAAAGAGAATATATTACCGAAATAGGTTATTTGTTATGTTGTGTTTAGCACACAAAATAACAAATAATAATAAATAATAAAACCTTTATTTTCAGGCTACTTTGGCTCATAGATAAATACCTTACAGACTAACATATATATAACGCTGTCGCTCATCTTCTTGACTAAAAGATAGAAGGAGATAGGCTAGACAGGGGTTCCGTACCAAAAAGGTGCCAACGGGTCTCTATTGCTAAGCCTCCGCTGTCCCTCCGTGAGTCCGTCTTTCCATCCGTCCGTCCACCTATCTGTCAGCGGACGGTATCTCATGAACCGATATAGGTAGACAGTTAAAACTGTCACAGCGTGTTTAAAATCAAATGGGTTCAAATACAAGAAACGTATTTTTTTCGGCGTTTTTTGCCTTGTGATACGAAACCGTGCGTTTGCGAGTTCGACACGCTCTTGGCCGGTATTATTTTTAAATACCATTAATTAATTTAAGTAATTTTTATTTAAGTGATTTTCTTCTTATCATTTCTATTCCCTTCTTACCATCCACCAAACACGTTTAAGATAACTTACAAAACAACTTAAACACACACCATAATACATTTCACTTTTCATTCACACATTTTTCTTCAAACTCAAACACCAAACATCACTGTACCTCACGTACTGATGCCACTTACCTCCATCCATTCCTTTATATACGAACCGTATGCGCTGAAGCTGAAACTTTCAGTGAAGCTGAAAACCTTGGGATCCTAGCGCATGAGTTGAATGCGAGCATATTGGGGAAAGCTGCGATTTGTTTCAGGCCTGTTAAATGTCTAATCGGTTAAGGAAGTTTGGGAGATATTGGATGTTATGTGCTGGAGGTTTGGCGAAAGCTGTTAATGCGGCCCTCCGATCACGGCGATGTGAAAACACCGCTGAGTTTTAGTGGGTATACTGTCGGTGTCATTCCGACAGGAGTCCCACATACCCCGTCTCGTCCCCCGCGAGCGGCAATGCGTAATGCATTTATCAGCGACAAAAAAAAAAGGTACGTAGGAGCCTAGGTCGTATTTGGTATGGACTTATTTGCATAAGCAAAGAGACAGGGCTACCGATTATTAAATTAATGGTAAAGCAGGATAATCCAATGAAGATTAATATCCAAAATGCTATCATCATCATTTCAATCAACTGACGTCCACTTCTGGGCATAGGCCTCCCCCAAGCACCCCACCATCAAACTTCACTTCGACCGGTTCTGTGCCCCCCGCATCCAGCGGATTCCTGAATCCTTCACAAGGTTAAAATACTTTATTTTCTTAAAATGTTTTAAGGTTAGAAAAATAAATACCATCTGAAAGAAAGATACGTTTAAAGGCTAGCTTGGGAGTGTTAGAACCTGAAGAGGTTTAATTTTGTATTTTATTGTTTTGACTCTCCATGTATGTACCATTTTGAAATTACATATTTCAATTACTTAATATTCAAACTTCAAGAAGAAATAACGTGTTACAAACATTGGGGGGTTTATTCACAAACGTTGGTTAAAGTTAAGAGACATGTAGACGTCAAAAATGTATGGGTAAACAGTCACTAAACATTAGTTAACTTTAAACAACGTTTATAAATAAACTCCCGTATCACTAAGATGTAAAATGTATCAAGCTTATAAATCTTCCAAAATTCTTCAAACCAATCGATGCCATCAACCTATCTTGCAAACTATAAGGCATAGTGCACAAGTCATCAAAGAGTAGTTAGCAGATACTTGAGCAGTTAGGGTGCATTACGTAGTGCCGAGAACAGGCGAGCTCGCCTCTTGTGAGTTTTGGGGTCTATTCTAATATATTGTGGAATAGAAGGCAATTTTGTAGGAGACCTTGATTTTCAGTGATATTGGGGATGCAACACGCAGTGCCTGTTGTCATTCTGATATATTTGCACGGGCAGGTGTCCGCAACTCCACGTCAATGCCCGTATTTTGCGTACTAGAAGACTGCTACAACAGAATCGTTGAGTCTTTGGAAAATTTGAAGGTGTTATGACAGTCTGACAAGGACTAACGATGTACTATTTTCTTATATGTATAGGTAAACGGACAAAAATTTGCTGTTCCATACATTTTGACCGCGTAGGTATTACACTTTTCTCAAAAACAGCAGGGTTTTTTGATAACTGATGAAAATTTTCTACACTAGAGGGTCTAGAATCATGTGTTGAATTCATGGCTACAGTTTGCGCGTCGATGTCCCAACCACCCTGTGTAATATATTATCTAAGGATGGACAAATCCCAAAGCCACCTATACTGGTGGATTTCTTGTTTCTGAATTGCTGACATTCAGATACATCCTTTGGTAGCCCAAAAACGCTGGTGTACAAAAACACTCGATAAAATAATTGTCTAGATCTCGATTAGTTTTTATAATCGAATCAGAATGCTCGTCGCCAGGCTGCCTGGGGGTATACGTAACAATGACGCGTGCGCTCAAAATAGTCCGCAAATTGAACTATAACTTAGTTTCTTACTGTCTCCTAAAACTTGAACCGTGCGCGGTGCGGACACATTCTGTAATTGAACTTGAGGAACTGATTTTCAAGAGTAGCCTTACTGACTTGTGTAGGTACTTGTAATCAGTCACAAAAGACGACTAAAACTTTTTTAAATATTAATTAAAATAAAAATAAGCTATATTGAGCTAAAATTTTAATTAATAATTTAAAAAAATAATTAATTGTGTGTCAAAGCAGTTCAAGTGTAATCGTATGTCGCTGACAGTACCTAATAGGTACTTATGTATGTTTTATTTTCGAAGTACATTTATATGAAAGTAAATAGATTTCTAGGGCCGTCAAAACTAAGAATATTATTATTTTATTTATTTAAACTTTATGCCCAACTAAAAAAATATTGTAGAAAAGCTGACTTAATGACTGAGGCATTTTCCACCAGTCAACCTTAGAGTGATGCAGAGAAAAAAGATGGCAGGTGCAACATAAGTAATAGATAATTCGAAAAGTATAAAATCTAATACAGACATAATAATATAAAAAAATAAACTTCGTCAGGAGAAATAACGATAGGTAGAGGAGAAAATGAATTCAGCAAATCAGCGCTGGAATGTTTCGGCTTGAAGCACTTCTTACGAATAATATGTTCACGTGTCTTCACTTTAAGAGTTAACCAACTGGTTGTCGCAATATAACAATATATGCAATAATTTTTTATTTCTGAGTTCAGTATCACAAGGTTACCTACTATGAAAGCTGCATCACTTGTTAGGCATTGAAATCGTTATTGTTACATGTGATAACCATGTTTAACGTAATACAAAGTTTATTAATGTCTTACGCGCATTCTTTTTACACACCCCTTTTCACTAAGCAATCGAGGAGCATCTCCCTGCAGGGTGTAACCTTTCACGGTCCACTTGGAAGTCCCTCAGTCGTAAGCAAGTGGGGCTACCTCGACGGAATATAGGAGAATGGTACAGTACCTACTGTACTGTAGGGTGTGGACGTGGAGCTTTGTCACAAACTATGTTCCTCGTCCTCCTCCCTCTGTGTCCACAGGTTCCAAAAATGTACGTCCCAAAACTTCCAGTTAGAGTGACCTGTTTGCTGCGACCCACAACGCCGTAGAAGTGCCAAAATTTTGGGCCAAGAAGGTCTGAGAGATTTGTGCCACCGACACGAAGAAGGAGACGACGAGGCAATACGCATATTTCAAAAAAATACTCCGTGTCACAAAATTTCGTACAAAATCCGCAAAGAATATCCGTTCAATCTTTTTTCGGTCGTCACTTATCATCATAGATTAAATTTTCACCTTCAGCTAACTGAAAAAATCCATTACTTCCGCCAGATGTCACCGAAATCAAATGTCGCTGGCACACGAGTACCGTGGAGCCGAAGAGATTTCATTTATTGCATCAGATAATGGTAACATTTTATTACTAATGCTTTAAATACTCGTATCTACTAATTATTTTCACAAAAATTCGTTATACAATATATTCAAAGTACAAAATCTTTTTTTTTATTTGTATCTTAATTCTTTTTTCTCGTTTTTTTTTGTATTAAATATTAACGCTCAAAGATTTCAGTAAAGTAAGCAGATCTTTTTGGGACACAAAATGTTGACAATTTTGTCGGTGTCCACGTGAGAAGCATATAAACTTTTCGTCAGCTAATTAAACAGCCAACATAATTACTAAGTAATGTCAAATACTGCAAGATTCACACTAAATTCATGTTGTACCTAAAAAAACTAATCTGGAAAAAAACTACACTATATGTTTACGGAAACGCACCAACCTCTCCATTCCTTTCCTTTTCCAGGCTGTACTACTGAAACACAAAGTTTTTTTAATCGACAGACAGACTGACAGACATTAATCAACGTCGATCAGTCGCAGGCACAGCTTCACAACAAATTGGGAAACGATGGAGTTTTTATGGTGTATCGGACCTTTTGTCTTTGGACGAAGAATGAGTTATTGAATGTTAAGTTGTTGATTAGAATTTGTGAGGTACAATGCTTAAGTGTTTTGATTGATTTTATAATGAGGGGATGCTGATTTATATACCTGCCGGTAAAAATCCACATATAACGGCACATACAAGGCATAGGTACATTCTGACTTCTAACGTATCAAACTCTCCCTAATAATTAATATTATTGTCGCACAATATTTTTTGTGTTTTGCACAGATGGGGCCGATGGGGCCGAAAGGTTCTGAAGTGGCGACGGCGTACCGGAAGACGTAGCGTTGGAAGGCCTCCCACAAGGTGGTCCGACGACCTTATGAAGGCCGCAGGAACCCGTTGGATGCGAGAAGCACAGAACCGGTCGAAGTGGAGGTGCTTGGGGGAGGCCTATGTCCAGCAGTGGACGTCTTTCGGATGAAATAATGATGATGATGATGATTGTACAGATCAATAAGCAAATAATAACATTGGGAAGAGAAAGAAATATCGAAAAAACAAAAGAAAGTTTATTTCTTAAACATTAAAATTATTATATACAATATATATACGAGTATAATACGTACAGACGCCAGCACATCAAGTTACTACAATCTGTCAAATTTCTTTAATCGATTTTCAACTTTATTGCTAAATCATAAGGTTCAAAGTTGATGGGGAAAAATTTACAGTTTCGGGTAGCTTGATGTGCTGGCGTCTGTACTAACTATTTACACTAGGTAAAGAATTAAATGACTAACTAAATATACAAAAAATCCTTTTGTATTTAGGACAAAGTACTCGTCCGCATCGCTGTCGAAACGTGCCCAGAAGACTGGCAACATTGCCACGTTGAATGGCAATGCTAATTCTTTGGCCAAGTAACGAGCCAGCCCTCTGGTCACGTGAAATGTCGATCAGCCGGCGAGTAGAAATTTCAAAGAAAGTTTATTATGTTTCTTATGATTATAGCATAGTGGAAAAACATTGGCATCATTAATACCTACCAGATGACCGCGTACAATTAGAATATTCATGAATTTTACCTAGTAGCTAAACCTCGAACCACACCTTTATAATAATCTGAACCGTAAGAATAAGTAGATTCATCCAACGCTAAAATATAATATTTCATATCCACGAAAATGTACATTTATTTATATTAACAAAATCCAAAATTTCATTAACACACAACGAACATGGAAAACTCCAATCTGACTTTATAATTGCACGGAACCTAGTCGAATTGTTTCGCTGAAGACAACTAACTTTGCATATTTCAGTATTAATAATTAGGAAGTCTGTATAGCGCACAAAATGCGATTTATTCCGATTTCCAGATTTTATTATTGTTAGGTTTGGTGATTGGAAGGATAGGTGGGGTTGGAGTTCGATTCTGGTGTGGTAACAAAAATGTTAACGTGTTACAAATACATCTCAAAATTTGTTGTTAAACCAAATGAAGTAGAAGCGAATGGGGCTGTATGTACCGTGCATTCGCGATTTATTTGCCAAAGATGTAAACAAATATGAATTAATGGAAAAATAACTTTAATTGTTATACAAAAAAGTTCATTTTACGTTACAACTTCAAACATTTTTATAACTTTGTCAATAGTGTTAGTCACTCTGAAATCAACTTAATTATCATTGAAATAAAGTTGATATTTTTTCAACTTGAAATAGGGTAGGGGTGAGCAGCACTGCGCACTTTTACATTATGTAGTTTGATTTCGGGTTAAATAAAACAAAAAACTACGCGCAGCGACTGGATTTCTGCTAATTCTTTGTAGTATTCATATAGTTCATAACGTGTCATTAACACGTTACATGAAATGAAGAAAAATAATTTAACTAAACTTTTCTTAATTACAAATAACTTTCAAAGTTTTAAGTCTATAAACTATAATCAGGTTCATAATCACCGTCACAAACACACCTCACCTCTATTTAATAATAGCACACCCATTACAAAAGTAACGTAAAAAAAAGACTCAATAAAACAATTTTCACATTATTGTCAAGTGAAGCTACGCGCTACGCGTCTACGCCGTGCTACGAGACTACGACGCTACGCCCCCCGACTTTCGTATTCGGTATTTCTCGGTCGACGTCACCATCTTCGCGAGTCGTCGGCTCCTTCCGCCCCGCTGCGTCCGCGCACCGCCGTCATAGATCGTATTATAAGATTTGTTAAAGGATTGCGTGGATTTTCTTCTCAATGAGATCTTTTGGCCGGTTGTTATAATTTGTGTTGAGTTATTAGTTAATTTAGTTAAAGTTGATTGTTTGGTGCTGTTATATTAGTCTGTTCAAAAATAAATCGAAATTCCTTGGTATAATTCTTAATTACGTTCTTCAGGGATACAGTATTTGGTATTGAGCACATTCGAGATATAGTTATTCGGGATTTCGATAGCCGGTCTTGAGACCGGAAACCGAGGTTAATTATTTAAAATAAGACCTCCTTTATTTGGAAAATAAACATGAACCAGATGCAATGATTATATTGCACAGCAAAATCAATGAAGTCCAACTTTTTATGAAAGTCAAGCGTTTATTTGTCACGTTCTAAAGCATACTTTCACGGGATGGGGACTGAGAAGATTCATGCGAGCTCTTCTCTCAGATGCTTGATGTCAGAAGTAAGTTTAGTAGTCACACAAAGCATATCTCGACGGCGCGTTAAGTAGCTCAACTGATCCGGACTGACACGCGACTGAGATCAACAGTATCTACTGAGTTTTGTATGAGATTTTATACAGATGATAACACCTTATATAAGTAATGAATGAAGGATCTAGAACCTATGCTGTCGAAACGGTCGAAAGACCCTAATAGAAAACAGTGCAGAGTATCCATTCTTAAACGTCAGAAACATTCGCCATTTAAGAAGGTTTTGGGCTAAATACTGGTCCTTTCTATTAAAGACTCTCAGGTAAGTCGTGAAATGATCTTGTTTGTGTTGAACAAAGCCCTTTTCAATACGAGATCAACTTTTCAATACTTCTTGTTATCTTATTGAACAATCAGCCTTTTTACTGCCCAACACGAAATTCGTTGTAAAAAAAAACTTTTATTTAATTTCTATGTGGTTTTACCAGCTCTATACATATGCACATAAAATCAAATCGTGGGTGTGCTCTGTGGCGTGTAACAGGCGTCGAGTCGACTTCACCGCGACGACGGCGAGACGCGCCGATATCGCACGTTTGCCATTTCACTTACCTTTATATTTACTTACAACCTTGGTATACGAGGTTTGTGTATCATGGGGTAAAAAGACGCATCGCATACCACAGGAACGTTGATTTGGATGTAAAATTGCGATTTTCAGTGTTTTGTAGGTAGTTAAAGAACCAAGTACCGTAACGTCTTCTAAGCGGAATTCTTTTAAGTCAATCAAGCCTTGCCACTCCAAGTTTAATTTAAGACTTTTACCATGGATTTAAACAATAAGAAATTAACTCAAAATTATGAAATAACTTTAATTTTGGAAGTCGGTGTCTTGGAATCTGTATTTTAGTTTTTACCACCGACTTCCGAAATTACAGTTATTTCATAATTTTGAGTTAAGTAATTTCATTTTGATGTCGATTTAATTATTTTAAATTACTTTTTTATTTCGTAATTTTTAGTTTTAAGTAAAAACTGGAACATTTGTTTGTAATAAATAGGTACTAGATTTGTTGTAAATATTGCACTAGTCACACTTACACGTATTAGTCCATATCTTGAAAATTACTGAATCGATTTTGATGAAACTTGCACTGTTCCCTAAGTTGAAGTAAATGCAGGCCAGTAAAAAAATGGTCACGATCCGATTAATAGTTGCGGAGAAATGCGTGGACAAACATACATACCTACATTCATACTTCTATATAATTTTGTATATTTGTTTGGAAGCCCTAATAGATTGTCTTAATTGAATATAATGCAGTTCTAGTAATATTACATACATACGTACGTTCCAATTGATAACATCCTTTTTTTGAAGTCGGTAAAAAAATCTGCTGTTATATAAAAAAGTGCAATAGGTACCTACGCGGTCAAAATGTATTGAGCAATTTTTTTTTTAATGACCGACGAAAACTTTTAACGTATGGGGCCCAGAATCATGTATCTACTGTTGAAATACATAATTACATCTAGATTTTAGCGTGGCCTACGGAATCGTTGCAAGATTTCTTTGATATAAAAGTATTACCCACCTAATAAAAGTGCAAAGAGCGTAGATATTTCGTACGTGACAATTTTCGTTCACATGTCGCAGTCATCGTTTGATCCATTTTGTATTTTAGACACGGCTCTAGTCTGTGCAACAGGAAGCAGGTATGGAATATCATATGAACTAGTATTTTTAATAGTTCTAGAAAAGTAAGAAAATCACGACAAAAATAATAATGACACGAGTTGTCAGTCGTGGGTTTCGAACACAGGCAGGTGTTTTACTTTGTGTAAATAATTTCACCACCACTACTCTCAAAACGGTGAAGGAAAATATCGTGAGGAAACCAGCATGTCCTAGAAGTAAAAAAATCGAAGACATGTAACATCTACCACTCCGCACTGGGCCCGCGTGGTGGATTACAGCCCACTTCTCCTCGAAGAAGGCCTGTGTCGTAGAACTGAGAACATTACAGACTGATTATGCGAAGTCGTCAGATGAATAAAGCTGCGTTTTCTTCTAAAAATCAATTAATTAAAGTAGGTGCCAAATGGGTGGTGGGGTTTTTCGAAATTCCACCCGTCAGCGGGATTGTCCGAAAGAGTTACCGCTGGCCCGGAACATAAAAGGTTAAGGAAGGAACACGGGTGGGTTTTAATCAGTAAGAGTCTGATACTCCCTTCTGCTCCACCCAGAGCGGGAGGTGTCATTTGATGATTTCCCATCCTGAAAAAAGAAAAAAAAATGTCTTAAGCTTATATATCTATACACTTATCTATTCCGGAACACGTAAAGAAATACTGTTCTTCGTAGCGTGCAGCGATTGTGAACGAATCAACCGTCCACACGTAATCAGAACCTCATTTCTCCTTAAACAGCCCTTCCTGATACACTACGCATACCATGAACTCAGTTTTCTTAAAAAAATATTAGTAGAAATTACAGTTTACTGTAGTTATGAAAGTCCTTGGTATTGGTGTTATGTTGTGAAAACCCTGTAGCATGGGCGTACCCAGGGGGGGGGCAGGGGAGGGCAGCTGCCCCCCCCTGGAAATCTCGCAGAACATGTATGAACTCGCCTAATTACTAATTAAAGTGAGATAACGGAATTAATCCAACAAGCAGAATATTTTTATCCGAAAGTGAAAACCGCCCTAGAAATTTTACTGGCAATGCCTTATTCCACGGCTACAATTGAAAGATCATTCAGTACACTCAAACGCGTTAAAACGTGGCTGAGATCAACAATGATTGAAGACAGGTTAAATGGACTTTGTGAGCTCAGTGTACATAAAAAACTCGTAAACAGTATGGGCGATTCTTTCACGGAAGACGTTATAAACCGTTTTGCAGAAGATCCTCAAAAATTACTTTTAAAGTAGAAGCGATTTAAATATATTTTATTTTAATGCATGCATAGTCAAATTTACTTTTATTTATTTAACTACCTATAAAGCAGGATTATTTGCGGCTGTTTGCCCTACACACTACACTACATACACCTAATGATTCATGTAGGTGTGTTTGTGTAGTGTGTACGACAAAACAGCCGCGGACGATCCGACCTAAAAAATCTGACTTGCCCCCTCCTACACCAGAAGCTGGGTACGCCCATGCCCTGTAGGGTTATGGGGTCATCATAATCAGCGCGTGATATTCCCACTGCTGCAACACAGGCTCCTCTCTGTGTGAGAGGGAGTGGGCCATTATCCACCAAGCCGGCCCGGTGCGGGTTGGCGGATGTCACATGTCTTCGATTTTTTGGTTCTAGAACATGCCGGTTTAATAAGTGAATCTGCAAAGTTTTATCTGATGATATTATTATTTCGGATGCTAGTAACGCAAATAATAAGTATGTAAGTAGTAAAATTAGACTGCAGTCTAAAAATTAAATCGTAGATAAATGATGTTAATTTTTGTAAATTGGGTAGTAAAAACACTTTTTTTATCACATCTATTCAAAATGAGCTAGTTTCTTCTTCGTAAATAGGGACTAAAAGTGATTTGAATGTGGAATGTAGACATTGTTAGTAAAAGTTCCAATCACCAATGAGATCAATCACGATCATTGTATGAACAAGTAACAGGCTGTATGATAAAGAAAAACGAGCACGAGCCAAATAAAAAAAAAATTGTGAAAAATAAAAAACGCGCGAAAAGCATTCTGCCTTCGTTCGTAATTGTTTACCTACTCAAATTAGGATTTTACTTAGGGCTGATCTTACCAAAGTCAAGTATCTTTTATTCGTGAAATAAAATTGACGTCTGACAGTTCTAGTATGGAAAAACCGTCAAAAATTAAAAATTTATTCTCAGGATGAGACTTATTCTAAGTATAAAAGTTTGGTGGAATGCGCCCTTAGTTTTATAAAAAATGAGTATGTCTTCTTCAAGTAATTAAACGTACTATTCTTATTCATAAATTGCACTTACTTATTTTTTCATAGACGGTAACAAAAAGTAGAGTATCCACCTCGTGAGCTACACTATTTTAAGCTCGAGTACTTTGATCCTGAGCGCAAACCCCTCGCTGCGCTCGGGATTCTACTCTAGACTCCTTCGCTCCGCTCTGGATTCAAAGAAACACTCTCGCCTTTAAAATAGTTGTTTGCTCCCTTGGCAAACAATCTAATATTACACGTATTACTTTAAGACTGTTAGCTTATATATTATTTTGGCCCAAGTCCAAAGCCTCAGTGGTCACATAAACAATTTCCTCGGGGACAATATGTTGGTATATTCGCTAAGAAATATAATTTAATCCGCGCACAATGGTCACATTGTGTGGTGGTGAGGCTAGATCCCTGGCTTTTTTACTTCAATAGTGGGGAAATATGTGGAGGTAAATACGGTATATATTCCTGATCGATCTGAGGAAAAACTTACATTATATCGCACCTCCGATAAATAGGGTTACTTTGTGTCTGGATTTTGGTTTCTCTTTATAAATCTTTGTTAGATAGAACCAATCATATCCTCTTTTTCGCTTCACTGTTATTATCTGTATCTAAAGTGTCGAATCGGGAAAACACTGGAATCTGTATATGACTTGAGATTTCGCGGTTTGTATTCAGCAGGGTACGGACCCGCATAATCTCAAGTCTAAAGAAATACCCTGTGAGGTCTCTGTAGACCTCACTGGGTATTTATTTAGATGTTACTGTTTGGGATACGAAACTACTACAGTAGTAAGGAAAACTAAAGAAATGCTAACAGAATTAGTGAAAAGTTTGATTTTGAAAGTTTTTGCGTAAAGTATTTTTACATGAAAGTCCATTTCCCTCGTAGAATCAATCTATTTGCCTTTTTCAAACCATGTCAGGGTCGGCTTCCAGTCTAACTGGATGCAGCTGTATTTTACATGGAGCGACTGCCTATCTGACCTTCACAACCCAATTACTGGGTAACACGATATTCTTTGGTAAGACTGATTGTCAGAGTCAGCCTAGGCTTCTGACTACAAGTAGTGACTGCCCATGTTCTACTTATGACAGCCGGGACCAACGGCTTAACGTACTTTCCGAGTCACGGAGAGGCCTCGATATCTTAGAATGGTTACCTATTCACGGACCACCCTCCGCAAGCGTACCTTAACCTTCGATCGACCCCTGTCATCCGTTATTATTTAGCCACGAAAGTCGATTCTTATCCAATCCCAGATAATCTTAGAAGAAAAAGAAAGAAAATCAGGACGTGCGGCTCTCACGCAGTGTTGGTCACGATCACAGATATATATAGGTATCTATATCTGTGATCACGATTCATGGAGCTTCACTACTGTTACCTAGAGTATATAACGGTAAGTACACTATGTGTTATGTAGCCAGGTCTATTGTTAGCAATATGAACGCCCTGTTGTATAGTAACAATGAGGTTTAGGATAATGTAGATAGGTATGGTGTCAATTCTGATTGACTGATTTGGTTTGACCTATGAATCATCATCATCTACCTTCCCATTTTTCAACTATGTTTGGTTCAGGATATCCATAAAAATATAAATATATAAATAGTATAAATATAAATATATATATCCATATCCATATAAATAGTACATTTCCATACATATAGATATTTCGATTTGAATTTCTACTATGTAGTTAGAATGCAATTAGTTAAGTGGCCTTCCAACGCTAATATGTTGTAGATACTTTTACGTAAAAATAAAAGCCAAATGTCAAAATCTTTAGTAAATTTGCACCCTTTTTCCAGTTCCTTATACATAAAACGAAAAATAAAACCATATGCTCTTTCCACTCGAAAAAAAGATAAGCGACTAAAACACCACTTTCACCACACAAAAGACAGACACACAACATTTATTCAAAAACCCAACGAAAAACCATATCATTAAAAATGATCCCTCACACATAAATATAATTTGTGTTACCCTAAGTAGGTAATACAATTTCCAAGATATAAAGTCAAAGAGCTTTCACCCCCTCCCTTTCAACCCCTTCACCCCCTACGGTGCCGCAATAAACTTAATTACGTTAATACGACCTCAATACGTGATGCTTACAGCGTAGGGTGTACATCAGTTTAGGAGCGTAATTATAATTATTATGTTTTATAAGATTATGTAGGTACCTATTGAGGTTCTTTGCTTGAAGGGTTTTAGACGGCGTTTAATCTATGTAATTAATATAACATAATATGTTATGTAGCTATTCCGAAAAAAGGTAATTGCAATGTGAAATGATAAGTCAGAAGTTTTAATTAATATGATTCCTATGACGTTTATGTCAAAGGGGGTGTTGGCAAACCTGGGGGTTAGTGTAGCATTTGTGTGCATCAATCAATTAACGTAACGTATTGACAGACATCTCAAGGTTTGTAAAACTTTTGCTTCTGATCTGATCTAAATTAGTTAGGTACCTACTTGAGATTTTGGACCTCGATGCTGTCAAGTAACGGGAGGAGTCTCATATCCAGAGAAACTTAAAAAAAAGACGCAGAAAATTCTAAATTTCCAAGCTGAAAACTTAACCCGTCAATCCTCTAAGCCATGCCAACATGTCGACAGTAGCTACGTAGTAATTACGTGCTAATTACGTGAGGCAGTGAGCGTGCGCAATTAGTGAGACGCGACGTGAGAGTCACAACTCGCGACACGACGTCATGTACGAATCAAATCTTTGTTTGTTGCTAGTTTTTGATTTAAATGTTGTCTATGAAAGGGGTGAAATCTTTATGGCATTATAATCTTTGTGGGTTTTAAGGACTTCCAATTGGAAGTCGTGAAATAAACGACCAAACCTGAGGGGTACCTAATTCTCGTAAATTGCACACACACAGATCAAGAATCATAACCAAGGCTTATGCCTTTGCCGGGTCAGCGGGATTGTGCCGGGTCAGCGGGATTGTCCGAAAGGGTTACTGCTTGCCCGGAACAAAGGGCTAAGGAAGGAACACGGGTGGGTTTTAGTCAGTAAGAGTCTGACACTCCCTTCCTGAGCGGGAGGGGTCATTTGATGATTTCCCATCCTGAAAAAAAAAAGGGTACCTAATTCTCGTAATTTTAAGAACGTTCAGTCTGATCTCAGTCTCAATCTGTCAAGATTACTTCTAATTTCCCTACATTTTTTACATTGATTGTCGCTGAGATGAGATTCCGTCTAGAATGATGATGGCGAACCAATGATGGCGAACCAGTGGCACGCGTGCCATTGATGGCACGCGACAAATTATTTTGCGCACGCCTTCGATCGAAAAAGTACCTACGTAATATACTGAAATTTAACAAACGAACGCGTTTGAGCCTACTTTACGGAGTGAGTAGGCGCGGTGTAAGGAGCAGCAGGCGGGAAGCGCGGAATCGATAATATTGTTTTATAATTTTCCCTGTAATCACAAAAAAATGGCACATCTAAGACCTCATCAAACATTTTTTTACAAAAAATGGCATGTTGATCCATAAAGGTTCGCCACCCCTGGCTCTAGATATTAAACGTTTTAATTACGGAAATTGGTCTTCTGATGTTCTTATGTGTGGCTGAGCACTGAATTTCTTGCTAATACGTAAATCTGTTGTATATAGTTACTCTCATAGCAAACAAAAAAGGCCAAGAAATCTTAGTTCTATATAATTAAAGAAGTAGAATTTCCTGCACCCTAATAGGCTCCTTCAAACAGGAGCGATACGCGATAAAATCGCGCGCAACACAAAGGCACCGCAAGTGGCGCAACGAGCGGTGCCTTTGTGTCGCGCGCGATTATATCGCGTGTCGCGCCTGTTTGTAGGAGCATAATAGCGTGACACATTGTTAATCACAATCTGAATGATATTGCTTCATATGTTTGAAAACACAGCGTAAATAACGCAATGAATGTTGTTGAACTGTGAAAATAAAAATGCGATCTGTGTAACACACTAACAGTACTACTGTTAGTGTGTTACACAGATCGCATTTTTCGTGACTTCGGCCATGGTTACGGAAGGTAGGTAAGTAACAAGCCACGTACCATCAAACTACAAAATCAACACAAGCATCTTATTAAACACAATCAAAACTCAAATTATCCGACTTGTAGCCCAACATCGAGGTTTGATCGGAAGCAAAGTATTCCATCAGACAATCAAAGTTTACCCCTAAAATATGACGTAACAAGCACGGTGCAACACCTTCACCCGTTGCATCGTCACTTACTAACCCATCTGCAGCGCAATTACGACGCCATATTGGTCTGAACGATCAGCTGATCATGCGTGCTACCGATCACGGCAGACTGATGAGAAATTTGCCGCCCGACCAACGGGTAGGTTAGTCGGTTTAAAATTGATGTTAAATTTCGCAAGATTGAGGTCGGGTTTTTAAAAGATTTTTCGAATTGGAAAGTTTAAATTTCGGATTTGTTGTTTAGTGGGAAGGATTTTATAGTTTGGTGCAGCATGGTTAAAATCCAAAAAGCGCTCAGAGGGTTGCCAAAAATAATGTTTTGCATTGCATAGTAAAATAACGCTATAAAATGGCTCCTACTTCTTCAATTTAGCGTTTCGATGGCAAACAAAATTGTCTTCTTTTGATTATATCGCGTGTCGCGCCTGTTTGTAGGAGCCTTTAAGGCACGCAGGATATTACATTTTATAGTTTCCCATGATTTATGCTGACTTTCAACATGAATGATTAAATCAATAATTTGTAACCATATTATTTTATTAGTTTCTTGCCCGTTCTTCTCCATAGGTACCTACTACGCTTTGGAATGGGCAACTAGCTTCATCTTCCTAACTGACCGACTCCATGACGAATCAAAAGTGCCTGTAATTGGTTTATTTAAAATAAATGCTTTGAGTTTCTCACATGCATAGTTTCTACAAAAAACATTGTAGTACATTCTGTGAATGATTCCATAAAAACTTCTGCAATATCCTTCCTTTAAGCAGATGCTTTCAATAAAACTACAACATTTGTTTAAGTAGGTACTTATGTGTATAATATTTAGTAACAAATGTTTCACTCGTCTCAACGACTTCTCAATTTCACCCCTCGGGGTTGAAACTATTGTTGTCACAATTATGATGTTAAGAGGTTTTTATTGTTGTAAACTATTGTATTTCGATTAGAAATTATACGGATCAATGGTTGTACATATCTGTTTTGATAAGTAGCTCTTTCTACACAAGTTAACAATCATAATGTATATATTGAGGGCTGAAAATATTACTTACATATTATTATGTATGTAGGTACAGACGCCAGCACATCAAGTTACTACAATCTGTCAAACTTTAATAGATTTTCAATTTTATCGATAAAGCATAAGGTTCAAAGTTGATTGGGAAAATTTTACAGTTTCGGGTAGCTTGATGTGTTGGTGTCTGTACTATCTAATATGTAGGTAGGTATGTCAGCAATAAACCTGTCAATCCTAACATCGGATAACAGCTCACTTCACCTAAGTCGTCACGGTTTACAGAATATACCTACTTGTAATGGTGGTGATAAACAGAGAAAGAAAAAATCTGTCTATTCAGATCAAAACATGGCAAACAATAAAATGAGATTCAGAATAAAAATAAACAGAATTATTTAGTCCTTGATAGTTAAAGGGAAAGTTAACAATAATTGCAAAATTCAAACCCAAAAGTCATGACGATTAACCTTGTCTTAATAAAATGGAAGCCTGAAAAACACTTTTACCTAAAACAAAACAACTTCCATAACAAATACTACCAAAACATGAATCTTGTAACTAACAACTAAGAATCCTTGAATAATCCTCAAATTAACTTGCTGGGGTGAGATTGTAAACGTTGATGTTACGCCTCATTAGCTCCTGTACTAATCATTGTAAAGGCTTGTGCTCAGTAAAGACCGTTTTAGTACCTAATTGATTTTATCTACATAACAAATAATCTTAAATTCACTAACAGACAACGAAAAGTCTAAACCACTGACTCATGAGGCATGAAATTTTGCACCAGAGTTCCTGAAAGAATTTTGAATATTCATCCTCTAAAGAGGGGATGAAAGTTTGTATGGAAGTTCTTAATTTTTAGCCGATGGGAGATCCCATCGTGCACGACTTGTGAACTTGTGACTTTTGAGTGTGTAAAAACATTAAATCCTTGACTAACTAAAAGCTGGTTGTAGCAAAAATTGGCAGTATTAATGCTTAGCTTGTTTATTTCTGTAACTGCCCGTGACATCACAGCGGGCCCTATTAGAATACCAGCGCTGCAACATTTACTTTTTAAATGTCGTAGCATCATGCTGAGATAGGAGCCTTTTGGCCTCGTATAGGACTTTCTCTTTCATTTTCCTTTTGTTACTTTTTTTTATATATAACTTGGTTTTTTATTTTGCTCTGTTTAGTTTAGTTTGTGATCTTCCTGTTCGAGTCGCAATAAATATTTTTTCTTTCTTTCTTTCTTTCTTGTAAAAAATCCGCTGACCCATATTTTCTTCAAGAGATAAAAAAAATGTGTTTAAAAACCTTTTTATTTCTTAGTAAACATCTATAATGTACCTGTATTGTATAATGCTCTACCTTTGTTCATTTCGTTTTGTACAAAAAATACTAGTCTTTAAACGATACAAAACCTTGATTACTTTCAAGAATCTTGCTAGAATTATAGTAGACTAGCTAATGCTTACCAGTCGACAGCGATGCGGAGGAATATTTCGACGCCATATTTTAGTTTGTTAATAGTTTTAGTTAGGTTAGGATATTATATTTTTACTTTAATAGTTTGGTGGTTTATTTAGTATTCAGTCAATGTATATTTTCATCCTAAGTGCAAATGTTTTGCAATGCCTTTTTCATTATTGTTTTGTTAGGAACCTTCTCCGGCGCGCACACAACAACTTAGCAAAGTTTTATCACAATCGGGCGAGCCATTTTCGAGATTTTGACTTAAGCTTCCTGTTCATGACGCCTATAATAACGCACAGCAATTGATTTTTTATAGATATCATAAGTTTTTTCCAAATAAATTATTGTGTGCCTACCAGGACCATAAAGATATAGGTACTAAACGATAACCGATATTGTAAATCCGCTTAAACTCAAACTCAAAGCATTTATTTCAAATAAATCATTACGTAACAGGCACTTTTGAATTGTCTTAATACACATGTCCTACAAAAAAAAAATATCCTTCCATTTTTCAAAAACCAAAACGTTTTTCTTTCACTCGTTCATTTAGCAAAGCCTTTACACAATGACGGAGCACTATCGTACACAACCTGGCTATTTATCTTTGATCTAAAGTGTCCGGCCACGTACCGGTTGCAGACCGGACCGATCCATCCCTCACGACTAATCGACCGTGCCGAACCGTGCCAACCAAGATTAATAAATGACGCTTAAAATTCAACCTTTTTTCGGCTAAGCTAATGGCGCAAAAATAATTAGCCGTTTTTTATAGCCGTTTCTAACGGGAGAGAAATTTATTATTGGATTTTCTCGTTGTTTTTTTCGTTTACTGTGCGAATGAGTTATGATTTTGTTTTGTGCCTCGCATTTTATGCTCGGCTTTGTTTTGTTTTGAATGTAATTATTTTGGAGGTATAATAATTGTGATTTTTCAAAATTGGTGGAATGGTCTGGACAAGATTTCCCCGTAACAGAGATGGCTGATCATATGGGGGTTAAAAAGTTGTAGTTGATTTTAATGACGATCTATAGACTCGCCATAGGTAGATATAGTTCGTCTTTAGCAGTAGGTCCTGAAGGTGTCTATTTAAGTATGTCCAGTATCAAATTTTAAACATCTGCTTAAAAAAATAGAATATTGCTTTGAGTTAACGTGCTCATCATTCTGAACCAAATTCCTATTTACTAGCATGTTTTTTAGGGTACTCAAAGTGTAAAAACGGGACCCTATTATTAAGACTCCACTGACCGTCTGTCTGTCTGTCTGTCACCAGGCTATACCTCATGAACCGTGATAGCTAGGTAGTTGAAATTTTCACAGATGATGTACTTCTGTTGCCGCTATAACAACAAATACTAAAAACAGAATAAACAAAATAGTTAAGGGGGGCTCACATACAACAAACGTGGTTTTTTCGGCGTTTTTGCCTTGTGGTACGGAACCCTTAGAGTCCGACTCGCACTTGGCCAGTTTTTTAAATGCATTGTAATTCTTGCAGATATTCAGCAATAGTTTTAATATTATATATTTAAAGGGTTTGTAGGTACAGAAGCCGTCCAGTGACTGCTCCGTTTATTCTTATAGCCTCTTAAATAAGGTATCGAGAAATATTTCTTATTCGCCTCCTGGCGACTGTTTGGGTGTTTATCAGGTAAACTGTTAGTAACGTATGGTTCGTGATGCACTCTTTGTACGCTTTACCTCTTGCTGAAATTTCTTCTATGATATTTACAAGCAATTGAAAAAGAAAACAGTATTTATTCCAAAGTTCTTCCTTCAATTTCTCCTTATCGTAGATGTATATGATAAGTCAGTAAGTATCGTATAGTACTAAGGTACCTTCATGTCGTTCCAGCTCTACCTATCTGAATGTAAACCTAGTAGGTTTACATTCCCTGCCCGCAAATCAATCAGTCGAAGTAGGTACTAATCCATTAACATGCGTTGAAATTGGCTTGAGGCAATAATATCCTACATACCTACTGTTAGTGTATTGAAGATAGCATTTCGTAGTTTCGAGCTAGTTTCAAATTTTAATTTTTTTTTTTCTAATTTCAAGTTTTTTTTTTCTTTTCGTTTTTTTCTAGTGGTCGCAAAAGCTACTGCTAATGAAGAGGTCCTGGGGCCGTATTACGAAGTATTAATGCCATCATGATTTCAGTGCAAAAAAGAGATGGTGCTATCGGTCATGTATAGCTCCGTCACTCTCTTACACTGGAATCATGATGGCAGTAAACCGTCATAATACGGCACCTGGGTTCGATTCTGAGGTTGGGCAGTGCTATTGGGCTTTTTAATGATGAATTTCTCAGTAGCAGCGCGGAAACTGGAGTTTTTTTTTTTTTTTCCCCGATTGATGGCGATAGGCTCGCCTCATATTACATGGGACTTAAACATGACTGGCAAAATGTGGGTGTGAAAACCTGAAACTGTCAAATTTTCCCAATCAACTTTGAACCTTATTCTAAAGCGATAAAGTTGAAATTCTATTAAAGAAATTGACAGATTGTAGCAGCTTGATGTGCTGGCGTCTGTACCTACATACCTACACCTCTGCCAACCCTTCGGGAATTACAGACGTTATGTTATGTTATGTTATAACCAACGTTGAAAGCGGGACTGACGGCGACTGCCTAACTACCAACTATCTAGGATACGCCAGATGTTGGTTCAAATCTGTCGACAAATTGGCGCTTAGTCAGTTGTTGAGGCTCTTTTAATGCATCTACGGTTGTTTACCAAGTGCGTAATAGTTGCATACATGTCTTTGAGAGTTGATAGGATACGCCAGATGTTGGTTCAAATCTATCGACAAATTGGCGCTGAGTCCGTTGTGGAGGCTCTTTTGATGGTTGTTTGCCAAGTGCGCAATAGTTGCATACATGTCTTTGAGAGTTGATTCTAGTATCACGTGTGCTTTCTTATCCATGTTGGTCGAGCTTTTACATGGGTGTATACGAGGCACTAGATGCACTCGAGGGAGCGACTAGCTAACAACAATTTTCTATCTCAAGAAAATAGTTGATCACTGCCGGCGGCGAGTACTCATTTGTCGCAGCGACAAGAGCTATCAAGGAGTACTCGATCAGTGACGCTCGCTTGCCGAACAGAACACTTGTTGAGAGACTCCCATTTGGTACATACCTACGCATACCAGCAAGTAATGCCTCGTCACCGCTGCGTACTCGCTGCTCATTATTCACCAGCTCGTTATTAGTTGCTAGCTCTAAAAACAAATTGTCGAATAACGTCGCTTCTCGTTAATAGGTGCCTAAGATCATCAGTTCTCTTGTCAACAATGATTGTGTTGTAGGTATATTACTATGGATTAGTGTAGTATACAAAGTAGCAGAAGTCAATGCATGCTGCCCTCGGTAATGATCACTTTATAAAGGACAAAGCCTTCTTTCTTACAAAGATTTAAATCGCAAGATTTGCCCGCACCGTACTTCAAGTCAGTCACGCGAAAAAGTGCCCATACTGAGAAGAGTGAGCTCACATAATATTAAATAGTGTTTCCATGACAATAAAGAGGTGATTTTGTGACAGAGGTGTCAAAACAAAACAGAAACGCGGCTATCTTTTGACGCGGTAGGAATCTAACGATATAAGTATTTGCTTGTCCCATAATAAAAAGCGGAAGCACTACATACATAAGTTTCTGGTAAAGCAAGTAAATAACAAGCCAAATATATTTCACTGTTTATTGAATTTTGAATATAATATCATTATAGATAGGTATTTACAATAGTATTCGAATGTTCTGAACTACAATATATTTTCGTAATACTACATTTAAATAAATAATAGTAGGTACACAACCAATAACTTTCTACCATACATAGATTTAGTTAGGTTTTTCAAAAAGCGTTTATTTGACTTCATTTAAAAGAGCTCTTGAATTAAATGAACACGTGTTTGAGTTAAATGAAACTGGATCCAAGCCGAGTCGTATGTACATTGGAGAACATATAAATTTATAAAAAGTAGAAGCTCTAAGTTATTGTGAAAACCTTTCGTTTCGGCGGCAGTGATTATTTTATATATTCTCAGTATGATTTAACGATACAGGTACTTATAATATATAATGTATGTATTTAAATTACTGAGTTGCGATCTATTTCACTAGTAGGTATATATTTCATATAACTCTTTGGTATACATCCAGTGATATTTTAAAACTATATCTAGCTAACTTTTTGCGTGGTTCATTTATTAAATTGAGGTCATTTAAATTAATTTATGTCGGCCTTATTTCAGTATTCTCACATTATATATATATTTTTAATGGTGGTAACATTTAATTCTTTTCTTATAACTTTAAAACAAATTGTCAAAATGTATAAAAGATAAATCCTAACGTGTTGTATAAATCAATTTTAAAATAAGTCAGTAAAAAAAACTACATGAGTCAATGGTATTTTTGCTAATAATTTTAATAAAAAAGGACGGTAATGGTAATAAAAATGTAAAACAAGAAAATCCGATACAAAAATTGGTGTTACTAATGAGCATTTTCGATTTCTCTGGAAAATATCATGGGGTTTGTATATTGGCGTTATTACCTGTAGTATTGCATTTTGGCACATTTTATATCGCTATATTATATACTATTATACTATATTATTATATAAATATTGATATAATCTACATTACTAAACCGAACATCGATAGATATATCTAGCTATAAGACAATATAACTTCATCTTTAACATTTATAAAAGCCGTGTCACATATACATACAAATAATTATTAATAAAAAGCAGAAGGAAGATAATAAATGAAAGAAACAAAAATAATTTGAATATTTTTTTACTTTTTTATCACATGTATTACACAAATCTCAAATCAAATAATCAGACTTCAAGGCGTCAAGAATTTGACGTCTTAATGTAGTATAAAACTGAGAAAGTTATGTTAGATTGTAATAACGTCTCAATATCATACTACATTATGACGTTATAAATTCGACGAATACAACGTCGTACAAGAACAAAAAAAAAAGTACAATTTCAAAATTTTGAAATTAGCAAACATTTATTTATAAACAATTGCAAAACGCCACTGGCTTGAGCAAACAGTTGCTTTAATTGAAGAAAACATGAAAAACATTTTTTCCAAACATTTTTTTTTTCGTCATTTTGAGACACGATTATTGTATGTACTTTAACTCGATAAAACTACTTGCAAAATTAACATCGGAAGCTCAATTTTAAAATTACAAACTGCCGACCATTTTAAATAAGCCTCTACATGCAAGCGAATCACAAAACTTTGCTTCGTAAATCATATATAGTAGAGATCTAGCTAAACTGGCTTTTGAATAACATGTAACATCCGTTTGATATGTTTTATGTACTATATGTTATTTTAGGCGTATTCGCTTTACTCGCGTCATAAGATTGTGTTAATATCAACAACCCACCTTCATAATATATGGAAACCCTTACGTTAGAACTATTTACAATTACAATATATACGACACCGAAAATGGTAACGCAAGGCTATGCTAATCGAGATTATATAGTTAGGCCTACTCAAATATCCAAATATGAATTTCCAAAACGCGTGAAATAATACAAGCTTACTATAACATCAAAAATTTCATTAAAAAAAACACTTTTCAAAAATGTATAATTCAACGCATTATTGGACAAAACATTTACACAGCTGCACTAAATTTAACATTCGCATAATACTAACAGAAACAAAAATATACAATCAATAAAAACCTACTATGTATAAATATAACAGCCCCTAGAATTTTACTATTCAATAGTAAAATTGTTCATTTAACTATTTTATACAATAGTTTATATAAATAAGGTTATGGTACATAAAAGCAGTGTCGAAATTGAAATACAAATAGTCTTTTATTGTAATAGTTTGGGACCAGCCGGTTTTGGTAATTTTGAAGCTGATCCAACAAAGGTTGCCACACATTACAACTCAGCTGCACATCACTTTAAAACAGAAAAATATTCTCAATATAAAAAAAAAAAACTAGCAAATACAAATTGTCCTTACATAATAAACGAACGCGCTTGTAGCAATTCCAAATGAACACAAAGATACTTAACACAATAATATATTCCTCGCTATTTTTATTACTGAGTATCTTATTGTTATTATACTTAACAATAATGTGTGCCAACCCTAAATTAACTCTAATATCCAAACCTATTTTAAAATATTGATTCAAAATTCGAGTAATATCATTAAAACATTGCAAAATTTTATTTCCAACTACATTTTTTTAGCTTTCTTTTTATATTCATTAACTGCATATGTTAGTATAAAACATGCTAAAGATAAACAGACACTTACAATACTTTTTGGTTTTTATACAAATCCAAAATGTCTGACTCAATTTCCAAAACAATCAATTACAGACAAGACATTTAGATTTATTTTTATATTTTCACTTATTACATTTTAATATTTCCATTATAATAGGAAGCTTATCTTCCGGGAAGACAATTCCATGAACATTTCAGCCAAATGAATCAACATCAAAAACTTCAAAATGTACTTCAACTATTACTATATCAATTTCATTTCTTCGATTAATGACCCGGCTACACGCTCCAACAGGCAAGCATGTTAGGTATATCGTACACACGGTAACGGTTTCCTATGTTGTGGAATCCACATGTTGTTTTCAAAAACTGTGCGAGCAAGTCACTGCGTGTACCTGGGCCTTAGGACCTGGAAACTGATTATAACGAATCTAAGTCATAGTTAACATTACCTTTCACAATTCTTCGGTAGACGCTATAGGAGCTTTAAGGAGTGGAGTTCTCGGACTTTTAGAGCCATCAGTATTTCTTGTAGGAGCTTGGAAGTCTTCGTTAGACAGCGAAGCAGGTAGCGGTGCTATCTTCAGTTGATGTCCATTCAACTTTATCTCAGTAATGGAATGTGATCTGCCGTGGTTGACATTAGGTTTCTCTTTGTTTGAAGTTGTCATTGGGTCGTGTGTCGGAGTCTTAGCTAAGGATTGGGTCACTCTGGTCCTGTTTGATTGTTCTCTTAGTGCCATTTGGTAAGCTACTTCGAAGGCCTCGCCTAGTGTTAAGATTACTTCAGTCGCTTGATCCTGGAAAAGGAATAATTTCAACATAAACATTTATCGGGTTTCAACTAAAGATAATATATGCAATGGTGATGTGAAGAGCTTCGCTCCAAATCTGATCAAAAGTACACTATCGTGCGTCCTAAAGAACTGAATTCTTGACATGAAGAAAACAAGTGAAAATCAACAAACAAGCGAACAGCTCACCATAGTAGCGACTCTGAAGACATGGCAGTAGTGGCTCCTGCTTGTGTGATCCTTGGTGATGTACGCGAAGTGGGTGAGGTCATCAGCATCCTGACACGCGCAGTGGATGTTGCGGATTTCGTGCTCGCAGACCAACTCCTAAGAGAGAAAGATATCAATAAATAAAAGATTTAGGGAAAATTACGATTTACATAACGTTACATAAAAGTCCTTAGTTATTCACCAGTTTAATAACCCAGTAAAAAAACAAAAACATCACGAGAGGTTGTGAAAAGAAATCTGAAACATCCTATTAATTGAAAAAGCTACGGACTCTAATTAAAAGCATTTACAAATTGGGACTGTAGGTCCTTAAAAATGTACAGTGAAACTATCGTTTACGGGCCGAAAATATTTTATACCCGTCGCAATTTTAAAAAGGCCGGAGTTTTTTAACGAATGCTGTCCCAAACAATATTTTACTCATTTTTGACGTAAAAAAACAAGTCTAAATTAAATTTCAGCCGTGCTTCGCAAGCATAGCATTGAAAAAAACACTAATTATCCCACTTAACTAACCGTGAAGAGTTCTAACATAAAAATTCATTGTACAAAAAGGGGAACAGAGAAAAAACAATCCTTTTTTTAAGAAACACAAAGAAGAGATTGGTCATCGGTCCGATCAAGTGTGAGGAATGAACCGTAATTAAAAATCAGGCAAGAATCAGGGTCTTCGTTGGTCCTTTGTTACCGACCCCGGGATGTTTGCCGTCTTACACTTGGATGATCTTCAAAGACCCCTAACAGTCTCCAAAGTTTGCCCGTCAAGGATTGAAACTACAAACTTGGGAACAACGTAGTTGAGAAAAAAGATACAAGATATGGTTTTTCTTTTTAACTTTTTCATCTCAGTGAATGTCAAAAGAAAATGTCGGACTAAATGGAAAGGTCATGTTGGCTATTGTCAGGAGTTATTCTTGCTTAAATAAAATATAATAAACATAAAACTTCTATAAAGGACATAATACAATCTTTTAAACTAGACACCGTAAATATTTCTAGCATATATAGAAATGAAACTTGTTCAAGATTGATACATGTTGTTAAGCATGTACAATTGTACATAGGTACTTTGGCTAAGCATTATTCCCGTCACTATTTCACCAAAAGTGCAAGATTTAGAGACGAGCACATATCTAAGGAAAAGCTCGTGATAAGTAACGTCTGAAACTAAAATGTTAGGAGCTGGTTCCTGTTTCAAACCAAAACTCATTTATTTCAATTAAAACATTTACAGACACTTTTAAACTGTCAAGGAATCGGTCAGTTAGTCAGAAAGTTGGAGCAAGTTGCCCGTTCCAAAACAGGCAAGAAACTCCAAGGATACTCTTTTAAATCAAGATATCACAAAATCCTGGATACATTGTTCTTGTTGCTTCTATATAAAAGAACAATATTAAAAAAAAAAATTATAACATTAACATTACTTACCCTGGTGATAGTGTTTAGGAACTTGACCCCTCTATAGCTGATGGAGAGGATGATGTCAGGAGAGTCCCTCGGTTCTTTGGTACACTTCTTCAGCTTTTGTATCGATTTCTTCGTCGACTCTGTGCCTCGGAGCTCTTTGACCACTGTTGATCCTAGGTACTGGATAAAAAGATTGGAATGAACTTACAAATTTTTGGTACTAATTAAAAATATGAGAATGAGAATATGGAAGGTATCAATTGTAGATTAATGAGGGTTTTCTGAAATGACGTTCGCTAGGTGGCAGCACTGGCACGTCAGGTCCAGGCATCTGTCAAAGAGCCTATATTTTCTTTAGTCATGACGGAATGATGAACGAATGAATGAATCGAATGATGAACGTCATCATATATTTTGTATTGGGAGACCTCTTGTCACAGTGGTGCCAACTGGTGTCGTAAATTTTCACGAAAACCCTCATTGGAACGATGGCGCTTTGGCAAGAATGCAGTAATGTTAGACATTGAGTTAAAATCTTTACAAAATTTATGATCCCCTACAAATATGAAGTTTCTAAAGATTATCCCTAGAAAGCAAAACATAGCATAAAATTCCAAAATACTTACATTAGCTACATAAGTCACAGCCCCAGTAACCAGCACAAACGGTTGGTGCTTCCACTGAGTCTTCAGCGCCCCTGGTACTCCAACCAGCAGTTCCGAAGGTGCCCTGATCTCCAGGTCCGAGGGTCTGGGTGGTTGAGGAGCGGGCCTGTTCTTTTTGCTGCGCTTAAGGGTCTCTCCACCAGGGGGCGCCAGGGAAGGCACCACGGGAGGTGGAACCGGTTTGAGGTTTTCCGAAGGTGGTAACTTCTCTTTGATTTCTTCTTTCAGCTGCTTTATGTTGCTCTTCTAGAAGGAATGGGTTGTTATTAATAATTGTAAGGTATAGGATCTAGGACATTTTATTATAATGGCTGAAACAAATCTTTTACTATATTTATAAGCTTTTATACATCGAAATGTTAAAAGTTCGTTTAAAGTAAAAAAAAAAAACATTTTCTCTTTTTATTTTTCGCACAAAGATTCTTCTAAAAAAACACAGCGCTAAAAATACAGACACGAACCTCCCCTCAACAGCTCTAATTAAATAAAAAAATGGCAACAAAGCACAATACACAACAAAAAGTAAAGTGACACTCATGCACAGATTCACACTTCAGAGGTGCAAAACAAAACGCGACGGGGAAAATTAAAAACATCGCCAGTAGGCGTAAAATTTTAATGAAGGCAATGAAAGGTACACAAGTAAATAATTGAATCATCTGATTTGATGGTGTCATTGGTGAAAAACTACGGGCGGGAATGAAAGGGTTGTTCCGTTAGAATAAGCTTGAATAGAACGGCATAATATGGACCTGTGGTTACTATAGTACAGTATTTAAGCGACGCGCGCTTACTTGTGGTGACCAAATGTAGAAACACGCTGTGAATGTGTGTGTGAAGACGAGTAGCGACAGCACATAACACACACATGCACACACTTCCAACTTGGCCACTATGACGGTCGAAACTCCTGCTGACGGACGAGAGCTCCTGCGCTTCCACACACATTCACAGCGTGTTTATAGTTATACCCAAGTAAAGCGCGCGTCGCTTCGTGAGATGAAAATGCTATACCCCGGACGGCAATGCGGCATATTGAGTTTTAGAAAAAAGTTCGATTTTGTAGAGTGTGGTGTCCTTCTCTCATACCGGTGTAACAGTCTCTTTCCAATCCACGATGTTTCTTACGCCCGGGTTTCGGTACTAAGCATAACATAAATTTTCAAAGTCACTGAAGACCGGTTTTCGGAGTTGCAAGATAAAGTTTATGTTAATATTTGGTCTAGTTTGTGAGAAGTAAATTATTATAACTACTTTATTAGAGAAACTTGCGGACCACCAGTGGATTTGCTCGCATACCTAGAGTTTACATACATCTCGGGAATTACTTCATAAATAGTTTTGGTGCGGAGTTTGGTGTTAAAAGTTATAACGTTATTCATTTGTTTTCAGAAGGATTGTATACAGGATAGCAGGCACATCGCAGGAATGCACGTAGGTTCAAAATGCTGTACTGAATTCATGGTTACAGGTTGCGCGCCGATTTCCCTTCCACCCTGTATACAAAGGCTTCCTAAATAGGGAATTCTAGGGAAAATGATCTAAAGAGGACTAGCGATTTTAATGGCATCATCATACAGACAGAACGTGCTACCTAACATGCTATAAGACTTCCTCAAAGTTCTGCTACATTCAACATTAGATCACATGATTGTAAATGACCCATAAAGACAAGTATTGTCATTGTATATTAATCCTATCAGATTATCTTTATCAATCATTATTATAAGACCAAGCGGCCGTATCGAATCATATTTATAGATAAGCGAGATTAGATATTACAACTGTTTTTGCAACTGGCAACTGTTTTTATTTTGACATTGAGCAAGAGATTTTCCAAGTTAATTGACCGGAAAAGTGGGTGAGTAGTGTCTGGAGGTTATTTGGGTGGCAAAAGTAAGTGACGTGTAATTATAGGTATTCTTGCAATATTCAAATTGAATTAGTAGCTCTTCAACAATCATATAGACTACAAGAATAAGTGATTGTTAAAAACTTTAGTGATTACAAAAAATCATCATGACAATCAAGAACAGAACAACATAATCAGCCTTTAATGCGTTCTGTGAGAGGGATGGGGTCGTAATCCACCACGCGGGCCCAGTGCGGGTTGGTAGATGTCACATGTCTTTGAATTTTTGGTTCCAGGCCGTGCCGGTTTCCTCACGATGTTTTCCTTCACCGTTTTGAGAGACTGCTCTGAAATTATTTCATCACCACTGGGTGATGAAATAAATTACACAAAGTAAAGCGCCTGTTTGGATTCGAACCTACAATTTTTAAGTCGCTGCCGTTACCACTGGGTCACAGGACACGAAAGAGAGTCTTCGACTGCCGAAAAAAAATCACATTTTATTTTCCTCAGCTGGAACTACCTGCAGCAGCGTAAGTTCACCCAAATCAGAAAAATATTCAGGACCCTGGGGGATCAGTCAATAAATGATGCGTGAAAAAACCGGCTAGTAATTCAAGACCATTCAGATGTAACGCATAAATATTTGTCATTTATCAAAAATCCATCCTAAAAAAACATTTTCCAACTCAACCATAATTATATGTAGTTAGAGCACGCATGTTGCGCTTACTCCCTCCGAGTGGGGCACTCCCAGTCAATGCAAGCTGAATAGACGACGAATTGAGCACTAATTACCTATACAGAGTTGGCGACGTGTGAAATTAAAAAAAAGGCAGCAATATGTGAAGGTATGTAGGTACATGTAGGCTGAATCAGCGTCGCTTGTGAATGAATGGGATGTTGTGCATGTACCTATGGTCAGATGAGTGGATGTGAAATTAATAAGGTAAGTATGTTTTTAGGTGAGGATTTCAATGGATTTTAAAAATGTTGCGTGAAGTCTAGCAATATTGGTAGGATAAAAAAATATGATGGTGATACCTACTCAAAATTATACAGGGTTAGTTTTGAGACATTAAGACATAATGTGAAACTAGGTATGAAAAAACTGGCCAAGTGCGAGTCGGACTCACACATGAAGGGTTCCGTACCACAAGGCAAAAAACGCCGAAAAAAACACGTTGGTGTATGGGAGCCCCCCTTAAATAATTATTTTATTCATATTTTAGTATTTGTTTTTATAGCGGCAACAGAACGGCATCATCTGTGAATTTCAACTATCTAGCTATCATGGTTCATGAGATATAGCCTGGTGACAGATAGACAGACGGTCAGTGGAGTCTTGTTAATAGGGTCCCGTTTTTACCCTTTGGGTACGGAACCGTAAAAAATATAAAGACAATTAACCACTAGTTGAGTTCAATTTGGGTAAAATTATTTCCGTCTCTATTAGTTTAGGTCTTCCTCTCCGAAATTCAATAACAAAAAGTTACCCTGTGTAATAAAAACCTAAATTCACAAAAACTTTTCTTTTCTTGATTCTTAAACAGGTTATTTTCTTAATTAAAAAGAACCAAAAAACGTATCAACTGCTCCAAATAACCATATTTTAACATTAAAATTCTACGCAAAACGCGCACGAATCCTAAACTAGCTGAGAAGCTAATATTATGCGACTTTAGTACCCATGCGCCAAATACTGATGTTAAATAATCTAGCAGTAGTCTGTGCCTAGATTAGATGGTCTTTCGAAAATCTAGAGATTTCGATATTATTTCACGTTTTTTTGCTGTTGTGAAGGTTAGTTTTTATTGTTGGTTGGTAAGGGTCGACTGTTTCTGCTATTCTCTGGGTCCCTGGAGAACAATTTCTAGATGAGCAGCGGCATCTAACTTTTTTGTAATATGTATTGTAAGAACTGATCCAAATCATGACTATATACTTTTAATCCAAAGAGGTATTACTAACATTATCATTTCGTATAATCATGAGTAGAGGAAGCTACACAAACAACGCTTATGTAAATACGTACTGCTAACACACCAGAGGAGGAAGACTATTATTATAATGGTAATGGTTTCTGACTTTTGGTACCTATCCACCAAACTAATTTGTATCCCAAACTACCAATTCACATATTATCCAAAAACCATTCATTTAATTCCAAAAATACAAACCTACCAACCAACAAACTCGACAAACCTCTCAAGACTAAGGCTGAGGCTACAGTAGGCAGCGATTTGCGATGCGACTGGAAGAGCGAAACGAGAAAAACATGGTATGGCTACATTACAAGCAAAAAAAAAGCAATTTTCTAATAAATTCGCTTCAATTTCGCTCATTGATGTAGCCGATACCGTGATTTCAGTAATGTTGTTCCTATCGCATAAAGAAATCAAAGATCGCTAGTAATATTTGATGTACGGTGTAGCCATATACGTGAGCATTCATTTACTTGTTTTAATCGCTCATGTGTCGCAGGTCGCGTCGCGGCCTAATGTAGCCTCAGCCTTATTAACGCCAACACATTATTTAAAACTCATCTCGCCACCTCATCACGTGTTACTTGCTGGTGACGAGATTAAAGCTGCTAATCCCTGTTAAATTGCTCATCTGGCTGCTAATTATAATCACGCACGTGCTACAGGGGGGTAGCCAGGCAATGCCCTCACAGGTGTCATGGTAAAGTAAGGCGGAATGTTCAAATGAATTTGGATTTTATTGATGGTGACGCGTTTGAATGCAATCGGGGATAATGACTGTTGAATTTGATTTTGTATTATGTCAGTTAAATTTATGGATGTCTTTCCTATGAAAAATACTGAGGATGCAGCTCGAATTACGAGAGTTATATAAATATAGGTGTGATATTAAATATAAGGCAGCATCACTGTGTGTCTTAGTTCGTTGGCCATATATCGCTTGTCTTAGTTTTTTTGTCATATACGTACTTATATATTTGGACATTTTAATCCATACTAATATTATAAATTCGAAAGTAACTCTTTCCGTCTGTATGTTACCTTTTCACGCCTAAACCAGTGAACGGATTTCGATAAAATTTGGCAGGGAGATAGATTGGATCCCGGGGAAGGACGTAGGATATTTTTATCGACATACCTCGCGGGCGAAGCCGCAGGCGGAAGCTAGTCCTAATGTAAAATAAGTATGTATAACCATCTTGAGCAAGCTTGTTGGTGTTGTTGTTGACCATCTTCTTCTTGTTCATGCGTAGAAATGGCGTAGGACAGTAACAGACTGGTATTCTATTTTTATATACTATTAGCAGCGCCCCGCGGTTTCACCCGCATAAGTGTCGAACCCGTGGGGATATCGGGATAAAAAGTATCCTATGTGTTATTCTGATGTATAAGCTATATTACTGTAAAGTTTCATCAAAATCCGTTCAGTAGATTTTGCGTAAAAGAGTTACAAACATCCATCCATTCTCACAAACTTTCGCGTTCATAATTTATTGTAGGAAATAGGATTTATAACCCAAAAAAAAGATCATTGTAGGATTAATCGGTTCTCAAAATTACTGCTGACAGAGTGGACTGTCCATATGTGGTTCACTGCTGTCAGTTACATGTGTCACCGCATCGTGTTGTTTACTAACATTAAATTTTTAAGGAATAAGATACTAACCCTTAAAGTCTTCGCTCAAAATAAAGATTTTAGAATTTGAATTGCAAAGGAAAATAACTTAAATTCCTCTATTTTCTATCTATTTTTCATAGTTATTAAACAACAAAGAAAACATATCACAAACTTTGTTTTGCACATAATATGTTACTAAGTGCACGGAATGGATCAGTGTGTCTGCCACTTGATATTAAACTACGGTGCTAAAGAGCGTAATACGCTTCCGAAATTAACATAAAACAATTCAGATGCCTTATTATGATCCAATAAAAATTCTAAGAAGTGCAAAACCATTAGGATTTTTATCGGAAAGCAATAACACTGAGTACAGCAGGTGGGTTCCTTAATATAATATTAAGCCAGTTAAGGCAAAGGATAACCTCGCGAAATAAATTAGCAACCGTCGCACAATAAGTATGCACCTGCCTACCGTGTGTATTACGGCTTATTCGGTAACAATTTGGGGCTTAAAAGAAGTTTCCATTGCTCACTTGCTTGCATTTTAATTTGTTTCAACTTTTGGGTCAATTATTAATTCTTGTTTTACAAATACTCATTCGTCACTTTTACAATAATCTTTAACGTGTTTATTACTAACGATTTCTTATTGGTTTTACTCATTTTCAAGATCATAGCTTATTCTGTTTCATATTCAAAGCGATTAGCTTTTAGAAAATGTGTTAAAATTTAAACTAAGTTATATAATTTATTATAACATAAAATGCCCGATGAAGAGTTTTAGTAGAATATAATTTTCTATGTCGTACTAAAGTCTATTTAGAGACACATCAGTAGGTGCAGTATCACAGAACATATATCTCGCACCCTTTCGATTGCTATCAATCGCTTCACCGATTTCATTCAATCCGATATCATAGCAACGCCCTCTATCGTCTAAATTGTCGCTTTGCTGTAAGGATATCCTTTTTACAAGCTTTTTGATTGAGAGAATTGCTCACTTCTTTGCTCAGATTGAACCATCCTGGGGCAATCGTGTTTGATTTATTGGAATTAGTTGGTGTCTGTTTCTTAAGGACTGTATCGTGAAGTGACAAAGGGTCTTGGTCTTATCTGTGATTGGGTAAATTGGTTTCGGACGTTGGTTCTTTTTGTAGATGGGTCTTTTTGTAATTGGGCTTCGTTTCGAAATTGATTGATATGAATTTTAATGAATGTATGTCAATTCGAAATTGATTGATATGAATTTTAAAGAATGTATGCCACGTCAATTGGCATACATTCTTTAAAATTCATATCAATCAATTTCGAAACGAAGCCCAATTACAAAATTGACTATCAAGATTTGTTTTTATATAACTGTAGCACTAAATTGAAGATACAATATAAACAAATCAACAAGCTCCAATAACAAATTAACTTTCTATCTAATAAAACAATAACTCTATAGCTTTAATTCACATGACACTTTTACTTTCTACATATCCCATTCATCAAAAACAGCTAGCTTTCTCGCTATATAATTAAAATATACCACGCCCAAGCCGTTGCCCTCATTTCGTCTTTCAAGTCAATCTATCAATCCACTTAGAATTCGTCAACTGCCCGTCCCCAAAATCTGTTATGTGTTATTTTTACAACACTTTATAGCACAGCTTTACTACCTATATCTGTGTGGTAATCGCTTTCTCTTGTTGATCAACCATGGTGTATGGGAAGCCATGCTTTAGTATGCATGGTGTTGACACCGACATTCGTGACATCCATAAACATTTATTAACTATACATTATCATTTTTCATATCGTTTAATGTGTCTGCTGCATTCGATTGCGCTTTAATTCGGCTAATTCTTTGGGGTAAGAATATTAGAACGGATTTCACGGCCTTAATGATTGTTAAATTGTGTTAATTAATACGTTTTTGGACAAATAGATTGCTTGGTATCTGTATGCACTGTGTGTGCGCTATCGAGGCGTCGATACCCATCGTCGCGGCGACGGGTTTCCGCAAGGTAATTGTCAACGGTCACGACGTGATTCTATTGTTAAACGAAATCTGATTTTGATAGAATAAGTAATCTTATTAGATTTATAAAATTGGTCGTTATAAAGTTAATAATAATGTACGACGTTATTAAAACAATCTGAGAAAATAATGATCTAAAACTCAAGATGACAGCACTCCATTCCTTTATACAAGACATCAAAGAGATGACTTCTCTGAAATCAATGAGTAATTATTGCTTTATTAGCATGAAATAATCCGTAAAGTAGTAATTATGTTAATATCATACTATTGTTCATTGTATCATTCCATGGGGTGGATTTTTTTATTATTTGCATTATCATTCGAGACAACTGATTGAATGGTCACGTATTGAAAATGCACGGCGTTATGGTTATAGACAAACTTCTCGATTACCATAGGTCTACCTTAAGATGGGAATTCAACAGTGATACAAAAGAAATATAACTTACCAAAGTATTGAGATCAGCATTAATATCTTCCATATGATTAGCAGGTCCATTGTGCTGTCCAGATACCGAAGCCAGAATCCTTTTCCTATGTCCAGCCTTCTGGATCTCCAGAACAGCAGTCAGTTCTACTTCCCAAATTCTTCTCACTCTATCCATATCTACATACAAATGTTTCCTAAAAGTATCGCTATATATCTCTAAGTTTATATGTCTTAGCCATTCTTCTACAGATTCGTTTTGGCTTTTACTTATATTGTTATTGTTATGATTATTGCTTATTTCAGTTATTTTAAGAGGTAATTGTTTAGCTGATTCTAGTATTTTTTGTCTATCGTTTTCTTCTATGCCCATTTCTCGGAGGTCGTTGTCGTCTATGATACCGTTCTGGAACAAATGATTATTGTTAGTTGTTGAAAATGGAATCCAAAAAGTAGTTTTTGGATTCAGCGTTTTATTATTACAACTAATGAATAACGAAACTAATACAAATATTGTTTTTATTTCCGAATAGATACATTATAATTATTCATTTTAGGTATATTTTTTACATGATTAGCATTTTTAAATGTTAAATGGTGATTGTTTTTAACCTAATTGATCATCTGATAACAAATCGACTGCGTAATAAGTCATAAGTAATTTATTTCATAACAATATAGGTACATTGTGTGGATAATAATAATGTTAATATTGAACTACATTATGAAAAAGTAACAGAAAGTATACTTACAACAAAATCAATATCATCGAACCCGCTTTCCAAGAACAAGGTCTCATAGTCATGCAGTCCCATGCCAGACAGCCACAGTCCAAGATTGGAGGCCACAGACGGACTCAAGCTGGATTCGGAACAGCTCAACCCAAGCCGGGAAGTGAACTCCTGCTCAAGTTCAGACACGAAGACTGACTCCCTCACGAGCTTGCTTCCAAAAGACGCCATTATTTCCGAGATCTTAGCCCATTCCTCCTGTTGGAAAAATGGAAACTGTAAATAATAGATTGGTTTTTATAATTTTATAGGAATTACAAAAAATTTATAAGTAAATCTGATTGAAATAGAAACCGAACCGGCTGAACTGGTTAGGCCAGATGATGATAATATAAATACAGAATAAATTGAATTATTTGCAAGGTTTAACATTTCAATAGATCCACAATCCAGTAAGATAAGACCACGAAAATGAATTTGACTGGCCAGTAGGTACTCTTCGCATGATAAAATAATGAGCTTCTGATAGATGTATTATTATACAAATTATACAACAAGTTTGCGATGATACAATCCATGTTTTTGCTTTAATTCCCAGATTAGTTTAATATGGAAATAACTATATTGTTTATTACCTATGTCTACCGTGTGAATTGGTAAACAATGGTGTTCTATCAATCAACAATATATTATGAACTTTATTCCGGTTTCTATACATGTGATACTTAGCCTAGCATGTATGTACATCACTTAAAGTAACCGGTAATTAATTACAAGCAGTTGATTGCTTAGTGTGATGTTTAAATTAGGAAACCATAATAGATATAGCTGGCGTGACGATTTGGACTCATTCCCGACTGATTGACTGGAGAAGGCACAACAAAGAAAACTAGGAAACTATTGGGGAGACCTTTCCCAGCAGTGGGAAAGGTCAAAAAGGCTGAGGTCAACTAAAAAAATGGATATTAATTCCATAAAATTTGTCCCAAGCGCATTATCTGAGAGTCCAACTTCATCTGACTAGAACAATAGTGCTAGATTATTTTTTATTTCTATTGCACTTATAGTGAAGAAGGTGTACCGTCCAGATATATCATAAGTTTGAATAAGTGTATTCTTTCAAAAGTTATTATTATGAAATGTCTTAATACTGAAAGCACCTGCCCTCAAACAAACGACCTTTTAAAAACATAAGAACCACATCAAACTGAAATTACAGCTGAATTTTATCAACAAACATTATCATGAGAAGCGAATCGCTTTCACGCGAAATTCAAACATCTGCTCTGTTTCTGCCACCTGCCTACCTGAATAGGACATGAGTATAATATACGACAGAGACCTAACTTTATACAGTCGCGGAACGTGAATACAAACAATAAGTGTAATGGCAATGTAAGAAAGAAAGAAAATACGTTTATTTGCGGCAAACATGACGCATAAAAATTAAAACACAAACAACAGAAAAGCAAAAATGCAATGTATTCGTACCATTGGCGAGACTGATAGTATTCTTCTCGTTAATGCTAGCATGCTCCGATGATAGAAAATTAATCCAACCCTACCATATGACGGCATATCACTTCTATAGGTACTCGCGATGTTTTTTGTTGGTAAGTTTTTGATAACATAATAAAAAAAAAAAAAATTGTGAGTAACTGTTAAACTAACTTCTGACGAGAGATATGATTTGTAAAGAACTAGCGCTATTATTCTTTTCTTATTTTGGTCGCATAAGCGTCACTGAGGACTGAGAAGTTACTGGCACATGTCATGCGCCATGTGGTAGTTTATCACTCAGCTCGCTGTTAATAAGATCGGACTCCATTGGCTATCTACTCTTGTGCCTACACCACGTTATATTATCGGGATCAGCGCATAATGCGGCCACGTCTCGCCTCAATATGTGGGTATCGCCCGCATACATGTGACACTTTTTTGTGGACAGTTTTTGTTAAACTTTTTTTAGAAGAATAATGTACTGGGGTGACTTTAAGATATCAATGTGGCTTGAGAATGTTATTATCGATTTATGATTATGGCTTAATACATTTTTAATTAAGCTTAGTGCTGCTTTTAATGAAGATATTATAAATTAGGAAGCAAATCATTTTAATTAAGTAGTAATTTAGAGTCATAGAACGTTCACGGAATCTCTTGGGCTACTAGATTCCGTGGAGAATCTCATTAAAGTAAAAGGAAAACGACTCTGAAGTGTAGATGAGTAGGTAAGGAAAGATGTATTATATATTTTGTGTATCCGGAATTGGCGTTACTGACAGTTGATGAGACTTGTTCAAGGACTAGTACGTGAAAAGTAATCCAAGCCACTTACAAGATGTCCAAATTAGAAGAATAAAAATCGCCTATTTTTGTATATTTATTCATGTATTGTACGTACACACATAAAGCATAAGCAGCCTAAAGTGTTCCCACTGCTGGGACACAGGCCTCCTCTCGGTGAGAGGGAGTGGGGCTGTAATCTACCACGCCGGCCCAGTGCACACATAATACTTAATAAAGAAAAATACATAAAGATAGAAGACTTTTCTGCAGTCCGACATAATTCGTTAAATTATACCCATGGTATTCACACTTCCAGTTTTCCCTACACGAGACCTCGTCCAAAATATTCAGAAAGCCACAGAACGCCAGATGCTCGCGCCATGTTTCAAACACAACATTTAATGGCTGATTTGCATTTAATGCGCATAATTCTGAAGTATTCTGCACAACAGCTGTCCTTCGGACATTGGCTATAACGTGTCATATTCAGATGCAGCGCTCACCTGTCTTCATATGAGTACAGTGAACACCTGGACACCTGTGCGGCCTATGAGCGGTTTATGGTGCATTGTCCTCAAATTGATACTTATTACTGGTGTGTACTTAGCTGATGCGGTATTGTTTGATGGTTGATGAGTTCATTTGCATTTTCACGCATGTATGCATGTGGTTTGTTTGCATGGAGGTAAACTTACTGCTCTATGATATTCTTTACCCATGGTTTTTTAAAGTCTAGTTAAGTTATTGTTCGGTAAACCTGCTACCAAATATCATGTTCTACTGTTAGACCCTTTGTACACATACGTTTTTGTTGCCATGAAAAACTACGGTTTATACGCCGTGTGTAGGCACGGTCGTCAGTATTGTATGAATCACTATGAAGCTTGTTGACAGACACTTTTTTCTACGGCGCAGTTTATGCGCCGTACCGTAAAAAAACCGCGACGTATACAAAGCGCTTTAGGGGTAAAGGGGACACCAAAGGAAAGGCCGTTCTAAGGATTTCAATAATAAGTTTATTATCCTTTGCTTAATGTATTGAAAAGTGTTTTATTAATATTACGTGAGCCGTGTGATAGCTGTCTCGATTCAATGGCCAAATAACGACAACAACAAAAGTTGTCTTGTTAGCTGTGTTTTGCTGACAACAACCAAAAAATGTAATTTCGAAACCCTAATACAAGGATGTAAGAATATCAGAAATATCAAAATAAGTTTCATGTTTTCTATCGGCCTATTTTATGACTCACAAGTTCTATTAATTCATTGGAAAAAGAAAACACGTTTTCAAACAGGAAACAATGAAAAAGAACATAGTTTTTTCAAACACTTATCAACAAGTTCTTTGACAAGAATTAACAGGGAAAACATTTAGCGTTACATACACAAATGAGTATTTTAAATGCAAAACACATATTTAAGTGTATTTTAATTTATGTAACTAAACGTTATCATCTGAATTAGCATTTCAAATGCCTGTTTTTACGAGTATGTCATGGTTAAAAGTTATCTTCTTTCCATTTAGTTAACTAAGCAAAAACATAAATATACGTGCACAGCCTTGCAACGAAAGAAATACGAATCAATTACACTATTTGCGCTGTAGCATGGTGCGGGTGACAGTTGCCCGTATGACGTTGACATTTGTCAGTACCACGTAGGGATGTGAGGTTATGCAATTCATTTTTATCGCTAACGATACTCGCAGCGTGAATCTAGTTCTCTTTAATATTGTTATGAAAATTAGTGTATTATTCAGTTGTGCAGTGTAACTACGTGTGTGCTACGTGTATAAACTTGTCAATATAAATGTTTTATGGCTACATAATTATCTTTGTACTTATATAAAATAATCAAAATCGGGTTTATGTTTTTTTTTTCGTGACAACATTTTTGCTCTATGGTGCATCGGCGCGGCGGCCATGTTGTTTACCCGTGCGATGCTGTGAGTGCGAGTACGAGTGCAAGCGCGTTACGTATTACGATTTCATTGTTTGTTTTCATTTTTGTTAAATTGTTATTTGTTATAAGTTTGTTGAGTTTGTTGTTATTACCATGCCTAAGCATACAAAAAAAACTGTTTTGGGTAGTCAGGCCAGGGAGCTTGTTGTTCGCCTCCGAGACTACTTTGAAAGAGAACAACAAAATAATGGACCGTTGTTACCATTGAATCATATTGTAGAACGAGTAGCCGAAGCTCTTGATATTGGCCGCAATACTGTTTCGCGTATAACACGTGAGAAAATTGGCCAAGATGGGATGTTTGAAAATAAATTATCGACACCCAACAAAAAGCGGACCAAGGTGAAGCCAATCACAGATTTGGATGATTTTGCTAAGGTTGCTATTAGAAATCATATTTATGATTATTATAGAAGAATGGAGCTACCCACATTGCTCAAGCTTCTAAAATCATTAAAAGAAGCTGACTTGTTCAAAGGAGGTATTACTTCGCTACGGCAAGTTATAAAAGATATTGGCTTTGTTTACAAAAAAGTTAACAAAAGAAAGATTATTATGGATAGGACTGACATTGCCCTAGCAAGATGTAGATTTTTAAGGAAGGCCAAAAACATAAGTGATTGGAGCAAAGTTGTCTTTTTGGATGAAACGTGGCTAAACGCCAACCACACAGTGGGTAAAAGTTGGACCGACGATACGGCACAATCGTGTACCAAAGTGCCGGAAGGCAAAGGCGAACGCCTTATTATTTGTCACGCAGGTACAGCAAGTGGATTCGTCCCTGATTGTTTGCTGGCTTTTAAGTCAAAAAAAACTACGGAGTATCATGAGGAGATGAATTACGAAAAATTTAAAGATTGGTTCATAGGTCTATTAAACAATTTAAAAGAGCCTATGACCATAATAATGGACAACGCACCCTACCATTCGGTGCAAGTTAATAAACCCCCAAACCAATCCAACCGCAAAAGCGAGTTGGTGAAGTGGCTGAGTGAAAACGGAGTTACAGCAGATATAAAAATGTTAAAGACGGAGCTTATTGCCTTAGTCCGACGCCATAAGCCACCAACTCCTACCTATGCTCTGGACGAGATGGCAAAAGAAAAAGGCCACCAGGTCCTTCGACTACCGTTGCCAGTATAACGCTATTGAGCTGATTTGGGCCCAAATAAAAGGTATGCTTTTAATTTCAATTCCCATTTTGAAGCTTTATAAAAAAATCAGCTTTCCGATCGTAGCATGTACCTAGTTTAAAAACATTACCAGATACTAGATTAGGCTGATTGATGATTATTTGAATACTTTTTTTTATAAGTTCGTTTATTTTTAGGTTACGCCGCAAGAAATAATACTTCGCCGCCATTTACGGCAAATAAGATGTTGGCCCTATTACAAGAGGCCATCAACAATGTTCAACCTGAAGACTGGTCGAAGGTCGTGAATAAAACAAAAAGGGACATTATGTCTGATTGGGATCGTGACATACATATTGACAACATAATTGAGTCATCGTTAATAATATCCGTCACAGATTCAGATGATGAATTGAGTGACAATTCAGATGTTCCTGACTCTGATATGAGTTTAGACGAATAATATGTATTTTTTTTTAGCAACCTTTTAAGCAACCTTACCCTATAAATGTTCTGTTGTATAATTAGACCTTTTAAAAATAAAAATTGACCTACGCACAATATACGTTTTTTATTATAAAAAATATCGACTATCCATCGTAGCAGTACATCCCATCACTAAATACGTCTATGGCGTTACGTTATACGCATAACACTTTGCTTAATTTTTCATTCAATTTGATTTTATTTCTTGATTAGAACATTCTGGTTGGGTTTAATTTAATTTACTACAGTTATTAATTATTTAATATATTACGAATGTGGTACAACTGAAATATTAAGTCATAAATTGTAAATCGCGGCAACTTTCAAGAGTGAAACGAAATGTTACTGAAACTGTCACCCGCACCATGCTACAGCGCAAATAGTGTAGTATGCCTATCAATTTAAATATTCGATGAGTAATATGACTATAAATCTTATCTGACAACATTCTGCCATGATGTCAATGTATGATTTATTAAGGGGACTACAGGACCTAAACGCAAAAAACACAAGTTTTATAATGTCTAAAGTATATGATCGACTACAGTAAACAAAATCAGAAAAATATATGATATTATTCAGGATATATTTGTTAGTAAGATAGTGTGTTGAAAATATAATACAACTACATAATTTGATACGATAGAAAAAAATCAAGAAGATATCTCTAAAAACTTTCTTTTCACAATAAAAACCATACTAATATACATACAATCATTCTGATTTTTTAACAGATTATATATACAAGCAACATACTAAAGTACTAGTGTTCTAATTTTTTAGTCCAAACAATGGATTTTTGGAAATAGATTGATTGATTGATTTGAGAATTGTTTCATATTTTGCAATAAAAGCATTGTGTTATTGCGTTTCTCTTTCTTTTCTATGCAGTCCGACAGTGACCGCGCTTTAGGTCATGTAGTCCCCTTAAACGCAAACGTCAATGGGTTATTTTCAATAAGCGGCAATAGAACAATCGTTGAGGCATTGGACTTGCGACCAAGAGGACGTGAGTTTCAACCCCATCCGTTGAACAATTGATGCAAATTTGCTACCAAATAGCAGATACTATTTATCCAGGCAACATAACGAGCCCAGAAAGAGCAGTGTTGGACCAGTGGTAACGGCGCCGACTTTACTTTGTGTAAATGATTTCATCGACATCGCTCTCAAAACGGTGAAGGAAAAGATCGTGAGGAAACCGACATGTCCTAGAACCAAAAATTTGAAGACACGTGACACCTACCAACTCGCACTGGGCCCGCGTGGTAGATTACAGCCCACTCTTTCTAGGACAGAAGAGGCCTGTGTCCCAGCAGTGGGAAGATTTTAGGCCGATAATTCATAACAGGCTCAAAAATTACAAGGCAGTTTGGTTCTCTGTACTTGACTGAGAACAAGCAACCATTATTCCTCCTTTCTAGCTGTACTTTTGTTAGTACGGTCAGCAACAAAAGTCGATAAAATATTTTGCTCATTACCTGAGATTAAAAAAACCGAAGTGTTAATCGACTTTTGTTGCTGACCGTACAAAAGTATATGTACAGAACTAAAAACAATGTGTGTAGGTACTTATGTTATGAACTATACCTACAGGGTGGCAGCGACATCCACACGTAAACGATTCAATAAAATGATTCTAAACCCGAAGAAAGATTTCAACGCAGGGGGCGAAGAAAGATTTCAACGCAGGGGGCGTAGAAACGTTTCATAGGTTATTTTAAAAAAAACAGTTCCATACATTTTGACCGCGTAGGTATTGCACTTTTCTATGAAATAGCTGCTTTTTATTGACAACCGACTAAAACTTTTTACGCTAGGGGGTCTAAAATCATATGCTGAATTCATGGTTTCTCGTTGCGTCGATGTCCCTGCCAATCTAGTACTTGTCGCGTACGAAACAAGGTCCGTTATCGTCCCAAATCAATATCTTTCGTGATCTCCTACATGTTACAATAACGAAAACCCTTCAAAGTTTGTGTGCCTACGGAGAGATATTAGTGAAAGGGCAATGACCGCTACTGCCATGCTAAAACGCAACACTATAATTCAAGTCAACCGTCTTTCAAACCCAACTCCATCGGTTAGGTAACAAACCGTCTGAACCCATGAACCATGACAGACAAGCATACAATTTCGCATAACAATAGCTTTGGAACATGGTGACGCATCTAACAAAGGCAGGAAGTTAGGGAATTATCTTTTGACGGTAAACACCTGTGGTTTAACGCACCCCATGTTATTATGCAGCATTTGGTTTTTCGGTTAGTACCTACCAAGAATTTTCAGAAACCGTTGAATGATGATTAAGTACTTGATTTTAATAACGAATGTTTACTGCATCGCTGGTTTAGTGGTCGCAGGCGCTACAGCTGATCATGAAGTCCTGAGTAGGATTCCCAGGTCGAGCAAAGTGTTATAGGGTTTTTCCGCCAGGAATGTCTCAGTATTAGCCCGGAGTTTTGGATTTGGGCCAGGTTGATGGTTTATTTTATAGAGATGACTTCGAATTTCGAATAGAGATCTCATTGAAGATGAGTAACTACATATGACTAATCGTGTATCATCACTTAGAGGTGCTAGAATCACCAGGATTGGCATACGAATTTACTTAAAAATATAAAACGTATGTTCAAGCTATTCTGAACACATTCGAGGACAATAGTTATGGTTTATTCAACGTTTAATAGACAATTAAAAACCACATAGCACCTTCCCAAACCAAATTTTATAAATTATTGTTTACCTGCTCAGAATTTAAAACTCCTTTTACCTAAAGCTCAACACAGCTGTTCCACGCAAATGTAAATAGACATCGTGATTCCAAATTGACGTAATATTACTTGACCCGCGAAGATCTGACCTCAAAGTTAATTAATTCCATTTTAGTTATTAACTACATAAAGTTACGACTTATAATTGAAAATAGTTGTTATTTGTAATAGCCAGATAATATCCAATGACCAAATGCAGATACAGTCACGGAATATATTGAAAATCGTTTCTTGAAATTATGCAATTTCCTCATAAAATCTGTCGGGTAGAGAATACAAATTGTTTTAATTCAAAGTGAGTATTCATTATTCTGTATACGGTTTTGTCCAAGCATTTTATTGTGGTACTTCCTAGAGCATGTCTTATACGACAAATGTAATGGTTTACCTAAGCATGATTAGATTATGTTAATTTAATTTCCTTGTAAGACGTTTAAACAATAAAACATCTACGAGTAACATCTCTATAAAATAAACCTACGATCAGCGATCTCTTCGATGAAAATGGACGGAATGGATGGATGGATGGAATGGATGGATGAATGGAATCAGTACTAATAATAGTATGTTCTCACCTGCTCATCAAACGGACTAAGTATAGACAGTGACTTCTCCCCACTTTGTGTCGAGCTGGTGGTATTACTGCGTCTCCTAACTTCATCCTCCACTCCATTGATATTCCTCTCTGTCGCCTGTCCATTGCTGCTCAAGATGGTCGGCGGAGGCGGCGGCGGCTCAGTCGGGGACGCGTCGTATACTGACTTTAGCTTTCTCAACGTTTTCGGTCGTTCCGCTGGCATCGGCCGCAGACCGATCCCGTCTAGCGTTGTTGTTGAGCCTTTGAAGAGGCCTGTGGACAAGGAAAAGAATTTGGTTTAGTATGTTGATTTAGATATTGTATGATATTGAAGACAATCTGCACATCTTTATGTTTAACAACCGATTGTTTCCGTAATATTTGAGGACATACCTAATCGTAACACTGATGATACGATTTTTTCCGACCATACCATATCAGAATTTCGTTACTTGAGAAGCTCACTTTAGAAGGAAAGTCATAGAAAAAAAGAACAGTCGTTCTATCCTAATTAATATTATAAATGCGGAAGTAGGTAAGTTTGTTACCTTTTCACCGATAGTCCTGAATTTTGCATATTATACGTTGTCAGGTGTACAGAAACGGACATAGGGTACCTTTCAACCTCAAAAAAAGTGCTGTTCCCGAGGAAAATAACAATAACATTATTATGATAATAGATGGCGCCACGTGTCTTTCGAATTATGATTTATATACTTATTTTTTTAATTTAATTTAAAAATGAATAGAAATCACGGAATCGAGATTTATGCGGGAGAAACCGCGGGGCGCAGCTAGTTCTGTATCAGTCTCACCGTGAAAACTTGTCATGGGGAAGTGAGCTGTCAATAGTGTCAATCTCTAGCATCAGAGGTGGAATGACAGGTTACTTCATCTAATTATCACAGATTAGACCGGCAGTTTACCAGAGGAACACATTGCTCTGTTACCCTTGGACCTGGTACCTTAGGATAATTGTTATATCATTGAGAAAAGATAATTGTTAGAATCTAAAGAAAGAAAGTAATTTTTATGTACAGTCTTGTAACCGTATCAACTTGCACTCACAAATATTATGAACCAGTAGGTACACATTAGATACTAATTGCACACGTTTCCTTGTGACCCACAACACTAAGATTTATGCGATCGAAGAGCAATACGCGTGTCTGTTCGTATGTCTGTCTGTGTGTATCTTTGTTAGTGATGCAACACTTTATCAATTTTATTGTCCTCGGGTTGTGGGGACGCAGTTACTTGTAATATATTGATAATAACCAGTCAGGAGACGAAAAGTGCATGTACCTACTTACATTGAGCCGACAGGAACATGACGAAAATTACAATATAGATAACAATTTTGGTTATGTATTGGGTTTGAATGCCGTTTGTTCGAAATTTAATGGTTAGGTACACCTAGAAGTAAAAAAAATATCCGATATAATAAAGTACTCTGGTGATTACTGAATACTTTTATCTTTTTCGCCATTTGGCACAGGTTTACAGGGAATTTTACAGTATTTATTTCGAATGAAAATCCGCCAAATTAGACAAAATGGGAGTTCCTGAGAGCTAGGGTCTACTGTGAAATTTCGCAGGTTCCAGAGAAAACAGTGTCCTCCAGTACTCAATACCAAAATCTTGGCGCTAGTAGACCATCCTTAAATAGTAACTTAACTACCCACCATAACTATAACTACCTATCCACCAAAGGTCAAAAAACTTTAAGCACTTCCTCCGCCTTTTTTTTTTCAGCATGGGAAATCATCAAATTGCTCCTCCCGGTCTGGGTGGAGCGGAAGGGAGTGTCAGACTCTTACTAACTAAAACCCACCCGTGTTCCTTCCTTAGCTCTTTATGTTCCGGGCCAGCGGTAACCCTTTCGGACAATAAATACCGCTTCAGTCATTATTTCCATCTATAATCTACCTACAAGGCAATTATACTATGAATGCTCAAACGGAGCGTAGTCTATCAATTGGCCGACCTTGCTGCTGCTAGATAGACCAGTTGTTTTGATAACTGGGGCCTTGGCACCGATAGAGGAACGACCGTGTTTTCACTTTTTATAATAACATTCACCTTTTTTTGTTTTGGTTGGGCTATGAATGATAGGGTCGTTAATGGTGTTATAGCTATACTATATACTACATACCAATATACTTAAATATGCTTTAGATATTTTGGTTTAGATGTTAAAATAAAGGTTTGCTGGTCAGATACTCTTGCATCTATGTCGATTCATATTGTTTCCGTGTCCAGGACCCTAATTGAGTAACTATCAATTGCAATCTGAATCATTTTAAGGATATTGATATCCATTGCTCCATACCTTCGAAAAATTTGTCTGCTCAATAACGTAAATAACGCAATAAATGTTGTTGAACTGTCAAAATTAAAGCCTACTCTTAGGGTCGTATTACAGAACCTTCCTCAAGACTCATGTAATGCTTGAGTCTTGAGTAAAACTAGTTTCAACTAGTTCTAGGTAATTCTTGAATTTTGAATGAGTTTCTGTACTATGGCCCTTAGTTGTTACGCAATTGTTAGTTAGTTGTTACGCAGTTGTTTTCCTCATAGAAAGTATGGCTACAGAAACTTAAATTATCTTCTTGTTTATAAAATAAAAGATGTTTCTCACTTTATGAATCGAAAAGGAAAGAGTATCTGACAATCTTAACCCTTAACATAACCAGATAAATAAATAAGAAATGCTTTCCCACCTTTTGTGTTCGACATGTCTAAGTGATGCGGTTAAGACATAATATGTTGTAAAAGAGAAAGGAAAATAATTAATGTATTATTCGGACATCAGTAATTCAGAAATCCTTATTCTAACATCCTGTAACTTCAACAAGCAATGTCTTTTATTTAACAGATAAGGTATGTAGTAAGTATCTCTTTGATTTAAAACCGAAAGCGCCAAGCAAAATTCTATCTACCCATACAGGAAACGCAAGGTATTTCAGTACTAACTGAAACAAAAGGCCGTCTAGTTTATATACTAATTGAACCATGTAAAATAATCCAGACACTCGATATTTACCTACGACCGGCGTGCGCGCATGCCACACTAATTCAGGCCAATTTATTTCGGAGTGCGAATGCGTGAAAACGATTTTAAGCTCATTACTATAGAGCTTGCTTGCTTGAGTGTTTGCTGTGATTTATTTTGTAGCCGTTTCATAGGGCAAAGTATTTTAAGTTGAGACATCTACTCTCATATTAAGAATATACGCGGACAAAGTAAATTAACTCCGCGGATGTGGTAGGTATTGATCTCAACACGAGGAAAAAACAAAACTGACGATTTTTTTGTGGGTTCGCTGACCCGCCTTTAGTGTAGTCACTTGAAATATTAGTTATCGATATTATGTGTCCTTCATTGTAAAAATGGTGTAAGTAAGTCCTTATTTAGAAAAAAAAACATATTTTCTTGTCTAACATTTAGTCATATCTTTCAATATAAAAGTGAAGCATCATCTTTGATTGTATTAAATAATAAAAAATATGAATTAATGCTTATATTTTTTCGGACACTATTATTCGCAGAAAGCTCGTTATTCTAAAATTTTGTTACAAGGAGATAATTCACTTTTACAATGAATGACACATAATATATCGATAACTATCACGTCTGCAGAATTTCGCTTGCTAATTTCATTTGACTCTGTATATATTTATTTCCATGCAATTTCTACCAAGAGTTTATTACGAACAATTAAAAAATAAGATTAACCCCCCAATAATTAAACGATACGTTCTATAAAATATTGCTGTTGCCAGGAATCACTTAAAATTACAGAGACAGCATGATATTTAACAGTAACTTAAAAATGAGTTGCTTTAGAGAGAGCCATATAAGCAACGAAATAAAAACATGATTACTTAAATGTGCATAAAACTTTATTATGATTAAAATCTAATGCTATAAGTTATGTCAATTATTACGACAGAACCTAGAGGTCAAAGTTATTTTTTATATAGTAGGTAACTATGTATATTTATGCAACCAGTAATCATTTATTAATAGATAAACCTATGGCATCAGGTGTTTGACATTGAAAAATATCTAATAAATAAACTATTCAGAATAAAATTTGCATGAAGTGAGCATTAAAGAATTGTCTGCTTTTAAATAATTCATGAGCATAATTTTTTACATAACAGCGCATTGTTTAGTCTCCAAAATAAATGTCTCGCTTTTGAGATAGACTTATTTATATAGTACGTTGCAATTTGTCAATATTTCAAAATGTGTCATCATCAATGGCATAACTCACCGTTGAATCACACGTCACCAGTTCACTGCTGAAAGTAAACCTAACGGCACCCTAATGAGGGTTTTCGTGAAAATTTACGACACCAGTTGGCACCACTGTGACAAGAGATCTTCCAATATAAAATATATGATGACGTTCATCATTCGATTCATTCATTCGTTCATCATTCAGTCATGACTAAAGAAAATATAGGCTCTTTGACAGATGCCTGGACCTGACGTGTCAGTGCCGCCACCTAGCGAACGTCATTTCAGAAAACCCTCATTGCGTAACACACTATTACTCTCGATTTGAATCATTTTGAAGCATATTTGCTAATCCATTGCTCCATATGTTGGAAAAATGTGTCTGCTTAACAACGTAAATAACGCAATGAATGTTGTTGAACCGTCAAAATGAAACCCATTGCTACTGATACGCAATTGCCCCGCAGGAGAGAATGGTTTCTTCTATTTCTGCTTTAACCATGTTTTGATAATCTCCTCCTCCTCTTATCTAAATTTATTTGTGGTCGGCACAGAACATCTTTTTGTTCTTAGCGTAATCTATAAGCACAGAATTGAGAAAGGAATTAAGAATGAAGCACAGAATTAACACTGGATGAATGAAATGGCGGCAGGTCACGAGAACAATCTGCGACTCCCGCATTCCCCTTAACGTTAAGGAGAAGATATATAAAACCATGATTATACCTGCTGTCTTGTATGGATCAGAATGTTGGGCCACAAAAGGGATGAATGAAAGACAATTGCATGCAGCTGAGATGAGAATGCTAAGAGGGATGTGTGGTGTTACACGAATGGATAGAATAAGAAATGAGTACATAAGAGGAAGTTTGAAAGTGGCACCGGTAACTGAAAAGTTGTGTAGAAATCGGTCGTCATGGTATGGGGATGTGTTATGGAGAAATTAGGAAAATGTCGTGAGGAGAGTTTTGAGTAAGTATGGATGTCGATGGCTATAAGAGTAGCGGAAAACCAAAGAAACGATGGATGGGATGTGTGAATGATGATATGGTTAGAAAGGGGGTGACTACCGAGATGACGGCTAATAGAGAAGTATGAATAGAGAAGTATGAAGTATGAATAGAGAAGTATGAAGTATGAATAGAGAAGTATGAAGTATGAATAGATTTAAGAAAAAGACATGTTGCGCCGATAAGGGCAGGAGAATGATGATGAAGCTTCATCTATTCTCTATTATCTATTTCCTAGCTTTTCTCCTTTCACACAATCCATCATTTACCTCACCAAATACATTGTATAAAGCGGCTATGACAATACTAAACAAAGATTAAAAAAAAACCTCTGAAAATTTACTAATGATCAGTAGCATCATTTACCTTTCCAACACCCACGACATGTGTTTGTGTGGTCCTCATAAAGTCAGGACCACACAATAGGAACCAATTATATCTCCCATTAGTTCGAGCTTTGCTTAGGGACATGTCTACCCAACTATAAGGTAGCAAATGAAAGTGACAAGCTTAAGACAATGGGCACGAAAACAATGCCTATTGTGACCCTTTGAGGACTCGGTGTGAACCATGGAGTAGTAAGGAATTTAGGAATGGAGGACTCATGTGTGAAGAAACGTTTGATGCGACAACGCGTTTAAAGTATATATCTTTTAAACTGGTAAGAAATCATCGCACTCATTAAAATGGCCGATTGATCCCTATCATTATCAGTCATCTATGACAGACGGGGAATTCCTGAACTGAAGCAACAATTGGAACAGTTATGCTGGCAGACGTTGCACTGGCCAAGGCGTGTCTGAGTAAAATTTGCCAATACAATATACGTACACGTAAAGCTAGCGCTTTACATGTACGTTTTTATACAGTTAAAGGATCCTTTAATTTCTAAGTTGCAATAGAGCCCTGCGATCAAAGAATTTTCTTTACCCTGAGAATCGCTTCCTACAGTGTAAATGTTATATACTTAATACTCTGTTATTGAATACCTTAACGTTTATCCGTGACTAGATCCTAGAAAAATATGCGTATTCACACTCCATTTAATTATACTCTGTGTTGTGAACTATTTGTTTGATGAACAGGAAGATTACATGGCGGTTATGTGATTGTAGTATTTTTACATTTTCATGGGAATGAAGGAATATTTAATGAGTTTAAGCTACTTACTATCCCACGCATGTTGATGTAATTTACGTGAACTGTAAATGCGTACTTCGATATGTCGGAATATAAATATTGTTTCATGTCAAGTGTCTTCCGTTCAACAAACTCGGCTAAATGTTTCATAGGTTTATAAAAAAAAAACCAAGTTGAAAATTAACAAGAATACTTTTGAAGGAAAGAAATTGAAGAAGTCAGGGCTGCAAAGACATTGCAACAGTAGTTGCAGCATAGCGAATAGTTATATCAAAAATGTCCATAACTAAAAAGTTATAATAGACCACAACAATACAACAACAATACTAATGACAGAAAAGAAAATGACATCACATCACCAATCTTGGCAAACGCACTCGTGATCAAGGCAATTTAATGTAAAAAACGTATTAATCATTTTGTTTGACAAAACCTTCGTATGACACATTTTAAATCAAGCTCTTTTAACTTGTGTAAGGAAAAACATAAAATGTAAGTTAAACAAAAGGATTTCAAGAAGGACGACATCATTAAAAATTTTGTTTTCAATGTTTTTAAATCCACTTAAATTCCATTCAGTGCCTTGCAACTGGCAACAGTATCTTATTGAAATTGACCACTTGAAACGAACAACTTGATCAGACTGATATCCCGCCTATTTTCTTACGTTTGCATTCAGACTAACCTCAAAACTTGCTTGGCGATTTTTGATACGTCCTCTATTATAAAGATGGCCATTATGGTTAGTCTTCATGTACTAAGCATTATTGTATTTGGCGAACGATAGTATTTCGTCATTATTTTAGATCTACATCATATGATATCGTGCTAGAAATCGCAGTGACTCAAGAAAAACAGTGCTGCACACAGTATAGGTATTACACCGATATATCCTGGTTTGTAATGACTAATGCATTACAGTTAATAAGATACGTGTAGAATTTTTTAAAACTAGCGGATATATAAGAAAATATTTGATAAAATCTTTGAAACTCACAGTTTCCCATCAGAGTGGCAATCATTTAACATTCCATACAACTGTAACGTCGTCATCTCTTCATTAGTCAGATTTATTTTAAGAAACACCTTTAACTTATCACTAACAATTCCACTATCACTTTTGAACACATTATTAGCACAACAAATCTCAACTTCATTAAAACTATTCACAACTTTTATTCTAATACTCGTAAATCCAAAGAAATTCGCGATTTCTGATGATGCAGTAGTAACGACAGTACTGTCAGCCGGTGCCCGTGCAACTGTCGAAGCTACCAAGTGTAACAATATTGATAACAGACGACGTCACTTATCGTCCGCACTTTATTAATCTGAATCAATTTGGTTCGAGGAGACAATTGGAGGACGATTTCATAGGATACGGGGGGAGACCGGGAGACCACTGGGAACTGACTTTGTCTCTATCACTCTATTCACCATAAAAATCGATGTGAGCAGGTATGACACACCATTAGCTGATTACATAGGTAGGTTTGCGTCTGGTTACGTGTTCATGAATGGAAACCACGACTCGTCAAACGTAGTACGATTACGAACTAGGTAAGCCCCAGACTAGCTAACGCTATGATGTCTTCAAGATGGAGTTTCCCGGGATCGATTCTAGGTCTGTATCTAGCAGAGGATTTATATATATCATTGAGTTAAATGGAGATTTTGTAGTTGTGTCTGGGAACCTTATTCTGGGGGTTTTTTTGTCTCAACTTCTTCTCATTCTGTTTTTCCAGTAAAATATCTTAATACTTGAGTACTTGTGGAAACTTCTGGAAACATTTGTATTTAGTTTGGATACGGAATTGCAGACATTTGAAATTCCAGATAAAGAGGATGTTATCAGGATATTATTGGAATAAGGGCGCTGATTGGGTGACGGGCGGGAAAGAACGTTATCTCTACAAGGAATGTTTGTGCGGATTCTAGCTCATCATCGTTTGATAACATAGGAGTGCCGTGTCTGTAGATTAGGAGATAAACTAGAAGCCGTGGTTCCTGGCTTTCATTCTTATTTGTTAAGTGTGTTTATCTTTAAGAATGCAAATAAATATTTTCACACTAGGTTCAAGTTTATGCCCAAAATCATCATCATCTGCCTCTCCTTTTCCCAACCATGTTGGGGTCGGCTTCCAGTCCAACCGGATGCAGTTGAATACCAGTATTTTACATGAAGCGACTGCCTATCTGACCTTCACAACACAGTTACTGGGTAATACGATACCCCTTGGTAAGACTGGTTGTCAGACTTTCGGGCTTCTGAAGACCTTTAACGACTGCCGAAGATCCACGATTGCCGGGACCAACGGCTTAACGTGCTTTCTGAGGCACGGAGAGGTCTTGATATGTAAATATCAACCGCGGCAAGCGTAGCTTAACCTGATCTAAAGTTTATGCCAAAAATATCGATGACAAAAATTCAATATTTTGTATACATAATTCAATATCTAAATGGTATGTTACATAATGGTATGCTATAAAATAGCTAAATGTTAAAATGTCTGTGATAATAAATGAGTCTTATGATAAAAAAACAGAAGTTTTTTGTTTTGATCTAAAAATGGACCTGTTTTTACCGGTTTTTCAAGTCCACAGAATAGTCCCAGCAGGTTACACAAATAACTAAATACATGTATAGAAATATTAATCAGGTAGGTACACACGACGCCATATCAAGTTATACATATCCAGTATAAGCTGACTTCTCATTGTATGAAAAGTCTATACAATGTGAGGTCAGCTAAAATTGGAATGGTTCAGCTTGATATGTCGTCTTGTGTACTACTGGAACATTTTATATTTTTCTTATGACCAGATCAACGTGACAGATAATATCAGAGACTTATCTTGACCTAATGTCTACCATCACACGATAATATTAGTTTTATATCATATCGTAATTAGTGGCGAAAGTTGTTACGTTAGGTTAGTATGATCAATGACTTTTTAAGGGCTGAGTTCACCAACATTCAAACCACCGGTTAGGTATTTAAACAGTTGGTTTATGTCAAATTTCCTAAGGAAATTTTAAATACAGAATAGATTAAGTATTTAATCAGTTGATTTAAATGTTGGTGAAAACAAGGCTAAGCTGTTTTATTTCGCAAACCCTTCAGGCACAACTTTAATGAAAATGATTCAATATTATGAGAAGTATAAAAAGTAGAGGCTTATTCAATGAAGCTGTTTAGATTATAGTTGCATCATAAAGCAGTTTATCATAAATCAGTTGATTTGCACACAATCGACTTTAATAATTATATGGTTTATATGCGTGCCCGCCATATTAAATTCACCATCTGTAACCCACGTCTTAGATCGCAAGTCAACATGTAGTTAGATTGGTCTAAAAAGTGCGGAAAGTTTCTCTACAGTTCCACCCTCTAAAAAAATGTCTTTTGAATTCAATGTCTATAATATTTAAGTTCAAGTTATGTTCTATTGTCCGCCTGGAAGTCCCAAAACTTACCTTTACTATTTGAACCCCCTTACTAATAAACGTTGTATAGCGTCTGTATAGTTACACAATGCTTTGTCTTCTTCTTTTGAAAGTCAGTTTATTGACGACTGAAAGAGACAAATCGGTGTGTAACTATTCATCTGATTTAATACGTCTATTAGTAAGGGGGTAAATCTTTGAAACTAATACTGAAATTCAAAGCCAACGTAACATCGCCTATAGTCCTAGAAGTATGCACAAGTGAGTATCATTCGCAGTTACAGATGTAAAACAACCGATTTAAAACGTTTAAAATAAAATGTTGCTGTTTTAAACCCCAAATAAATCGTTGTAAACGGTTAAAAACTCGCCTAGAAAAATAAAAGAACTGTGTTTTATACTTCATTGTGGGCAATGTTTGGTCACCTGACGTCATGTTGTTCATGCCGTTTTTTTTTTAACTTATCAATAGAGTTTTTATAATTTAGGTAGGTAATACCTACGCTTGGTCGGCCGGACCAACTAGAACTAAACCCGCTAAGTATATCAATATCAATATCAATATACTTATCACACATTTAAAAAATCTTTACACAGTTTATAGGTCCTTCATATCCCTACCTCGGCAAAATCAAGAAAATGTAGTTGTAATTAAGAAAAACATAGTCATCTACACCAACCGTTTTAAATTGAAAAATGGTTTATTTCGGTTTTAAACAGTTTTTTTTTTTTTCGTTTTAAACGGATTGGTTTTAAACCGGCCTTACATCTATATTCGCAGTCGTGGGGCTAAAGAAAACCCGATCTAATCCTATATTTATTGATACAACAACAACAAGCACATTATTTACTAATTTATCGTTACATCTCTATCACCAGTATCCGTTCACATGTAACCCCTAAAATACAGGACGGTAACAAAGTCGAGCACATGTTATAGATTAATTTTGAGTTACTGAAGCCGCCATGTGCCCATGGCCAAGGTTACATTATATTTTGGGGGTAGGGTTGTCAGAGAAAAAATATTTGGAACGTTTCACACTTTGGCGTAAGATCTGTCTAAACTTTTTCAATATTGTTGTTACAAGTAGGAGTTACAAAATAATATTTTGTAACTCCTACTTGTAACAACAATACCTAAATTATATCCCATTCAAAGTATTATTTTAATTATTCACCATGTTACAGAGATACTTTTTTATTTTCACCATCTTTATATTATAAAGATGGTGAAAATAAAAAAGTATCTTTATATTATAAAGATGGTGAAAATAAAAAAGTATCTCTGTAACATGGTGAATAATTAAAATAATACTTTGGTCTCCTTTTTAGGTTAATAAATATATTGTATTAATATCACATAATTTATTTACTTTGAAGGGAAAAGGAAAAGAAACAGATTTCTTCCATTCGATTACGAAGCCAAAACATGGCTTCCGAGGATTAAGTAGCTGATCTTGTCATGTATTGATCTATCCAAACAATTTAGCTTAATCTAATTTACAGTATATCCTCTCTAATCTGCACTAAAACATTTCCTGACTGTGGCGTAGCTTTTGCCTTATAAGATTTCATCAATGTATTCGTCAGGAAAAGTAAGTTAGGTTTAGGGTAGCCCTATTGAGTAAAGATAACATATTCTTAGAAAGGGATGCACATTGAATATGCCTTATCTTCACGCGTATTCTGTGGGGTAAGCAAACAAACGGTTGTGTATATAATTTTATCAAACAATTTTGATCCTTGATGTTTATTAATTGGACCTCGCTCCTCTTTATGAATCCACGCAAGGGCTCTTGGGCTTCTATAGTTGTAGCGTTGTAGAATGGCAACAACGGCCATTGACCCACCTACATTTTCTAGCATTTCTTATTTCATAAATTGAAATAGGTCAATTCCGTCAACGGACCTGGATCATCTCAAAGAAGAGGTACACCTCAACCCACATGGATGACAAAGATCCAAAAGGACATGAGGGAGGTGGGACTTACGGAAGATGATGCACAAGACCAAAATAAATGGCGCACATGATTGGGAAAGCTGATCCCGTGTAACGAGAAAAGGCGAGACCAAAGAAGAAGTACGTCCTGGATCATCTATCGTGATCATCAACATGTTCCAATAACGAAAAGCCATACATAGTTTATTGTTTGAGTTCTTACGGAGAGATATTAGGGGAAGGGCAATGACCGCTATTGTCATACTAAAGGCTCCTTCAAACAGGCGCGACACGCGATAAAATCGCCCGCGACGCAAAGGCACCGCAAGTCGCGCAACGAGCGGTGCCTTTGCATCGCGCGCGATTATATCTCGTGTCGCGCCTGTTTGTAGGAGCCTTAAAACGTGCCAACTATTTTAATTATTTATCTACTCGTGGGGCAAGGACTAAAACTTTATTTATTTCCTTTTGTATAGGTGCCCATGTAAAATACGTAAATGAATAAAATGAAAGAGTTACTTATCTGTGTCAGTCGAACTAAAAAAGTGTTATAAATATACGAGAAATAAGTTGAAAGGAAACACCATTACTTTTTAACAAAAAAAGAAAAAGTTTGAAGATACAGTTCCTAAAACAACAAGTAACTTCATCCGTACGTCTTGCAAGACGTAACTTTTTATAAGGCAAATATAAAATTAATGTCATACGAACTGCTACTTTGAACTAGTTGAAATAAAGTTCATATTAACTTGGGTATTTAATTTTTTTTTTTTTTTTTTTTTTTCTTTATTTATTTAGGGACATTTATGATCGCAATGCGTATGTCAGTCCCATCGTAACCTAAACTCATTTCTCATATCTGGGCCATGAACCTAAACAGACTCGCCGCATCATCACCATTTGGTTGAGCCAGGATTTTGTGGAATGTGCCTACTTCAAGTCTGTTCAACCTCAAGACCCTAAACAAATCCTTTCTACCAGACTCGGTCCGAACACAGTCCATCAATAAGTGGTGTAAGTCTTCAACAACTCCGCACTCCACACAGTTAGGCGAGTTCGTTTTTCTCATCATGAACGCAAACTTATTACATGGAATGTGTCCAGATCTGAGTCTATGAGCCGTAACAACTAATTTTCGACTTAAATTACTATTTACAAACCAGGGTACACGAAAAGGCTGACTCTGCATGGTTTTATACCAAATCCCTTTGTCTAAAGAACGCTTGTCAAAATATTCATTCCAGTCATCATAACACTTTTTTTTATATTTAGGTAAAACCTCTGAATAATCCAAAATTATATTAGTTTCTTTTCCATTTTTAGGAATAATAAGCTATCATTTTTGAATAGTGAAACTTGATAGTTGTATTTTTTGTGTTTTAAAAACCTTGACAGATGTTTTCATTTTGGTTTATAATAGAGCTACTGTACCTACCTACTCTTGTAGGTATCAGTTTACTATATGTATAATGTAGACAATAGGAAAAAACCGATCTAACACTAATATACAATCAATTTTATCAGCTTAGGGTAATTTAGGGACAGTCACATGTATCACTATCTTCAGTCTGGAAGAAAAAAATAATGAAAATCAGCAATCGTAATTTTGATATTTGAGATACCTATTCGTGTTAAGGCTCCTTCAAAAAGGCGCGACACGCGATAAAATCGCGCGAGACACCAAAGCACCGCAAGTCGGCGGTGCCTTTGTGTCGCGCGCGATTATATCGCGTGTCGCGCCTGTTTGTAGAAGCCTTTATATATATGTATGTATATTTATTCCGTTACACACTCACCCAATAGGTACCGAGTTATATTTTTTGCTCCTTAAAATCTATTAAAGCGAAGGCAGGTGCGTTATAAAAACATAATAATGTAAATCTAATTATAATAATCGTATATAAGCAAGTCTAAACACATTATATAATAAAATTATGTGGGATCTCAATTTGAAACGATGACAGCCACAATATGTTTATAAACATATTTGTGACGTAAATATGTACAAAATTTATATGTTGTTAGATTAACAACCTAAAGCTGACAGACGCTCAACTTTTTGTTCATTTTTGTCTTTCATTCTACATATTATTTCACTTGAAGTGAAACGTCTGAACACAAAATGAATTAAATTGAATTAAAAGTGAAAAATGAATTCTTTATTGAACGGATCCAACGATGCTGATGTTGGATTTGGGCACTCTTTCACTAGCCTACCGAATTATCGAAAATTGAAATGAAGGGAACATTATGAATGTTCATTCCTCTATGTATAATTTCGGCGTCGTGTGAATGTGGAATGTAACAAAAAATCACATTCACTCGAGGGAAGCGTCTGATACCTATGAGGAAACGCGATCACTTGATCATTGGCGTTTATTTCATACATACATTTTTTCCCCTTTTATTAATATAATTACGCAAAACAGAACATAGGGACATGGCAGTGGTAGATATACATTACATCCTAATTTTTTTTTTAGACTAGGATCATTCACCATTGAGAAAACCGAGGAATAGGTACCGTTAGTATGGAGTGAACGGCCACGTGACCACGTTTCCTCTTAATAGCGTGCTTAGACATAAATAAATACTACAGTCTATGTAAATAAAAAATAGGAGAAACTCCCACGCAATGTTGACATTATAATCTGTTCTGTACACATTGAATTTGTCATTGACATTGGCTCTGTGAACTTAGTAGGGTTATAACTTTGACTGGTTTGAGACAAAAATAGATCTAGGTACAGTATCTACATAAATTGAATGAACATTAAAATAAAAAAACAAGCGTCTGCTTTGCGATATTAAATTTACGGGCTTAAAATAAAATAATAATTAAATACATCGTGATATTTGTGGCCATCGATAAGTCCACAAAAAATCTTAAGATTTCAGTTACTTACACTGGGGACTCAGACGAATAAACTGTCGTTTTTCCACGAATTGTTACAAGAATCATTTTCAATTACATTTAACTTCAAAATCGTCATTTCATTTAAGGTAAAAAAACAATGAAACACGCACCTTTGAACAAAAAATAGATAACATTTCTGGAAAATACAATTCATAAAAAAATCACATGAGACCCACTATTTCCTCGTAATAAAAATGGCTACCAACTAAAATGACGCTGTTGCTGCAATGATGTCACTTTGATAAGAAGAAGATAAAGGCTGTTGCAATCGTTATCAGTTATCTTCTGTAATATCGCGAGAATTATGTAGGTATGGCAAATCAATATACTTAATGTATTAGATACAACGATTATGTGTGTTATTGTTATTGTAACTAATGAGGGTCTGTAGGTCATCTCATTATTTAATTCGATAATAACAGCAAATTGTAGATCATCAACGAAGCAAAAGGTGTATGTTAGGATCAATCTTTGAATCTTAGTCTAGTATAGTACCCGGTGATAAATATTGCACATCGACCTTTGGAAAGAGACAATCGGCTAATTTCGGCTTCGTAGAGCGTTATCTCTGTCGCACGATATACAAACAGTCCGGTATCAATTAGGAGCTATTAAAACAATTATGATTTGCTTCTTTTGATAATTATTTTTATTCTTTGTATAAAATACAAAAAAGGTAAAGGTCGATGTGCAATATTTATCGCCGGGTACTGTACATTGATGGCGAAATAAATTTATTAGTAAACAAAACTGGGCTGAATCGACACATTTGCATGGCGTTTAGATATCTTTTTATGTTGTAATGTAATATTACAAACATAAAGAAAATATAAGCAAAAAAGAAGACAAATAAACATATTGCTGTAGAGAGCATATATTATTTATATTGTAGCCACGGTAGAAAGGAACGTATTACCTACCAAGCATACAAATAAGACACATAAACACGAACTATCCCGTTTACTTATAGACAGTAGACACGTGTCCATAATGATATGCAGCTGTGACATTCAAAATGGTCCTTTGCCTCTGACGTCATTGCGGAAAACAGTCACATTAGAGAAAATACAACAAGGATCAGATCAGAAAATCATCGATGAATGAAACAAGAACATCTAATTTACTTTTGTAGTGGCGCTTCATGTCAAGGAAATTGCTATAAGATTAGAGGAAGACTAAGGAATCGATGAATGGATGAGAGAGATTAGAGAGAGAGGGAGAGATAGATCCATAGAAGTCAATACTGAGATGACAGCTGGTAATGATGAAGAGGACATGCTCCGCTGACTCCAAACACATGAATCGCAGGAAGATGATGATTCTGGACCGGAACCTGGCGTATTAAGAAATCACTGAGGGTTACGCAACATCGTGAGGAATCATTTATAACATAATGTTACGAGCTTGGGGTTCGTTACAATAAAACTGCCGATTTTAATAACCAAAAAAATGACAATTTACTCACCAACACTAATTACAATTCAAACACTCAAATAAAGAAACACAATGTCACTTACTGATCACTCTTAGTCGCACTCGAATATCGCTTTCGATGTTATCGCATGTATAGCTTATTCAAAACTATGTGTCTCGCGGCTAACGCCCGCCTTATATAGTCCCACAGAGCTACTTTAGAAACATCTAGTATGTTCGAGTACATAGCGGTCCCGACCGACTCGACGTCGATAGTTCTCGGAACTACTAGTACCTACAGGAAGGGTCAATGTCCTAGTACCAAGGCCAAGGTATTAGTTCTGCTACTCGATACAAGATGGCGCTAGTGGTAACTAATGGCGATACATGGCGATGTATCAAGCATTATTTTTGGCGCGCAACACTGCCCCCTCCTAAGACATGCTCGTCCCGAGCATTATCGGCCCCGTAATAACGCGCCAGTCGATCCACATGGACGATCTTAGGAGTACCTCTTGCACCTTTCCGTATCCGATAGGTTACGTCATTGATCTTAGTCACAATCCGGTACGGTCCGTCCCATTTAGCTTGGAGCTTAGGAGATTTCCCTTTGCTGCGGACTGGATTGTGCAACCACACGAGTGAACCTTCGTCGAACTCTTTGTTGTTCATTTTGCGGTCATAACGGGTTTTCATCTTTTCGGACATTTGCTGGCCCGATTGTCTGACGTGCTCATAAATGTCGTTCATTTTGTTCCGCAAATCATTTGCATAATCAGTTACACTGCGTGGGGCATCAGGTGGTATTCCGGTGATCAGGTCTGCAGGCAGCCGTAGTTCTCTTCCGAAGTTTGCGAAAGCTGGCGTCACCGATGTACTTTCGTGGACAGCGCTTCGATATGACAACAAAAACGGTTGTATGTGCTTGTCCCAATCTCGTTGCCGATTTTCCACAACTTTTGCTAGATACCTCTCCAGTGTCTGGTTAAATCGTTCCACCATTCCATCCGATTGTGGGTGGTAAGAAGTCGTTCTTGTTTTATGAGTACCCATAACTCGACAAGTTTCCTGGAATATTTGTGACTCAAAATTCCTTCCTTGATCACTGTGAATCTCCAAAGGTACTCCAAAACGACAGAAGACTTCATGAACTAATTTATCCGCAACTGTCGAAGCTTCTTGATTTGGAATGGCGAAGACTTCCGGCCACTTAGTGAAATAATCCATCACAACCATGAAATACTTGTTGCCACTTTCACTTTCCGGAAACGGCCCCGCAACGTCGAGGGCTATCCTCTCCCATGGTGCACCAACATTGTACAATTTTAATGCACCTCTACTACGAGTCTGAGGTCCCTTTACAGCTGCACAACTTGTACATTTGCGACACCAATCCTCGACATCGTCCCGACAGTGGACCCAGTAAAACCGTTCTCGTATCTTCAGTAGAGTCCGTTTTACTCCCAGATGACCTCCTGAACAACCATTATGGTACAACTGTAGAACATCCGGTACTTGAGCTTTAGGGACAACCATTTGCAAATGACAGCTGTCTCCCCGAGCATTTTCCCATTTACGGCACAGGACTCCATCCTGAACCACCAAGCTGTCCCATTGGGCCCAATAGCTTTTTGTGACCGAACTCATCGCTGAGACGTCACTCCACCTGGGCTTAGGAGCACTGGCCTTCATCCACTCCAGAATCGGTTTGATGTCTGAATCTTCCTGCTGTGCACGTTGTAGGCTTTCCTTCCACTCGTTGTTGAGGTCTGTCTTTAGCATCCTCACAGGTACCACTTCCTTACTCTCTTGCCTAGTACAATGCTTGCAGTCTTCAGGACAAGGTCTTCTTGACAATGCATCTGCGTTGCCATGAGATTTTCCGCTGCGATGTTCGACCACGAAGTCGTATTCCTGCAGTAGTTCAATCCATCTCGCAACTTGTCCTTCTGGGTTTTTGAACTGCAATAGCCATTTCAGTGCAGCATGGTCAGTTCGTAAGTGGAATTTCCGCCCTAGAAGATATTTGCTAAAATACTGCAACGACTTTACCACAGCAAGTAGTTCCCGTCTCGTTACACAATAGTTCCTTTCCGGCTTTGACAACGACTTGCTGAAGTACGCTATCACAACCTCTTGGTCACCGTTCCGTTGAGATAACACACCGCCAAGTCCTATGTCACTTGCGTCTGTGTCAACTATAAATTCCTTGCCTGTATCAGGGTACCCCAAAATAGGTGTTTTGCACAGACGGTCCTTTAGCTCCTGGAATGCGATGTCGCAACTTTTATCCCAGCAGAAATGTCGCTTCTCCTCGGTTAGCTTATGCAGGGGTTTGGCTATGTCTGCAAAGTTCTTGACAAATCGCCGATAATAGGAGCACAAACCCAGAAACGCTCTGACCTGCGTCTTGTCTTGTGGAACTGGCCAGTCCTTGACAGCAGCAATTTTCTCTGGATCCGTGCGGATACCTTCTTCAGACACGACATATCCCAAAAAGCTAACTTGTCGTTTGAATAGTGAACACTTCTTCGGACTTAACTTGAGGTTGGCACTCTGGATCTTCATGAGCACGCGTTCCAGGTTTTGTAGATGTTCTTCAAACGTACGGCCTACGATGATGATGTCGTCCAAGTAGACCAGGCAGGCATCGCCAATTAACCCGGTAAGTACAAGTTCCATCAACCTTTCGAACGTTGCCGGAGCATTGCACAATCCAAACGGCATAACTTTAAATTGCCACAGACCCTTTCCTGTCGAGAATGCAGTTTTCTCCTTGTCCTTGGGATCAATTTCAACTTGCCAGTAGCCACTTTTAAGGTCCAGCGTGCTAAACCACTTTACTCCAGTAAGCATGTCCAGCGTGTCATCGATTCTTGGCAAAGGATAGCTGTCCTTCTTCGTCACGTCGTTCAGACGACGATAGTCAACACAAAACCGCATGCTGCCATCCTTCTTTCTCACCAGCACTACAGGTGAACACCATGGACTAGATGAAGGTTCAATAACACCGTCCTTCACCATTCCCTCAATCATGGTTTCCACTTCCTTTTCACGTGCTACCGGCAATCTCCTTGGCCGCTGACGGATAGGCAATTCGTCTCCTGTATTGATTTTGTGTTGAACTAAGCCAGTCCTCCCGATGTCAGCATCGTTTGACGAGAAAACACCGGCGTACTTATGTAACATCTTCTTTGCCTTGACCATTTCATTTTGGGACAGAGCGCTGCGGCAGTCTTCTAAAAGTGTGGTCACTCTCGTTTGTGCATCCTTGCTGAGGGTCCCAGTCGATAGATATTGGCATCGACGCAACCAATCCACTTCCTCGCAAGTACCAAGTAGTGTGCCTTTTTCTATAATCTGTTCCTGATCACAAAGGTTCAGCACACGTACCCCTGAGATGTCGGTGGCTCTGACCAAAGTTCGTGCCACTTTCCATGGAAGGTCATTGTCTACCCTTTCCACGAGTACACAACGATAAGTTTGTCCAGGATTACGAGGAAGACTAACCGGAACAATCGTTTCCGATCTCGGCGGAAGAACAATTTTCTTAAGGCTGTATACATTTCCTGGTAACGCCCCTTCCACGAAAACTTCCTCTTGTCCACATTTCAATACACCTTGCTTAACGTCGATCTCGCAACAATTCTTCCTCATAAAGTCAAGGCCCAGGATGCAATCGTCCATTATGTCAGCCACAATGACATTATGCAGGTAGATTCTGTTGCCTAGCTTCAACTCCATCTTCTTCTGTCCACGGACGGGTATGCGCTGACCGGTGGCTGTTACCAAATTAACGTGTTCTCGGTTGTGTGCGGAGTCCCCAAGGAACCGACTTATAAGTTGGGAACTGACGACCGTACGAGAGGCTCCAGTATCTATGGTCAGCTTACACGGCGTTCCGTTGACCTCGCCCTTGATGATTAGGCTATTCCCATCATGGGTTTGTGTGATCGAAATCCTTGGGGCTCCTTGAACATCAGCCAGCACCCGCCCCGCAGTCCTGGCTATTACTCGTTTTCCTGCTGCTGGTGTTGGGCGGTGCTGTTAACCGCACTGCCCTCTGGAGATCGGCCGTCTTCTCTTTCTGCAGTTCGCTTAGGGCAACTGGATCGAAGGTGGCCCCTTTCCCCACAGCCGTAGCACCTAGGGCTGTATCCTTTATTGCGGTCGCGAACTGTAGCCGCTGCAACCTCCCTGACGCGATGGGAACGATGATCCTGCCGCACCGCTTCCACCTCTAATGCATGGGCCAAGGCGTCCTTAAGCGTCCCGTGGTGACCGAGCCTCACAGCAGCTCTAACTTCAAGGTCGCGGATGCCGTCGATGAATGCCTGCACCAGGTTCCCATCAATAAGCGCAGGTACGGACTGGTAAGCTTTACGAACCAGCTTCTCCACTTCAAGGGCCCACTGCTGCAGGTTTTCGTTACTGCGTTGCACGCGATCCTTGAGCTGCGCCCGAAACACGTGTTCCAGGTGAGCGTCGCCATACCGAGCCTCCAATGCCTCAAGGAGCTGCTCGTAAGTCACTTCCTTACCGAGAGCTTCCAGGACAGTTAAGGCCTGGTCACGCAGGCCCAGGGTGAGGGCAGTCATGGCCTGACTTTTATTCCACCCGTTCGCCTTCATGACAGCCTCAAACTGGATTTTGTAGGCCGACCAGGAAGAAGTTCCGTCGAACGGTGGCACTTTGAATCCACGTAGCGAAGGTGTTATAGCTACGGGAGCTGCGATTCCATCCCCAAGTTTAAGGTTACCCAACTCTTGCTTCACATTCGCAATGACGTCATTAAACTTGCTGATCTGAGTTTCAGCATCTGACAGGCGGTTGTCATGCTGGGCAACCTTCTCCTTCACCTCCTTCATCTCTTTCCTCAAGGTTGCGTGAAGATTCTTCATGAGGAGCATCTGCTCTTCCTGGCGGCGCACCTGCTCCTCTTTATCCCGCTGGAGCTGTTCCTCCAACCGACGTGCCTGTTCCTCCTGTCGGCGAGCCTGTTCCTCCTTATCCCGCTGGAGCTGTTCCTCCAACCGACGTGCCTGTTCCTCCTGTCGGAGGGCCTGCTCCTCCTGTCGGCGGGCCTGCTCCTCCTGTCGGCGGACCTGCTCCTCCTGTCGGCGGGCCTGCTCTTCCTTGTCCCGATGGAGCTGTTCCTCCAACCGACGAGCCTGTTCCTCCTGTCGACGAGCCTGTTCCTCCTGTCGGCGAGCCTGCTCCTGCAGCATCATCATCAGAGCAGCAAAATCTGGTGCTGATGATGCTGGAGCAGCTGTGGATGGGCCCGCCTCCGTGGTCGGTATCTGGCCTTCCGACCTCTGTGGCGTTGTTCCACCGAATCGCCTCTGGTCCGTCTCTTGCTGGCGTTGACTCCGGGTACGGATACCCTCCATGTCGTCTTTCGGTAAAATCGGCATTTTAAACCTCGCTTCTGACACCAATTGTTACGAGCTTGGGGTTCGTTACAATAAAACTGCCGATTTTAATAACCAAAAAAATGACAATTTACTCACCAACACTAATTACAATTCAAACACTCAAATAAAGAAACACAATGTCACTTACTGATCACTCTTAGTCGCACTCGAATATCGCTTTCGATGTTATCGCATGTATAGCTTATTCAAAACTATGTGTCTCGCGGCTAACGCCCGCCTTATATAGTCCCACAGAGCTACTTTAGAAACATCTAGTATGTTCGAGTACATAGCGGTCCCGACCGACTCGACGTCGATAGTTCTCGGAACTACTAGTACCTACAGGAAGGGTCAATGTCCTAGTACCAAGGCCAAGGTATTAGTTCTGCTACTCGATACAAGATGGCGCTAGTGGTAACTAATGGCGATACATGGCGATGTATCAAGCATTATTTTTGGCGCGCAACAATAACATCACGCCTGTAATCCCCGAACGGAGGGTTAGGCAGTGGTGTAACTAATTAGGTACACCCAGAATTCCAAACAATCCTTAATAATGGCCAGAAATTGCACACACAGATCAAGAATCATAACCAAAGCTAATGCCTTCTCTGTTTAATAAGAAACCTTACCCTGCATTGGGCCAGTAGGCATTCTAATTAAGGCTTCCACTTTATAACTAGTTAGATAATTATCAGGTTATAGAACACAAACTGAATGTCATACTGTTGAATGTTGACCTTCTTTGATACAGTCACAGTTTGATTTATGGTTCTGATTCTATTCTGTCTAAGTTGATTTGAATGTTGAATGACTTTTGAATATTCGCCAATGCGTTGCTCATGTATTTTTTACAATATAATATCTCGTGTACGAGTTCAAGTCTTTAATTGTGTGTATCCACGTAAAAAACTTTTACTCAAAGGTTAACAGGGTTATGGGCCCAGAGTGCGCAAAGATGTGGAATTTTACTAAGATACAATGAGCGAACAAGACCTGGCAACTATGTCTGCAGGAGGCGGAAGCGTAAGTGGGCTTTGTATTGAGAAACTGAAGGGGCGAGACAATTACCTCCTCTGGAAGTTTAATATGAGAAACCTGCTTATCCATGACGATCTTTGGTGTTCTATCGACGGGTATCCGGAGTGCGATAAGTCTAATCCGGAGCTGAAACGGCGTAAGAATGAAAGGGCGTTGGCTAAGATCTGCCTGTCAGTGGACGCTTCATGCGTGTCCCACGTGATGACTGCGAAGACAAGTAAGGATGCCTGGTTGAACCTGGAGAAGGCGTATGACGATAAGGGCATAGGCAGGAGATTAAAACTGTTGCGGATGCTGTGCTCGGTAAAGTTAGACGACTTTGGTGGTAATATGGACAAATATGTTGGCGAATGTTTGTCGTTGTCGCAACAGTTGGCGGCTGTAAATAAACCGATTGACGATGAGTTCCTGGCGGCGATTATTCTTCAGGGATTACCTCCTAAGTTTGATCCAATGATCATGGCCTTGGAGAGTAGTGTGAGTGACCTAACCAGTGACTTCGTGAAGGCTAAACTGCTACAGAATACGAAGTGGTCTGATAATTGCAAAGGTGGAGATTGCCTGATTGCTGATAAGTCAGAGAAAAGGTCTGGTAAGAGGCGCCAAGAGAAGAAGCCGAGGTGTTGGAACTGCGGGAAGTCTGGTCACGTTAAGAAGGAGTGTACCCAGAAAAGTGTTGCGATGGTCGCGACTCGGTTCTTGGCTGACACGTGGTACGTAGACTCGGGTGCGTCGAGTCACATGACGGGACGGCGAGACTGGATACACGATTTTTCTACAAGGAGTGTAGAGGGGAACGTGGCAAGCGGACAGACTTTGAAATGCGTTGGTATCGGTAATGTGTGTTTGAAACTCAGAGATTATGTTTTGACTCTTAAAGAAGTGATGTACATTCCGGGAATGAGTGTTAATTTACTGTCTGTAAATAGTTTAGCAGTTAAAGGGCTTAGAGTGGAGTTTATTGAGTCTACTTGTAAGATTTTTAGAAATAAATCTTGTATAGCTAATGTTAGGTCTGATGGCGGGGTATACAAACTGCATACTAACGCGGTAGCTTTAAGTAGTGTAAATAAAGAGGTTTCAAAGGAGTCTTGGCACCATAGGTTGGGTCATTTGAGTTATGACAGCTTAAAGTCACTGTCACACGTTATTGATTTTCAGAATGCAGAAATTACAAATAATTGCGATGTTTGTATTCTTGGAAAACAAATAAGATTTCCGTTCAAGAAATCTGGTCGTGACGTAGCGGCTAAGCGGTTAGATCTGGTGCATACAGACTTGTGTTCGATTCCTCTTGCGTCCCACTCAGGTAAGCGGTACATTTTAACTTTTCTGGATGATCACTCGCGGAAAGTATTCTTGTACTTCTTGAAAAATAAGAGCGAAGTAGCTAGCGTCACCATGGACTTTGTTAGGCTCGTGGAAAAACAATGTGAATCCAAGGTAAAGGCAATACGCAGTGATAACGGTACGGAGTACGTAAATAAAGAGCTAAGCTCATTCTTCAGACAGAAGGGTATTGTGCATCAGGTCACTGTTCCGTATTCGCCTCAAATGAATGGTGCGGCAGAGAGGTTGAACAGAACTCTTTTGGAACGGGTACGTTGTATGTTGTATCACGCGGGTTTGGATCACAAGATGTGGGCTGAGGCGGCTAACACTGCCGGGTACCTTATTAATCGGTCTCCGTCTAGTAGATTAGGTGGGAAAACGCCCGAAGAGGTTTGGTCGGGTAATAGGGTAAAGTATGACCACTTACGGATTTTCGGTTGCGAGGCCTTTATACATATCCATGACGTTAAGCGAAATAAGTTGCAACCTAAGAGTAAGAAATATATTTTTGTCGGTTATGAAGACAATGGAAGATCTTACAGGTTGTATGACTCTGAGACACATAATATTAAAAGAAGCCGTGATGTCAAATTTAATGAAAGTGTGTTCCCAGCCAGAAAGCTAGGAACTGGACATGGATCACCCACTATAGAAATATTTCTTTCAGGGGAAGAAGTTGACGATTCCAACAGTGAGTGGAAGTCAAGCGTGCCTGAGAGTGAGGTGGTTGGTGATGCAGCTCGGGAGTTAGTCACTGAAGAGCCGGTAACGAGGAATGTTGAACCGGTTGTGTCTGCGAGCGGTGATGATGGCGGCGACGACACTTTGGTTTTTGAAGATAGCGTTGAGGAGGTGGTAGAACCTCCGGAACCGAGGTACAATCTTAGATCTAGACAACCTAAGGGTTTGTACGCACATGATGAGATCCCAACTGAACCGCGCACTGTTAAGGAAGCTCTAGGCTCAGGGCAGAGCGACTTGTGGCAGCAAGCTATGCAGGTGGAGATTGATTCGTTCAATCAGCATGAGGCTTGGGAGTTGGTGGATCGTCCTATAGGCAAAAACGTGGTTCGGAATAAATGGATCTTCAAAATTAAGTGTGACGCCGAGAGGAAGATAGCCCGATATAAGGCTAGGTTAGTAGCCAAGGGTTTTACACAAAAGTATGGTGAAGATTATTTTGAGACGTTTTCACCGGTAGTACGGTATAGTTCGTTGCGACTATTGTTGGCGATAGCCGTAGACATGGAACTCGATATAGACCATCTGGACGTACAGACGGCGTTCCTAAATGGTAATTTAGATGAGGAAATTTTTATGTTTCAACCGGAGGGGTTCATTTCACCTGGTGAAGAAAATAAAGTCTACAGATTGAAAAAGGCAGTCTATGGACTGAAACAAGCTTCACGAGCTTGGTATCAGAGGGTGAAGGACGTGCTTCTGCTGACAGGTTTTGTTCAATGCCAACTTGAACAATGTATCTTCTATAAAAGAAATGGTAAGTCGGTTGTTTACATTGCCTTGTACGTCGACGATTTCATTGTGTGTTACAATGATGCACGCATGGCTGAAGAGCTGAAAGAGAGTTTACGTAAACCATTTAAGATTAAGGACTTAGGTGCGGTGCGGCATGTTCTCGGGGTCACATTAGAGCGTGAGAGGACGAACAAAACTCTTAAGCTTTGTCAGGCGAGGTATATTGAGCGCTTGCTCGACAGTTTCGGTATGTCGGAATGCAAACCAGTCCAGACTCCTTTGGACCCAAACATTAAGTTTACTGATACGAGTGTGTTAGGCGAAGGTAATGTTCCGTATAGGGAATTGATAGGTTCCCTTATGTATCTGAGTGTTTTTACACGGCCAGATATTACGTATGCAGTTTCGTACTTAAGCCAGTTTAATACGTGTCATACTATGGAACACTGGAGGGCTGCGAAACGTGTATTGAGGTATCTTAAAGGAACTCAAAACGTTAGTCTTGTGTTTAGAAGGTCGGGTCATGTTAACATTGAGGGGTTTGTAGATGCGGACTGGGGCGGTGACGTACGCGACCGAAAATCATTTTCGGGGTTTGTTTTTAAGTATGGGGGAAACACCATCTCCTGGGAATGCAGAAAACAAACATGTGTTAGTTTATCAAGTACTGAGGCTGAGTACGTTGCTCTTAGTGAGGCTGCTAAGGAGGCACGTTGTCTTAGGGACTTGGTTACTGAATTGACTGGTAGTTCTGGGTTAATCGTCGGTTTGTTCAATGACAACCAGTCTGCTCAGAAACTTAGTGTCAATCCAGTGTTTCATAGGAGGACTAAGCACATAGATATCAGGTACCACTATGTTAGGGAGGCTGTGAATAATCATGTAATCAAGTTGAATTATTTACCTACTCAGGAAATGGTGGCTGATGTACTAACTAAATCTTTGTGTGCTCCTAAACATAAGTTCTGTGTTATGAACTTGCGCTTAGGTTTTTCTTAAGCCAGTTGAGCCAGTGGTGATGTTTGAGTTCAAACAGTGATTGAGGGGAAGTGTTGAATGTTGACCTTCTTTGATACAGTCACAGTTTGATTTATGGTTCTGATTCTATTCTGTCTAAGTTGATTTGAATGTTGAATGACTTTTGAATATTCGCCAATGCGTTGCTCATGTATTTTTTACAATATAATATCTCGTGTACGAGTTCAAGTCTTTAATTGTGTGTATCCACGTAAAAAACTTTTACTCAAAGGTTAACACATACTTAACAAACTTCAAATTCTATTGTAACCAAAAACCAAAAATTTATTAGGACCTTTTTGTAAAAAATGGTTCATGTTCATGTCTCATCTTACTCATTCGCGGTAAAACTATGGGTATTTGATAACCGCTCTCATTTTTATGAACAGCCTTGATAACGGACGAGTGTTACGATGTGATAATGCGGCAGATAATTGTATTTTGAAGGATATGTGTTACTGGAGATTACTGTTATCAGCTTTTCGTAATTTATATTGTAACTCGTGTTTTGGGGGATATATTAATGATCTACATTTTAATGTGTTTGGGTATAGACGGTGGTGGGACCGTGTTTTATTAAAATTGTTGCAAACGGTTGACTTCTGGAGCCTTCAGATGTTTTGATTTTAAAACCGAGTGAGTTATTTCGTTACAAATTCGAAAACATGCGCACAAAGTTATTTGTGCCGCCTACATAGGATGGAACCTGACAAATTCTAATAAATTGACGACAGTTTTGAATAATTAATAATTAGGTGTACCTAGGTACATTGCGCTAAGAGCAAAATATATATGTAAACAAAACAAACATCAAAATAGCACCAAGATTTTTCCTGTTATTAAATTCTCATAAAAACATTATTACCGCCAATAAAATAATAGAACAAACACAATACTTCTCGGAAGATTAAAATAAATATCTTGAACGATATTAGCATAAGAATACGCTTGGAACAAAATAAATACACTTGTGCCTATATTTTGTATTGCTGCGCTCTCTGAGTTATTAATAGGTGATACAAAAGACCCTTGCAATAAATATTATGGTGGCCATAAAGGGTGGACAAAGGGAGTTCGACGACTTGATCGTGGTTTGTTTTCACGGTACTCGTGATAGAAGGTTTGTTTAGTAATGTTGCAGGTAGTCAAGCACTTACCTCAAGCTTCTTTGTAAATTAGAGTAGTTTTAGACCGTCTTTTGTCGTTTCATTGTCTTATAGGGGTTTTGCTTTATTATGAAGAAAAGGTCCTGTTTACTCATTTGTAAATAATTACTAACTAAAGACTCTTGTATAAATGGCCTGAGAAAGGCTGTTGGGGAGATTGCGTGCAGAAAACAAAGAATTAAGTGTTATGACTTAACTTGAGCGACGTTATTGATATAATTAAGTTAATATTGATTGAATTATCATATAAGCTGTCTGGCAGAGTTGAAAGTGCAATTGCAACCACAAGAGTTATTCAAGCCTAAATACGTACCTACCTACCACTAAAGTATAGCACTGCGAAAAGGATAAAACATAATTTACCAAAATCCCACGCAAAACACAGCTTGAGACTCCGAACTAGACAATGACAATTACGATTAAAATATCATCAGGAAAAATTAAGCTCACATTTTTCCTTTTATTCTCTTTAGATGCTTTTAGCGTGACAATGGCATACTGCTGCATATCGGCAGCGTAAAGTTACCGTAGGTACTTCAAATTACTTCAAAATAAATTGTGTCAGCCCCGAGCTATTTTGCAGTATGTAGCTATCTTCGCAAAATACAGCAAATAACAGTAAAAATATTATCTTATCGTACAAAACAATGGAACAACACACCCCACTCGATGCACTGACCCTATAACACCTGCTGACCTTGCAACGCCGCAAGCTCTAAGATTTGTTTGTGTTACACAACTTGTTTCATGTTTATTATTATTCGAGGCTTCGGCTCTGTGTCTATTATTATTTACTATTATCTTATGGTCGTAGTGAGCTAGCGTGCAAGCAGTGGTCGTTTCTTGCTGTGCAAGATGTTGCCAATCGCCTTTTTATTTTGTATGTATATTGTTCTAGAAATGCATTAAATTGTGCAGCCTACCTTAACATAATACAATGTTTTGCGTTTGCACAGCATGTAACTTTGTTTTTTTCAAACCCATTGTATATTATGTGTAATTGTTCTCCTAGAATACTCAGATCTGTATTTGGAGCTTCCCTAAGAGCAAAATTTTGTGACAACATAATATCTGCTAGCAACAGTAAACGTCCTAAACGTTGCTATTTACCTAGAACGAATTCAGCTATGCAATTTTGACGATAAGAGGGTATTCAAGTATTCAAAAGTTACTTCTTTGTTTTTATATAAAAATCGTTTCTGCAATTTAATGTGAGCAGTGGCATTAAGGATAGGTACCTAGTCAAAACCTTAAAAACCATAAGTATAAAATAACCAAATTATTTTTTTTCGTATCGACACTCCTGTATTCCCTGAAGGATTAGTTTATAAGTAGATAATCTTTATTTGACCGTGTATCGATCATTTCATTGGCATTAAGTAGGACAGGAGGACAGGTACACACGAGAGTATGACGTCACATGTCACGGTCACACTTGTCGTGATTTTCTAAGAAGGTGAATCATGTTTAGTGAAATAATATCGACGTAATACACATTCGATGGTTTGACCGAACTAGGTGTGTGGATTAGAGACCGGGTGACTCTCTCATGGAATCCATGTATGACAAATCGTTCTGAGAAGATAACGGGTCACCATTACGATTGGGAATCGCAATAATGAGGTAACTTACAATTTCGTCTACCACATACTGTACAATTAAAGAAATAACGTATACCTAGCATGCTAGACTGATTTGGTCCTCCATTTTATCGAAAGGTGTTGAAGTGTAGCAAAAACAAATCTATACTTACTTCAACATTATCGTTTTCGATCAATAACTATCGTCTTTCTCATTTGAAGTCATAAATATTTTTTTTTTATTATCCGAGCACACGCTTGTCACTTGACTGAAATCCTTACTTTCTCAAAATTCTCATAGTGACTGTTCCACTCTGTTAGCCCTGTGTGGGATCACACGTCTCACGTGATATTAGTGATACACACTTTTCAATACACATAACTAAAAGTATAAAAAACGTATTATTGAAATCCTTAGAACGGTCTTTCCTTTGGTGTCCCCCTTTAACCCTAAAAGGAGGGACAACTTTATGCTTTCCTGCGTAATTTTAAAGACGCCCAGGTTTTGAAAAGCTGATTTCATTTGTGAGAAAAAATATGATCACTTCAATTCGAGTTTTTGCAAACACAGATGAGTTTTTCATTTTCCAATATTATTTAAAGAACTATTGCATGTCACTAGGCAAGTCCTACACAATAGAAAAACGTAAACAAAGCCATACCGTAACACCTATTGTACTTAACCAACGGTTTAACTTATTATCTGATCTTACAAAATGCAGTCTTTTGTTGTATTTATTTATTTTCAAAAGAGCATTATGTAGTGCGGCAAGGAAATTCTGTGAAGCAATCTTTTATTTATTTACGCTACATTGCACTGCAATACTCAGAATATTTTAGAAAGCATCCATTGCTTGGTGTGACAAAAACTGCGAGCAAATTTTATCTATTAATAAAAAAACCAAATACTAAGTACATCTAAACTGCAAGCAAATTAAAAAAAAAACAAGCAACTTCCGAAATACACTACATACCTACTTACAATTTATTGAAAAATAACTATAATTTCAGAAATCGGTGTTTTCGGTTTTCTTCGCGAGCTTCCTTACCAAACCCGCCGAATGTATAAACGCCTCCTTTTTAAAGTCGGTTAAAAATCAAGTATGTACTTTTTGCATTTTATGCGATAAAGACGAAAATTGCCAAACTATTTTCAGCAAAAAACAACTGTGAAATATTCAATAAATAAATCAACCTATATGCTACGTCCATCAAAATGTTGCGTAAACACACTTTTAAATTGCCAAAATACACAATCGTAAATAGCTACATATATGTAAACAATACAATTTCCGTCCTAAATACCTAGCGATCATCCGCACATAATCGGCGTGCGCGCATGTTTGTTGAACGGTTAGCAACGCACGTTCTATTATAGATATAACATTGTACAGAAATTTCTATACCTACTTCTTACTATGGTTGGCTATAGTGCACTCACACATATGCAGCGCTATTTTATATGGGATTTACCGAGTTGTAATGGGAGTCATAACTCATATCTACATGAAAATATTATGGTGAAATAGATATCGATTGAGATAGCATAATCAGTCTATAGAAAGAAAGAAAGAAAAAGTATTAATTGCGGCTCGTATAGGTAATGTTCCCACTACTGGGACACAGTCCTTCTCCCTTTGAGAGGAAGTGAGATGTAATGTAATCTACCACGCGGGCCCAGTGCGGGTTAGTAGATGTCACATGTCTTCGAATTTTTGGGTTCTATGACATGCCGGTTTCCTCATGATGTTTTCCTTCACTTTCGATTGCGATATAATGACGATATTATGGTGGAATAGAGAAAATCTTTTCACACTGTCATACGCTCGAAAAAAACTAAGCTAGATCATGAGTTTAAGCATTTATATGACAGTAGGTTTTCAAAGATCCTTCTAAGAAGGTCCGCGTGCAATTCCTGTAGGTCTGAATTTTATTTTACTTAAGTTCTGTTGTAACTTTTATTGTGCTAGCTCTGTTTTTAGATCTTTCGGTTCTGTCAAAGCTGGAAGGAGGACGCGCGGGCTCGCGGAGGAAGAAATGAGTGGAGGGAGGCCTTGCCGTCGAGAGAATCAGCGCAAGCAAGTAGAAAAAAAAGTTTGTACTGGTTTTATATCTTTACTTACTCTAGTCTAATTCTATGCTCTTTCTATGATCCTATAGACTACTACATATTAGCAGATGTTGCAGCATTTTGTAGCGTCACACACCTACACCTATAAGCGTGAGTTTATGTTTATGTGCATGTAGGTATGCCATTTATATTGTGTTTTTGAAGTGAAAACTTCTTTAGCGGCGCTGTGTACTTTTTTTGGAATGGGTAAAAACTTCTAAATTCGCGTCAGGTCACGTGACCCTGATCGAAAATTCGTAAGACGTAAAACGTCAGACGTAAAACGTAAGACGCGCGTTGTTGAGGACAGCGACATCTATGCACATCGGGAAGAACTACGAGGGCCTCGCGTACTAACTACGTAGTTCATCCAACAACGACGAGATGGCGCTGAACCACGGATATCGCGTTGTTGAGGACAGCGCCATCTATGCACATCGGGAAGAACTACGAGGGCCTCGCGTACTAACTACGTAGTTCATCCAACAACGACGAGATGGCGCTGAACCACGGATATATAACTGACGACGAGCTCTATGCGAGCGGCTTGCTTCTCTTACCACTGCCGCGACCAACACCACGAACTGAAGTCTATCCTGTGTGCTTATTTGTAAATCTGAATAAATTCCTTTCACGAGAAGAATAAACCAGTCACTTTGGTCATCATACCTGATTTGCAAAAAACCCTATAAAATAAGGAACACACCTTAACACGCGTGTTTTGTTTATAAGACGATTCACAAAATACACTCTTAATTGTTCAAGTTTTCACTTCTGTCGGCACTACCGGAGTGCCAGTGTTTTTTTCTTTTTTATTGTTTTTTTTTTCATGAATGGTTTGGTCTGTAATATTTTTATTTAAGAATCTAATAAACGCCACTCGTAGGTACTGTTGCAAAACTAAGCTTGAAAGTACCATCAATTTGGCAATAATAAATATTTTTTTTTTACATTATTCTGTGTGCACATGTGCTATGCCTGTGTGCGTGCATTTACCGACGAATGTAAGAGGTACATTCACAATATTACGGCATATAATGTAACATGTTGTTTGACGAACATTTAGCGAAGCACGTTCAGTTGTGAGCCACAGAACACAACACCATAGTTAGCACGTAATGTGTGTTTGTAGGACATCGTAATATGTCCACAAGGTTCATTTTATTAAAGTGTTTTATGGGTGTGTAGGTTACCTATGCTGGTTTTGTAGTGTATTTCGTAGGCAGTGTGTATTCCACAAGTCTTATTTAGGTAAAGAACATAGTCCTTTCTCATGGACCCACAATGATGTGCTGGCGTCTGTACTTTTCACTGTACAGACGCCAGCACATCAAGCTACCCGAAACTGTAAAATTTTCCCAATCTACTTTGAACCTTATGCTTTAGCGATAAAGTTGAAAATCTATTAAAGAAATTTGACAGATTGTAGTAGCTTGATGTGCTGGCGTCTGTACATAACATAACATCACGCCTGTATTCACCGTAGGGCTAGGCAGAGGTGCACCTATAGTACACTCACATTTCGCCAGTTAAGTCCCATGTCATAGACGGCGAGCCTAATGCCACCAACCGAAAAACCGAAACGGCTGAGAAATTCCAGATGGAAACACCCATTCAAACTTTGCCCGACCCAGGAATCGAACTTATGACCTCATGCTCAGCAGTAGCGCTTGCGACCACTAGACCAACGAAGAAGTTTCATCGTATCCAACAGATATTTTTAACAATAAGATAGCTCTATCTATCTAACATGTCATTTCGTACCTGAACAAGCCCGGTTTAGTCAGCCATCTTTCCGATATCAATTCTAAAGCTTTACACATTCAAAATCCGATACATTGTTTCTACCATTTTGCCTTTACGGCTCCTGCAAACAGGCGCGACGCGCGACGCGAATCGCGCGCGACACAAAGGCACCGCTCGTCGCGCGACTTGCGGTGCCTTTGTGTCGCGTGTCGCGTCGCGCCTGTGTGCGTAGTAGAAGCTGAAGTAATAAAATTGCATTTCATTGCATGTCATTTCATAAACACTTGCTCGGAAATTATACTGGTTGCATTTTAAACACCCAATTATAGGTAAACATTTAGAAACACTATGTTTTGTCACAAGTTTACTACCACAGCTGACCTCTTTGTGCCAAACAGTTTACACGAACCATAACTAAATTAACTGCCATAGACGAGTATTACAAGAACAGTTGAAAGTTTCTTAGAGCTTCATGCAGTTGGAAAAGGCTTGACTGCTAATAAAACAAGAAAATGGAAAGGGAAGGCATTTAAAGATCATTTGTGGTGTTACTGCGCAAAGATGTCATGAGAGAAAATCAAAAGTCAAAGGATTGCCATAGAAACTTCGAAAAAAGAAGCTTTCGTAATACGTGAATCTCTTAGTAGACTGAAAGAAGTAGACAATGAATGTGGATACATGGTCTACTTCATTTCTTGTACCAGTGCCAATTAAGAAAAGCTAATGCCGCGGTAAATGTATTAAAGTCCGCGCAGAACTAGTTGGCCGCGCCTTAGGTATGTGAGCGGTGGGACGGAGGGGCGGGGGCGCTTGCTGTCATTAATCTCATGTGCGTTGCGAACACTAGGCAACCCGCCGCCTCACCCCCGTCCCCACCTAAGGTGCGGCCAACTAGTTCCGAGCGAACTGTAGCTAGTCAGCAACGTGTTAGCGAGGCAGACTGCTCAGAATGCGCCGGACTGGCAATTAAGTACGTTGGTATTGCCACTTATATAGGCTATTTAAATGCACTTTAACGGCGACGGTAATGATGACCACGTTATCCAAACAGGACATGCTAACAAGGTCCCATCAAACCATTTAACAACCGAACAAAACTTTTTAATCGACGATCAATACAACTCGCTGCGCACACGCAACAAGACGCACTGATTAAATAAATATACATAACAATAAACAATAGTTTAACAACACATTAGCAAGGTGAACGCCCTCTATAAAAGTTATAACTCCCATGGTAATAAAGGCTGTAATAAAAACGCCAATAAACCTATGGACCACAATAGTGTTGGAGTATAGCAAAAACAAATCTATCCTACTTCAACACTATCGTCTTTCTCATTCTAACTCATAAATATTATTTATGTATCCGTGCCCACCCTGAACCACTTGACCGAAATCCTTACTTTCGCATAGCGACTGTACTGCTCTATTAGCCTTGTGTGAGATCACACGTCTCACGTAATATTAGTAAACACACCTTCCAATATATAAATAAAAGGATTAATAAACGTATTATTGAAATCCTTAGAACGGTCTTTCCTTTGGTGTCCAACCATATACCCTAACAGGTTATGGGCCCAGAGCGCTAGGCCAGAGTGCGAATAAATAATATAAAGTGAAAGTGATTGGACACTAAATAATTCATAAAAAGTTATTTTAGTGCGAGTGTTTAAAAATGGATTTCACATCTAAAAGAAACATCAAACAATTTGATGGTGAAAAGTATAGTGTGTGTGGAAATTTCGAATTTGCAATCTATTAAGTGAATTTGGAGTTCTGAACGTTATCGACGATGAATCTCCGACAGAGAGAAGTGCTGAGTGGCTTAAAAATAATGCATCAGCTAAGTATACGATAATAGAATGTTTGTCAGACTCATTACTAGGCCTGACTACAGAACAAGACACCGCAAAACAAATTTTCGCGAAACTTGATTCTATCTTTGAAAGAAAAAGCGTGGCGACGCAGCTGTCAATATAAGCAAAAGTCAATAAAACCGTTCACGAATAATTTTAAACACAAGAAATGTTATCACTGTGGCAAAAAGAGGCATTTGAAAAAGCATTGTTTTTCTTACAAAAGAGCTATTGAAAACAAAAGTATAAACAAACAACGGTCCAGATGGTGGTTCAAAACTACAAAATTCTGATTTGCTTTTATGACGGACAGTGATACAAATTACAGTAATGACGGGCAAAATAATATTACTTTTGTGTTGGATTCTGGAGCCTCAGATTATTTGATAAATCCAGAAGACTTGGCTCGAACTTCACTGAGCTTGAAAAACTAATAAACATTTCTGTAGCGAAAAATGGCATGTTCATAAAAGCGACAAAGAAATGTGGTCTCCCCGTTACCAGCAAGATGGGCGTACCAGGTATACTACAATGTGGTCTCCCCGTTACCAGCAAGATGGGCGTACCAGGTATACTACAGGATGTACTTTTCTGTTCTGATATTCCCTACAACCTGCAATCGGTTAAGAAAATGCAGAATGCGGGAATAACTGTCGTTTTTGATAAAAACGGTAGTGTTGTTGTGTACAATGATGGTAAGCCGGTAATAAAGGGTGAGTCTTTGAACGATCTAATAAGCATTAACTGTATGCTTTATAAACATGCTTTAAATAGCGAATGCACATTAGATAGAGTCGTAAATAATAATTATGAATTGTGGCATCAGAGGTTAGACCATAAAGGCAAATCAAATAGAAATAAAAAGAAAGAAATTATTTTCTGATATTGATAATATTATTTCAAACGGTAAATTGTGTGAGCCTTGTATTTATGGTAAACAAGCATGCCTGCCATTTAACAAATCGAAAACAAAAGATTTGAAACGACCTCTATTTAAAGTGCACACAGATGTTTGCGGTCCTATTACTCCTTCGTCTATTGATGGCAAAAATTATTTTGTGATTTTTGTGGATGAATACACTCATTATTGTGCTACCTACTTGTTAGCTCGTAAATCAGATGTTTTTGTTAGTTTCGGGATTATGTAGCAAAAAGTGAAGCACGTTTTTGTTTGAGAATCGTTAACTTGTATTGTGATAATGAAGGGGAATTTGTATCCAATGAAATAAAAGAGTTCTGTGCGCGGAAAGGTATTAGCTACCACTTAACAGTGCCACATACTCCGGCTTTGAATGGTATTGCCGAACGTATGATAAGAACAATAACAGAACGGAGTCGTACAATGGTACAAGGGTCTAAATTAAATCAATCGTTCTGGGGTGAGGCTGTGTTAATTGCTACTTATTTAATAAATATCAGCCCCACGAAAGCACTGTGGTTGGATAAAACACCTTATGAGTTATGGCATAATACTAAGCCGCAACTGAAGTATTTAAAAGTTTTTGGTTCAACTGTTTATTTTGTTAATAAAAGTAGAAAAACGAAATTTGACAGGAAATCATCAAAGGGAATTTTCGTTAGTTATGAACCAAATGGTTATAAGGTGTGGGATGTGGTAAATGAAAAGTTTGTGAGAGTCAGAGATGTGGTAATGGATGAGATTAATTTCTTATCAAATAGGCCAGTGCAATCTGCGCCCGAACGGATTATGGCTAGAAATAGCAATAACTCTGTTGTTGACAACTCTGTCAAAAATGTGGAATTGGATGAGATTAATTTCTTATCAAATAGGCCAGTGCAATCTGAGCCCGAACGGATTATGGCTAGAAATAGCAATAACTCTGTTGTTGACAACTCTGTCAGAGATGTGGAAATGGATGAGATTAATTTCTTATCAAATAGGCCAGTGCAACCTGAGCCCGAACGGATTATGGCTAGAAATAGCAATAACTCTGTTGTTGACAACTCTGACTCTGTACACCCTTTTTCAAAAGAGGTGTGAATCTCATAAGGATCAATCAGATTGTATGAGTAAACAAACGGATAGGACACCTGCTAATAATAAATCTGTCAATGAAACAGGGGAGCACTTAAACCGGTCTTCATATCACAATGAAAATGAGTTAACTTTATCTAAAAACAATGATACATCACATAATTTGAGACGAAGTAATAGGGTCCAAAACATGCCAACTGTTTCTTATAATGAAAATGATGAGGACAGTATTTATGACAACTACTTGTTGTGTGCAGAATCTTTGATATTTCAAATTTCTCAATCATATACAGAAATTAAAACCAGGGATGATAGGCATCTATGGGAAAATGCTATCAAAGAGGAAATCAATTCACTTATTGAAAATTATACCTGGACTTTAGTACAAAGCCAGATAATAGAAATATTATCGATTGTAAGTGGGTATTTACAGTTAAAAATGATGAGTTTGGAAAACCCTTGAAGTATAAAGCGAGATTAGTGGCTCGTGGTTTTAGTCAAAAATATTTGATTGATTATAACGAAACGTTTGCACCTGTTGCAAGGATTGCAAGTTTTAGACTAATATTAGCTTTAGCGAATCAATTTAATTTGCTGGTTCACCATATGGCTGTAAAAACAGCATTTTTGAATGGGAAACTGAATGAGGAAATCTATATGAAAATTCCCGAGGGTATCCCGGCTAGAAGTAATATGGTTTGCAAATTAAATAAGTCATTATATGGATTGAAACAGTCTGCACGCTGTTGGTTCCAAATGTTTGAGCAAGCTTTGATAAAAAGGGGTTTTCAATACTCATCAGCGGACCGGTGCATTTACATTTTTAATGCAGGTCATGTTTTAAAGAATATTTATGTTTTTACTTTATGTGGACGATCTTATGATTTCAACCGCAGATATAAATACTATGAATAGTTTTAAAACATACATAATGAACACTTATAAATGGTAGACTTAAAAGAGATCAAATGTTTTCTGGGAATCAAAATAACCAAGTCAGAAAACAAAGTTACTTTGGATCAGGAAATGTATGTAAAAAAAAAAAAAAAACAGTTCTTGAGAAGTTTAACATGAGTGACTGTAATTCTGTCACTACACCCCTTGAAAGTAAACTAGATTACGAAGCATTAAATTCGTGTAAAATAACAAGTGCCCCTTGCAGAAATTTTATCGGATGTTTGTATATTATGCTGTGCACTCGACCTGACCTAAGTTTTTCTGTTAACATCTTGAGTCGATATGCAAGCAAAAACAACCATTCATTATGGTCACACTTAAAAAGGGTCTTGCGTTATTTGAAGGGCACAATAAATCTCAAGTTAACATTTACACGAAATGATTACAAAAATATTTTAAATGGCTTTGTTGATTCTGACTGGGGTAGTAAAAGTAATAGATAGAAAAAGTACTACAAGTTATTTGTTTAAAGTATTTGGTCAATGCAAGATATGCTGGCAAACAAAAAGACAGCAGACAGTGGTAACATCATCCACTGAAGCAGAGTACATGGCTCTATATGAAGCAGTAAAAGAAACTCTGTGGTTAAATTCATTAGTCAAAGTTACAAGTATTGGCATTGCGATACCAGATTCTATTTGTATTTATGAGGATAATAATGGATGCATAAGCATCGCGGACAATCCTACTAGTCACAAAAGATCTAAACACATTGATATTAAGTATCATTTTTCTAGAGAACAGGTTGAGAAAAATGTGATTAAAATGGTTTATGTTTCTACAGATAACCAGCTGGCTGATATCCTGACAAAATCATTACCCCCGGTGCGTTTCACCGAGATGAGAATGAAACTCGGGGTGTCGTTGTAATTATATTCAACGTGGATGAATAAAATGATATAGATATGTTAATTATAAGAGCTTGGTTATAATATGTAGATGAATAACATTAATAGTATCCAGTTATAATGGATAAATTGATTGATAATGGTTTGATTAGGTTTTTCTGGGTTTCCCTAATCCTGCGCAACAAATGTTGGACCATGATGATTGTATTCCCAGAGAGAGAGATAAATTGGAGGTGTGTGATTTTGTAATTGTATAAAGATGTTTAATATCTTATATCGTAATTAAAAAGAAAAGGATTTATTTTTGAGGGGGCGTGTTGGAGTATAGCAAAAACAAATCTATCCTACTTCAACACTATCGTCTTTCTCATTCTAACTCATAAATATTATTTATGTATCCGTGCCCACCCTGAACCACTTGACCGAAATCCTTACTTTCGCATAGCGACTGTACTGCTCTATTAGCCTTGTGTGAGATCACACGTCTCACGTAATATTAGTAAACACACCTTCCAATATATAAATAAAAGGATTAATAAACGTATTATTGAAATCCTTAGAACGGTCTTTCCTTTGGTGTCCAACCATATACCCTAACAAATAGCCCTTTGTAAGGGCTAACTGAGCGCCATTGAGCAGCCAGGAAGGGCCGGAAGTCGCAGGTACCGCTTCCGGTTTCGATGCATTCAAATCTCGAACACGGATGATGGTAGATAACTATTTTATTGGTACATATATTATTTACGGGTATACTAACTGGTATGTTTAATTGTTGAGTCATGCACAGTTAAATATACTCGAAACGTAGGTATTTTTTTTCAGGGTTAGGTTTTTATTATTGCACTGCATTACACCATTACAAATGTAATTGCATTCATAGTGGACATGATTGGATAAAATAGGCATGCCTTGTTCTGTGTTAGTGTATGGTTTCATCTCTTTGCGTTTCTCATAAAACCTAACAATCATTCCTACCTTGTGACAATATCACAATAATGACCTAGATGTTGTGTGAGCAATGTAACTGCAGGAGTTCTAAACAATCCGGTCCTTCTACCAAACATCCTGTATAAGGCCAATATATTGTACGGTAGCCAATCAAATAATTTGGCGGAAACAAGTATTGTTTTAACCTCGACAGGTTAACAGTGATATAATAATCGCGACTAATTTCATTACCAACTCATTTGCACGGATACAGTAATAGGCATAATTACTAGGCTTTGGAATTTACCTGCATAGTAAACTCTATGACCTAGTATTAAAGTTCAGAATGTGTTACACTAATCGCCAAAAACCAAATTGTTCATTCGAAAAGTTGTTTCTCTCTAGTCAACTGCCTGTGATTTAGGCAGGCGTAATTGTAGGTCGTAGGTTCGAACCCAGACAGGCGCTTTACTTTGTGTAAATTATTTCATCACCACTGCTCACAAAACGGTGAAGGAAAACATCGTGAGGAAACCGGCATGTCCTAGAACCAAAAATTCGAAGACATGTGACATCTACCAACCCGCACTGGGCCCGCGTGGTGGATTACGGCCCACTCCCTCTCACTGAGAGGAGGCCTGTGTCCCAGCAGTGGGAACATTATAGGCTGATGATGGATAGTAATTTGTAGGCAATTTACATTATAAACTGATGAATAATAATTATAATGATTAATAAGTAAGTGGTAGCGATTGTCAAGAGCCTGCCTGTCAATTCTGTAAAAATCTCACCGTGAAAATTTAGGTGAAGTGAGTTTGTTTTTGCTAGCAATTGAGGCTATTGACAGCTCACTCCACGCTCACTTCACCAAAGTTTTCACGGTCAGATGGTACAGAATCGCACTGCTGGACATAATGAGTAAGTAGTAGCAATTGTCAAGAGCCTGGACAAGTAGATGCCTGAAGAAGCTCTTGTTATGTAGGCTGTTCTACTACTACGCTTCTTCTCTTTTTAAGAAGAAAATCTTCACGAGAAGACTTGACCAAACGAAAAATGCCAAAACAAAATCACTAAATACATTTTCATTGTTTTTATTCTTGTACAAAATGTACTTTCCTACATTTTTAACATGTCCCAAGCAAAACATTTCTATACATAGCTGGCAAGTCCTTGAACTGATTGATAATAAACTGATAAGAGCTGTCACAGTAAACATACGGTAGTGATTGGTTATCGATGTTACCACTGCGTTTGAGTTTGCATGAGGAGACAATACTTTCAATTAAAACTATTAATATAAGGGTACAGGAGTAATTCCTGCCTATGAAAACTGTAGCTGCCCTTGATATACATTTTTTTTCTTTATGTTGGGTGTATCAGATGTACCCTCCGACCTAGTGGTGTACCTTGGGCAATCTGCTCTTTTCACCATGGTAGCCAAATGACTCCTATTTTTATAAATTTTTCTATGGGTTTGATCATTTCGACATGATGCATTTTGACAGTTCAACAGTATTCATTGCGTTATATACGTTATTGAGCAGACGAATTTTTGAAACATAATTATTAATTAGGTTTGAACAATTCGTCTATGCGTCTAATGTACTTATCAGCATTTCAAAATCTTTTGGATTGTCATAGAAAGTGTGTTACGTAATAAGGGTCTTGTTTTGATTGAAATACCTACTAAGAGGTCATCTTAACATACATCTTTACTAAGGATGCAGTACCGCAATTAACTTATATTCATATAAAATTAGTCCAACAGTATAAAGGCTCCTTCAAACAGGCGCGACACGACACGCGACACAAAGGCACTGCAAGTCGCGCAACGAGCGGTGCCTTTGTGTCGCGCGCGATTATATCGCGTGTCGCGCCTGTTTGTAGGAGCCTTAAAACTCAGTGACTTTCATATAATTTAGAGCACCATGACACACCATAAATTAAAAGGGATAGTAAGAACCATGAAGCCCGCATTACGTGGTTGATTAAAATCTTATTGTTCTATAATCCCGTATAACCATAAAAACACCTTTCCTTAAAGAAATGCATGGGAAAAAGTAAACATTCGCCTCACGTATTAAGATCACAATGGAAGATATCTTCTGTTATACCAAAAAATATACAAAGAAATATAAATCTTATGTCTTTAAAATACAGTTTACAATTCATTGGTGCTTTTTTTGTACTTACATCTAAATGAATGATAATTATACAGTCTGGCTCTACACGAATCTCATAAAATATGTTTTATTGTTTAAAATATAAAGTATGATTTCGCTTGTAATTTTTTTCATGAGATTTTGAACAGGAAAATACATAGTTAAGCGGTTGTAATAACAATTTAATCTCAAAGGATTTAAGTCTATTTTTGGTTGTAGGAAATTTTGGCGACACGAACAATACCCATACAATTTTACACCTTTGCCGCGATGTAGCTTGACACAAATGGCCGTTATAAGTCTGAAATGCTCCCGATTTTGTATAGGTATTTAATTTTCTTCATAATGGTCCAAGACCTCATCTTTTAAGAATATAATAGCGTTGTGTATCTTTTTGGTAAGAATATTCTCAGCATTGTTTGTTCGAGTTATTAATGGTTTATTTAAAAAAAAGATTGGATACGGAACTTTGTTGATACTGTCTTGTTAATTGTGTAAGTAAAGTAATATGTTTCCTATATCAGTTTTGGGTTCTGAATGAACTCAATATAATTTCAAATAGAACAAGAAATGAATTAGAAAATAAGTTCATAAATCTTTTATATCTTTTTTTAAACACTTATTTTTTGTAACTAAATAAGTAAAAACATACCCATTTGCCCCTCAGTTGGCACGTAGTCCGGAATGATTGGGCCTCTATCACAGAACTTCTCACAGAAAAACACTAACATAACATAATAACGTTCACTTGTCAGATTTCATTCGCACTCATTTTTGTCACTTCGTAGAATCAACCTTAAAATAAAAGAGAAAAAAATTAAAATAAAAGAAGTAAAAAATATAAGAAAAAGAAAAACTTAATTACTTAAAATTAAAGATAAATTGGGAAATAAAAGATCAAAAATGTTTCTAGTAAAAGTGATAGCGGTTCAATTGGCATATTTATAATGGTTACTTTAATTGTTAATAAAATAATTATGATACAAAAGAAACTTCAAAAACTAATACTTGAACGGAATTCTACTTTGTAAAATAAAGCTCATTCCGTGGATCCCTCACTAAATATGTTAACAACATATTAATAGGTTTATAAGTACCTACCGAAAGTACGTATCAGCTACTCATAATAAGCGTCACATAACAAACGAATGAGTATGTTATCATAACGAACCATAACATAACATTCCTACTTGTACAGCTGGTTGTTATCTTTAACAGTTTCAATCAACTTCTGACAGTACAACAATAATTATTTATTATAAAGTGTTTGTTTTCTTTGCCTTTGAAATTAAATTTAGAATCAGTAAATAATATATTTTTATTTAAAAAAGATAAAAGTTACTGAAACTTTGTATAAAAAAAACTTTTTAAAAATACGTAAATTTGAATATGAAAATTTGAAATGTTTTCGTCCTTTTATCTACTAAGTAACGTAACTAAAGAAAGTTATACAGCTAGAATAAAAATAAAAATTTAGATCTTAGACTAAAATAAAATTTTATTTAGATCTCCACTTCTGTCTTCCGGACAATGTTCTATGGAAACATAAATAAGGAAAATTAGTGTCTAAACCACCAGTAATTTAGTTATAACTAAACGTATTAACAGCTCGGCGAGAACCATAAATATTCTGCACATTGAGGCGCTTTCAGACATGATGGTTTATTAATAGACAGCTTATGGAAAATCAATTTAAAAATAAATAGGAAGATAAGGTTAATATAATTTTGGTTTGAGTGGCAAGGTAAATAGGTACCTACAGCGATAGTCTAATATAAAAAATGGTTTTACCCGCGTAAGCAATAAAAAAACAGGTTAGAAATTACAGCTATTATGTATTTTGAAAAAAAAAGGTAGACAGCAAAATGCATTCACCAGCAACATTATCGCGGAGTACTTTTAAATACCCATTGTTCTTAGACAATGCAAGAAACAATAGCATCTTTTCCATAAGAAATAAGAGAAAACTTTTTAGAGCTTTAAAATCGCCATTATTCCTTCAGATCTGAGCAGCCCCTAACCACCAAGCAAAAACAATAAGAAGGCATCGCCCGCGAGTTCACTGTTCGAGAATAGAACTCGTTCTAAATATAAACGGGCCGTTAGTGAAGCGCCGCGGGAACACACGTTCTAAAATTAAAATGGATTTTAAAATTTAAATCCTGACGTTTCTGTCACGTTCAAGGCCGTTTCCCAAAGACTAAAAAAATATTGGTTTTTTTTCTGGACATCTGGCAGAGATCATACGTCCACAAAGTTTTAAATCTAAAATGGCTGCCATTGCAATGGTCGTGTAAACAAAGTGGAATATAGGCCTTTAATTACATTTATAGACGCACATTGTCTTAGCCTTGCTACGCAATCAAGGATGATGTGAATGTGGGCGTTTTTATTAAATGGATTCCATATTGACTGAACAGAAGATACGTAGACAAGGTTAGGTAACCTAGCTATTGCGATCCATAGTTTACCTGTAGATGAGCTAGCAAACAATAGGTGTTTAGATTTTCTTTACAATAGATTGAAAGTACAATGGTGGGGCTAAAAGTCCAATTAGGTAATAAATAAAAATAATAATACATCTGGCAAATGTCAGAAATTTTCGAAAACTGCCATTTTTGGAACGAAGTTCTTTAACTTGCGTTAGGAGTCGACTGGTAGAAATTGTCACGTAAGGAAAAAGCGTTATGCCCCCTCGACTTTCTCTCCTTCTGTCTCTTCCTTTTATTTACAAGAGTGTGTGTGCTGTGCGAGTATTTACTGTACCTTTTTTTGTTGCTATTTTTTTTTCGTCATGGCGTTCAGGTGTCATTTTCATGGTTTTCGAGATTGCTGATAACAAATAATGGGGTCAAAATCAAAATTGAAGCCACCAAATATTTGCAAAGTTTTCGTCATGGATGTCGTTTTCATGGTTTTCGAGGGCGCTAATTTTTATTTATAATATTTGCAAAACGTAGTGGAACAACATTCAGCGACTGTACATACATACATATTTTTTATATGGAACAATATATTTCACAGGATTTGTAAAGTTTGTATTAACAACGGGTATTTAAACTAAACTGTTTATTCACGGAACAGACGTACCTAATGTTTGCGAGTGATATTAAACAAAAGGAAGTGAATGTACGAACAATAATGCACTCATAGGAAAGAGCAATACCTACCTATGTGTGCATACTTTATCTTTAGGACCGGAAGTAAGATCAGCTGCAGGAGGCGGTAGTACCTACCTATAATCTGAACGTCATTTTATTTACTCCTGTTTTCATGATTACACTGATGGTGATGATTGTATAATTTACTCGCACTCTCTACTTGAAAGCAGTGGTAACCCAGTGGTAACGGCCGTGACATACTAATTGTAGGTCGTGGGTTCGAACCCAAGCAGACAATTTACTTCGTGTAAATTATTCAATTACCACTGCTCTCAAAACGGTGAAGGAAAATATCATGAGGAAACCGGCATATCCTAGAACCAAAAATTCGAAGACATATTATGACAGCCGTAGTCTATACTACTCAAAAGGCATCACAAGTCATGCAGTAACTATGTCAACATAACGATCTCTGCTCTTTTGAAAATTAATTAGATTTTAACAGAACACTAAAGTTCCATTTCCTCCAAAGACAATTTTTCTCTCCCGTTAAATATATTTTAAATATAGAACTGACGAATCTTGCGCGTAGGCAGCAAACGCTAAATATCCCTTATTCTGTTGACAGACAGACGAATTGGTTTTCTAAATCCTACCACTGTTTTAGACGACCAGTGTTAAATTAACCCTTTTCTAAACCAGATAGTTTGAACTCAGGGTTCAATATAAATTAGTCTTGTTTGTCTAATTTTGGTTTAGAAATGATCCCCTTATGGTTTGTGAAATTGTCGGGTGTCTGTTACATGTAAATTTAGACTGGAAGCGGATATTTTTTGTATGTTCCTTTTCGTATACTTAGTAGAGACTGGCTTTGGTCGGAATATATTTATTTTGTCTGGCGACAACAAACGATAGGTACCTACCTACTGTTTATGGACGATTTACTCAATCGTCTGGCTTCTTGTATTGTATTGTTGAGTTTAAATACCCGTGAAGTGGGAATATTATTAAAGAGAAACACCTGCTGAAAATATAAGTTTATGTAGGTATGAAAAATTTACAAAATATGGAATGTTGAAAAGTCGATTGAAGAGACTAACAGCAATGCGGTCAGAACGCTAGGTGTGCTGCAGTGTAGCTGCAGTTTTCTACTGCAGTTAAGTTGAACCGAATTCTGGCAATAGCTGTAGGTATTAAAATATATACATACATATATACCTATTGTAAGGAAAACAAAATGTTTAAAATAAATAACTCAGAGCTGATTTTTCAATCATCAGATGAGTTTCATATGAGGAATAAATAGTTATGACAATTTTTGTATAGAAATTATGTCAAACCGCCATTTTTATTCTTCAGATAAAAGGTATCAGTCTGGCGATTGATAAATCGGCCCTTAGTCGTATTAAACAACTATGCACTAAACAAAACCCTTTTAAAAAGTTAATGCGGTTTTAATGAACACAGAAATGCCCAAACCTATGAAAGTGAATAGGTATCTCAAACTCCTAATCGTAAAACAAACAAAAAACAAACGTCACTAACCTACCGTATTTTTTGTGAAACATTTTTGTGTGTAAACAAAACAGACGCGGGACATTAAAATGGGAGATGGGACATTATGATGGGGGCAGTTTCATGCTCACAAAAACTAACGACACTGTTGTTTACTGATATAAATCAATTTCTAATAGCTTTTATGTCTTCATTTGGTCCTGCAGAAAAAAATACCGTTACTTTTTTGGTAAGTTTATTTAGGACAGATTTTTTAATGGTCAGATAACTTTTAGCTGAAGGTTAAATATGGTGGTCATTGGTAGTTGACATATTTTCTATACAAAAGCTGTCAAATCACCATTTTTATTCCTCAGATAAAAGGTTTCTGACATTTGAAAAACCCGCCCTTAGTTGTTAAACAATTATTTGAGCTAGATTTACATAGTATATAAGATATAAACGAAATCATGTTCGAGAGGCTTTTTGACGAGATTGCAAAATGAAATGATGATGAAAATATGAAAGCTGATACAGTACCAACAATAAAATACGCCATATAGTAGAAAGCAGTACTCAGTTGTAATTTAGCTTAAGCTAAAGATAGCCAACGGAAACGACGGTCGAAGCTCAACAACACAACTTAAAAATACATAACAATGCAAAGATCTACATAATCTTATTAGTCACAATAAACTTCATAACATAATGCTAACCGGATCAATTCCTAATCTTAGTGGGTGACCTTAAAGGTTCCAATCATTGTCCATACCACCATAAAAACCTTGCTTAGCAACAGAACGCTCTTTATAAAACAGTTTTTTGGATAAATAACGGTATTAAGAACACTTCATATAGATTCCAGTGGGTGTCACCACTTGTTTGATATGGTATCTATTTAAAGTCCACTTAAGAGTGACAGGGACAAATATTTTTTCAACAATATGCACACCAGTGCCGCGGTGGTCCGATATTTGTGTTTTTCTACAGTTCTTTTTAAATATCTTACTGCTGCTCATTTTTTATATAGTCTGAGACCTATAAGGAAAAGTTTCTTTGGAATATTGACGATTCTTCGGTTTACCCTATACATAAAGAAAAACTACCTATGCATTGACTGTTTGCATATACCTACAATCATGTTTCTCTCTTAAGCTGTCTCTATAAATTTTTATCTTTTTATAAGAAATGATGACTCTTAAAAAACTATCTTCATCAAAACCTCTTAAACTTTGGGTCAATAATTCAAAAGGATGGCCTCTTTACATAAATAAAAATAAATTGAAATCCCAGCTGTTGAAAAACGCAAAAATCAAAAAGAAGTAAATTACAAGTCAACATGCAAACGAAATTAACACCACATGTAAATTCACTTAAAAATTACAATAAAACAAAGGTACACTGCTACAAAAAGTAACGGTATGGGTCGTCCTTTCGATGTAAAGCAGCGTACAGATTATACGACTAGTGTTAGGCAGTATGTTGGGCCTATAAATATTATGAAAACCAAACATTTGAAGACATAATAACTCAGTTTGATGATGAGTAGTGTCACCGGTATGATGTCTAAAGAAATGGGATGATTACTAAGCATACCCTTAAGGATCCTATATAATCGCGCGCGACACAAAGGCACCGCTCGTTGCGCGACTTGCGGTGCCTTTGTGTCGCGCGCGATTTATCGCGTGACGCGCCTATTTGAAAGAGCCTTTATGCATAATAATTTTACGAAGAACATCAGATTCAGAAGTGACTAGACAACACAAGCATATTTCGAAAACTAAAACGAACAAAACCCTGAGTGAGTATAGAAATAAAGTGTTTATATCATTATTTGTATTATCATCATATATGTATATAAAATATAAAAAGTGGCACGGATTTGTGTAAAGTACAACCAAGACTATTCTAAGTTTTAAAATAAATATGTACCTCTTAAAAATAAGTAAGATTAAAATTGCTTATTAGTCTTATAGGTAAGATTATAATTAATTATAAAGAACCTGTTTTTTGTGTTAAGCATAAAAAAAGAATTGACTTTTTAAGCTGGTAGTCTTCTAAATCTTCCTAGATTCCGTTCAAATTCAGAGCAATCAATCGTCCATTTGTCGCCTCGTGAAAACACGTCTTAATCCTTTTAATTGGTCAAAGCAGGATCTCTAACGGGACTTGACCCCTAAATGTCCAATCTGTTTTAATTTTATTGGAACTGGTTTTGAGAAACGTCCTTATCACGGTCACGGAAACCGAACTCGCGTGTTCACTAGCACGGGAGGTTATATTACCTTCTCGTCTTCGAGATTTAATTTATCTTTTATGGTCATCTTTCTTTTTGGGATAAGTAGAACGATTGTTAAACACGTGATTTTTAGTTAGGCTTGGATGTTATTTAACATATTGAGTAGTAGATTTCTCATTTCGCGATTAGTATACTAGGATTTGGAATCAATTTTCTAAATAGAGCATTTTTAAACTTCCTTATCCATTTTTTTATCTAGTTATTGGTCCAACTTGGTCCTCCAAATAGCAATGGTATTTTTTTTATTTAATTATATAAGCTCATTAAAAACCAGACAGGATACTCAACGTCTGGTAGATTTCCTGATTTAGTCTACAAAGCACCATTACAAAACAAAGCCTATGAGATCAAAAAGGTTTTAATGCCCACCACGTACGGATACCAAGGCCAGTGTAAAATAATATTAGCAGAATGTGTGATTAGATCCATCATTCACTTTATCATTTTGTATGACATCATGTGTTTTGTTCGTCAATTTAACACGTGTGCAATTAGATGTATGTAGTTTTATACAATAGTTAATTGGCTACTGTTATAACAAGCCTTCAGACCTTGCAGAGTATCATCAAAGTTGGCTATTCCATCATTTACCAGCACTGCCAATATGCGTTATTAGAGCAAAACCAATGAAATTTACCAGGGTAGAATATATTTGACAAAATCAACTACATAAGTAGTTAATTCAACTATTGATTACATATTAACCAGTTATTTTTTGCCCGTAGCAAATATGTAGCTAGATTACATCATCATAGACATTCGGCTACTAAATGTGTAGCCACGTGTGTCTAATAAAAGAGGCCTCTATACAGTAACTAATTGATAAATAGCCGATGATTAGCGCACTTCCCTAGTATTGCGCTTGCGCACGTTCCGCGCAGGCCGTCACGTCCATCGTTGCGTCAATGTGGCTACACGTAGTCACTATATGCATAATAACCGATTCAACATTCTTTACGATTTTTCGTTCTATCAGAATATCTATTTATATATAATAATAGGTATATAAATAAACCAAAGTCGGGTTAGTTACACCATTTATAACTCAAGAAGGGCTTGGCCAATTTTTATGATCTTTGATTTGTCTTCGCTCCTAAAAACAGAATAACTATTAAAACACGGGAACAATTCAAAATTAAAAAAAAAATATGATGATAATTAATTTTCTCATATATTTGTACTTATTGATTCTGAGGCAGTTCGAAGTTCAGCTAGTATAATTATAATATAACAGATGTACCAATGATTGGTCCTTTTGGACTATCGTTAACTGAAAATATGATTATTTCTGGAGATAGTTGACAATTTCTAGTCTAGAGTATTTGCTCGAAATATAAACGTTGAAGAAAGATTAACTCCTTGACTAGTCTTTTCAATTTCGTTTCTAACACCATCGAAAATGGACACGCCCTGGAGCACACCAAAGGTTTTGTTACTTTTATACTGTCACCAACATCTACTATTTAGCGAATTCTGATATATAAATAATAATAATCTTCAGTTGTTTTGTTCAGATGCTCACAGAATTCCAAGTGCCAGAAGCAAGTACCTACGTTAGCTACCGTTTGATGTTACGTACGATTATGACGTGTCGAGTTTAAAGATCGCATCAATTTATAAATAGTGTCAGTTTCCTGGCGAATCTTTTACGGGCATCGTTAGTGTGTTATTATTAAGAGACAGGGTTTATTTAGGTATGTTTTAGAGATAGGAGAATAAACTTTAATGCTATAGACAGCACAAGTACTCGTAGCCATGAACCCATAGATATGACGTTCGTATAAGGAAGAGGGTATAGGAGAACTAAGAAAGCTCTAAATCGGTTTTAAGTTTAGCATTAGCCGTGTTAAATTGTTCATTCCTCTGACCCGTCTTAATGATCATTGTATTAATATTATTTTAGATTCGTATAAATATTTTCATTTTATTTTCGTGCCCATGTTCTTCTTATATTAAATAGTTTAGCAACAGCATTTCGTTTTAAATTTAGAGCAAACGCAACACGCCATTGCGTTAATGTTGGAACGAAAGTTGATGTCGAATCGTTTCGGTCGCTTCCTGCCGTTTCGCAGAAACATACGCATTTTAACGCTACTGAATTCACATTAGATATCGAAATACAAGGAAAACTTAGGTGGGAAATAGGACTCGTACGTTTCGACCTAAAAACAATGGATTGCAACAACCAAAAGCCACATTTAGCATGGATATACTTTGTAAACATTGTTACAAAATTCTTTCAATATTTATGTAAACTTCAACAAATTATTGGATCAAACATATTTAATTTCTTTATTAAGAATAAACACTTTCAAGTATTCATAATATTTAAGTACCTACCTGTAACACTTATACGTAACAGATGACATAACCAATAAGATAAACAATTTACATTAAATGCATAATTACTATTGCTATTAACTGTTTAATATTAGGCAATATGGAAATAACAGACAATTAAGACTTACAAGCCATTTTAATATTATAAATGTGAATACTACAAAAGGACAACACAATGGTAACAATTTTTGATATAGGTACTGAAGCAGGAAGTTAAAATTCCGTTCAATTGCGATTAATTTTAGTAATCAAGCAATTGTCAAGAGGATTACATTGCTGAAATTAACAATCATAATAGAAGATGCGATAGAACAACTGAAAAAAGGCCTAACGGTCCTAGAGATAAGGTTGAAACTGTCCTTGTTGATGGAATGTGGTAAGTAAAGGATACTGAAGTAAATACTCGACTAGTTAACGAAGGGAGACAAATGACAGTCATTTAAAATTTAATGGCGCTTATAAAGTAATTTATGTGGATAAAAACTTGATAGGATTGCACATTACAAGAGATAAAATGTTTTAGTTTTTATATTGAAAGCAGACTATTAGAATTAGAAAGGAGTTTGTAAATTATAAACATTTGTAATGTAAATGCAACGTAATAATTTATACACCATATTCGGAAAGTTAGTACAGTAGACAGAACAAAGTTATCAAGGAGAAATATTGTAAGTAATGTATTTAGAAAGTCGCAAGTATGAAATGTAACAATTCTGGGAACTATAAAAAATATATGCAGACATTAAAACGGTTATGATTCGTAACGGTATAAATAAAGTGACAATGGGTGCTAAAACTTAGTCAGAACCACGTCTGGCATAAATATTGCAAAAATTTGTAGGTATAAAGGAACATTTTAAGCATGCAAACTAACGAATCATGGTAGGTAGGTACCGCAACCAAGGTCAATATCAATCTTAATCCCACCGAACTAACCTTATCAAATATAATTTTCCATGGTTTTGTTGACCATAATGCTCCCATGACATATCCAGATTACATTGAAGGTCACGACCTGCATAGATGATATCACTGATGCGACGTACAATCCATTGGAGGTGACCCAACCAACACAAAAAAGACCCATACTTGGTAATACAATTACGTCCTTTAATTCTGATTGTCATACAAAAGAGGGTAAGGTCTGACAATCCTGGTACTGCAAGAGTTGATTCATCAACGATAACAATAAAATGAAGAGCTAATATACGCAAGTACTAACTGTACATTGTTGTATATTGCGTTCTACGAAACGTGACCCATGGAGGTGTAAATTGGATCAGGGACAGTTTGGTGAAGTTTTTGGTAATGAAGTGACGAAATGTACAGGGGAAATTCATGTGATAACTATTTGTGACTGATGAGCAAATAACTTGCTTTGTTCAATTAAAATACGTCATATGTAAATATGGACACGAAAGGAGAATATTTAAGTGGTTTGATGACACAGGCAAATTATTTGATGTAGTTTCAACAAGTACCTAATAAAATAATACATACATATATAACTGTTAATACCCATGGTGAGAAGTCGAAGGATATTGATGTAGGAGATAAGATTAATTAATTATTTTTCAAACAAAACTTTTGTTCTACAGATTTTGATCATCCAAAATCTTTCTCAATGCCCAAGTTACTGGCAGGTACTACAAAAAATACTTCCGCTCTTTCGTCTATGTTATCATACAAAAAACAGTTCCCACAACTAACTGTAACACTTTTTCAACAATTGATGTGTACATCCTCCACAGCGGTACCTGACTGCATCCGCTGGCGAAATTGATAAAGCCTGCAACGCATTGCCTCATTCTATACACGTAGGTAATATAAAGTGTGGAGCAATGGAGAAACGTTGTGAAAGAGACGCAGTTAAGGATGCTAATGATACTTATTGGAAAGATAATTTTAAGTATGTGAGAATTGACTTTGGGTTTATTCTTAGCAAGTATTCCTCAGTTGACATAGCAATAATGTTTTGCCGTCATAAAATCTCTTGTCACATTGTAAGTGATGCCATCGCTTTATGTAAAGGGTTGTTCAAGGTCTGGAAGGGGCCTAAAACGTGTGCGCGTCTTGACGGCGTAGACACCCATAAATACATAAACTCACACCTTCCCATGGGGTAGGCAGAAACTACAGGACGCTCCTTTGATAGCAATAATATTATACATTTGGGATTTATCATATGCAATTCCTCATCATGATTAATGGCCACAATGAGACGTGATTCAAAAATAAGCATGCAGATTTTGATGCGTAAGATATCGCTGGGATTTTCTCGTAGTGATAATAACATACGTTGTTAGAAAATGACTCGTACATACGTAATTACGTAGGTAGCACTTGAGTGTTTCCTCCTCACCTATAGCCACCATAATAATGGGCAAAGATGAGAGCTTCCTTTATATGACGTCACCAACTGCGACGTAAGTTAGGAAATCCGGAGATTTCGAAGCTATGCACTTATCTTTAGCGAGGAGATAATTTAGATAAGTAAGGTATGTTAAGTATGACACTAACTACTAGCTACTTGATCTACATAACGAACATAGTTATGAACAAACTAAATGATTATTAAACTTTTCATATTTAAATGTTGATCTAGGTAATTTTTGTGCTTTCCTTTCTCATCAACTACATAGTAAGAAGTTATTATGATTTACAGCAGAGGTTAAATAAACAGGCAGATAATTCATTAAAATGAGGTTTGTTATCATTATATGCACTTGTCATAATAATATTGATCTTAGCATAAAATTAGGTCGATTCCAGTTCAAATTCTATTTTCGATTGAGACGCTCCAGAATTTTCTACCTGAATCGTGTTTATCGAACAGCAAAAATCTAGGATGAAATTCATCTTTGCGGTTTTAAAGATGTTCAGAAGTATTTGCCCAATTTCCGAGATTCTTAAACCGTTGAATTGTGTTATAGCCATCATATTTAGAGAATTAATAAAATCTTGGAAGTATAAAAGATTTTCGAGTTTTGTCGGCTTTGATATTCGTAATTTTATTTCCTTTGATCTGGAGACTATGAAATTCTTTAGTATCTTATAAATATTAGGCGCTGTTTCATCCAAGAATAGAAACAAATGGCTGTCATTAATATTTTCGCAATTTTGTTAAAAAACAACGAAGGAGTTAGCTTTTTCATCAAACATAATATTAGCGGTGGTAAAGAACTTCTAAGTAATACAGCACTCTTACTGCGTAACACACTATCATTCTCAATTTGAATCATTTTGAAGGATTTTGCTAATCCATTGCTTCATAATATTCTAAAAATACACGTAAATAACGCAATGATTTTTGATAAACTGTTAAAATGAAAACCATTGCTAAATTGCTACCGATAGCGTACCTATTACGCATTACCTTGCAGGCCTTTCTCAACTTGTTCTGTAGCAGAATCTACCGGCCTTAAACATATAAACAACATTGTTAAGCCAGACGAGATTATTAATAAAGTAATTTGTGGTCGACTGCCACACCCACACCACGACACGTGGCCATTTATCTGTCTCCTTATCTGTAAGGAGACGGCCAAGCATGGGTCATTAACTATCGCTTGACGAAAGTTCACTGTCAATGAACTCCTTCCTTACGATTTTTTAAACTATTGAAGCAAGATAAATGAAAATTTTAAGGTTCTTATTCTAAAACAAGGTTGCTCTTGAGACTAAACCGATCTACCTATTCTGTAAAAATCTCATCAAGAAAACTTAAGTAAAGTGAGTTTGACGGGAGCTATCAATAGTGTCAATCCCTTGCATCAGATGGAATGACAGCTGGCTTCAACCTTACTTCACCCATGAGCCATTAATGAGTTTAGAACTTTACTCCGACAAAATTAACCTTAAACCCGAGTCTAAATAGTCAATTTTTATTAAGGACTACAAGAGTCAGAATAAAGTTCAAATTACAATAACTGGCTCGAAGGATTGAGCTTTGGAACTCGTTTGGTAATAAGACGGTTATAGTTTTAGGTGTTGACAGTGTTAAAATCTACGACAAAATCTAAAACTATAAGAGGTGTTTCAAATGAGCAAATGATGGCAATTCTGTAAGTAGTAACAGGAATGCAATGCTTCAAATTGCATACAAATTGCCTGTCGTTACCAATGCACATGCCTATTTACTCGAAGAAGCAATTTAAGTGATGGTTTCGCAATCGTCATAGCTTCGTGACGACAGACGTAGGGGTATAACTTTCGAAACTGAAAACTTACGGTTTCCTTATCGTGTTCGATCTTAAGTGTGTAAATTATATTTCTATATATCGAGATCTATATCTATAAAGATCGAGAGAACTAGACTAAAAAAACACTAATCGAAAATGTAGTGGAAAGCTTTGACAGACTAAATAGACATTGATTTAAGACGTTCTATGATTTTTCCAACGCCAGCAACTTACCTACAAGACATGTTGCAATGAAACACACTTTAAAAATTCTTGCAAAGTATAAATATATCATTAATAATTGATATGCGACAATTATCGTAAATGACAACACACATTTATTAAATACTTATTGTGATATTACACTCGTTCCAAACGTTGTACCTACGAAGGATGTAATAAATATTATTGACTGATAGATAAAATGTCATTCGGAGCGTTTGAAACATCTTTGAACTTTCGGAAATAGTATAACATTCATATTTTATTGTAAAGGAAAATACTAAAGGATAATACATATCTGGTTGTGAAGTAAGGACAATAAGAAGAACACGCATTACTAATCGTACTAAATCTATGGGTGGTCTACCTAATGACAACGACAAATGTCAACATCTTCCTTGCCTTATCCCAGTGTATTTGGGGTCGAGGTCACACGTCATCATCCATACATCTCGTTAAATTAGCCATAATTTCAGTATTCACCTCATTTCTAACCGTGTCGTCTAGCTCAGAATCCAATCACTCGTTGGTCATCCTTTTATCTTATAGCCATCCACAATTCCACATCCATACTCAAAACTTTCTTCACGAGATTTCCTTCATTCCTTCATATTACAATGAGCTGGCAAATGTGTTGCCAAACAACCAAATCACAGACGTACCTATAATTTCCATTAATAACAAGATTCGGAATTAACTGCTCCAAATTGACTGACCCAGTTTACGGCAATCTTACTTGTCTATAAAGATAAGCAGTGCATTGATGTTTATCTTTATATCCTTACAGTAGTACAATTATGATCCAATTTCGTCTTTCATTTAATATGCACGTGTACCTAACAAATAAATAAATAAAATCTTAACTACTGTTTTCGTAAATATTTTTTCCCATCTCTTTTTTTGTTGTAGGTACTGTATTTTTGTATCTCTTTCCATTACACAGTAAATGTAAGCCACAATAATTAAAAGTAAACATAAAGAATATAATATTTTAACGGTCTTCTTCTGTCCATATTTATCGAAGCTGTTAATTGTTAACCAATTAATAAACCTGTTCAATTAATTTAAGCATGTGTGATTTAACGAATCGTAAAAATTTAAGAAATGCGTATCTTATCGTTTGAAATTTGAGCAGTCAGTTCAGCTTTTATCAAAAATAGAAAAGAGATTTATTAGCTACGCAGTATTGTTTTTCGATGTTCACAAAAGTATTGGATTTCTCATTTGAAACAAGGTGCCTAATCCTGACATCTGCCAGTCAAACCTTTGGGTACGATAGCTGATACGATACACCTGACGTTTTTATTCAGTATTCTGTTCTTTTACCTGCCACACAATGGCGAAAAAGGTAAGGCAAAGAATAGTTACAAGACTAGGTAGATGAACAAAAAATCAAATTGCGTAAATTAAATACTTCTATGAAACAAAGTCCTAAACTGACGATTCGGCAATTACAACTTGAGCCCTAACAAATAAGTCAACATTTGCTCTCACTTTCAGCGTTCCAAATTCACTTTTGATCCCGTTTTTCTGACTCCTCTCGTTCCTATCATAAATCAAATATTCCGTGTGTATCTTTCGACTTTTTTTGCTATGCGGAACCAGCCCTCTTGAAAACATATCGCTGCCATCCGGGAGATGGTCTTGAGTGCCGGAAACAGTTATAAATCTATAAAAACAGCTAACAAGGAATCGTTCTTTGGATAGAAAGTTTTTGATCATAGCCAGATGGCTCACTTTGACATTAAGCTATCGACGATTTAAGATAACGCACAGGAAGACATTTCAAATGTTGACTTATGATAAAAGGCAAAAAAATTAGATTAAATTAAAGACGTAGATACAAAACATACATTAAAAACTGTCCTTTTCCGTATATTTCAAGTTAAATATAGGACAGTAGCTACCATGGAGACTGTAGGAGGTAAAAAGATTATAGAGCAAGAACCAGAAAGGCGTCAATCATGATTGAAGGAACTGGTCGTGGACTGGTTAACGAGATCATGGTTACTACGTCATTTATTTTAAAGCAAACCCAAGCCATAATTACAAGTAGGTACTGATACAATATAGGAAATACATATATGATGATGACGTAGAAGATGAAAGCTTAACTCGAGACAGTGTTGACCATGATGAGACTGATGATAATCGTGTTTCAAATATTATAAATACAACAATATATATGCAGTTACTCTAAAGGCTTCCTAAATAAGTAATACATAGTTGCTATTTACATGAACTCTGTTTCCTCAACTGCAGTGGAGTTCAAACAGCTGATATGGTCTGGTTTACTTTACTGGCGAGGTACAATTTTATTTATTTTTCTTTTTTGTAAGCACACTCCTGCAATCTTTGGTGCAAACGTGTTTTAAGGTGCGTTGACATCAAGTACTGCGGTTAACTTGCTAGGAATAAATGTACCTACTGGGATATAAAATATTTTATGGACGATTCCTTAGAGAGAAGATTCTGTATAGTTTTCGCAATATAAGTACAACTATAAATAGTTAGACCAGTAGAAATAAACTATTTGTCTATATAAAGTAATAAATGCTATATAACCAAAGGTTTGCATTAAAATTGTTTACATTGTTACAGATTTTACTTTTGCAGAAATCTTTGAATTAAAGTCAAAGATTTCTGCAAAAGTAAAACCTGTAACAATGCAAACAATACACTGTTTGCAAAATCAGTCAAGTTTTACAACTACAACCGTCTCTAACAATTCCCTGTAATACTAAAAGTCTCTTTTAAAGTATGTCTAATGGTTTTAAGAACCATTAACGCCGCCGTCAAGACAGATCAATGGGCATTTCTTTTTATACGCACATTGTTAATACACAAAACATTATACTTTTTACTACTTTTCTCTTTGGTTGCTAAACTGTATGGTTTAACATAATGGTCGGTGCTAGCCAGATTTATGTACATTTAAGGAACAATTAACATTAGAATAGCCTTGTTCTTTACACGTATGGAAATGAGGTACTATGGAAATTAGGTACAATATTAGCCTGAGGATCTCAAGGTACAAGGCACGAATCCACTCTGCTCTGGCTTCTAAATGCACGATGTTCAAATGCATCGACCGAGCGGTCCTCAAGGCTTTTCTATAGATACAACAGTTGAAAACTGGATGCTAGATATGGGTCGTTGTCTAATAAATGGCGATATAATCGCCCCCTATAACATTGAGAACAAATGCCGTCATCAAAGAAATGTGGGTGTCAATACAGACGTAGGTACACTTACATCGAAGATTGCGGGTGACAGTAATACTACATCGGTTCAAAGTGAACTAGAATTATCAATTTATTCTATCATACATTTAACAATTAAAAGTGACAATCATTACAATTTTTTGTAAAATATAAGTGATTCATATCGTGTCAATGCCTTAGACAATCTAACAAAAAGGAAGAAAATACCTATGAATTAATTTCAAGACAAGAAAAAAGAAACAAGAAATATACTAGAACATTTATATTTGGTTGATTGATATCCAAATAGCATCAATAGTACACGTGACCTCACGACAGAGCCCATGTGCCTATCTCGGGTTAAACTAATGTTTGCACAGCACACCGTACTTAACAAAACATCGACTAAAACCAATAGTGAGTCACTAACTGTTGATGTAGCTACCATATGAATTGCCGTTGCATAAGTTTTGGTAACAAAAGTTCTCTGCAATCTAAATATTTCATTATTTCAGCTTTGAATTCGCTGCGGGTGTTAAGTATATCAAAAAGGTGTTTTGAATGTAGCGTTGACTTTATATTAGTGCAAGAATGGTCTAGAGGACCTTGATGATCTACGTGTGATTCCTATCTTGGGGAAACATATTATTACTTGGTGGGCAACATTTTAGACTTAATTTGTTTAAGCAAAATATTATAATCACCTTTTTTCTACATGATGTGTTTTGTTCCAACTTGAGGTTGGAATTTTGTCCAATCAGAAGCCGTCATCAAGCTGTTTCATCCGTCAAATAAGCTCCAACGTAGCCATTAGCAAACAGGTGATGTATATACGACTGCTTTTCTGCCTAACTCCTCAAGATGCGCAGGCATGATTGATTATATGTTTTTCCATCTTCTCAACATATATTTTCAAACAATGTATTGGATACTCAATTAGGCTCACCCCACCCAAACATTTGCATCCTGTTTCTATAATTAATTTGCAAGAAAATACAGTATTGTTGGTACGGTATATTATTCGTCAGTGATAGAATTTAATTTTGATACTTTCAATATCAACTGGGGTTTTGTCTCAGAGGGAAAACAGCATAATGATAGTCGCATGTTCGTGTCCATAAAATGTTCATTTTGACACGTTATTATTGTTTATTAATATTATATAAATAGTAGACATTTATAGTTTTCCAGCGCTTTCCAAGACGTAGGTATATGTTTAAAGAACAATTTCAGTTCACATTTTTCACCTTCGGAAGAAGAACAGGAGGAAAATATAAATAAACAAATATGTATTGTGATGTCAGCTGCATAAAATGCAAGGTAACATTATTTTGGCATATAACACATTATTATTCAACAAGGACTTCAGAATCTGTTATCTAAAGGAAAATATGAAGGTTATTCGTCTTTTACAACATTTTCTGACGCAGTCATTTAGTTGACCCCAACATTCTTCAATACGCAATCGTTATAGACCAAATCAAGATTTTGTATAGTGAAGTTAAAACGATAATCGTCTTTAATAACGTTTTTAATAAGAACGTTATTAATGATGACGCAAGAGACAAAATTAGAGTAGACCTCATTAGCATGGAGACAGCTAATTTCACTCTTTTACAAATGACACTAGAAAATTACCATTTATCTTGCTGATCACGCAATTTTTAGTTTCATTTGGACTTTCGGAGTATTTTGTCCAACTAATCTTTCTAAGAGATAAGGTAATTAATGTACTTGAATTAATGATAAATCAAGTTTATTTTTCTTCAAAGATATTTACGTTTGAACCCAAAAAATGATAAATCCCTATCAAATATGAAATTGATAAAATAGTAAACACAAGACCAGTCTGTTGTTAACTTGACCTCCGTTATCAAGTTCATTAATGTCACTATCAAATTATAAGCATTAAATCCAATATAAATAAAAGATACATTAGTACGAGTGATAACATTGTTTACAGTGGTATCACTTTGTACATATTTGAGCAATGTTACGTTCAGTCGCAAATTCATTCACATTACGATGACTCAAATTCTGTTTATTTTTGTTGCTATTACATATATCAATATGATTCACACGTCTTATACTTTAACAAGCTTCAAAGTAACCAAGGATTTCATTAATATTACAAGAAGTAGCACCTATTAATAAGTGAACCAAACCACTATCACGTTTATCTATAAGATAATGATTTTACAATATTAAGTAAGATAATATTAAAAGAAAATACGAACCTTTAAATAAATTAAATGGTGAACACTTGAACAAAACTGCACCGTATAACGAAAGCACTTTTAAAGGTCTGGTTACACTAAATCACAAGAATGATCTATTTGACCGATCAATAATCGACGAAAATGTGCATGTAGCGGCGTTGATCGATGCCCGAAAGCAACTGACAAGAGGAATCGCCGACCCATGCGCCGGCGCAGGATAAACCGACCGAGTTTAAAAGACCAGCTTTGCTTCAACTGATACTGGTATTGGAGACATTTTTAACTGGTAGGGTTAAACCGTGTTTATTCACCGTGAAACTAATGTATTTTTAGTAAATACGACGTAGGGCAGGTAACGACTACTGTAGGTAGGGCCAAGGGCTTCGATTTAAAAGTCTGCCGTTTTTATACCATATTGCTTACAACTTATAGATGTTGTACCGACTAGTACTGTATTAGTAGATGGAGGTTAGAAAAGTCAAAAAATATTTACAACTTGATTAAATTCAAAGTGATCATAAAGTTATTAATTGGGTTATATTATATAGAAAGTAACTTTTGCGTAAGTATGTATAGTAATTTTGAAAACAATAATGTGTTTAATATAAAAAATGGTACTTAATGCAGAAGACGAAAAAGGAAAATAAAATGTTACTCCAGGATGGAAACTTTAGGAAGAAGAGTCTACTATTAACGTATTACGTATAAAAAAAAATACGCGCATTGACGTGGAGTTGCGGACAACAGCCCGTATTACCTACGTATAAAACCTGATGTCTCGATCGAAATTGTAGTAATAAAACGAAACTGGTTTTACTATTAAGATTTCGATTAGATTTTAATAATAAATTTTCCGTTACGGTATTACCAAACTATTGGAAATGTAATAGATAATATAAAGTTTAATGAATAGATTATGTTTTTGTAAATGCCAATGCTAGTATGTAGTCCTATTAACTAGTAACGGGGAACATTTATAATCAAGCAAGTAAAAAGTGCAATGAAAATAGAAATATGTACTTCACTTTATTCTAACTGGTCTCAGAATTGGAATTCCAACTTCTTTTACAAAAATTGGTTCTTAAAAAATATTTAGCTTCGCTACTAATCACTTCTGACTAGTTATTGTATGCTACTATACCAATTCTTAGGATTATATAGACATTATTTATTTACATTTCTGTTACAGTTTGATGTTCAACAATGTAGTATTTGACATGACAGTTTTCATAGCAAACTACTCGAAGTCACATGTTTGTGAACTTTCAAGTCATCACGCTTTTCAGTAAGGCTAAAGATATGACAAGACATAAATTAGGAGAAACCACTAGTTCTAATAAAAATATCACTCAATTTTTATTTTAAATCAATCACAAAGAAACGTACACAGAATCACGAATCATTACAATTCGTTCGAGTGTTCTATATTCGGAAGTTTCGTGGATCGTTCGGGCCGGGTCGATTTGGATCAATAACACGGAACAGTAGCGGTGTCAACGTACTGCGCCCGCGCAAGCTAAGGACGACGCGCGACGCGACCAATTACGAATCCGTCAAGTGGGCTGACATTTATTAGGCTGCTGATATAATTATACTTTTTTAACTGTCTTTCTTGGATATTTTAAGCCTGACATTTATTAAGTTGATCTTCCATCGAAGGTGTCATCTCCTTTTAAGGATGAGGCATATGTCTATCGGTAGAACGCAATAGGTTGAGTTGATTTATTTATTTTTTTGAACTTAAACTAAAATGTATATCGGTTGCGTGTCTCTTATCGAACAACTTTGATGAATGTGACATTAAAACATATCTTCCTACGCCAGTTGTTAAAGTCGGTTAAGAATAATGGTTCACTTAAGCTTCTGTAGGCGCTAAGTTAACTATTTATCATACTTTTGGACTACAGTGTTACAACTCAATAAAGTTATTAGAATATTTGATTGCAAACACAAAGTGGTAAAGGTGATGGGTTCATAACAAACAAATAACTAGAGCTCCCGAAAAAGGAAAGAACAGAAAAGGAAATCAATCAGATATTACAGGCTGAAGAAAATATAACAAATACTACAAAAATCAAACTTGTACATACATTTACACGCAGAAGAAATAAAAACATTAGAAACTAAAATTCCACAGGAGATGGACCTTAACAAGGATATATTTTATGACTGGATAGCATTAACTACAGACTCAAGCAACATAAATGATAATTTAATATCGGTACTCAGTTGTGTAAGGAGAAAATTCGCCGTTGGAAAGCGCTAACATATTTATATCGACGTATTGCTTAACAGTATCAATATCGGATAGAAACTGGTTAAGATTATGATGCATAAATAATCTTAGATCCTGGCTGTAAGTAATGAAATAGAATCCGCTGGAGGCGTTAATGCATAATTTGGAGAATTTGTACTCCGTCTAACAAATAATAACGCACTAAAAGCTTAATTTGAAAAACAATTCGAAAGTAAAACCGTTATTTATTATATAACAGACTCCAAAGAGGACAAGCACGAGGAGGAAGAAGACAGTAAAAGCGCAATTTGTGCTAGATTTGACAATATTTCATACAACAATACTACAAACACATGATGCAGAAATTTTCCAAGCCAGCCAAACAACATCGATCAATTGAAATGACGAAAAAATCAAACACTATACCTATTCTTAAACACAATGAGCTAGTAAGACCGGTGGTAATTGAAACCAATGACTCATTCTCATTCAAGGGGCAAGGGGCAAATCTCCAAGTTTTGTCGGAAGCGGCCTACTAACAGGCGCGTGACGTCGACGAGACGACGCCGACGCTGCGTCACACTACAGACCGATGTATTTCGGATTTGTTTTGGGTAAAGCTTTAAGAAGTATTTACTGCAAAGTGTCTGACTATGGGAGGAATTTCTGGTAGCCCTGTGAGGGGAAAATTTATGAATGGTGTTGGTTTGTGTGATTTATCGTTTGAAGGTTGGATTTAGTCATCGTCATCGTTTTGACCTACTTGTTCAAAGGCTTCATAGGTTATAGTTACGGAATCTAAGAAACATTATTCATGTTTATAATCTCCACTAACATATGTACATCAAAATTATGTTCTGGTACAGCTTATAATAATTTAAATGTCATCATTTTCAGCCTTCACATGTCACTTCTGTGAATTGACATCCTCTATAATGAAAATGTTGTTAACTTTTTACTTGATTTTATATTTAATGTTTTATGCGTATGTGTAAACTGTCTTTAATTTCTGTAATTGGTTGTAAAGCGTTTTAATTAAAGAATAAATAAATGAATAATAGGTATCTCATCTACCTCGATTCTGTATCAGAAGGAACCCTATTTGAATCTAAAACATCCTGAAAATCTCTGTGTACTGAACAAGTATACAAAATCTGTAGCCTTGACAGCTACTTGCACCGCACACCATTTGACATTGCACAGGACATTATTAAAACATAAATATTTATACTGTCTACCAATACTGTTTCTTACTTGTATAGTAGCAGATGGACTAACAGACACTATTGTAAATACATAAGCAATATATTGTACCATACGTTTGTTAACATAAGGTTTAATTTTCGAAGAGTTTGTATTCCTGCCGAAATTGTATTTGTTTGGGTTTTGGTTAGGGCTGGCATTGACTTTAGCAGCTGTTCGAGACCGAGACGCATCGGAAAACACAATCTTGAGCATTAAGACTAGAACAAAGAGCAATTCAATTTCTTTAAAGGTAAAGAATCGGTAAAGAAAGACCGCAAGCTTCGGCTGCTTCTGCGTTCAAAGTGTGAATTATTCAGCCCAGCATAAAGATACAAATTTACAGTATAGTTTAGTATAGTGTGGTTTCTATGGTATGAATCACTATTGTTTACGTTTTCGATACAAAATTATATTAAAAGCATATGACAGCCCTACTAAAGTCGCGACACACAGGCGACAACAGTGAGTCGTTGCGCTAGGTCGCGGCGACAGTTTATTTTAAACCGTTTTGACATTTTGACACTCGCGAGTGTTTATTGTAGTACGAATGTCGGACTGTCAGTGAGGTGATTATTGTTTTTAATGTTTAACCTTTGGCGTACCTGTTACTTTTATAAATAACATTAGGCTTGTATTATCTGATGGGATGGGCAGAGGAGGGCGGTGTCCTTTAGGTATCAGTACCAATTTCACCACTAATTTTATCAGATTTGACGAGATTAAGCATTGTCTATTGCCATTAACTTGGCATTAGTGATGAAAAACTCAAAAACACTGACCGACCTAGGCGTCGAAGTTAGGGTCACAAGCTCCTGTACTATAATTAAATAAGACGTGACCAATTATAAAGCTGTACAAGGTATGTCTCGAGTTTTTTCTCTCCTAATTTGAGTTCCAGTCAATCGTGCAGCAGGTTATCAAGAATAAATCGAAAGGCTTATCGAATTGTATGACTTTAACCTTCATTCTAGCAACAGTTATTGTTGTAAAATATAAAATAACCAGGCGTTTCGTTTTCAAATGGATTATTGCATGTTTTTCTACGCCAGATATACATGCCTGAAACCCATTTAATGGATATTCTGACATAATAATATTGAGAGCAGTGGTGAACGGTGGTCCAGTGGGAACAGCCGCGGTTTACAAGTTGAATATCGTAGGTTCGAACCCACACAGGCGCTTTACTTTGTGTGAATTATTTCATCACAACTGCTCCAAAATGGTGAAGGAAAACATCGTGAGGAAACCGGCGTGTCCTAGAACCGAAATTTCAAATACATGTGATCTACCATCCCGCACTGGGCCCGCATGGTGGATTTGCCCACTTCCTCTCACCGAAAGCCTGTGTCCCAGCAGTGGGAACATTATAGGCCGATTATGATGAACATTCATCATCTCAATATAGCACAAAACGTTAAATGTAATAAATTGACTTTAAAAAATCAAGCTATAAAACTTTGTTGCTTAGCTAAATTTTGAGTCCTCGTTACTGTTTAAGCTGGAGTCGAGAGTTTTGATGAAGCAAGAGCACCTCCTCGGTCTAACCGAGCACTAACAGAAGTATATTACTAAAGAAATTAAATTTTTAAATTAAGACACGTCTAAGCAGTGCAGTGCAAGCGCAGCATAATCTCCATCAGAGACCGGTTCGTTCCAAATTAACCTATGACCCGTATATTTATATTTCAAAACTTTTATTTAACTTTTACTGCTTTTTTTCTCACGGTACCAAACCTTAACCTACATTTAACAGTGTGATATAAAAATTGGTTAACTTTTCTATATGACAGTATACCCAGTAGGTACATATATAGAATAGAATACCTACACTTTATTATGTACGAGTACACCATATGAGTTACAGATTGAAATGTCGAAATATGTATGATGATAGTGTGTGAATGTATGACAGTTAATGGTGTGGTGGCACAACTGGAAAATTAGGTTAAATTATCAAAGATCGTGAGATAACCCAAACTTGCAGCATGTTTTTCAAAGTCTGTAAACACGAAACAGTCTTTTCAAGTCAGTAAATCTTATATTAGCTTATGGAAATATGGGTTAACCGAAATAACAGCAGTCAGTCAATCCATCAATCCATCAGATATTTGACAACCTATTAAATTGAAAGACTTTCAGAAACCGGAATTTGCGGTCTTATATTGCCTCTTAAAGAAGAATTTGGAGGCGCCTGAAAGTTTATTTCAATTACACCATTTACAGGCACTTTAGGATCGTCAAGGAGTCGGTCAGTTAAGTCAGAAAGTTAAAGCCAGTTGCCAATTCCAAAACGTAAATCTCTATGGAGAAGAATGGGCAAAAACCCACTGGACACTCATACAGTAGCAGTACAGGCTAGAATATTTATATCTACGGAACCGCCTTTCAAAATAATATTTAGCATGCTGTATCTATAGGTTTACAGTGTCTCCAAAATTAAAGTAAAAAGAGGTCATAAACGTGATAGTTCACAGTAAAACCAGATTTTACTTTATACCTTGTCTTTTGTAAGCTGTTTTATGCGAATTAATAGGTAAACCTGAACAAGTGCCTATTATCCTGCCTAAGTCGCAATAGTTAATCAAGCGTAAATTGCTTGTTGTAATTGTTGGTGATAGAGTAAGACTATTATTATTCTTGAGAACGATTTTGAAGCCCAAATTGTGTGCCTTTAAGTGCTGATTTGTGTAGAAGCGTAGGTAATTATGAGGTTCCAAAAACCAAAGAGTAAAGTACAGACAACTTTGTACACAAATACGGGTTAGTACTGATTCTACCCGTTCTTATTTCCACCTGTACAAGTAATATACTTTATAAATTTATTACATGGGATATTTAATCAGACGAAATAGAGTTGGTACAGTCAAAGTATGTATAGTATACATATATTTATGTAGTATGTCGAACTAGTTAACTATGTGAAACTAGTTCTAAATAATTCCAGTAAATCTAACCTCAACTAACCTCTTTCAAATCCAAAATGCGTACCCATATTACACCACAAAAGGCATAAAAACCACCCGCACATTACTGCACCACCTACCATTTTACGACAACCTAACAAAAGGTACTTTCACGCACCCATCAGCAGCTGACCGCAAAGCATGGTGTTTTGACAAACAAACCGGCGCTGGCGCAGCTAGTATGTCAACAATAGAAAGGGCTCGGTCACGCCTCTTACTAAGTAACTGTCGTAACCGCTAGGCTTGGAGAAAACGTGGCGTGGTGCTTATGTTACATTTGATGTACTTGGTGGTGTTTTGTTTCTCTTTTCAAGTCAGGTTTTTCTTTAAACTAAGACATAATCTTTTATTTATTTCACTTTAACAAAAAACTGCAATCTGCCAATTACATCAGCTAAAGATAAACTATTAGACATAGTGACATGATCGTCTTCCATGCCAAGTCCAATCCAATCCACCTTCAATGTCAAAAACTTTCTAAATATAATTCGATTTCCCTTCACCAGTAAATTCCCGTAATTAAAATCGATCAAAATTTAGTCGTAATCTCATCTATGGACAAACAATTGTCAAAAATTTAGGGAAATTAGAGATATTTTGACAGAATCAGACTTAGATTACAATGCGAACGTTCTTAAAAAAATACGAGAATTGCTGTTCTGATGTCATTGTGGTGGCAATGGTATGACCAGCCAGTTTCCTGGTGATGATTTTGATCTCATTTAGGTATTCTTACAATTTTAAACCAAAGCTCTTTGTGTCTGATTTTGCTTAAATTTCCATTAATTGTTCAAAGTGTCTCGCTAGTCCACCATATAAGAACGAGTCAAATATTCGTAGATCTGGAAAGATGTGATAAAAACATGCATAATATCTTCAGCTGAAAGCCAACGACTTATTTATTGCTTCCAGCAGCTACAGCTGATCTTGCGTGAGGCAACACACATCGGATACACTACACGTTTTTCTTTCGCACGAGATGTCTAAGTGTCATATGGTTGAATTTGCGGGATATTAATGTTTGTGTTGACAGATCGCTAATCTGGCCAGCTGGTTTCAGACGTCAAAACAGGATAAGGGGCGAAAAAGAACTTGGAAAATTGGACTAATTACCTACTTTAGGTTTTATAATTAGACCACTCGTCTTAGACATGGCTTATTCATCATCATCATTCTAGCCTAGACTTTACCAATTTTGTTGGGGTCGGCTTCTTTTCTAACCAGATACATCTGAATACCAGTATTTTACTTGGAGCGACTGCCTATTCGACCTTTAACAAAATATCAAAGCTTCATTCCGAGCATATTTCAGTTAAACAAAACCTAAAACACATAACCATAAATAAAACAACTTAATAGCCCATATAGAACAATTCACCCACTTTCAACTGAAATAAATTAACAACGGTATAAACTTTCAACCTTCAGTTACGTTTAAACTTAAAAAAAGAGACATAACAATATATCCTTTCGCACATAAACGTTGGACGCGAGACGAATGAAAAGGGGGGGGGAAATAAAAAAGGATAACAGATGGCGCCGGTGTCGCGTCGCCGCCTGCGCATGGTCCCTTTTTATCACAAAGCAGGATAAGATTCAGAAGGTCTACTCGTCTACCATTGGTATTAAAATTTGTGTAAGAAGACTAAAGGGTAACCTGTCCATCACCCTTATTGAGTAACACACTATCAATCTCAAAGTGAATGATTTTGAAGGATATTGCTAATCCATAGCTTCAGATGTTCGAAAAATGTGTCTGCTCAACAACGTAAATAACGCAATGAATTTCGTTGAACTGTCAAAATCAAACCCAATGTTACTGATAGTGTGTTACGCAATTACCCCGCAGATCATCTTCTGTATAAAACGTAAGGATCGAGCAGTAGACATGTGGTTGAGCAGCCGTGCTATTCTGTAAAAAGTATCACTGTGAAAACTTAGGTGAAGTGAGCATAAAATGAACTGTTAGTCTGTCATTCCCTAGCTATCCCTAGTGTCAGGTGGAATGACAGCTCACTTCACCTACATTTTCACGGTGAGATTTTTACAGAATTGCACTGCTGGACCACTGTCTCATTAGATCTTAAACGATGATGCGGTCACCGATGCGTGTGATTGGTGTAGTACCTTAGCTTGCCTAAAGATAATCTATTCTCTTGTGAGTTGAACTGCAAAGAAGTCCATTCTTTGTGATAAGAGTATTAATAATTTTACCTTAAGGCGCTGAACAGAGAATGGACAATTTGTCCACGATGGAAGGAAATCTATACAATAACGCACACCTAGGAAAAATAGACTGCAGGGACGGGGGTACGTTCTTTAGTCGCGAACGAATTGTCCATTGTCTGCTTAGCGACTCATCATCTGTGACTTTGAGTTTGTTTTCTGCAGCAAATATAGTGGAGTGAACAAACTTTGATAAAAATGGGCCTTCTGTGTCAACTTTCTTTTTCTTCCAGTTGACGCCGTTGCAAGGATATTGCATGTTTGTAATACACACGCTAAGGCCGAGTTTCGTGAGTTAATGCAACTACCTGATTTCCGTGATAATAACATTCATTTGCATATAGGTAACTGTATTATAATTTCTTCGAATAAATGAATTAATTAGGATAAAAATGTATTTCAGTGGTGTAACTGTACCCTATAATGAGCTTTATTGTTTATTTATTATGATCATTAGGGTCAATATATCAACCGTCAATATGTTAATAGGTCACAATATGAATGCTGAACAGATGTGTAATCATAAGAGGTCTTAATTAAGACTTCACACAATAATGTGAGTATTATGAACTTGTATCTTGTAGGAGTTTCATAATTATCGAAATCGACTTTAGTCTTGGATGACTATAACTTACGAGTAACTTAACGATTACAGACATTTGGAATTGATAGATAGAATACTCTTTATTATGGACACCATGTATATTGTTATTATGTACACCATGTATAAGTGCTTTTATGCTTATGGAGGTTAGATAGGCATTCGCTCCATGTAAAATATTGGTATCCAGCTGCATCCGGTTAGACTGGAAGCCGACCCCAACATAGTTGGGAAAAGGCTAGGCAGATGATGATGATGATGTATAAGTGCTTAATTAGATCACGACCCTAATTACATCACACACTTTCAACCACAATCTGAATCATTTAGAATGATATTGCTAATGCACTGCTTCATTTGTTTGAAAAATTTGTCCACTCAACAACGTAAATATCGCAATGAACGCTGTTGAACTTTCGAATTTAACCTGTCAAGCTCCGTGCATACCCTACGTAATACTATACAATAGAAAATCAATTGTGTCTCATTAGCGAAGCTTGAGAGGTCACAGGCATTGCTACTGTTAGTGAATTTCGTAATTACCCCTCAGGGTAGAGGCACTACTATCGCCGCAGTTAGTATTGTGTGCTATCATTGTGGGTCACAATTCTAGGGGCTGGCGAACAGGCGGACCAAAGTGTGGTGACTCCGCATTTTCACATTAACAGGCAAGCCAAAGTGACTCTTTGTTTTATCCCTAAGCAATCCTACAAACAACACGATCGAAATAGATGAGGTAGGATACTCTTAACGGGGGATTCTAAATATCTATCTAACATCCCTCTCAATATAAATAACATCGCTATCAATATAACATCCCTCTGTACGCACGACGACATATCAAGCGATAGATTTCCAGTACCTAGAAGCCGACTTCCTTCGTAGTTCGAAAAGCCTATGGGCCATATGGCCCATAGGCTTTTCGTACTACGAAGTTCTAGTTTCTAGTTTTAGCTGACTTCAGCTAAAACTAGAAATGTATAGCTTGATATATCGTTGTGTGTACCACAAAAGCATTGATGATGACCGTCAAAATATGAAATAGATAAGTACCCTCGAAGATTTGTACTCTTATCATTAGATGTCATACACTTAAAAACCCAAGGTTTTTCTCTACTAATATCAAAGATATTATGTTATTTAAGACGCAAGGTATTTGCGGTTGGAAGCCAGTGTTCAGCCAATCAGGTTTTATTAAGAGTATGAGGAAGTCGGCGTCACTTGCGGTGTTCCGGCTTTTGTACTGTTATACCAGAACTGAGTTATTGGACTTGGTGATATGACTATTGCTTAGTTTGTAGATAGATTGCATATGCATACACAGTATTGCACACGAAAAGCAATGTATCATTCTCTTTTCTCCTAATCAGAGATTTCTGCCAGGCAACCAGAAGAGTATAGTGGTGACCCAATGGTAATGGACCCGACGTACGAATCGTGGTGGTCGTACGGGTCGTGGGTTCGAACCCAGACAGGCGCTTTACTTTGTGTAAATAATTTATCCCCATGCTCTTAAAACGTTGAAGGAAAACATTGTGAGGAAACCAGCATGTCCTGGAAGAAAATTCAAAGACATATGTGACATCTACCGACACGCTCTGGGCCCGCGTGGAGACTTGTAGGCCACTCCCCCTCGAAGAGAGGAGGCCTGTGTCCCAGCGGTGGGAACATTATGCTATGAATCAGAATATTTAATGCGCCTTCTTCTAAAAGAAGACAGTAATAACTTATTATCGTCAGTTTTGTACCTTATGTTCTGAAGCACACGACCATTGCGTAATGAAAGGATATTTATTTCTATAATCAGATCTTCTAAGACACTTTTACAAGCCCATTATTGGTCAATATTTTAAAACGAATGACCTTTTCACCAGCACCAACCACTGCATACATTTTTTGTGGACAAATAGCATCACGCCATTCTTCTGGCTACTTAATGTCGAATGAAAACACCGAACGGCGATACATAGCACTCTCAAGCCATGGACTTTCTAACCCACATAATCCCAAACAAACCTTCAAACCTTCCAATCAAAGATTTCAACAGCTTCATACCTAACAGGCTCACAATAACTGTAATAATCTCCAACAGCGAGAATTACAGTGTTCTCGTAATATTACCGCGGCGCACGCGCATGGTCGGCCAATGAATGACGCCTGTCTAATGGAGGCACGAGATATGGTAATAAAGTTACCACCGTGTACCGTTGGCATGGTAAAATGACGCTATGAGTAGATAGAAATACCATTAGTGGTTACGGTGAGGAATGTTCTGGTTGTAAATGTTGTAATAATTACAATTTCATTCGAACGGTTTTTATATAACTAAGTACTGACTTATCCAAGTACAGACGCCATCACATCAAGCTACTACAATCTGTCAAATTTCTTTAATAGATTTTCAACTTGATTTCTGAACCATAAGGTTCAAAATTGATTGGGAAAATTTGACAGTTTCGGGTAGCGTGATGTGCTGGCGTCTGTACCTAGTTGTCGATATCTAGATATTCCATCATCATCATAATCAGCCTATAATGTTCCCACTGCTGGGACACAGGCCTCCTCTCTTTGAGATGGAGTGGGCTATTATGTAATCGACCACGCGGTTAATCCAGTGCGGGTTGGTAGATGTCACATGTCTTAAATTTTTTGGTTATAGGACATATTACCTGACCTTATGGCTGGACTATAAAAGAGACTGTGACCTCTGAGTTTGTTTCGGCCTTTCTCCTCAGAGTAGTCAGATAGGAAACGCCGACCTCATCTAGTTTAAAGAAATATAATTATGATTGACGTGTAAAAGTGTTTGTGCAAACCTACTTATAAAAATAAAATCATTTATCATGCCAGTTTCCTCCCGATGTTTTCCTTTAACGTTTTGAGAGCAGTGGTGATGAAATTATTAACACAAAGTAAAGCGCCTCCTGCATTCGAAGTTTGAACCCACGACCTACACCTCGTAAGTCGGGGCCGTTGCCACTGAGCCACCAGCGATGTCCGAGATATTCCAAGCCATATAATATTCTGATATTTCTCAAATCTTCCAAAAAAACTGTAATTTTAAAAATATTTTAAATAATTATATCTTAACCCTGTCTCACTTTTTCTTGAAAATCATTTCTTACGGAGGAAATTCATCGGAAAGGGTGGAAAAACATGAATACCCCTTGATATAAAATAATCCATAGTACTTAATCAGGACACGAATTATGTCTAGCCACGTCAGGTATCAATAGCAAACAGTTCACGCTACTCAAATCCGTCTCAAATAATAGCGTAACTAAAACATTAAAGAAAAAAGAAAACGATGCGTCATTTTAGAGCTCACACGCTTTTTAAGCGCTAATCACTCCCATCTTACTATTTCGAAGCGTAAATAATTGGGCATTATAATAGCAAGAGTTAAAAACTCGTTAAACAGAAAGTAGGCAGATACCTATTACCAAAGTACTTCTTAAAAATTGATTGAAGAAGAATTACAAGTATCATTAAGTACCTACCAAAGTATTTGACTATGCAACTATGTTTGTAATCATTTTTGACTGCCTAACCACAGTGGGCCATAGGAATGTCAGTAGTGTTTTAAATCGATGTTTGTACATACAGTTATTGAGGTAGATACCACGTAGAGCTTACGAAGACGTCAATATAGTATTTAGGACGACGCGACGTCTATATAGTATTTAGGACGACGTCTATATAGTTTTTTTACGAATCCAATGTTGGGTAATGACTAGGAACTGGTCAGCGGGATTGTCCGAAAGGGTTACCGCTGGCCCGGAACATAAAGGGTTAAGGAAGGAACACGGGTGGGTTTTAGTCAGTAAGAGTCTGACACTCCCTTCCGCTCCACCCAGAGCGGGAGGGGTCATTTGATGATTTTCAATCCAGAAAAAAAAATTACTAGGAACTATCTTTTTGTGGAAGAACTTTAAGGCCACAAGTGGCCTCTGTGACGGAATAGGAACATTGGGACTAGTACATTCTATCAAAGTACTTCTTAGAATTCAATCACCTCAGCGTATCGCTGTCCACTGCTGGACATATGCCTTTCCTAGACTATGCAACAACACCCTGTCCTCCGCCTTCCGCACCCAGTTTGTCCCAGCCACCTTCTTCAGGTCGTCTGTCTTCTTAGAATTAATTGAATAAAAATTACAAATATTTATGGTACTTGACTATGTAATAATTTGTGCTTCCAAACCACAGTGGCGACGCATTGGAATGTCTATGGTTTGTGTTATGAATGTTTGTACACACAGTTATTAAGGTAGTAACCAAATTGAGCTTACAAATACGTCAATATAATATAAGGCACCTGTTGCAAAAGCTTTGAGCAAATAAACGTCACTATACGTCCAGTTCCAAGTAAGCACGAAGCTAAATGGAAGCTTTCTTTCGGGGCAAAACTCTGTCCAAAAATGTATCTTCTTCTGAGCCGACCCAGGTCTATCAACTGCCCTTATGGTACGCGAGGAGTTTTTGAGCTCAAATAAAGATATTTTTCCACCACAGATGCACCAAATGATTAGGGATATGAGCAGAAGGATGAATATGATAAGGTCCCCTTAAACTAGACTGGTAGTCATCGCACTTAATCAATACTTTCGGAGTCATACGCAGAATATACTGTATCATCTCTCTTGTAGTTGTAATGATAAATGATTTAATTCTGTGAATTGGTACAAAACACATTTTTACATGTAAAAAATAAAATAATGTCTTAAAACCAGATGAGGTCGGCGTTTCCTATCCGACTGCTCTGAGAAGAAACACCAAAATAAAATCAGAGGTCCATTGCCTTAAAGCATAACAAATATTTCACCACCTCAAGCTAATAAGTAATCTACTTGAATAACATTGTATCTGTTAACCTAAGATTACTCCTTTCAACTTTAAAGACCCAATTACTTGGTTCTCGCGTGTACCAACTAACACAGCGAGGTGTACGGACGCAAATTATATAAATTACCTTTCATATTACACCTATATTGAAAGTTATTATGGAAATCTAAAGGTCAGACTTCATAAAAATCCGTAGCCCAGAGCCCTGTAATTACGGGACCAACAATGGACGTGAAAGGTGTTATATTTTTCGTACACTGTATCAATACAGGGTGTATCCGAAAAGTGTGGTCAAATTTAAGGGTTTTGTTACAGACCATCAAACTGAACCACTTTCACCATGGAACCAACATAGTAATCGAGGAGAAAGAAAAAGCCAATGTACGCAAAATACGCGCATTGTTTTTCGCATTGAATTGCGGACAGCAGCCCTTATTACTTACTAGCTGCGCCCCGCGGTTTCACCCGCGTAAATGTCGATCCCGTGGGAATACCGGGATAAAAAGTAGCCTATATGTTAATCCAGGGTGTCAGCTACCTCCATACAAAATTTTATCAAAATTGGTCTAGCCGTCTGAGCGTGAAGAAGTAACAAACATATAAACACAACCACCCACACACACACACACTCACAAACTTTCGCCTTTATAATATTATATTTGTGTGATTACCTACTTAACCCAATACATTTGGGTTGAGTAGGTATTGAAGTTTCGTATGGGACAATTGATATTTTTTCTTAAGCACCACACCTTTCTAATACTACTTATATTATATTTTTAAAGCCCCTAAAATGGTGTTAAGAATCATGAATAGTTTGTTTAATGTTACTTTTTTATTTACTTGGATCAATCATGCAGCAGGAAGTTTATTGAATAGAAAAATCAAAGGTCAAAAAAATTGAGCCCTTCAATAATAGTCCAACTTTGCGCATGAGTGCAGGCTCCAGTAAGTTTATTGAACAGTTGAACTGTAAATTGTTGCACGTTGCATAAATGCTATCATAATCCTAATGAAACTCAATACAACTCGTGATACAACGCAAAGAAAAATCATAAGTAGTGTGAAGTGCCTTTAACATTGACTAATACAAGATATCGAAAGATGTGGAAACTGTCACATTAAATTATCAAGCACTAGCTTCTGCCCGGACTTTGTCCGAGTGAAATTTCTTGTTTTAACATAACATGCAGCGTTACTATGGATTCAGAACTTGATTCTTGACATTTCTGTGTTGACATATTTCGACGGTTATTAAAGACAATCTGCTATCTCATGCGTAAAAGTGCAATACCTACGCGGTTCCGTACCCAAAGGGTTAAAACGGGACCCTATTACTAACACTCCACTGTCCGTCTGTCTGTCTGTCATCAGGCTGTATCTCATGAACCGTGATAGTTAGACAGTTGAAATTTTCACAGATGATGTATTTCTGTTGCCGCTATAACAAGAAATAATAAAAATAAAATAAAGTTAAAATTTAAAGGGGTATGAAAGAAACGTGTTTTTTTTCGGCGTTTTATGCCTTGTAGTACGGAACCCTTTGTGTGCGAGTCCGACTCGCACTTGGCCGGTTTTTTTAATAACCGACAAAAATTTCAACGCATCAGCCGGTCGATTCTGTAAAAATCTCACCGTGATAACTTAGGTGAAGTGAGTTTGTTTTTGCTAGGAATTGACACTATTGACAGCTCACTCCACGCTCACTTCACCTAAGTTTTCACGGTGAGATAGTTACAGAATAGCACCGCAGGATCCAGAATGTACTGAATCCCAGCCACCCTGCATATCCTATGACACTTGGGAAATTCTGTAGCTTTCCATTAGCGAAAGAATTTTCGGAATCTGATCAGAAGTTTCGAAGATTACCCCTACATACAAACTCACTTTAACCTCTCTTTATATGGAATATTAGTAAGTATAGACAGGAAGGCTCAGTCCCTAAACTTTAAAATGTAATACGTTACTTAGCAACTCATGACCTGCGATAACATCATATTGTTACCAATCAGGAAGAGAAAGCAACGGTACACATTGCCAAAGCGCTTCACATCAATACATATTATCAAGCCAACCTATTATACGTTAGTTCCGTTACTTACATACATATCGTCATAACTATAAAGGGACCATCCCTTTATAATAAGCCGATGACGGCATCAAGGTTAAAACCATAGATATAAGATTTTTTTTAATATCACTATGGTTAAAACCCAGTGGAAACCAATGGATAAAAAGGTCATGAGCCTGCGTATCAAACCTTGGTGGATTTGTGACAGCTAAATGATGAGAGGCAGTCAAATTTTTGGGCAAAATTTGGAGTCTGACTTATCAGAATCAATTGGATGTTTGAGCATAATCAATGATTTTAATAAATCAATGTTTTAGAAGATTGAATCAACATTTATGTATAGCTAGCTATCCAGCTAAAGCGGGGCCTTGCGAGGAATTTGAAAAAATAGGTGTTTGAAGAAACTATTGCCGTCGCCTTACCTCAAGTCTGCCCCCGTAGTGTATGATAGGGACAGTAGCAGTTCAGACCGAAATTATCACAAAATTTTGACGAGATCCACGTTTCGTATTCCCTTTTTTTCTCCTCGAAAACTGAGCCGATTCAATTACTCGTATTTTTTACATAAACATTTTAAGAAAGAGTATGTTAGGTTCCTAAAATTTTTTTATGTTAAAAACTTTTCTACTTTGTTTTGTAGTCCAATCACGGCGGTAAAAATGGGGCATTTTTTGTAATTTTTAGGTCAAATTTTCTTTACTAATTAGTTGCTGAAAAAAAGAAAATGACATGGAAGTGTTTACAGCAGACCTTGATTTTATGAAAAAAAAAAAATATTGCATTATTCAGGAAGAAAAAAGGGGAATACATTTTTATGGATAATCGTACGCCCTGTTCCCTCTAAGCATCAATGTAGCTGTTAAGGTTTCTTTTAGACACTGTTTTCTCTGTGGTTGCACGCAAAGCCATAGCCAACCATACCTGTTTTTTTTTTTTTTTTGATCCGGGGTGGAAAATCCTCATGGTTGTCCGCCGCCCTGGGGCGGGCGGCGGGGTCTGTCAGACTCTTACTGACTAAAAACCACCCCGGGTGTTCCATCTCACACCTACGCCGGGGGTCGCGGGAACGTACGATCCTTCCGCAACCCCCGGCTGGTGCCGGCCCGCCGCAGCGGGCCCCGTCTGGTCAGGGGGGGGAGTGAGGTGTTTGACTCCCCCCGCGACGTCTAAGAGGGGCGCGCGTGGAACACATCGCGCGCCGCCACCTCGGGTCCTGATGTGTGGGGGGCGACGGACGTCCCCGAGTCCGTCGCCCCTGGACCCGTTTAGGGGGGCCGGAAGAGGGCGTTGTCCGCCCTCCGCCGACGCCCGGTGCGCCTGCTGCGGGCAGGGTGAGTGGACGAGATCTCCCTCTCCCTTTCCGCAGCCTCCTTCTGCGAGACGACCGTTTCGCAGAAGGAAACCACCGCGTCCCAGGACTCCTCGCTGTCGACCATCGACTCGACCACGGCCGGCAGCGAGAGGTCACTGCCTACTTCTGAGATGAGGGCACGGCGCGGCTCCTCCCAAGCGGCACACTCTGCCAGCGTATGCCACGCCGTGTCCTCCCGGCAGTCGACGCAGTGGTGACACCGGGCGTCCGGCTCCCTGTTTATGCGACACAGGTACTTCCCGAAGCAACCGTGCCCCGAGAGCACCTGCGTCACCCGAAACGACAGGGAGCCGTGCCTCCTCCCGAGCCAGCGCTCGAGCACTGGCCGGACCGCCTCGATGGTACCGAGGCCGGCGGTAGGGCGCGAAAGCCTGTCCCGCCATTCCGCCACCAGGACCTCGCGAAGCTGAGACCGACGCAGCTCCATATGGCGCTGCGTCAGCCCCTCGCCCCGCGCCCGCGCTTCCTCGCGCCACCGGTACAGTGACGCGAGTACTTTCGCCTCCAGGTCCCAGGGCGGGGATCCGGCCAGTACACAAGCCGCCTCGTAGGAGATCGTGCGATACCCCCGGACGACTCTGACGGCCATAGCTCTCTGCGGCTTTCGCAGGACTGCGATGCTACCGGCCGTCAGGTCAGTCGCCCAGATCGGGGCCCCATACAGGGCCATGGATCGCACGATCCCCACGTAGAGCCGCCTACAGGCGGCGCTTGGGCCCCCCAGATTGGGAAGCAACGTTGACAGCGCCCCAGCAGCGCCCAACAACTTGGGCGCCAGCCGCCGGAAGTGGGGGCCGAAATCCCACCGGCTGTCGAGCACCAATCCCAGGTACTTCATGGTGGACTCGACAGCGATCCGAGCCCCCCCGACCACCATGTGTGATCCGGGCGGCGGCGCCCGCCGGGGGCCATGAAACACCATGGCCTCCGACTTGTTGAGGGCCACCTCCAGGCCCAGGCGACGTATGCGGCTCACCACCTGTGACACCGCAGCCGTCGCCAGCAACGCTGCCTCCCTGTGCGAGCTCCCCCGGGCAGTGACCAGCGTGTCGTCAGCATAACACGTAAGGTCCACGCCCGGTTGGAGCTCGCCCCTCAACACCCAGTCGTACCCGATGTTCCACAGGAGCGGGCCCAAGACCGAGCCCTGTGGAACACCGCACGACATGCGGTGCTGGTGTCCGCCATCACGTCCCTCGTAGGTGACACACCTCTCCGACAGATAAGCCCCAACGACGTGGCGGAGGTAGGGAGGCACCCGATGGTACCGCAGTGCCTCCCGAATACAACTCCAGGGCAGGGTGTTGAAGGCGTTGGAGATGTCCAAGGACACCGCCAACATCACCCCGCCCCGGGCCACTGCTTCCTCCGCCAGGACTCTCACTCGCGACACAGCGTGAATGGTAGAGCGCCCGTGCCGAAAGCCGAACTGGCTGCCGTCCAGATCCGGCCCCTCTCCGCACAAGTGGCCGACGAGGCGGGCAGCGATTATCCGCTCGAACAGCTTACCCACCTCGTCTAGCAGCACTATGGGCCGGTACGCGGACGGCGAGTCCGCAGGGCGCCCCGCCTTCCTGAGCAGGACCAGACGACCAGATTTCCACAGAGTGGGAAACTGGCCCCGCTCAAGGCACGCTGTGTAGAGTCCTCTCAGTTGGGGCTCAAGCTCCTTCAGAGCGAGGGCTAACACGCAGCCGTGGATCCCGTCGGGCCCCGGAGCCACGTTTTTGGCCCGGAGCCTCATCACGGCTGCCCCCATCTCTGCCTGTGTCACCTCTGGGACGCTGATGGCGTTCTCTTCGGTGGACTCTGCGGCCGTGGGCAATGCCATCGGCGGCGGAGTGTGCTCCGCTCTCGCCGGGAAGAGGGCTGCGACCACCTCCTCCAGCAGCTCGGGTTGGAGACTCTCCGTAAGCGGGGGCGCCGCGGCTCAAAGTTTCCCTCGAACCGCGCGATAAGGGCGCCCCCACGGATCCCCGTCTAGAGTCTCCAACATCTCCTCCCTGGCTCGCGACTTCGCCTCGCCGATGGCCAGCCACAGAGTCCTCTTCGCCGCGCGGTACACCTCATACAGCGCGGCTTCTTCGTCAGGGACCCGAAGACGTCTCCTCCGGTATCGGGTGTACTGGCGCCTGACCGCCACGCACGCGACGCGCAGCTGCGCGATCTCGGCGGTCCACCAGTACACCTGGCGCCTTGCTGACTGTGCGTGGACCCGGGGCATGGACGCGTCGCTGATTTGCGTCATCGCCCCGCGGAACCACAGCGCCTCCTGCTCGACGTCAACGGGTCCGTTCGTCGCCGACTCCCGGAACCAGGCCTGGACAATAGCGGCCTCCTCGAGAAGCTCCCTGTCGATGCGCTTACGCGCCCAGCGCGGACCGTCCGCACGCGGGGCCGGTAAACCGCGGCCGCCTGCGGTCTGGGCGGAGACGTCGAAACGGATGTACCGATGATCCGACAACGTCTCCACCTCCGCGGCGACACGCCAGTCGCGGACACGGCTCGCGACAGCGGGGCTAGCGAACGAGACGTCCACTATTGAACCGCCCCGCTGCCGCACGCACGTGTACTCCGTGCCCCGATTTAGGACGGTCAAGCCAGTCGTGACCGCCCACTCCTCCAGCACCTCGCCCCTGGCATCCGTCACCGGAGACCCCCACGCCGCAGATTTGGCGTTGAGATCCCCCAGCAACAGCACCGGGCGAGGGTGGAGTCGGCCCACGACGGCACCCAACTCGACAAGGAACCTCTCGAAGTCGGCGAGACTCTTGTTGGGCGAAAAATACGCCCCAACCGTGCCAATGCCGTCCACGAGGGCGGCCACCCAGCCGTGACCTCGGGACGGGTTGGCAAGAGCCCCGCCAATGATGGCCACCAAACCGTCCAGGTCTCCCACCCAGTTATCCCTGGGGGGGACAAAGTACGGTTCGGCGACCACAGCCACGCGAATCGACCACTCTGCCATGCTCTGGAGCAAGAGATCCTGAGCTCTGGCACAGTGGTTGATGTTGCCCTGGAGGAAATGGTACAGCGCCATTAGGCACAGTCCATCCCCTCCGCACCATTCCTAGGCCGGGAGTCGGCCGAAGGGAGGCCAGGCTGAGGGGGGGGTAAAGAGCCCCCGGCAGCCTTGGCACCCCTTCTCTTCCCCTTTTGGGCAGGCCCGCCACAAGCCTTTCCGCCCGCTCTGTGCCCAGCGGGCCTCCCTGCAGCTGTACAGATGCTGCAGTTTGGCGCCGCGGAGCACTGGGCCGCCTTGTGGCCGGCCTGACCGCAGCGATAGCACAGCTCGCTGCGGTCTACGCACGAGGTGCACCGTGCCCTGACATGCCCAATGTCAAGGCAACGGTAGCACCGCAAAGCCCTGGGTTGCAGCTGCCTCACCCTCGCCGCAACCCACCCCACCAACAGACGCCCAGCGTCGGCGACTTTGTTCGCCGCCGCCACCGGGCACCGCACCCAAATCGCGCCGAGCCCGGAGGCGTCGACGCGAATGTCCCCCGTCCGCACGTCCCCGGGCGGACATCCACCGGCCTTGGCGACGGCCGCCGCGACCTCAGCCGGAGTCGTCGAGTCGTCCAGGCCGTCGACGCGCAGTTCAGCGGTCTTCATCGGCCTGGACACCCGAACGTCCTCCGGGTTCAGGACCTCCCGTAGCTTGGCGGCCAGGACGTCCGCCTTTTCGCCGCTAGAGGCACCCGACACCTCCAGCAGTCGCGCCCCCGTAATCGCCGGCCTCATTCTGAGGCCGGACGGTATGCCCAGGTCGGGGAACGCGACCTTGGCTTTGGCCTCCATAAGGACCGCCTTATATGAGACGCCCCTTTCGACAGCTCCGGGCTGCAGCGTAATCACTACAGCCGCGGAGCGTGGGGCTCTGATCCTAGGCGGTCCCTTCTTAGATGCCGGTGCCGGTGCTCTAGCGGGTTCCGGTGGCATCAAGCTAAACTCTTCTAGTTTTAGCTGACCTCGCATTGTATAAGTTTTTGGTACAACCAGAAGTCAGTTTATACTGGTTACGTATAGCTCCATGTGTAGCCGTGCGTACCTTCAGTAGCTCCAGCTCGGTTGCCCAACTAAGTCTTGTATTACGCACGTTTATTGCCATTAGCGGCTTGTCTTGATAGAGATTGATTGGTGAGTAAAAAAGTAATTGCCTCCGTAGCATAGACGCTTATTTATTAATGCATACCGATGGGAATGAGGCGATGGTAATCATTCAACGGATACTAGCATAGGTGGCGTTTCGAAATCTTTGACACTCTGTATAAATGTGTATGGTTGAAGGTGAGGCTGTCACTCTGCAGGTTAAGAGCAGGACTTTGAATTTAAAATTGTACAGGCCAATGACCATTATGAGTTGATTGTATGAAGATTTCGTAGTTAAACTGATAGCTAGTTTAACTACGAAATCTTCATACAATCAACTCATAATGGTCATTGGCCTGTACAATTTTGCAAAAATGCATAGCTCACAGTATCAGGATTAATGAATTAAACAAAAGTTTGTGGAATAACTTTCATTATTATTTCTATAATCGGTTCTACGATTATTGCATTTTTATATATTTTATAACATCACATCGCTTGTCAGCTAAACTGACTCCTGTTTTTTCCGCCTTCTAAATAAATATAAATCAATGTTAGTCTCCTAATTATTCCAAGAACTTGTCAATATATTCATAAAAGTTGCATTTAAGCACCAAATATATATGCTTTACAGTACCTTGGCTTGATAGAAATATTCATAAGATTAGTATGTCGTATAAAAAGAGCGACCAAACGGTCTTGATTTCATAACCTAATTAGCAAATACGCCAATTACAGTTGGTATTAAATGAGAATGAACAAAAATTATGAAACTAAAAAGCAAAAACAATAATCGCCTACAGACAGCTAAAACACAGTGATTCCTGCACCAATGTCCATATAAGACTTCAGAATAATTTCATGTTAAATATTTAATAAGAAGAACCGTTACCACAAAAGGAACAGACACTGCTAGAGGTACATAATATCCATGGGAACGAAAAGCCACAGGGTCACATCTAAGGCATAATACCGTTTAGTGCATAATCAATTTCGTGAAAGCCGACCACGATTCTCTCTTGGAAGTGTGACAGTGCTGTTGTGCCTTCAATGATGACCCTCTATCATCCAATTATCATATTCTTGTGTTATTTCGAAAAGGTAGATGATAATTGGCTAAATACTGAATAGGAAAGTTCATAATGTAATATTGATTTGTGTTAAATGCACATGAATGTACACCACACGAAAGTTTTAAGAGCTTAGATTTATCGCCCCTGCTTCGCAGTTTTTAATACTTGATAGAAAATCGAGATTTCTACCTTCTGGAACAAATTCTCTAAATGATGTTGAAAACCGCATCAACATCCGTTGTGTAGTTTAGAAGAACAACGCGGTCACACAGAGACGAAAAACGACTTTAGTTTATAATAATATGTCTTTTTTACATATACATATGTATGTATATGTAAAAAAGACATATTATTTTTCCCCGAAGGTAAGTCGGACTATTATTATTATCGGGGTGGTCTTGCAACCAAACTGGTCTCAGAGAAAAAAAAACATCATAGCATTAATGGTAAAGGGAGATCGAATCCGTCAATTCTTTACCGTGTAAACTTTACACGGTAAGGCGAAAGAATTGAAAGCTGACATAACTTTTACGTAAGTATATTAATATTCACACATATTTCGCAATCATGTTTCAATACCGACCCGTCAAACAGTCTCGAAAACACACAAAAGTTTATAGCAGTGGAAAATGTCAAAAAACCGACTTGTTTGGGCAAACATTGCAATGCATCGGTGAAATGTTGGGCAGCAGTTGTGTGGCGAACAATGTCTGTTTACCGTCTGCGAACCTACTGGTGCGTGCCACTGCTGTTTGTACTGTAAACAACGAAAAACTCGGAAAAAGCTCCACTACAATATAACGAAATTCAAGTTATTGAGGTTAATTCAGCTACGTAGAGAGCGGAATATTCGTTAAACGCTTATTTTGCATATATAAATATTTTATCCGTGTAATATGATGCCAGTACGAAGACGTGCTTACCTGAAGGACTCTTTTCGAGAGTGGTCAAAAAAATTTCGAGATGGTTTACCTGTTAAATTCATAATTTTCATTCCAAGTTAACTTTAGTACCTACCTGATCTCGGGAGCTCGGCAGCTCAGATGCTATTCAAACTACTACTAACACACGTTTTATCAAGTAATCTTATCTATACCTAAAATCTACAGGGTACTTTTTAAACAAAACAAACTTTTCCTCTTTTGACACTCAGATTACGGTAAAGTTTTCGCAATGTTTGATATCAGAACACATCGTAAAGCTGTGTTGTGTACAATTGTAACGAACGCTTCCGGATTATTTCCAGAGCCCAATGTTGAACAAAACAAACGCAGTATCGCGCATGACTCAATGAAAGATCAGAGGCATGCCTTCATAGCACAATAAAACGTATGTATTTGAAGTTTAAAGGTTGTGATTAAAGCCAGATAGTATAACTGGCAATGCTTCAAGAGTTGATCACTTGGGATCCCGTAACAAGACACCTAGAATAAAAGATAACTTACTCAGTACCAAAGTTTGGAATTCATGATTATCCTAAGCTTCAGCTTCTTCAAATCCGAATCGAAGCAGTTATAGCATTTACAGTTAACATGACCAAAGGGCTAACAAAGCTGTCACACCATTAAAATTACTTTAGCTTAAAAATTCGTAAAAATACCTCAAAACACAAAAATCTGAGCTGAAAAAAACACATGAAATCTTTGAATGGTTACAAAGTACCTACTATCGAAATTTACAAAAATCGCCAGCAATTAAAGTATTCCCGAAAAACTGCTACAAAGGCACTAAACTCCGTCGTTTTAAAATTTGCCAAAGATGTAAACAACAATTAGTCCAGTCAAATAAGACTTTGAAGGTTACAATAATTCCCATAGAGCTAAAAATTGGTATGAATGTTCAGAATACTATTATAAATGAATTGTGAAAAGTCCCCATCAATCCCCCTTGTGCAATTTTTTTTATTGATGGTGAAAGTTTGCAAAAATAGGTTTTTCGCGTTTTTCAGCTAAACGGTGAGTTTTACAGCAAAAATAGTTCAGACAAAAATTGTAGATCATCCGATTCTCTACAAAAAATGTATCCACACTTTTTTTCATAATTATTGCCATTTCCGTGATATAGCGGTTGTAAGAAAAAATTTCATGTGCACGGTATCAATGCTACTTTTTCGAGTATAATTTTTTCGACACTGCACATGAATTTTTACAGATGTCTGGTATTTTGTATGTATAAGACAGTGAGGCGGGGTTGCGGCAGACCACGTAGGAGATGGCGGGACGAGCTGGATAGGTTCCTTCAAAACTGGAAGGAGGACGCGCGGGCTCGCGAAAGATGGAAGGAGTGGAGGGAGGCCTTTGCCCATGAGTGGGACAGCGCAGGCTAAACAAAAAAAAAAGACAGGGACTCATATGTTTACTCGTATAACGGTTCAAAAATGTATATAAAAGTATGTACATTAACGTGCATATTACGAATAAAATATTTTTTTCAATTCTTACAACCGCTATATCACGGAAATGGCAATAATTATGAAAAAAGTGTGGATACATTTTTTGTAGAGAATCGGATGATCTACAATTTTTGTCTGAACTATTTTTGCTGTGAAACTCACCGTTTAGCTGAAAAACGCGAAAAACCTATTTTTGCAAACTTTCACCATCAATAAAAAAATTTGCACAAGGGGGATTGATGGGGACTTTTCACAATTCATTTATAATAGTATTCTGAACATTCATACCAATTTTTAGCTCTATGGGAATTATTGTAACCTTACCTCTATTTTGAGGACTAATTTGACTGGACTAAATGGCTGCTTGAAATTTTGTTAGAAACA